>CM077148.1:154336262-154936262 GCA_039583875.1 Platanthera guangdongensis
ACGGCTTTGTTCACTGCACCCTCCGCTCATCACCCCACCAACGCTACCCCCCGTTACCCTCACTAACGTGTGTCTTTTTGGGTACTCTACCACTCAAAAAGGCTATTGCTGCTTGACCCCCTTCTTCGCAGCAGTTTGTCTCCGCAGACGTGACCTTTTTTGAAAATGCTTCCTATTTCTCTCCTTCCTCTTCTCTTCCTTCTCTTCCTTCTGATATCTCCGATCATTCCACACCCCTCCCCGTTTTCCCACCTTCGTCTCCTCCTCCACCCACTCCTTCCCAGTCCGTCTCCCACCTACCCCTCCACCCTCCTCTCCGCTGCCGTCTCTCTCTAGTCCCGGGCCAGCCTTCTCCGCCACGACGCTCCGGTCGCTGACGCTCCCGTCGCCGCCGCTCCCGATGATCTGGATGTTCCTATTGCCCTTCGCAAAGGGGTGCGGGCGTGTACTCAACACCCGCTCACGGCTGTTGTTTCTTATGATCACTTCTCCTTCTCGCAGGTGTTTTGCCTTGGCTATCACTGCCACTTCTACTCCCCGTACCTACCAGGAGGCTCTCTCTCTCCCTCATTGGAAGTCTGCCATGGATGAGGAGATGGCTACTCTTACTGAACGGGTACCTGGACCCTGGTTTCTCTCCCGTGGGCACTGATGTGGTTGGCTGTCGCTGGGTCTTTGTTGTGAAGTTTCGCCCCGACGGCACTGTGGATCGCTACAAAGCCCGCTGGTGGCCAAGGCTTTACTCAGACTTATGGCGTTGATTACTTCGATACCTTCTCTCCAGTTGCTCGCCTCAGCACCATCCGGGTTTCTCTTTTCTGTGGCTGTTAACCGGGCTTGGGCTATTTCTCAGCTGGATGTGAAGAATGCCTTTCTTTATGGCAATCTTCAGGAGGACGTCTATATGGAGCAACCTCCTGGGTATGTTGCTCAGGGGGAGACACGTGTCTGTCATTTGAAGAAGGCCATTTATGGCCTCAAGCGAGCCTCAGCGCCTCGGCATGGTTTCGAAAAGTTTAGTGGTATTGTGGCAACCATCGTTTTTCAAAGGAGTTCGGCCCGATCACTCCTTATTCATTCGCAAAACGGCCTCGGGACTGGTGGTTTTGGCCGTATATGTGGATGATATTCTCCTTACTGGTGATGACCGAGATGGGTGGACTTGACGAAGAAGCACCTCCGTCAGCACTTGGTCACGAAGGATATGGCCCCCCAAAATACTTTTTGGGGATAGAAATCTCGCGGAAACCTGACTCCTTGGTCCTCTCTCAACGGAAGTATGCCCTTGATCTTCTTCGAGAAGCAGGCTTGACAGGTGCCAAACCAGCTCATCTTCCCATGGCTGTTGGAGAAGACAAAACGTGGACGGATGAATCGCCTCCTCTATCTGATGTCACACGGTACAGACGTTTGGTATGCAAACTCATCTATCTCACGGTGACTAGACCCGACATCGCCTACGCTGTCAGGAACGGTCAGTCAGTTTTATGCAATCTCCGGAGATGTCATCTTCAGTCCGCCCTGAGATTTTAGGTGTATATCAAAGCAGCACCTGGCAAGGTTCTCTTCCAGAAAATGGCATCTGAGAGTTGAGCCTACTCCAGACTCAAGTTATGCGGATGACAAAGGCGACGTTAATCCACTCAGGTTTCCCTGTACCTTTGTTGGCGGTAAATTCTCATTTCGTGAGTTGGAAAAGCAAGAAACAGTTGTTGTTTCTAGATCCAGTGCCGAGCAGAATACCGAGTATGGCGTCTACTACGTGTGAGTTAAAGTGGTTGCGGGCTCTCATGCTTGACCTGGGCGAGTATATGATTGTCTCTCCCTATGTTCTGTGACAACAAGGCGCTATACACATATCCAGAAATCCGGTCTTCCATGAGAGAACGAAGCATATAGAGGTTGACTGTCACTTCATTCGGGAGGAGATTTTGAAGAAACAGATTTGTACTCCTTTTGTCACCTCTGACAAGGAGTTGGCAGATATCTTCACCAAGCCGATTTCTACTTCCTTCTTCCGCATTTGTGACAAGCTGGGCATGATTGATATCTATGCTCCAGCTTGAGGGGAAGTGTTGAAGGATATTAGACCGGGCGGCTTAGCGGTATGATCCATCGGTTTGTAGACCGAGCGGCTTAGCGGTCTGATCCAGCGGTTTGTAGACCGGCGGTCTGGCGGTCTCACTCTCGGCTTGTTCTATCCTGCTGGAAGTTGCCGAGCTGTTATCCCATCTGTCTAACCGCGCGGCGATCGGTCTCCATTATTCTAGCCGCAGCCTGTTGTAAATGTTTAGTCCCACATTGTTTGTATACTCTCTTTCTTATCTCCTCCATTCTATATAAGGAGGCCATACCTTTGTAAATGATATCTTTTTTGATAATAAAATTTCAATTATTCAAAAGTTTATTCTCTTGTTCTAGTCTTTTCGCTTCTTTCAAACTTTCTATCAAGAACCAGGAAGAAGCCAATGAGAAGACGGAGTGGAGTAAAGAGAAGAACCCAAGAGGCCAAAGTTTATGAGAGGAGGGCAAGAGAGGCCTCGAAGACAGGAAGAGACACAGGAGAGTTAGCAGAGGCCCGGGCAGGAGGAAGGGGGGAAAGGTGATTCCAGTATCCCGAGAATCGCCCCCAGTGGATACCACCAGCAAGGCAACACTACCAGGAGGAGAAGAGGAATGGTAACCGGTAGGAGGGAGGCCGAGGAGGAGGAAGAAGGGAGACGATGATCATCGCTCGCCAAGATAACAAACGGCGCAGGAGGGAGCAGCGATCGATGCGTCAGGAGGCGGAGATTCCCCTCTACTACGATATCCATCGAGTAGAGGGGCACGAGACATTGGCTTGCCCTGAGTACTGGGAAGCAAGGAGGAGGTTAGAAGCAGGAGCAGCGGAAAGAGAGCAGAAGAGGCAGAAGGCCTCGGTGGCGCAGATGTCATTCCAAGCTCCAGTGAGGAGGAGGAATGAAGACCGTATCGACATGGGAGGTCGTGGAGAAGTGATACATGGCCCAGGAGGTGGGCATGTATTAGTGTTTAATGGAGGGGCTGGACCAGGAGATTCCTCCAAGGGTGTCTCCACCAGATCTATCGAAAGTATGTCACCTCGACATCATAGACACCTCCACCGTTGGAGGAGATCACCTTCTCGGAGCAAGATATGTTGGGGAACGAGAACCCATTCCACGACACCTTAGACATTCAAGCCACCATCGAATACTTCCCTGTCGATCAAATCCGCGCGGACATCGGTAGCTCGGTGAATGTCATTTTCAAGCGAACCTTCGTTGGGCTTCAGGTGGAAGCATCCCGGGTCCAGGCTGCAGATGGAACGCTCTTTGGCTTCTTATGGGAGAAGAAAGAGCTGGAGGGAGCAGTGGAATTGCTGGTTACACTAGGCAGGACATTTATCCAATTCCTCTTCTTCATCGTCGACATGCCGAGCGGATACAATGCCATCTTCGGAAGACACCTCATCAACTACTTCAGGGACGTTCTGTCATCTTATCAGCAGTGTCTGAAGTACTGCCGCAAAGATGTTCAGATCAGGATCAGGGTAGATCCCAAGGCCTCCAGGGAATGCTACCTAAATGTCGTCAGCACCATCAGCTAGATGGGTGACGCAGAGAAGTTGGAGGAGCCGCTGGAGAAGGAGAAGGGACTGTGTGCTATTGAAGTGATGGAGGAGATAGAAGTGACCTCCAGAGGAGGAGAGTCGGGATTGCTGAAGGTTCGAGGATCCTTGCCGCTTGAATGAAAGATCGAGATGGCTGCTTGCCTGCAGGACAACATCGACGTCTTTGCATGGAGCGCCGCCGATATGCCAGGGGTGGATGCCGATGTTGCCTATCATCGCCTCAACCTGGATCCCACAGTGACTCATGTTCGTCAAAAGTAGAGGAAGAGCGTCGCCATACTAGCCGAGCCGGTCGGGGAGGAGGTAGAGAAACTGCTGGAGGCGGGTTTTGTTTCGGAGATCAACTATCCAGGATGGGTCTCCAATGTTGTAATGGTGAAGAAGCTCGGAGGGGGATGACGTCTATGTATTGACTTTTCCATGTTGAATAAAGCTTGCCCGAAGGATTGCTACCCCTTGCCTCAAATCGACGCGCTGGTTGATTCCGCCATCGTGTTTCCTGTGATGAGTTTTCTTGATGCTTTTTCAGGGTATCACCAGATCTGGATGCATCCCCCCGACTATCGGTACGTCTCCTTCAAAACCATCGATGGCTGATATAGCTACAAGATGATGCCCTACGGTCTCAAGAATGCAGGTGCAACTTACCAAAGGATGATGAATCAAATCTTCAAGGTGCAGAAGGGGCGGAACTTGTAGGTTTATGTGGATGATTTGATCGTCAAGAGTAAGAGTGTTGCGGAGCACATAATGGATCTGGTGGAGATTTTTGTTACCCTACAGAAGTATAAGATGCGACTCAACTAGACCAAGTTCATTTTCGGTGCAGGAAGGGGGAAGTTCTTAGGTCACCTCTTCACTCCCAGGGGGTGGAACCTAATCCAGACAAGGTGAAGGCCATTTTGGAGATGGCGTCACCAAGGGATCCCAAGGAGGTTCAAAGGCTAACTAGAAGGCTGGCAGGCCTCAGTCATTTCTTGTCCAAGGAAGGAGAGAAGTGCTCTTCGTTCTTCAAGACCCTTTGGGGGAATCAAAAGTTTGATTGGACAACGGAATGTGAGGAGGCCTTTGGAAAGCTCAAGCAGCAAATAACACAAACTCCTCTCCTCCAAGGCCCGCGGGGTAACGAATATCTCTTTATTTATCTAGGAGTCTGGGCAGAGGCGGTCAGCTCGGTTTTGGTCTGAGAGGAAGGCAAGAAGCAGCTCCTTATCTACTTTGTTAGTAGAGTACTGCGGCAGGCGGAGGCGAGATACCCTATTCTGGAGAAGCTAGTGTTTGCTTTGGTAGTTTCGGCTCGGAGGCTCCGTCAGTATTTCCAAGCTCACACCATCAGGGTCGTCTCCGATCATCCTCTACGGAGTATCCTAGATGGAGTGGAGCACTCTGGCAGGCTGGCAAAGTGGGCGGTGGAGCTTAGCGTGTTCGATATTTCTTACTCTCCAAGGGTGGCAATCAAGGCGCAGGCGGTGGCAGATTTCCTTGCCGACTTCTCAGCCGAAGTGGAAGGAGAGGAAGGCTTTTCTAGCACAGTTTCCTTGAAGATATTTGTGGATGGGGCTTCAAGCAGATATTCTGTTGGAGTCGTAGTCATGCTCGTAAGTCCTCAGGGAACCAGGATCGAGCAAGCAGTCGAGATTCTCTTCCCAGTTACTAGTAATCAGGCGGAGTACGAAGCCATGGTGGCTGGCTTGCATCTCGCCGAGGAGTTGGAAATTCGAGATATCAGTTCCTTCACCGACTCGATGGTAGTCGCATACCAGATCAGAGGCGAGTTTGTGGTGAATGATCCGATTCTGCAGAGATACTTGATCAAAGTGAATGGTCTGATTGGGGGATTTCAATCTTTCTTCGTCGAGCATGTACCCCGATAAGAGAACTCAAAAGCGGACTATCTTGCCAAGTACGGTCCTCGGGCTGGGGGGACCGTGACTGAACTGTTCTGACCGTCCATTGAAGAAGGGGAGATGATGGAGATCGAGCAGAGAGCATCCTGGAGGGATCCATTTGTTTCCTTCTTAACAACATGCCAGATTCCTGCTGGCAAGGGGGATCAGAGGAAGTTCCGTTACAAAGGCCCATACTAATTACTACAGGAAGGAGAGCTATATCGCAAAACCATCTCAGGCCCTCTAGCCCGCTGCTTGTTAGAGATTTAAGTCGCTCGTGTTCTGGAGGAGATTCACTCAGGAGAGTGCGGCAGTCATTCAGGGACTCGCACTCTAGAACAAAGAATTCTAAGGCATGTGTATTTCTGGCCCACCATTCAGAAAGATGCAGAAGCCTTCTCCAAAAAATGTCTCCAATGCCAGCTCTTCGCCCCTCTTCAACTACAGCCAGCTCAACACCTTCGCCCGATCACCGCTCCATGGCCCTTCGCCATCTGGGGGATGGACTTGATTGGCCCCTTTCCTCGGGCCAGTGGTGTAAGACCCCTCCTCCCCGGATCCCAAAACACGGCACGAAGGGGGAGTCTTATGCCCGGAACAGCCGCCTTGCGGTAGCATTAGCACACGGGCTAACCTGTACCACAAGACGCCTATTTCGCCGGCTACAACCATATCAATATAAATGCCAACCCAACCAAATAAATAAGCAAGAGAAGTCAAAATCCACACTAAGTATATAATGTCCAAAAACATGAAATGATGAGAAGCTAAACATGCTTCTACAAAATATCAGAGTACAGCTAATCATTGCCCAAGCGGGCTACATCAGAGTAATCAAAATACTAACATCGGTAACAGACGGTATCGACGGCACCGTCACATCAGGCCCTGTCATCCTGGCCTGGCTGTCCTGCTGCATAGTCTGCGGCTGCTCTACCTGCGGCGTGACCTCCTAAAAAGGAAGACGTAGCAACCGTTTGTCGAAACGACTAAGTGGTTTCACATCTGCTCCCCCGATGACTCCTCGGCACTGGGCGGAGAAAAGGAACAAGAGTATAGTATATAACAAGTATGCAAGTAAAGGAGTATAAGCAGGTGGCAAGGTACATGAATATAATGTATAATCTAGCAGTTCTACAAGCTAACATCATATATCAACAGGTGTAAGGAAATCTACAGCAGGAAAGTAACTTAACTTATAAGAATGCCCATACAAACATATAAGTTAAGGGTCGGGTTACATAAAGTAACTCATCGTATAGGAGTGCCCATACAAACTTATACGATGAGGATCTTGTTGTGCAATGTATGAAATGCTATGAATGCTATGCAATGACTCGCCCATGCACACCCATGCAATTGCTATGTCGACACAGACTATAGTTCCCACTTTTCGAGCAGGTAGCTAACCTCTCAGGCATCAGCCGCCGTGGCCAGGCGGTGACAGTAAAACGGGCACTTCTACTACTAGGCGGGTATCACACTACTTCACCTAGGCCTCCGTATGCCTCAACGCTAAGAACACAACAGCGGAGCCCATGCGTACTATGGCCCAGCGGGGTCTTGGGTAGATGTGCACCAAGAACACAGCCCGAACTGGCCTTGTGTGACCCGGAAGGGGCCTCGGAAGAAAGCACGAGGACACAGCCCAACCGTTCACATGGCCGGAGGGGCCTCGGGACGTGAACACCGAGGACACAGCCCAAACCGACCAAGTATAACTGCCAACTCCCGTCGGTGTGACGACTGGCGAGCCCGTAGACCTGCCACACTATCCTTAACACAGGATTACGACACTGCGTGTCGACTCACACCACATGCAAATACCACATCAGCATATCATGGAAGGGGCCTCAGAAGTAAGCACGAGGACACAGCCCGACCATCCATCCTTACCTTACCACAACATAACCAAAACAAGTGACGGTCACCACCGCACTTACATCCCTTCGCAATATTACCCGTAGGGAGACGACGCTCTAGGTATTGGACTACTAGACTCATTTCATTAACCAATCATACCCATGACCATAATCTATACATCTATATGACTTTCCAAATGATGACAATGTAATATAAACATGGTGGGCATATGAAGATCTAACACACTTTCCATTTGATAATGTCATAATATAAACATGAAGTGCCCAATTATCCATCTTTCAATTTCTACCAATTCAATTTGTTTAAATAAGATTGCTTCACAATTTGATAATATGAAATCTGATTAATAAGCTACTTCAATCATGCAACAAATGAATACTCATAAGAGTTCAGCCAAGCCAAGTATCTTGGATTATTAATTCCACCGAATCAAAATCCATTTTTCCATTAAGCCCAGAATTTAGGTGCAGGCTGAATCGGGACAGCAACTTCGACCGGAGATTCCCGAAGCTACAGGAATCCGGTGAAGACGTGTAACCCCAATATGGAAAGGTCTTTCCGAGGTATACAACTCTCGTGTTCAGACCTCAACCCAGATTTGATATTATCCTATTTGAAATCGGACTTGAAGTCCGCTGCGTACAGAACACAGTTTCTGCATACAAGATTTATTGAACACCATTTTTGTTTAGACTTTCCCGTGGCTACAGACTTCGCCAGAAGTAGTGCAACCATTCGTTGGAAATGTATTTTCAAGGGCTTCAACTTTCGTGTTAAGCCGAAAGCCCAGATCTGGCCATAGCATACATAAAAATGGCCACGAAGTTCGCTGCGCGCAGAATACAGATTCTGCACGCATCTTAAGGTGGAATGAATGGCATCGGTTCATCTTCCTCCTCAAGGCGAATCTTCGCAAATCATTCCAGAAAACCTCCTCCCTTATTCACCCTCGAGAGGCCAAAACGCTTCACGAAACCATCCCTTATCATCACATTGAAGAAGGGCGTGGTTGAAGAGATCTAAAACCTAAGACACAAGTCTTAGCATGGCCTTTCCTAGAAAACTCCTCCTCACCATCAAGACTCTCTTGAGTCGATGTCTCACCTAGGAAAATAACTATAGATCTAGCACCAAGGGAGAGGGTAGGAAACTCACATTGGCTCCAGCGGTACCACCATTTCCGGCCATGGATCTCGTAGTTCTCCTTGGCGGCATCTTCTCTTTCACGGCGATGGCGGATCTCCTCCGGTAGAACTTGCTCCAGCAGTTTTTCCTCTCACCAGGAGTTCTCACAGGAATTAGGGGATGAAATGAACATGAAAACGGATAGGGTTTTCTGTCCCCCTTATATATAAAAAGTGACACGGGTAGGGACACGGTCGTGTCCTTACCCGTGTCCTTCCTGGCGAAGCGGCAACGACAGTTTCCTTGTCGGTTCAATATTTGACACGACCGTGTTCCTGGCCGTGTCCTTGGCTGTGTCCTTCTCGGGTTGCATCTTGGCACGCCTCGTCGAGCTCAACTCGACGCACACGGGTAGGGACACGCCCGTGTCACTACCCGTGTCACTTGGTGTTGACACAGTTCGACGATCTCGACACGCCTCGTCGAGCTCAACTCGACGCACACGGGTAGGGACACGGCCGTGTCACTACCCGTGTCACTTGGTGTCGACACAGCTCTTCAGTCTCAACACGGCTCGTCGAGCTCAACTCGACGCACACGGGTAGGGACACGGCCGTGTCACTACCCGTGTCACTGGGTGTCGACACAGCTCGTCAGTCTCGACACGGCTCATCGAGCTCAACTCGACGCACACAGGTAGGGACACTGCCGTGTCACTACCCGTGTCACTGGGTGTCGACACAGCTCGTCAGTCTCGACACGGCTCGTCGAGCTCAACTCGACGCACACGGGTAGGGACACGCCCGTGTCGCTACCCGTGTCGCTAGCCGTGTCACTACCCGTGTCACTACCCGTGTCACTACCCGTGTCACTACCCGTGTCACTACCCGTGTCTCTCTGCACTGATTTCTCCACTTCTCCACAAGTGTAGTCCAATTCCCTGCACTTCTCAGGACTTGAGTCAACCCTCCTGACTCAACAACACACACTAGGGCCTAGAACGATTCGGGACGTTACAAATCCTATAAACAAAATAAAAGATTTCGTCCCCGAAATCAGGCTTAGGCCGAGTGGAGAAATGCATAACAGGAAATTTAACATATTCTTTTAAATAAGATTACCTGGAGCAAACAACTCCGGGTAGCGTTGCTGCATCAAATCCATTGGCTCCCATGTGTACTCCTCCTTCCCATGATTCGACCATAGCACCTTCACTAAGGGTACACTTTTGCGGCGCAAAATTCTTGTCTCGCTGTCAACAATCCGCACCGGCTCTAGTCGCACAGACCTATCTGATGCCACTGCACCATCAGTAGTGGGAATATACTGGTCGGGCCGCAACAATGCTTTTCGAAGCGACGACACATGGAACATGTCGTGGAGATTTTCTAGTTCTGGTGGTAACTCCAACCGATAGGCCAACGGGCCGATCCTTTCTAGTATAGTATAAGGCCCAACATACCTTGGGCTGAGCTTTTTTCACCCCACGTACCCGCGACACACCATGCATCGGCCGAATCTTGAGAAACACTTTTTCGCCCACTTGGAACTCCACCATCCGGTGCTTTTTATTGTAATATTTCGCCTGTCGACTTTGAGCCTCCAACATGCGATCCCGTATCAATCTGACCGCCGCATCAGTATCATCTATGTATTCGTTTCCCAATGCCTTCGGATCTTCATCTTGCACCCAAGACAAGGGAGTCCTGCACCTTCTTCCGTAAAGGGCTTCATGGGGCGCCATGCCGATGCTTGCATGATGGCTATTATTATAGGAGAATTCCACTAGTGGCAAGAGCCTTTCCCATGGCTCTCCTCTGTCCAGCACACATAACCTCAATAAATCTTCCAGTGTCCTGATGGTCCTTTCAGACTGCCCGTCCGTCTGTGGGTGGAATGCAGTACTAAAGGTTAGGCGCGAGCCAAAATACGCCTGTACCGCCTTCCACTCATTGGATGTAAATCGACCATCCCGATCCGAAACAATTGTCTTGGGCACGCCATGATACCGTACAAATTGCTCCACAAAAAGGCGTACCAAAACATCCACGTGTGCTTCCTTCTTCATTGGAATGAACCGGGCCACCTTTGTCAGTCGATCAACAATAACCCACACTGAATCATTCCCGGAACGGGAACGGGGTAACCCATGAACAAAGTCCATGGAGATATCCTCGAACTTCCATTCGGGGATGGGTAGCGACTGCAACAAACCACCGGGACTCCTGCATTCAGCCTTCACTCTTTGACATGCTTCACAATGAGTGACATAATACCGGACATCCTTCTTCATTCCCGGCCAACACATGGTCTTTCGCAATCCGGCGTACATCTTAGCAATACTCGGGTGCACTGAATATTGAGAGGAATGTGCCTCTCTCAAGATATCCTCCCGAATTTTGCCTCCCTTGGGAATATAGAGTCGGCCACGAAAATAAACGAGGCCGTCTTTGAGTGTGTACTCATCGGTGGTCCCATCTTCAATTGCCTTGATTGCCGGGGCCAAGGCCGCATCCATTCCTTGCTCCACCCGAATCCGGTCTCGGATATCACAAACTATGCTCATGTTGGCCAAATACTCCGCATACTCTGCCGAAGGAGCCTTGAATACTAGAGTAATTTCCATCTCCTCGATCATCCGAGCCAAATCCATACTCATCAACTAAGACTCTGGGCTAGAGCCTGGCGCTTTTCTACTCAAGGCATCGGCTACCGAGTTCGCTTTCCCGGGGTGGTAGTTCATGGTGAACTCATAGTCGCATAGAAATTCCAACCACCGCCGTTGTCTCAGGTTCAACTCCTTCTGAGTGTGGACATACTTCAAGTTCTCGTGATCGGAAAAGATCTCGCAGTGTACGCCATATAGGTAATGCCTCCAGACCTTCAAAGCGAAGACCACTGCTCCCAACTCCAAATCATGAACCAGGTAATTGATTTCATGTTTCTTTAACTGCCTTGAAGCATATGCGATCACGTGCCCGTGCTGCATCAATACCGCTCCCATCCCTTGATATGATGCGTTCGTGTAAACTTGGAATCCTTCCTTCCCCGACGGAAGTACAAGGATGGGGGCGGAGGTAAGCCTATCCTTCAGCTCTTGAAATGCCGCTTCACATTGAGGTATCCACTCAAATGGCACACCCTTCTTCGTCAAGGAGGTAAGGGGAAGGGCAATCTTGGAAAATCCTTTCACGAACTTGCGGTAGTACCCAGCAAGTCCAAGAAAGCTTCGTACATCGGCCGCCGACTTCAAGGGCGACCACTCCTTCACGGCTCGCACCTTTGCTGGATCCACCGCTAATCCTGCTCCACTGATCACATGCCCCAAGAAGGCTACCTCCTTAAGCCAGAATTCACACTTGCTAAACTTGGCATACAAGGCATGCTCCTTCAATTTCTTCAAAACCAAGGTCAGGTGCTCGACATGCTCCTCCTCCGTCTTTGAGTAGACCAAGATGTCGTCGATGAAAACAATGACGAAGATGTCCAAATACGGTTCAAACACCTTGTTCATCAAACTCATGAAGGCCGAAGGGGCATTTGTGAGCCCAAACGGCATTACTGTGAACTCATACAAACCATATCTCGAACTGAAGGCCGTTTTCTGGATGTCCCCTTCTTGTATCCTCAACTGATAGTATCCGGAGCGCAAATCCAATTTAGAAAACCAATGTGCTCCCACTAGTTGATCGAACAACTCATCGATCCGAGGTAGGGGATAAGTGTTCCGCACCGTCAACCGATTGAGTTCCCGATAATCTATGCACAATCGCAGGGTTCCATCCTTCTTCTTTACGAACAACACAGGGGCTCCCCATGGTGATGAACTGGGGCGAACGAACCCTGAATCCACCAGTTCTTGCAATTGAACTCTAAACTCCGCGAGTTCTTTCGGAGCCATTCTGTACGGAGCCTTGGATACAGGCTTGGCACCTGGTACTAGATTGATCTGGAAGTCAACCTCTCTATGCGGAGGTAATCCTGGTAGCTTCTCAGGAAATACCTCGGGAAAATCCCGCACAACCCGTACATCCTTTAATTCCAACGCTTCCTCCTTCAACTCGAACCAGATCATGAAGACCTCCTCCCCCTTCATATGAGCTTTTACAACCTGGACGGAAGATAACATCATGCGAGGAGCGAAGCCATTACCTTGGAAGATGATGTCAGAGTCTCCATGTCTCAAATAGATCCGCTTCTCCGCGCAGTCGATCCTCGCGATGTGCCAATCCAGCCATACCATGCCCAAAATGATGTCAAACTCCGGCATTCTCAGAACCGTGGCCGGCGTATCAAAGGCCTTCCCATCAATAAATAACTCCAACTCGCACTTGGCGGTTGCGATCATCTCCGAGCCATCCGGAAGGCGTACACGTCGGGCTATGCCAGTGAAGTACTGTACATCCTCCACGTCTTTTATGAAATCCTCGGACACAAATGAGTGTGAGGCACCGGTATCGAACAGTGCATAGGCTGTCTTCCCGCCAATAATCACGTTGCCTAAGTACCAACAACCAAAACTTATTGCTAGTGGCTAGTAAGTTCTAATCAATTCAAGTTAGACCATGCAAATATGTAAATTAGTTAAATCATACCTGCAATCACATCTTGTGGGTTCCGTTCCTGCGCCATGTCAAGCGCATACACCTGATCCCGGACCGGTCCGGGGTTTCCTCTTGGCGGTCCTCGTCCTCGACCACGCATATATCCCCGCCCTCGTGGAGCTGCTGGAGGGAGAGCAGGAGGGAGAGCAGGAGGGGTGTTCCCATATAGCTGCGGGCAAAAACGCCGGATGTGGCCCAGCTAGTTGCATTCGAAGCACACCAGACCACGACGCCCTTCAGGTTGTTGAAATCGCTGAGGCTGTGGGGGTGGAGGAAACGCAGGCGGCTGCGGAACTGGATGCTCCACCCTATAGTTTCGGTGGACACGCCCTCCACCTCTTTGATAACCTCTTCCTCCTCTGAAGTCCCGTCTCCTTCTATTACTTGGGCCGGCTTCCATCACGTCCTCCGCAGGCCTCTTACTACATCCCAGGTGGTCCGCCTCCAATCTTTTCGCCATATCAATGATCTCCGCCAAGCTACCATCCGCTATAAACAAAAGGGACTGCCTTAGGGGATCTCGCAGCCCTTTATAGAAGCGCTTGGCATAACCTCTGTCATCCAACTCATAAGAATCCGCAAACCTTGCGAGATGCTGGAATTCCCGCTGGTATTCTGTAACCGACTTTGATCCCTGCTTTAGTAGAAGGAACCTCTGCTCAAGCTCATCTCGGGCCGATGTAGGGATAAAGTGCTCCAAGAAAACACCCGAGAATTCACTCCAACTTATCTCAGTGTAGATCCGGCCTTGGAAGGTAGAGCCTATGAGGGACTTCCACCACCTCTTCGCATGTAAGTCCAAGACGGACACTGCCAATGTCACTGCCATGTTGGCTGGGCAACGGATACCAGCCAACAACTCCTGTATCGTGTCTAGCCATTCCTCTATACATACGGCTGACTCCGTCCCATGGTAGATGGGAGGGGAGAGAGCCCGGAAGGTGCTCAGCCAGTTGGAGCTCGGGGTCTGTTGTTGCACCGGAGCCTGCTGTGCCTTAAAAGCATCAAGAATGGCGGTGAGCGTCTGCCCCAACTCAGACTGTTCGAACTGAGTGGGTATGGGAGGGGTAGGAGTACCGCCCATCGGCTCAACATGCAGTGGAACCTACACATACACGACAAATTTGTGGTCAGGTTGGCTAAACTTAAGGTCAAAGTTGGACAAACTTAATGTGAATTACATAAGGGCACACCACTACTTCCGCTAAGTCAGTTTGTCCCCAAAATGACTAACCAAACGGGGGTGGCACCATTGTTGAATGACTTCCTTAGTTGAGGATCATGGCAAACTGATACCATTTGTAAGACCCCTCCTCCCCGGATCCCAAAACACGGCACGAAGGGGGAGTCTTATGCCCGGAACAGCCGCCTTGCGGTAGCATTAGCACACGGGCTAACCTGTACCACAAGACGCCTATTCCGCCGGCTACAACCATATCAATATAAATGCCAACCCAACCAAATAAATAAGCAAGAGAAGTCAAAATCCACACTAAGTATATAATGTCCAAAAACATGAAATGATGAGAAGCTAAACATGCTTCTACAAAATATCAGAGTACAGCTAATCATTGCCCAAGCGGGCTACATCAGAGTAATCAAAATACTAACATCAGTAACAGACGGTATCGACGACACCGTCACATCACGCCCTATCGTCCTGGCCTGGCTGTCCTGCTGCGTAGTCTGCGGCTGCTCTACCTGCGGCGTGACCTCCTAAAAAGGAAGACGTAGCAACCGTTAGTCGAAACGACTAAGTGGTTTCACATCCTCTCCCCCGGCGACTCCTCGGCACCGGGCGGAGAAAAGGAACAAGAGTATAGTATATAACAAGTATGCAAGTAAAGGAGTATAAGCAGGTGACAAGGTACATGAATATAATGTATAATCTAGCAGTTCTACAAGCTAACATCATATATCAACAGGTGTAAGGAAATCTACAGCAGGAAAGTAACTTAACTTATAAGAATGCCCATACAAACTTATAAGTTAAGGGTCGGGTTACATAAAGTAAATCATCGTATAGGAGTGCCCATACAAACTTATACGATGAGAATCTTTTTGTGCAATGTATGAAATGCTATGAATGCTATGCAATGACTCACCCATGCACACCCATGCAATTGCTATGTCGAAACAGACTATAGTTCTCACTTTTCGAGCAGGTAGCTAACCTCTCAGGCATCAGCCGCCGTGGCCAGGCGGTGACAGTAGAACGGGCACTTCTACTACTAGGCGGGTATCACACTACTTCACCTAGGCCTCCGTACGCCTCAATGCTAAGAACACAACAGCGGAGCCCATGCGTACTATGACCCAGCGGGGTCTTGGGTAGATGTGCACCAAGAACACAGCCCGAACTGGCCTTGTGTGACCCGGAAGGGGCCTCGGAAGAAAGCACGAGGACACAACCCAACCGTTCACATGGCCGGAGGGGCCTCGGGACGTGAACACCGAGGACACAACCCAAACCGACCAAGTCTAACTGCCAACTCCCGTCGGTGTGATGACTGGCGAGCCCGTAGACCTGCCACACTATCCTTAACCCAGGATTACGACACCGCTTGTCGACTCACATCACATGCAAATACCACATCAACATATCATGGAAGGGGCCTCGGAAGTAAGCACGAGGACACAGCCCGACCATCCATCCTTACCTTACCACAACATAACCAAAACAAGTGACGGTCACCACCGCACTTACATCCCTTCGCAATACTACCCGTAGGGAGACGACGCTCTAGGTATTGGACTACTAGACTCATTTCATTAACCAATCATACCCATGACCATAATCTATACATCTATATGACTTTCCAAATGATGACAATGTAATATAAACATGGTGGGCATATGAAGATCTAACACACTTTCCATTTGATAATGTCATAATATAAACATGAAGTGCCCAATTATCCATCTTTCAATTTCTACCAATTCAATTTGTTTAAATAAGATTGCTTCACAATTTGATAATATGAAATCTGATTAATAAGCTACTTCAATCATGCAACAAATGAATACTCATAAGAGTTCAGCCAAGCCAAATATCTTGCATTATTAATTCCACCGAATCAAAATCCATTTTTCCATTAAGCCCAGAATTTAGGTGCAGGCTGAATCGGGACAGCAACTTCGACCGGAGATTCCCGAAGCTACAGGAATCCGGTGAAGACGTGTAACCCCACTATGGAAAGGTCTTTCCGAGGTATACAACTCTCGTATTCAGACCTCAACCCAGATTTGAAATTATCCTATTTGAAATCGGACTTGAAGTCCGCTGCGTACAGAACACAGTTTCTGCATACAAGATTTATTGAACACCATTTTTGTTTAGACTTTCCCGTGGCTACAGACTTCGTCAGAAGTCGTGCAAACATTCGTTGGAAAGGTATTTGCAAGTGCTTCAACTTTCGTGTTAAGCTTAAAGCCCAGATATGGCCATAGAGTACATAAAAATGGCCACGAAGTTCGCTGCGCGCAGAATACAGATTCTGCACGCATCTTAAGGTGGAATGAACGGCATCGGTTCATCTTCCTCCTCAAGGCGATTCTTCGCAAATCATTCCATAAAACCTCCTCCCTTATTCACCCTCGAGAGGCCAAAACCCTTCACGAAACCATCCCTTATCATCACATTGAAGAAGGGCGTGGTTGAAGAGATCTAAAACCTAAGACACAAGTCTTAGCATGGACTTTCCTAGAAAACTCCTCCTCACCATCAAGACTCTCTTGAGTCGATGTCTCGCCTAGGAAAATAAATATAGATCTAGCACCAAGGGAGAGGGTAGGAAACTCACATTGGCTCCAGCGGTACCACCATTTCCGGCCATGGATCTCGTAGTTCTCCTTGGCGGCATCTTCTCTTTCACGACGATGGCGGATCTCCTCCGGTAGAACTTGCTCCAGCAGTTTTTCATCTCACCAGGAGTTCTCACAGGAATTAGGGGATGAAATGAACATGAAAACGACTAGGGTTTTCTGTCCCCCTTATATATAAAAAGTGACACGGGTAGGGACACGGCCGTGTCCTTACCCGTGTCCTTCCTGGCGAAGCGGCAACGACAGTTTCCTTGTCGGTTCAATATTTGACACGGCCGTGTTCCTGGCCGTGTCCTTGGCCGTGTCCTTCTCGGGTTGCATCTCGGCACGCCTCGTCGAGCTCAACTCGACGCACACGGGTAGGGACACGCCCGTGTCACTACCCGTATCACTTGGTGTCGACACAGTTCGACGATCTCGACACGCCTCGTCGAGCTCAACTCGACGCACACGGGTAGGGACACGGCCGGGTCACTACCCGTGTTACTTGGTGTCGACACAGCTCGTCAGTCTCGACACGGCTCATCGAGCTCAACTCGACGCACACGGGTAGGGACACGGCCGTGTCACTACCCGTGTCACTGGGTGTCGACACAGCTCGTCAGTCTCGACACGGCTCGTCGAGCTCAACTCGACGCACACGGGTAGGGACACGACCGTGTCACTACCCGTGTCACTGGGTGTCGACACAGCTCGTCAGTCTCGACACAGCTCGTCGAGCTCAACTCGACGCACACGGGTAGGGACACGCCCGTGTCGCTACCCGTGTCGCTAGCCGTGTCACTACCCGTGTCACTACCCGTGTCACTACCCGTGTCACTACCCGTGTCACTACCCGTGTCTCTCTGCACTGATTTCTCCACTTCTCCACAAGTGCAGTCCAATTCCCTACACTTCTCAGGACTTGAGCCAACCCTCCTGACTCAACAACACACACTAGGGGCCTAGAACGATTCAGGACGTTACAAGTGGACAGAGAAAGTTCATCCTTGTCTTGATCGACTACTTCTCAAAGTGGATCGAGGCAAAGTCTCTAGCCAAGAACACTTCGCAGATTGTGAAGAATTTCATTTGGGGAGAAATCACATGCAGGTTTGGGATTCCTCTCGCCATCATCACCAACAATGGGTCGTACTTCGCCAGCTTGGAGTTAGAGGACTTCTGCAAACAGCTAGGGACGGATCTCTGATTCACCTCTGTGCATCATCCTCGCAACAACGGACAGTTGGAAGCCGCCAACAAGTTGATCATCAACCTTCTCAAGATGAAAGTCACCAACTTGAAAGGCAATTGGGGAGAGAAGCTCCCCTCGATCCTTTGGGCTCTGAGAATAACTCTGAACTCGGCTACGGCGGAAACTCCCTTCAAGTTGTCCCACGGGTCTGAGGTGCTAATCCCGATGGAGTTTGAGGTTCAGAGCCCGAGAGTTAAAGCAGCTGGAGATGGAAGTGAAGAATGGAGCTTGGAGAATGATGACCCTCAAAGGCTCTCGCTGGATTTTGTAGAAGAGCTTCATGACTTGGCCTCCATCCGCCACGGGGAGATCAAGCGGCGCATGGCAAAGAACTTCGACAAAAATGTCCGCCTAAAACATTTCCTTGCAGGGGACTTGGTCATGAAAAAGGTGGATGCCGTAGGAAGAGGAGCAACAGTTGGCAAGCTGCATCCGAATAGGGAAGGTCCCTTCATCGTCCAAGAAGCCCTGGCCACCAGAGCCTATTACCTCCAGTATCAGGTCAGAGAGCAACTGAGAGGTATTTGCAGCGCGGATGACCTGAAAAGGTTCTTTCCCTAGCAGTTCATGATGTATTTTGTTTGTACATGCTTTCACATATATACAATGGCAACTACTTGGCTTCTGTTCATTCTTTTTTCATCTCAATTTTTCTGAGGACTCAAAGTTCTGCTCTAAGATCGATCCGAGAAACCGGCTGTCAGCTTGTTCCCCCTAGATAGCCCAGTGTAGACGATGGGACGATGCCTCGGGATATAAGTGTCCTTATAAGACCGTATGTAACATACCTCAAACAACTAGACCCCTAGGAGTGGTTTTGTCATGACTAGGTCATGAAAAACCCTAGAAAGCCCAAGAAGGCCAAGTAAACCTAAGGATGTAGGTGAGACCACTACGGTCTGCAAATAGTAGATTTATGAAACCTAGTTTAAGATGATCATGGAGCTTCACCAAGACTTCAATACCCCACCATGGCCTCACCAATCCATTGTAAGGTACATCTGAACCCTAAGGGTCCATTGGAGTCGACTCAGGGTGGTCAAGTTGACCTAGAACCACTCTAGACCTAAACTGGGCAAGATTCCCTAACTAAAGGCAGGGTGCCCTAGTTAAAGCCCAACTGACCCTACCCGAGGTCTTACTAAACCTTAAGTGGGGTCAATGGGTCACTAAGGACCCATGGAAGGTAGTCAAAGTGGTTAAGTTGACCAAGGTCAACTCTATCACTAAATGGGTCAAACTAGCATACTTAGGGTCAATTGGCCAACCCCTAGCCAGGTGGACACCACCCATTCCCTACTAACCCTATGGTGGGGTCAAATGGTCAACAAGGACCCATTGGGGTCAACCTTAGAGGCTAAGTTGACCTAAGTCAACTCTAGCCCCGAAGTTGTCAAAGTGCCCTTAACAAGGGATAAGTGACCTCCAATGTGCCAAGTCAGCCCTATCCAACCGTACCTAGGCCTTAGGGGAGATCAATGGGTCACAAAGGATCCATTGGGGGCAACCCAAGAGGTCAAAAAGATAAAAGTCAACCCAAGCATACTTTGCGTCAACATTTTTTTGTGAATGAAGTTATTCATCCAAACAAAAGTCAACTCAAAAAACATTTTTTTGTGAAAAAACTCTTCTAAAAAAGCTATTCATCCAAACAACGTAAAAATAACGGTGGTAGTGGGAACAGAGCTTTTTTCACCGCCACTGCTGCTCAAAACAGAGTACTAAGCTCTGTTTGGCAGAGAATTTTTGCTCCGATCAGTTTAGACAAAAACCACCACCATAAAACATAGGTTTGGCACGACCATGGTCGTGTGGGTTACAAAAAAAAAACTAGTTTTGAACATAAAAGTGAATGAAGTTCTTTATGTGAGCGCTTCCACGAGCGATGAATCATAACCAATACGTTTACGGTTGCTACCATCATGCAAAATGGAGCAATCTTTAGTGAAAAGACTTGAGATTGAAGTCATTTTGTTCGGATGGTTTACGAGAGTTTTATTTAATACTTTTTTGTTGTCTCCCTATTTCTACATCCTAGTCCACTAGAGGTCAATCCCGACCGCTATACCAATAACCTTAGGCTGCCTTAATCCGATTTTTGGAATAGGGATTTTCCAGGATTCAACAGTTACCTCTTCATACTTCATCTTCTTCTTCAGCAGAGAAATGATGACTTGCTTCCTTGGAGTTTCTTTACATGAAGCTTCTTCAACAATGATGGCTTTAATAGCTGAGTGTAGAATTTGCTGAAAGTGGCAAAGGTTGTTTTCCAATGACTTACCTTTTCCTTTTTATATCTTCTTCTTTTCTAACGGTCGAAACATTTTAGAATATATCCCATCACAGTATGGATGGAAGGAGATAGGCCTGACATCACTTTCTGCTTTTCCACCTTTTGAAATCCCGCTAGAAAAGTTTTTAAGGGTAGCTAAATACCTAGAGGGTATGAATAGATTTCTTTTGGAATATTTTAGTTCTTTTGAAGTAAGATCTTGCTGTGTGATTATGTTAGTAGGTTAGCTTTCAAGAACACATAAAACACACAGAATTTGTAGTGGTTCCCCTATCTATGGTGCATCCACTTTTCCCCTTCACCTTATAACATCCCTCAGACAACTAGACCCATAGGGTGGTTTTGTCATGAATAGGTCATAACAAAACCCTAGGAAGCACTAAAGGGTTGGGTGAACATGGGAATTAGGGTGTGAACCACCATGGTCTGCAAATAGTAGAATTCCAATTACTAGCTTAGGATTGACCCTAGGGCTTCACCAAGACTCCATGACCCCACCACAACATCTCTAACCCATTAAAGGGTCCATTAGAGCCATGGAGACCCATTGGAGTCAACAAAAGAGGCCAAGTTGACCAAGATAAACCTTAAACCTAAGAAAATCAACCTATCTCAACTTGGGTCAATTGACCACCTAAGTGTCAAATTGACCTCACCCTTAGTCTCTTGGCTTCATGGGGGACCCAATGGCCCCAAAAACCCCATGTCTGAGTCACCCAAGTGGCTAATTTGGACAAAGTCAACCCATATTTCAATTTGGTCAATTTCGACTAACCTAGCCCAATCCAAGTGGGCTAAGCTCAAACTAGTGTGTCCCATTGGTCTAGGAGGTGGAGAGACACCTTTGGGGCCCATCAATTTCAGATATTAGTGACTAGGAGAGAGAGAATGGGAGTTTCCCCAATTTGAAGGCGCGAGAAAATGTGAGCTTAATGGCCATCATGGCCATGGAGGCTCCATAACCCCCCCCCCCTTTATGGGGTTTTTACTCCTCTGAGGGAGTGGAACAGTTTCCATGGGGTGGCTAGCCATTGGGGTGTGATGCATGCCCATGGTTTCGACGGATAAAATTACGCGGTCTTTGATATGACAATTAAAATAAATATGTAGCGTGCGATTTCTCTAATTAACACTATCGATTATTCCAGCAATTAATGCCACAATTCTCAACATCAACAACGCAAAGGGATGCTACCCCTTTTATAGATTGAACAGGGGCTAAAGGTCAATGTTCTCTCAAGCAAATAAGACCTACCCGATCCAGACAATTAGCAATTCAAATTAAAATTATTCGCTAGCAAGTTACAAAACCAATACGAGAGGATCCAGACAAATTAATGATTCAAAATAAAGTCCAAACCAATCCTGAAAAATAATTAATATGAGGGTATAACAAATCACTTGAACACAAAGGAAATCAAGGCTAAGAAAACCGATTTCTACAAGCGTTCACGATATCTACTCACTCCAATTTATATGAAAAATATTCGGAAAATGAATGCTTAAAATTTAGATCTTAATTAGCACGATTTCAATATAAATCAGGACAAATTAATAGCCTTCTAATTACATCAATTCTCACAATAATTTCGAAGAAACACACAAAGAGTTGGTTTACAAATCGTTCCCCAAAATCCCAAGAAAAATCCATCCACAAGATGAGTGGAGGAGGCGCACAAGACAATGGCTGAATCTTATCTCCATGCGACTCCACAGATCTGCACCGGACGATGAAGATGCGAGCCATTTTCCTTTACAAAACCCTAAACGAGGGAGAAACCTGAAGGCCAATATATATGGAAAGATGAGAGAGGAAAGGTGGTGTGAATATTGCCATAGTGGAAGGAGGGGCTAGTCGATTATTATTTTTGATGGAGTTGGGTGCTCGGGTTGTGTGGTGGAGAGGGAGGAAATACAGGGGTTGGCCGGTTTTGCAAGGAGGGGAGGAGCGGTTGGTCGAGAGGTTGAAGGAGAAAGAAAGGGCCGAACTTGGAGAGATGGAAAAGGGAGGCCGAAAATAGGGTGGAGGAGGAGGAGGGAAGAGGAGGTGGCCGAACCACTAAGAGGGAGAGAGGGAGGAGGCCGACGGCCAAGAGAGGGGGCAAGAGAAGGGGGGGGGGGCGAATTTTCTCAAAGAGTGAGAGAGAGAGGATGAGGGAAATTCAAATTTTGAATTCTTGGTTTCAATTTTTCTTTCTTCTCTACTAATTTCTTCATATGCATGAGTATATATATCCAACACCACTCAATCTCCTCTATTAAAATTCAAATGACATATGATGGTTATAGGAACACATCTTACATATGAAAGGAAATAATTTAAAACAATGCATGAAATAAAAACACAATAATCAAATGTTTGGAAATAAAAAATGCTTAAATTAAAATTGCATAAAAAAGAATTTGCCAAAAATAATAATTGATAAAATATATAATTATAATTATGTAATTTATAAATATATATTTTATTTATTTGCGGCGGTGGAAGTCGAGCAAAACATGTATCGACAGCGGCGTTGGCGAAGAAACGTCGTGGTAGACTCTGTTGGGTATTACATCCACACTAACCCAGATTTGATGAAGTCACCCTGCAACTAAGATGAATTAAGTTGTATTTGATGCTTGGTTTGAGTTATATGTTTGCAGGAATTTCACTGGAAAGTGTAGAACAATGTCAGTCCACAGTGGGTCACCAAACACAGGAACTGTGCAATGTAATCTCTCATTGCATATTCCAAAGTGTTGACTCATGTGCGGTCTCTCTATTGGGATACACTTCATATTCAAGCTATTGGACCTTGGGAAAAGGATTGGAAGTTGACTGCATTAGAAGAAAGAGTTTTCCAACTACAAAAATTCTCTAAGTCTTTTACTCGAGTAGGTCTATAACTACTCGAGTAGATTGGGTATAATTTACTCGAGTAAAGAAACCTTGTACTCGAGTACTTAAGTGTATCTCTCGTGTAGCTAAGTCATGTACTCGAGTAGACGTAGTCATATACTCGAGTAGCATGTTTATATACTCGAGTAGATCACTCATTATACCCGAGTATTAAAGGCCTCACTCATCAAAATTTTTCTAAGTCATGGACTCGAGTAAGTATACTCACATACTCGAGTAAGTATACTCACATACTCGAGTAGATAGAATCATACTCGAGTAGTTCATTATACCTACTCGAGTAGATGATCTTTCACTTGTGTACCTTGAAATTTTCCTACTCCAGAATTTTCTAAGTCTTTTACTCGAGTAGAATTTTCACCTACTCGAGTAGATCACTTCCTCTCGAGTAGTTTAGTTCAACTACTCGAGTAGTTGCTTGCTGACTTCTTCAGAATATATTCTAAGTATCCCACTTGAGTAGTCCTTCATGTACTCGAGTAGTTTATGTAATATACTCGAGTAGTTTTTCTTGTACTCGAGTAGATCCTTTATGTACTCGAGTAAGTTAATATACATACTCGAGTAGTTCTTTCTGCTTACTCGAGTAGTTGATTTCTACCTACTCGAGTAGCCTATCTTTATATACCCGAGTATGTTCTCTTTCATGTACTCGAGTAGTTATTCAACTACTCGAGTAGATCCTCTCTTACTCGTGTATATGACTGAATTTTTCTGAAATTTGTCTAAGTTTTTTTTCTGACGGGATTTTCAAATCACGCGACATGATTGGTCCACGTGTACATCATTATGACCGATTATGACCGTTATTCTCTCCTATATAAAGTCTTATCAGAAAATGACAAACCCTAATTTTTTTCCAAGCATTCTTGTCATTTTATTTTGAGAAAGTTCTTCATCCGACTCCTCACTGTTTTCACGAAACGGAAGCCGCCGCCACCATCTTCTCCGGCCAGTCCGTCTAAGTTCGGAGGATTCATTCTGAAGAAAGTTACAGATGGAGATCGACATCACTGTTCATCTTCTCTCTCTGATTCTGTAAAAGCAAGAAGATCCAGATCTGGGCCGAGACTCTCTTCACCGATTTCTGATAGTGCTGCAAAGTCCATAAGAAGAAGCTTTCTGGCCGTTTCATCAGATCTGATTTTATTTACTGTTTGTATAATTTTCCAAAACTTTATTAATCTTGTAGGAGAAAGTTTCTCCGAGTGTAGGAGTTTTTTCACTCCGAGTTTGTAGGAAGTGTTATCTTCCGAGGTGTAGATCCCGTTGTTTGGATCGAGTTTGTAGGAACTTTGTTCCGAGGGTAGGATCGATTTTTGATCCGAGATAGTGGAGTAGCCGAATCTAGATGATTGCTAGATCGGTGATGGAAAGTGGATGTACCCAAGGGAGGGGAACCACTATAAATCTTGTGTCGTCTGTGATATTGGTAGATAGTTCTGTGTTGTGTTATAATTATTTTTTTATTCCGCAAAAGATGCACAACTCACCTATTCACCCCCCTCTAGGTGATTTAGGTTGACAATCGTTTTCTTTCAATTGGTATCAAAGCGAGGTTGATCGTCAAAAGGTTAACACCGTGATCAGATCCAAATCTGTTGTCTGAAATATTCTACCATAAAATGGACAAGGGCAAAGATTTCGTCAAGCTTCCACTGTGCAACAAAAATAACTTTCCTATGTGGAAAGAAAAGATAAAATTTTTCATGGAAGCTGTGGATCCATGGATCTTCATGATCGTTGAAGAAGGCCCTTACGTTCCCATGACTGTGTCCACTATCGACCCTACCAAGAAAGTTCCCAAAAAGCTAATGGATCTCGACAAAGACGAGATTGCACTTGTCTCCCTCGATAAGAAAGCTAAGAACATTATAGCAAGTGCAGTCGATGACTCGATGCTGCAAAATTTGATTCACTGTCAATTGGCTAAGGAGATGTGGCATTCCTTAGTCACTTTGATGGAAGGAACTGAAGAAGTAAGGGATGATCGGAGATCCCTTCTCAACCAAAAATATGAAGCGTTCCGACAAGGGAACAAGGAAACAATTGCCGACACATTTGAAAACTTCTTCAAAATTGTGAATGGCCTAAGGGTGTATGGTCGTGTCTTCACCAACGGAGAACTGAACGACAAGTTCTTGAGATCCCTAACAAAGGAATGGGATAACAAGGTATGCGCCATCAGGGAGTTCGGGAAGCTAGCTGAAACGGACCCGCAAAATCTCTTTGGAAAGCTTATGTCTTATGAACTCCAAATCAATACAAGAAAAGCTGAAGAAGAGAAAGACAGATCTGCACTCAAGGAGAAATCTGTCGCTTTGAAGGCGGACACCTCCAGAAAGACTAAGGCTGCCTCCCCCGCTCCAGCTCCAGAAGTTGATGAAGAAGAAGAAACATCAGAGCCTAGCACTTCAGGCTCTGAACTATCAGAAGGAGAGTTTTCCTTACTCTCGAGGCAATTCAAGAAGTTTCTTAATAAAAAGAAATAATGGAAAGGCAAGGATGCCTCATACAGAAGATCGCAGCGCGATGGTGATCGATAAAGAAAAGGCTCAAGCAGCCACGAAAGGTATAATACTAAAAGGAACAAATACGTTTCAACTGACATCATTTGCTACTGCTGTAATAAGACAGGTCACGTCATTGCTGACTGCCCTCATAAGAAGAAGGAGGGTGGTAGAAGAGAAGACAAGAAATCCTCACACAATAAGAAGAGGAAAGAGAAGAGCCTCATAGCCAAAAGGAGCAAGACTCTTAGCGACTCCGACTCATCTGAGACAAGCGAAGAAGAAGAAGCTTACTTTGGGCTAATGGCTCAAACAGATGTTGAACAAGAGCCCCAGTTCACTGGGAAGGTAAACTCTCATACCCCTCTTTCAGATTCTGAAGTCTCTGAACATGATTGCGAGGGTAGCTCCTCTGACGATGAGTCAGAATTAATTGCCTAGTACAAGGAGTTAATCATGGCTTACGACAAATGTCGTCGAGTCGTGAAGACCCAGGCTAAAGAGATCAAATCTCTAAAAGCCGAAGAGAGCATCTTGAGAGAGAAAGTCGCAAAGACTGACTCCCTCGAAGAAAACTTCAATAATGCTATTGAAGAATACAACAAGGCTCTTGAGCACCTTGACCTTAAGGAGAAGATCATCAAGGGATTGGAAGCCGAACTTGCGGCTGAAAGGAAACTTGTTGAGAGTTTCTCGAAGCCCAAGACAGTTCTTCCATTCGTTGCTGAATTCTCAGCAAAGGCCAAGGGAGCTGGACTAGGCCATGAAGAAGCTCCTATTAAATCCTCTAGGAGAAATAAGAATCAACGGAAAAATAAGGCCGCCAAAAAGGCCTCAGCCGAAGAAAAGGGAAAAGCCCCTCAAAATCAAACTATATTCAAAAAGGTCATCTTTCCATCAAATAAGTTTGATTTTGACTCATCCTACGGGCACTTTGCTAGGCCTACCTATGTAGAGCCAAAGTCTCGCTATCAAGGATGGGCTCGACCCCGAAACTTTGGCGAGAGTGTCTTTAAGGCACCTTATGAAGAAGTTGTTCTTCAGAGCAATGACCCTTTCAATCATGGGCATAACTTCAAGAAGGCACCAAAGAAAAAGTCTATTGTAGAGAAGCCAATAAAGGAGAAGAAGCCATGTGATTTCCATCATCATGAGGAATCTTCCTTCAAGAATTCTACCCCTGCTAGACCAAAGTTCCAAAAGGTCAAGCAGGAGATCTTGAGGCAAAGGTACAACAGATTTGACTGTTGGTGCTGTGGCAAGGTTGGTCACTTCGCCATAGATTGCTGGATCAATTCCAGAAATGCTGCAACCCCTTATGTCAGCAATATGAGAAAGACCGCTCATAGTGCTAACACTAGTAGGGGGAGCACTCTATCCCAAGACCAAGGACCCAAACATGTTTGGGTTCCTAAGGCAAATTGATTATGATTGCAGGTATGTCCAAAGGCCAACAAAACGCCGATCTGGTACTTGGACAGCGAATGCTCTCGGCATATGACCGAGACTATAAGCCTCATTCAGAACTTTAATCCAGTCGTGAACGGGCCAAAGGTCATCTTTGGAGGTTCAGACCGTGGAATTACTAGAGGCTATGGTATGATTACTAACGACAATGTATCCTTCTTGGATGTGGCCTATGTCGAAGGATTGGAACACAATCTCATTAGCATAAGACAACTCTGCGATATAGGATACATAGTTGAGTTCCATGCTGATAAATGCTTGATAAAATCCGTTGACAATATGGAAACGATTCTATCCGGCACTCGAAGCAGGAATATTTTCTGTTTAAATTTCACTTGTATTGATTCCTCTACACCATTGTGTCTTTTAGCAAAAGATAGTGCATCTCTTGGTGACCAATGGCACAAGAGACTAGCACATATTAATTTCAAAACTATTAATAAACTATTTTCAATGAACTTGGTACGTGATGCCCCGAATGTCAAATGCGTCAAAGACAGACCTTGTCATGTATGCGTAAAAGGCAAGCAAACAAGTGATACCTTTAAAAGAATTATTGGCGAAGACTCTAACAGACGTCTCCATCTACTGCACATGGACTTGTTTGGTCCACTCCAAATTAGAAGCTTGGGAGGTAAGGACTATACATTGGTAATTGTTGATGACTAATTGCGTTTTGCGTGGGTGTTCTTTCTGAAACACAAGTCAGATACCTTCGACATCTTTACTAATTTTGTCAGGCTAGTCCAGAATGAATACAACTGCTCCATAGTCAAAATCAGAAGTGACAACGGAACAGAGTTAAAATCTGGGGCCATGACAGAATTCTGTGAAAGCTTAGGTATCTTTCATGAGTTTTCCTCTCCTCGTACTCCACAATAGAATGGAGTGGCTGAGAGAAGGAACAGAACACTCATAGAGGTCTGCAGGACCATGTTGAGTGATGCTTCACTACCGGAATACTTCTGGGCTGAGGCCGTCAACACTGCATGCCACGTGCAAAATCGAGCACTCATAAACAAAGACCACAATAAGACACCTTACGAACTTCTGAAAGGCAGGAAACCAACAGTCTCATACTTTAGAATCTTTGGTTGTAAATGCTTCGTACTCAACAATGGTAAGTATAATACCACCAAGTTCAGCGAAAAGAGCTTTGAAGGTATTTTTGTAGGATATAGTAGCCACAGTAAGGCATATAGGATATTTAATAGAAAAACCCTAGTGGTGGAAGAATTGATACATGTTGTATTTGATGAGACGAGCTTACTGCAAAGCAATCCGTCTAGTGTGCTCATTGAAGATGCAGGTGAAAAGCTGAAAGAAACTAGCTTGGATGATCCGTCCGAAGAAAAAGGCGAGAAGTTCGTTAAGATCACCACTCCAACTCCTATTGGAGAGGCTGATGATCAAAATGAAGAAGTCATCCAGGATGAAGAAATCCCTCCAGTGATTGAAGACAATCTAGGTGCAAGAACTCTAGAGCTCAAACATCTAAAGGATCACCCCATGGACTAGATCATAGGAGATCCCCGGGATGGTGTCAGAACTCGAAGAGGTACAACTAATGAGAATCTTCATTTGAGTTTTCTCTCACAGGTTGAACCGAAGAAATTTGAGGAAGCAAACTCAGACGCATCATGGATAATGACAATGGAAGAAGAGCTAAATCAGTTCAAGCGCTGCAATGTGTGGATGCTTGTTCCAAGACCCAAAGGGAAGAACATCATTGGAACAAAATGGGTTTACAGGAACAAGATGGATGAAGAAGGAACTATCATAAAGAACAAGGTCAGACTCGTCGCTAAAGGCTATCGTCAAGAGGAAGGAATCGACTTCGACCAGACATATGCTCCAGTGGCGAGGCTGGAGGCAATAAGGTTGTTCCTAGCATATGCTGCTTTCAAAGGCTTCACCGTCTATCAGATGGACGTGAAGTCGGCCTTCCTGAATGATAACATAAAGGAGGAAGTGTATGTGGAACAACCTCCAGGTTTCATTGATCCTAACTTTCTTGATCATGTCTTTTTTCTGCACAAGGCCCTATATGGTCTGAAACAAGCTCCTAGAGCTTGGTATGAAACGTTGTCTACCTTTCTACTTGAGAATAAGTTCACAAGGGGAAAGATAGACAAGACATTATTTCTTAGGTAAATAAAAGGCAAGATTTTGCTATTGCAAATCTATGTCGACGACATTATTTTTGGCTCTACAGATAACAACCTCTTCAAAAAGTTCTCTAAACTTATGCTAGGGAAGTTTGAAATGAGAAGTATGGGCGAGCTGAAGTATTTCTTAGTGCTTCAGGTGAAACAATCTGAAGATGAAATTTTCATCTCACAGACCAAGTTCACCAAAGAGCTGATCAAGAAAATCGGAATGGAGAATGCAACCTCTATGAGGACTCCAATGGGCACAACTATATCTCTGGACAAGGATGAAAAAGTGAAACCTTTTGATGAAACCAAATACAGAAACATAATTGGATCCTTGCTCTACCTTGCTGCCAGTAGGCCTGACATAATGTTCTCAACATGTGTCTGTGCCAGATTTTAGGTGAACTCTAAGGAATCTCATTACGCTGCTGCAAAGCGGATCCTGAGATACCTTAAAGGCACACCAAATCTTGGCTTATGGTACCCAAGAAGTAATGACAGTGAACTAATTGGGTTTTCGGATGCAGATTTTGCAGGTAGCAAAGACGATCGGAAAAGCACCTCAGGGACTTGCCAATTCTTCGGAAGAAGGCTAATCTCCTGGAGTAGCAAGAAGCTGAACTATGTCGCAATTTCAACGGCCGAGTCAGAGTATATCTCTGCAGGCAGTTGTTGCACACAGTTGCTATGGATAAAGAATCAGTTCGAGGACTACAACCTGCAGTTCAAGCAAATTCCTCTATACTGTGACTCCTCCAGCGCAATTGCAATAGCCAACAATCCAGTCTCCCACAGCCGGACAAAGCACATCGAGCTAAGGTATCACTTCATCCGGGAACATGTGGAGCATGGAGACATAGATCTCCAATATGTGCCTACAGATAGGCAAGTTGCAGATATCTTCACAAAGCCGCTGGACGAGACCAAGTTCTCGTTCTTTAAGACTGAGCTTGGAATGCTCAACAAAGAGGACTAAAGAAGGCTGGATGACTAAGAAGCAAGTAATTGCAAGGGGTTAGTCAAAATATACTTTTTCTAAACTTTTTCAAAGTTCAACTCGAGAAGCATAAGACATACTCGAGTATGTGACTTCACCTACACAAGTCACGGCAGACCTACTCGAGTAACAACTGACATACTCGAGTACTCTTCTCTACTCACTCGAGTATAAGAGTGTGCCTACTCGAGTACCTACTAACCTACTCGAGTAAGTCACTTACCTACTCGAGTAAGTCACCTATCTACTCGAGTATTTTTCTCCACCTACTCAAGTACTTTCTGCAGACCGACTCGAGTAACTTCTGACGATATACTCGAGTAACCTCTTACCTACTCGAGTAGTCTATCTCTTTCTCGTGTACTGTTTCCCAGATTTTGAAATTTCTTTCGATTCGCCACCCAAGGCTAAATGCCGCCTCTTCCTTTAAATCAATTAGCTTTAATTTAAGAGTTATATATATGAAATTCCGAAAACCCAAACCTACACGACATTATTTCTCTCTCTCGAGTACCCTCTGCTGCTTCGCCTACTGTGCCACTTCGCCTTACTCTCCTTCGCCGCTGTTGCAGAGCCGCCTCTCTCCTCACCTCTTCCAGTCAACGGCAGCCATGGCAGCTTCTTCCAAGATCGGCGTCGGATCAGAACTCGTCACCGCCGGTATTGCAGAGCTCTCAGATGACTTCCACAACCTCCTCATCCTTCTCGACACTGCCGGCCTCTCCTTCATTCTCCAGGAACCCTGTCGTGTTTTATTCCCAGAAGTTGCCGAATTCTTCTCCAATCTCAAGGTCAGCAGGAATGGAAAAGTCCTAAAATCCAAAGTGAAGGGTTTGAAACTTAAGTTCACCAAGACCTCTGTCTCTCAGCTTCTCCGAATGTCGATTGTCGATGAAGAAGATGAGTTAGATGATGAAGACTCTGACCGAACAACCCTTTTCTGTGGCATTTCTCCTGACGCGCAGTATATTAAAAGGTCAGACATGAATGCTGAAGGAAAATTTCTAGTTGACATTATTGGCAAAATTCTTCTGTGAAAGACACACTCCATCAGAGACATTCCCTTATATTTCTTCGATATAATGCAAGCAATTGTCTGTCGTAAGAAATATCAATTTGGTATGCTGATTCTGGATAAAATCAAAGACAACTTGAAATCCCCCAACTACGCCATAATTATCTCTCTGCTCCTCCATGAAATTAATCCTGAGGTCTTCAACTTCTCCAAAGGGACCCCACTTCATCACATGAAGAAGGTCTCCATCTCTTCTATTCAGAGATGGGATCTCAAGCTAAAGAATTCTGCCCAAGCTGCACAGGTTTCAGAAGTTCTAGAAGTTCCAGATGCAGAGGACAGGACTCCATCTCTCTCTCCTCATCATGTGGCCAGCTCCTCTGGTGCACCAAGTGAGGGGGAGACTGCTCCTTCTATCCAAGTCAGGCGGCCCTCTCCTCAGCCAAAAATTCCTTCCCTACCTCATACTCCACAGAGTCCAGCCACTCCTTCAGATCAAGTACCTTAAGACTCTCTTCTGTCCACAGCTGCTGCTATTGATGCTATGATTGCAGAGCTCTCTGAAGAAGTGCTCCCCCCTCCTCCTCTATCTCCTCCAGCTCCAAACTCTGAAGGCCACAAGGACTTTTCTCCAGCCCAGTCTCCTGCCCATTCTCCAGCCAGGATTCCAACACCATCTCCACATCCTCCAACAGACAAGCCAGACATCATTCTTATTTCTGATGAGACCTCTCCAGAGCCAGCTGAGGTCCCTCTAAGAAACCTAGATTTCTCCATCCCCTATGATACAGAAGAAAGGGATGCTATAATTCACACCACCAGAGCTCTCAGCTCTGTCATCATTGAAGAAATAGCTCCTTGGGTAACTCCTCCTATCCCTACTGCTGCTCCCTCTACTGCTGCTACAGTCTCTTGCTCCTCAGATTTGCTGCAACATATTGCACTTCTTCTTCAAGAACAGAGAACTTATTTTGACACCTCTCTAAAAATAGTCACTGACAAGGTAACTGCTCTTGAGACTGAGATGAGCAGAGGCTTTGCTGAAATTCAGCATAACACTGACAGACTCAAGTACTTATTTCAACTTGGTGGCAAAGCCCTTGACCACACTATCACTAGTGTTGGCAATGTTATGGAACAAGGTGTCACACTTGCTAACAATCTGATAGAGCTAGATAAGAGAAATGAGGCTAAAAAAATGAAAATCTATGAAGAAGTGGGTATTTTCAAAGATGATGTTATAGCCCAGCTATCTGTTGAAATCAGAAAGGGGGAGGGTTTGATAAAAGAACTCAAAGAATAGGTAGAAAACTCTGCTGCTCAGAAGAAAGATGAATGGGAGGCTCATGTGAAGGCCATTCATGACGATTTGCTAGCCCAGATACAGAGTGTCAAGTTTCACACCTATGACACTGCTGTCTGGATGCACAATCAGATCTTGCCAGACCTTGCAGTTGACCCCAACATCATTACCCATCATCTCAACCCACTAGCTACAGATGTCACTGCCCCAGCTGTTCCTTTGCAACCTTGTTTCTCTCCCAGACCTGGAGACACATTTGACCCTCCAGACTCCTATGCTCCAAAAGACCCTGCTGATATCTTCCTTCAAGCTCCCCCAGAGATCAGAATCCACAAGAAGAAAAGGAAGTATGGTGAAGGACCCTCTGCTAGCAGGACTGCTCCTACTAGAGCTCCTGACCATGCTGAAGCTTGGTCTCCAACTTCCAAGTCTCTAATTTTGGACACACTCAGGCTAGTTATGGATCATAATGAGAACATGAGCATTCACTACAGTTCCCAGGAATGGGAGTTATATGAGAAATCAATGCTAAAAAGGAAGATCCATGACAGAGAGTTTGGGAGAAATAATCCTGCTGCTCCTCCAAGGCCTCCTAAATATTTCCCTAAGCCTTTCAGCTATCTAAGGAGACAGCAAGAAAAGATGGAAAAGCAGCAAACCCAAGCCTAAACCAAAAAGATATTGAGAGATTGAAATGACAAGTTGTAGACTTGATGTTTTTGGAAATTTACATATATACAATTCTAAATTTCTGTCTAATTATCTTTTTCATTGTTTATTGCTTACTTGCTCATGTCTTTCTACTTAGTTTCTTTTATGTCTATAATTCACCTTAGTGTAAAGGGTTCTGACTTCAACAAATAGGGAGAGATTTTTGGGTATTACATCCACACTAACCCAGATTTGATGAAGTCACCCTGAAACTAAGATGAATTAAGTTGTATTTGATGCTTGGTTTGAGTTATATGTTTGCAGGAATTTCACTGGGAAGTGTAGACCAATGTCAGTCCACAGTGGGTCACCAAACACAGGAACTGTGCAATGTAATCCCTCATTGCATATTCCAAAGTGTTGACTCATGTGTGGTCTCTCTATTGGGATACACTTCATATTCAAGTTATTGGACCTTGGGAAAAGGATTGGAAGTTGACTGCATTAGAATAAAGAGTTTTCCAACAACAAAAATTCTCTAAGTCTTTTACCCGAGTAGGTCTATAACTACTCGAGTAGATTGGGTATAATTTACTCGAGTAAAGAAACCTTGTACTCGAGTACTTAAGTGTATCTCTCGTGTAGCTAAGTCATGTACTCGAGTAGACGTAGTCATATACTCGAGTAGCATGTTTATATACTCGAGTAGATCACTCATTATACCCGAGTATTAAAGGCCTCACTCATCAAAATTTTTCTAAGTCATGGACTCGAGTAAGTATACTCACATACTCGAGTAAGTATACTCACATACTCGAGTAGATAGAATCATACTCGAGTAGTTCATTATACCTACTCGAGTAGATCATGTTTCACTCGTGTACCTTGAAATTTTCCTACTCCAGAATTTTCTAAGTCTTTTACTCGAGTAGAATTTTCACCTACTCGAGTAGATCACTTCCTCTCAAGTAGTTTAGTTCAACTACTCGAGTAGCTGCTTGCTGACTTCTTCAGAATTTATTCTAAGTATCCCACTCGAGTAGTCCTTCATCTACTCGAGTAGTTTATATAATATACTCGAGTAGTTTTTCTTGTACTCGAGTAGATCCTTTATGTACTCGAGTAAGTCAATATACATACTCGAGTAGTTCTTTCTGCTTACTCGAGTAGTTGATTTCTACCTACTCGAGTAGCCTATCTTTATATACCCGAGTATGTTCTCCTTTATGTACTCGAGTAGTTATTCAACTACTCGAGTAGCTCCTCTCTTACTCGTGTATATGGCTGAATTTTTCTGAAATTCGTCAAAGTTTTTTTTTTGACGAGATTTTCAAATCACGCGACATGATTGGTTCACGTGTACATCATTATGACCGATTATGACCGTTATTCTCTCCTATATAAAGTCTTATCAGAAAATGACAAACCCTAATTTTTTTCCAAGCATTCTTGTCATTTTATTTTGAGAAAGTTCTTCAGCCGATGCCTCACTGTTTTCACGAAACGGAAGCCGCCGCCACCATCTTCTCCGGCCAGTCCGTATAAGTTCGGAGGATTCATTCTGAAGAAAGTTACAGATCGAAATCGACATCACTGTTCATCTTCTCTCTCTGATTCTGTAAAAGCAAGAAGATCCAGATCTGGGCCGAGAGTCTCTTCACCGATTTCTGATAGTGCTGCAAAGTCCATAAGAAGAAGCTTTCTGGCCGTTTCATCAGATCTGATTTGATTTACTGTTTGTATAATTTTCCAAAACTTTATTAATCTTGTAGGAGAAAGTTTCTCCGAGTGTAGGAGTTTTTTCACTCCGAGTTTGTAGGAAGTGTTATCTTCCGAGGTGTAGATCCCGTTGTTTGGATCGAGTTTGTAGGAACTTTGTTCCGAGGGTAGGATCGATTTTTGATCCGAGATAGTGGAGTAGCCGAATCTAGTTGATTGTTAGATCGGTGAGGGAAAGTGGATGTACCCAAGGGAGGGGAACCACTATAAATCTTATGTCGTCTGTGATATTGGTAGATAGTTCTGTGTTGTGCTCTACTTATTTTTTATTCCGCAAAAGACGCACAACTCACCTATTCACCCCCCTCTAGGTGATTTAGGTTGACAACCGTTTTCTTTCAGACTCCCATCTTCGTGCTTGCGGCAACGACAGTCCCAATCCACGAACTCTCTATGACGGGGATCCATGACCACATCAGCATCGTCTCCATCAATCCTCCGCCACTAAAAATTACTCATCACCGATGAGTGGCCTGTGAGGGGAGAACAGTTAGAAGCAGTAGCAACATGGGGAAAATCTGGCACCGCAATCCGTGTCAAAGTAGCATGAACATCCCATAGCACTAAGAACCTGTCAGGTGTAGAAAGAGTAAAACTCGAAATAGTGTCAGGCAAAAGAAAATTAACTTGAATCTTACCATCCGGTTCAAGAACCAAGGAGTCCACGTGGAAATTAGATACGACAACACTAACACTCCCCAACCCAAGAGAATATTTAGTGGTAGGAAGAAACGACGGAGAAAGCCACTCAGGTGGAACAGAGACGTATAATAAAAAGTATGGAAACTTGAAATAAAGTGAAACACCCTGTGCTATATAAAAATCTGAAATAAAAGCATGAAATCCGACGTTCTTTATAATCATGGATGGGTCGGCGTTCCTACATATTAATTTATTAACGGTGCTACAAGGCATCCGCTCGGGGACTAACTAGACTAAACCCAAATCACAAAATCTAGCATCGGACGGTCTTAGAAAGGAGTGGAAGTGCAAGCGACATAACTTAAAATGAAACACTAACGTCCTAGATACATGAGGAGAGATTTCATGTGCTACATGACTATACCCAAATGCGGAGAATAATGTGGTTAAGTCAGGTGGAACGGGAGCCTTATAATCTGAGATGATTTTAATGAGCTCCAAATTCGCGGTTTTAATTTTATATTTTAAATACCCACACTTGCCATGAAGATATGCCAAGGTGAACCGCTCATCATCAATAATAGAATTGGACGCTCCCGGATGTGAAAGGATATGCGAGAGATATTGTACTACCCGTATTCGTCGAGGGTGGGTCCTACCGCAGTCAGGTCAGCAGAAGTCAATGTTAACAAGTCAATACAGAAATCAACATCAACATGCAAGACCTTAGAAGGCCTGGGCGACTACGGCGAGCTCCCCTCGCATACTCGCCTGGTAGGCGACTAGGCGAGATACTCACCCAGCCCGTGCGAGTTCCTTCGGAAGTCGCCTGGTCGCCGGGGGTGGGGTATAAATATGACCCCCCACCTCCTTGGATTTGCCTATAAATAGGACCCCAGCGGTACAAGTTGAGGCACTGGAAATCCTCGGTAGGATACTCGCGAGCTTCATCTTCGGGATACTAGCCAAGGATTTTGATTCCTTTTCCTTAGAGTTCAAGTCATGATCTTGTGACTTGTCAGCTAGCATCCCTCGTACCTAGTTAGGCCATCTTTGGTTGAGAAGGGGCTGCTCCTTTCAAGCATCCGGGTACGTGGTGGGACCTTCCTGCCGCAACATCTGGGGTCCTATATGACCTGATGCTTCATCCTAGTCACCCTAACCGTCTGATCTAGCTTCTAAGCCGATAGCCTTATGAGGCATTGGTCTGAATTCTAAGGTTAGGATTTTTCCTGGCTTCAACACTTGGTGCGGTGAGCGTGGATCACAACCAAGAAGAAAGTTTAGAGGTTGAGTGAGATTGCCAATGGTGGTGAGCAAGGAGAGTTGGTCGGCAAATCGGCAGGAGGAGGAGACGCCACACGAGGTGGAGAGTTTGTGACGATTGCTGCTTTTGAGGAGTTTGCGAAGAGGATCGAGCAGACCATCCTCGCCGAGTTTGCTCATCGCCCCGATGTCACGGCGACTGTCCCCGTCGCCTGACACCGCTGGAAGAGAAAGCACCGCCGAGGCGAGCTGGGAAGGAGCCCGCTTGGGCAAGGGATGAGCGATCGATGTAGTCGCGACATTATCCGGCTGGCAGCCACATGGTCCGCTTTCGCGATCCAATGTCGTCGGCAAGATGCGGAGATACTCGGCACTATAGCGAGTATGACGTCTCCAGCGAGAATGAAACTCGCCACCGCCAGGGTGGGAGGAGCCCCTTTTGTGACGAGATCCTCGCCACCCCAGTTCAAGAAGGGTTCAGAGAGCCCATTCTCACCTACTACTCCGGCAGAGACGATTCTATCCGACATCTCCAGTGGTTTGAAGACGTCGTCTCCATCCGCAACATGTCCGACGCCTTCAAATGTCGGTTCTTCTCCATCACCCTCAAGGGCAACGCAAGAGATTGGTTTCATCTACTACTTCTCAGCCCTGCGTCGGGGCCTCATGGCGAGGTTCGTGACATCGAAGAAGAGGAAGAAGGAAGCGATGACTCTCTTCAAAGTCACCCAAGGGCAGCACGAGAACTTGGGTCATTACCTCGATCGCTTTCAGGAGGACATTTTGTAGGTAGAGGAAGTGGACAGCTTTACTCTAATGGTGGCCCTGAAGTTCGGGTTGAAGCAGAGACTGTTTAGTATGGAGATGGGGTCTAATCCCCCGAGATCTTTTGAAGATATGATAGAGAAGGCGAACACTTTTGTTCTGGGAGAGGAGAAGAATAAGGATTTCCTGGGAAGTCTAGTTGGGGAAGATACGACAGAGAGGGGAAGAGCCGGACCTTCGGGGTAGAAGACAAGGAGGATGCCGGAAAGGCGGGAGGAGAGGAAAGAATAAAGAGCCAAGGAGAGAGGATAGGAGGAAGAGAGAAGAACCCAAGAGGGTTGATGAGAGGAGGAAGGAGAGGCCTCGAAGATAGGAGGAGAGGAGCCAGCGGAGGCCCAGGAAGGAGGAAGGGAGGAAAGGTAATTCCAGTATCCCGAGAATCGCCCCCAGTGGAGACCACCAGCAAGGCAGCACTACCAGGAGGAGAGGAGGAATGTTAACCGGCAGGAGGGAGGCCGAGGAGGAGGAAGAATGGAGACGATGGCCATTGCTCGCCAAGAGAACAAATGACACAGGACGGAGCAGCGGGCGATGCGTTAGGAGGTGGAGATTCCCCTCTACTGTAATATCCATCGATTAAAGTGGCACGGGTCCTTAGATTGCACTGAGTTCTGGGAAGCAAGGAGGAGGTTGGAAACAGGAGCAGCGGAAAGAGAGCAGCAGAGGCAGAAGGCCCTGTTGGGCATGTGGCATTCCAAGCTCCAGTGAGGAGGAGGAATGACGACCGCTTTGACCTGTGAGGTCATGGATAAGTGATACATGGCCCAGGAGGTAGGCATGTAGGAGTAATTAACGGAGGTGCCGGACACGGAGCTTCCTGTAAGGGGAGTCTCCACCAGATCTATCAGAATAATGTCGCCTCGACGTCACAGACCTCATCGCCGTTGGAGGAGATCACCTTCTCGGAGGAAGATTTGCTGGGGAACAAGAACCCATTCCACGATGACTTAGTCATTCAAGCCGGCATCGAAGACTTCACCGTCGACCGAGTCCTCACGGACAACGGTAGCTCGGTGAATGTCATTTTCAAGAGAACCTTCGTTGGGCTTCAGGCGGAAGCGTCCTGGGTCCAGGCTGTAGGTGGACCGCACTTCGGCTTCTCAGGAGAGAAGGAAGAGGTGGAGGGAGTTGTGGAATTGCTGGTTACACTCGGCGGGGCGTTTATCCGATGTTGCTTCGTCATCATCGACGCACCGAGCGGATATGAAAGTGGAGGATAAGATCTATCTTAACTCTAGATGGGGGTGAATAGAGTATATTAAAATAATTTTCAAGATAAAAATTATTTGCAGTGGAAGACTTAATTTAAATAATATGTGTATAGTGCTGCAGAAAATAAAAATATGAAAGCAAGAAATAAAACAACACAACATACAACAAAACATAAAGAAGCAACCAGAGGACACATGGAGCTATAGTGGTTCCCCAATCAATTTGGGTACATCCACTCTTCTACCACCCTAGGTAGGAATACATTGCAGGATGAGTTGATCAGGTGTCCTGGGCACCAATGAGCTTTTGATAAGGTGCTCAAAAACCAAACTAGATTTTTTGATCAGTTGTCTTGCCACCACTAAGTTTTGACAAGGTCTCAGAAACCAACACAAACTTTTGAAGGGAGTTTGATAAACTCTTTACAGCAGATAGAGAGAGAAAGAGAGAGAGAGAGGTGAGATAATCTTCTCTGTCAACAATCAGAGAGAAGATAGTGGATGTTGTAAAAGCTCCCCCTGAGATCTTGAGTTATTCAGGAAGTGAAGCTTTGCAATATGGTGATAGGACTTCAGAAGATTAGATCTCCAGCAAAAGATGATTCCAGCAGCAGCTGAAATGTGCGTTGTCTGGAGTCTTGAATGATAAGGCCTTTGAACACTGGAATCAAAAGGGATCTAGAAATTTCAGTATATTGATCTCCTTCAGTGATGTGTGTTCCTGTAAGAATTCTATGACTGTGAATATCTGCAACTTTTTCTCTCCTTCTTGTTGTTGTTGTATTTTGTAACCAGCAGAATGAATGATCTTTTATTCCTTAGATCTGAATAGAATAATTCTCTGTCCAAGATAGCCGTTAGCCTGTCATAAATGACTTCCTTAAATACATTTTGTCTTCTGGAGGAAAGTCCAATAAAACATTCCTTTAAAATCTCCTTGAAACTTGCTCCAGATTAATTGAAACAGCTACAAGATTCTTGAAATAAATGCTGGGAATAAATAGAAGGGAATACCAAAACTGACTGAAAGTGAATCTTGAACAATGTCGATCTCTCTAGAAAAACGTTGACCTGAGCTCAACTATCGTTGAACTGGGCTCAGCGACTGGACTTAGACTGAAGCAAAAATTGTTGATCTGAGCTCAACTATCGTCGAACTGAGCTCAGAGATAGGGAAACAAACTAGAGACAGGAACGTCGATTTGAGCTCGAATATCATCGAACGGAGTTCGACAAATCGTTGAAGTGAGCTCAGAGATCGTCGAATGGAGTTCGATGATTCGTCGACCTGAGCTTGACGAAATGACTTAGTCTCCTGAACTGAAATATCTGGTCTTGAGGGTCTTGAGGGCAGCTTTCAAACCTAAATACTAACCCTTACACTCAATCTAATTGACCTTTAGATCTATACAAGGAGGTCAAAATAAATTTCCTAAATGACATAGTGATCCTTGCCCAAATCAGTAATAGGGTGTTCCAACAATCTCCCCCTATTTGGGTTAGGATTACAATTTACAGACATTGGAAAAATAAAAATATACAATGTAGAAATATAACCAAAAAAACATTGTAGAAACACAAATATAATCACAGATAGTCAGAAATAGGTATCACTGTCAGCTTACAAAATCATTCTTTCTCCTTGCTTAGATTGAAAGGCAGAACTTCCACCTGTACCTGCATTAGGTGAAGGATGAGGAGGAGGAGGATTGAAAAGGGATGAACCTTTGTCATACTTCCTTTTCTTTTTCATGTCTTTCAGCTGATTTCTGGAGTACTGCATCCATGGTTCTGTAATCTGGCACTCATGCAATATATAATAAGGAACATCATTTGCATCTTTAACCTTCTCTAGGGGAACTCTCTTCATGGCCTTGTTTCTTGCTTTCCTTTTCCTTGCAATTGTTGCAGAGGAATCATCAGAGTCAGTTCTAAACTGATCACTGTCTGAACTTTGTGGATTAGCATATAATGCATCAATCCTTTGGATATATTCTTTCTGTTGTTGAGGCTGAGCAGAAGAAATAACAGCAGGAACAGCAACAGGAGCAACAGCAACAGCAGGAATTAGAACAGAAACAACACTGGCAGAAGGAACTATAAGAGAAGGTTCAGAAACAAAAGTTTCAGAAACAAAAATTTCAGAAACAATAAGCTCAGATACAACAGGCTCAAAATCAATTGCCTCTGTCATATGCACATCCTCAGAAACTGAAACAACAACATCAGAATTAACTAAAACATCAACAGCAGCAGCAGCAATTTCAACATTGTCCACAGCCTGGATAGAATCTATAAAAGAGGCTAAAATGCAAGGCTCACAGAAAGAAATAGGCACAATGGCCTTAGTAAGATCTTCAGTATGCTGGTCTGAAAGGCAGCTGAAGTATATAGAATCAAATACTGATAGAAGTGACCTGAGGTCCACTGTAATGACTGCAACTGGAGCTTAAACTGGAGTTACTGCAGCAGGCAATCTCTCAGCTTCATAAGACATCTCCCCCTGCCTAGATTCAGTGATAACTGGATCAAGGCACCCAGTAGAAGGGATTGCCTGAGGAAGAAGAATAGAGGATAGCCTGGCAGACAACTCCTGAACAGTTTTCAGAAGTGGAGCCAATGAAGTCTCCAGCAGTAGTGATAGCCTTGGAGCTATCAGCTCATATAGCTTGTCTGCAATAGCTGGAAGGTTTACTTGCTCAAGAGGGACTTGAGTAGAGGTAGGGATGGATGTGGTAGAGATGAAAGTTGGAGCAGCAGGAGATGTTGGTGGAGAAACTGTGGATGGTGGAAGTGATGGTTGAGATATTGGAATTGTGGAGATGGAAGATAATGGAGTGGAGATGGATGGTGTGAATGATGGTTGAGCAATGATTTCCTGAAGTAAATATTGATAAGAAGTGGATGATGATGGTGGCTCAAGAGGGGATGAAGGAGAATCATCCATATAGCAATCATCTAGAAGAGTGAATGATGGAATATGAGATGATGAATCAATGTGCATGTGTGGGTAGTGATGTAGTGGATGGAAGATTTCTGCAGTTGATGTTGGAGTTGGAGAAGGGATTGAAGTTGGAGATGGGATGGAAATGGGGGATGAAATTGTGATAGTGGATGTGATTGTTGTTGATGAAACAATAGGTGGAGAAGGAGGAGATGATGAGGCAGGCAAATCTTCTGCAGGGGCAGAAACCTGAGGGGAAGAGACTGAAATAGTCCTTGTGCCTGAAGAAGAGATTGCAGAGGCACTGCTGAGCTTTACAATCTGCCTGTCCCATTTCTCAAATAGGGCACAGGTAAGCCTCTTGGAGGCATTGATGTGTATTCCATTGGACACAAGCAGGTCAGGGCATCTATTGTGAAGAAACAGCCCTAAAATCCTCCCAAAATTAACAAAATTCTTGTTAATTTTCTTCTTGATCAAATCAAAAAACACTTCTCCCCAGTTCAGCTGCTTCTTGTCCACCAAGGCACCTATCAAACAGAGCTGATACCTAGAGATGGTATCATGAGCAGAGTGTTTTGCCAACAACACTTTCCCAACTACATCAGCAAGAAATCTGTACTCAACTGACATATTCTTCTTAAGCAATTTATTAGGGTTAGCTGCTGAATGAACCATCCTCTCAAGCATAATTGAAAATTCTTCTCCAGAAAGCTCAATAGAATCTTCACCAGAATTTAATTAAAATATCTCTGTCAAAACATCAGGTGTTAAAGGTACCTGAGTTCCTGAGATGGTTCCGATCACAGTGTTCTGATCCAGATTGTGTGCAGTATACACCCATTCCTTTATTTCATCTGCGACCAATTTGATCCTTATAGACATTATGTTAACTAACTGTTGGTCCTTGAAGAGTTCCAGAATTTCCTTGAATATTTGATCGCTATTATCGAAAGAATCCATGTCTATATCAAAGCCAGTATCAAATTTCATGGCTGCCAAGATTGCGACTGAAACTGCCATTGATTCCTGCAAAAAAAATGAACAAACACAAGAGCAAGTGCAAAAAAGTTTGGAGGGAAAGACAAATTCTGCAGAGAGTATGAAAGCGCAAAGGCAGAATGACGAACAAAAAATGAGTTTTATATTAGGGTTCGACGCAGATAAGGAAAGATCGTTCAACTTCGTTCGACGATCTGGGTTTCTAAAGGAAACTGAAAGGTCATCAACATCATCGAACTCCGTTCGACGATATTGGAGAGTGTCGAGCTCCGTTCGACGATCGCTGACCGAAAGAAGACAGCTTAGCACTATCTGAGAAGCGCTGAACTCTGGTTGACGATTTCTGAAACCGTCGATCTCCGTTCGACGATCTTGGGGAAAATCGTCGAGCGCAGTTCAGAGATCAGAAACATACTCTATACACAAAAAACATTTAGATTTGCCTAGTCTTGGTCAATTTTAGAGTTTTAAAATCTTGAAGCTTATTTTAGACTTCCTCCATCTAACATTCCTAACTAATTCAGGAAGAATGTATGTTTCTTTTCATCCAATGGTTTGGTGAAAATATCTCCCCTTTGCAAATCAGTTGGGATATATTGAAGTTCAATTTTATTTTTCCCAACATTATCCCTTAGAAAGTGATGCCTAATTTCTATGTATTTTGTCCTACTATGGAGGACAAGATTTTGTGCAATGGAAATAGCACTGGTATTATCATAAAATATTTTAGACTTCTCTAAGTTGTAGCCATAGTCTAGGAGTTGGTTTTGAATACACAAGATTTGTGAACAACAGCTACCTGCAGCCATATATTCAGCTTCAGCAGTTGAAGTTGACACAAATGTCTGTTTCTTGCAAAACCATGAGAAAGTCTGTCACCAAGAAACTGACAAGTTCCACTGGTGCTTTTCTTATCTATTCTGCATCCAGCATAATCAGCATCTGAAAATCCAGTTAAGTCGAATGCTGAATCTTTTGGATACCAGAGACCTAGATTTGGACAACTTTTCACATACCTAAGAATCCTTTTTACTAATGTTAAGTGTGACTCTCTAGGGCTCACTTAGAATCTAGCACATATGCATGTAGCAAACATTATGTCAGGTCTACTAGCTGTAAGGTACAATACAGAGCCAATCATTGCTCTATATGTTGTCTGATCAACAGATTTCCCATGTTCATCAGCATCTAATACAACATTAGTAGGCATAAGTGTTTTCATACATGATGCTTCAAACATACCAAATTTCTTAACCAATTATTTTGCATACTTGTTTTGAGAAATAAATACGCCTTCAGCATGTTGTTTGATTTGTAATCCTAGAAAGAAGGATAGCTCCCCCATGCTTCTCATTTCAAATTTAGAATGCATTAGGTTGGAAAACCTTCTGCACAAATTTGAATCAGTAGAACCAAATATAATATCATCTACATAGTTTTGTACTAGTAGGGTATGAGACTTATGAGTTCTAATAAAAAGAGTTTGGTCTACTCTACCCCTTATAAAATCATTTTTCAGAAGAAAGCATGCTAGGGTCTCATACCATGCTCTAGGAGCTTGATTTAGACCATATAATGCTTTATGCAATTTGAAAACATGATCAGGATGAGTTGAAGAGATAAAACCTGGGGGTTGTCTGACATAGACTTCTTCCTTGATATATCCATTGAGAAAAACACTCTTTACATCCACCTGGTATACTTTGAATCCTTTTTGTGCTGCATAAGCTAAGAAGATTCTTATGGCCTCTAACCTTGCAACTGCTGCAAATGTCTGGTCATAGTCTATCCCTTCTTCTTGAGAGTACCCTTGAGCAACTAGCCTTGCCTTGTTCCTTACAATGACTCCTTTATCATCCAATTTATTTCTGAACACCCATTTTGTTCCAACAATGGAGTGATCCTTTGGCCTTGGCACTAGTTCCCAAACTTTGTTCCTTTCAAATTGATGCAACTCCTCTTGCATTGCAATGATTCAGTGTGGATCTTGCTCTACATCTTGAATGGATTGAGGTTCAATTTGAGAAAGAAAGCAAGTGTGCATCAGGTTTTGGTTGACCTGATTTCTTATTTGCACACTAGTTGAGATGTCTCCAATCACTTGGGAGATTGGATGGTCTCTTGATGTTACTAAATCAACAGGAGATGTTGATTCTTCACCAACCTGTGTTGTTGATTCTTCACCAACCTGTGTTGTTGTTTCCTCTTGTGGTACAACAACTGGCTCTTCAAGAAGATTCTCTTAAAGATATTGAATGACCTCTTCATCTTCACTGCTTTCATCTTTTTGAATAATTTGTAACCTGTCCAAGTCTTCAGCAAGAGAGTGTACCTACAAAGGTTTTATGGTAGAAGTATTCTTCTCCTTGAAAGACATGTTAGATTCATCAAAAGATATATGAACAGATTCTTCAATTTTGAGAGTAGATTTATTATATACCCTATAAGCTTTACTGATCATGGAGTATCCCAGAAACACTCCTTCATCAGCTTTAGCTTGAAATTTTACTAAGTATTTCTTGTCATTATTATGAATGTAGCAAATACAACCAAAGATTTTGAAGTAATCTACTTTAGGTTTCTTCCCTTTGAGTAATTCATAGGGAGTCTTGCCCTTCAGTTTATGTATTAAACTTCTATTCAACACATAGTTGGAGGGGTTCACTGCCTCTGCCCAAAAGGATAGAGGAAGGTGAGCATCTGACAATAATGTAGTAGCAGATTCAATAAGGGTTCTATTTTTCCTTTCAGCTACCCCATTTTGTTGAGGAGTTCTTGGAGCTGAGAAAGTGTGCCTGATCCATTCACTCTGACAGAACTCTTGCATAAGAAGAGAATCAAACTCTGTCCCATGATCACTTCTGATCAGGGCAATGTGAGTATTGAACTCACTTTGTATGCATTTGAGAAACTCTGTCAAACACTTAAAGTTATCAGACTTCTTCCTCAGAAAGAACACCCATGTGAATCTAGAGAAGTCATCTACAACCACTAAAGTATAGGATTTCCCTCCTAAGCTTTGTACTGTAATGGGTCCAAAAAGATCCAGGTGTAACAGATACAAAATCCTAGGTGAATCACTCTTATTAAGTGACTTGAAGCTATTTCTGGTTTGCTTGCCTAATTGAAAAGCCCTGCAAAGTCCTTCCTTCTTGTAGGGGCCAGAAGGTAGTCCTCTAACAAGGTTGTCCTTGGATAGCCTAGCAATGGTTCTAAGGTTTATATGCTCTAGTCTCTTATGCCATAATTCATTAGGTCTACAAATAGAGTTGAACAAGCATATATCTATCTTAGTTGAAAGAAAATCTACAAGATAAATGTTACCTTTCCTTTTACCTGTCAACACAGTTGTGTTGTCCTCTGACTTGATTTTGCATGAGGATTTGTTGAAAGTCACTTGATAGCCTTCATCACACAGTTAACTGATACTGATTTAGTTGTGCTTCAGTCCTTCTACATAGGCTACTTTCTTGGAAGTGACTGTGCCAATCTGGACTTCACCATATCCTTTTGTTAGTCCAAAGTTTGAATCACCAAATATTACTTTGGGTCCAAGCTTGGCTTTGAAGGATGTGAAATTGTCCTTGTTTCCTGTCATGTGCTTTGAGAACCCACTATCCAGATACCATTGTTGGTTTGATGTTGCATAGGTCTTCACCTGCACATAAAATAATTTATTTATTTTTGACCCAGTTTACCTTGGGCCTAGGTTGATAACCTTTAAATTCTGAAATAAAAGACATCTCTGGTTGACTCTTATAATCTTCAGGATGATATCTCCTAGGAGGTATTATCCATTTAGTATAAGGGTTAAACCTCTGAGATGTAGGACCCCTAGGTTTGAAATTGGATTTACCTTTGGAAAAATTTTCAAAACTCTGATCTCTGTGTGACGATAGCTGAGTTGAGTTCGACGATCTTGGGTCAGATCGTCGAGCTCCATTCGAAGATCGACTGTGGCAGAGTTCAGGGTTCAAAAATCATCGACCTGAGTTTGACGATTTAGCCTGAGATCGTTGAGCTCCATTCGGCGATCGTCGAGCTCCGTTCGACGTTTTCTGTTGAACTTTTGTTTTCTTAAGTAAATCAGAATTCTTCCTAGCCACCTCTATAACTCCCTTACCTTTATCTGAGATAAATTTGATTGGGGTGGTTAATACTATGGGTTGGCTAGATGAGGCACCCAAGCCCAGTGTACTATTGAATCTTGAGTTCACTATGTAACAACCCCTATCCATCGCATATCATATAGCAGTAGGTCCGGCCGGGGCCCGACGTCATATACTACAGACAGACCGGGTGGTTACTCATGGAAACCATCCAACCAATCATAACGTCCTACACAGAGCATTCTAGCGGAAACATATTAATAAGTTGTAACAAAGAACTCAGCACTAAAGCATGAATGTCCACTAATAACAAATAGGAATGTTACAAATACACCAGTACAAGCCTTAAGGCCTTGCAAAAATTATTCACTTCATATTACATGTTTTACAAACCACGGCATGCAGGTCGGTCATACATGAATAAAGCAGTAAACACTACAATTAGGCCTTCGAGGGCTGGCTTCGCAAAAAGGGCTTTAGCCCGCTATTGACTGCTTGGTCCAGCAGCACCTGCAAGCAACAAACCACTACACGGTGGCAAAACAAGACAACGGTCAGCAATGCTGACCAAATTATAACGATCCCGCCCCCAACTCGGGGCGGCGATGCTCCTTCCCTACATTTCATTAGCATAAGCGAGCAATATAAAACAATATTCATTTCATCACAGATGTTGGCTCGCACGACCACACGCCCCGTGCTCTCAGGGCACATTCTCGGCGAACCGATCGATGTCACGTCAATTCAAGCCATAGACATTCCAGACTCACCACCGCCACTTTGACGGCCAAACCTATGAGCATTTTGTCTTCTTGGCCTGGGTCACGATAATTTAAGCCATTGACCGTCGAAGACCCTAATCTATGCCAACGGTAAGTGCCACGTACTCTTATGTCTCTTTAACTGAACGACATAGAAAGGGTACGGTTCCATCTAACCCGTGCTCACATCGCAACGACAATTTAAGCCATTTGCGCGGGTCAAACTTCTACCGAGTCCCATTTCCATCACAATTCACATAACCCGGTTATGTTCAAGTTGGCTCTCAGGCCACCAAGTTGGCAAGATCACGCATCCGCCCAGTTTTCTGGGTGCACCTTTGGGTTAATCCCCAAGGCTCCCTGTTGCAATCTACCATGTAGAAAACCCAAAAAAACAACCAATAGCACGGAGTCTTCTCCGGCATTTATGCAATACAACATCACTGATCCAGACCAACATGTCCGGGTAGGCTTCACACATCATGCCTATGTCCGTTCTCGCTTACGGACTCTAAACAACGGGGACTTCACATATCTACCTAAAGGAACGCCTCCAACTCATCGCAAACTCGCGAGAGCGGGCTTCCTATGTAAAGAAGGAGAGCTACTCATGCTCAAGAAGAGAATCGTTACCCTAGCGTTCCTCTTTGGCGCCATGGAAAAGTAAGCAGATGAAAAGCACCGCACTAGCTTTGCCTCCATGGATCCGGAGTCGGCTCGCGATTTGGAGCTTCGAAGCTCCTCCAATGGCCGGATCTAGCTTCTTCTTCCTTCCTTGGCTCTCCTCACTTTTTAAGATTTAGAAAGACAACCACTCATGAAAAGTGAGGGTTTCTAAGGCCCAATCCCGGGTATATCCCTTCAGGAACAGCCCCCAGCCGTTGGATCATCAATTAAAGAAACGAACTGCTTTGATTCGGGACTGAAATGCCCAATCTGGAATGCACACGGCCTGAAACACGCCCGTGTCCAGGGCCATGTGCCCCATTCGCCCTCAAAATCGACGCGCCTGGAACAACACACGGGCATCGAACACGCGCGTGTTCAATCTGACACGGCCGTGTTCCGTCTGACACGGCCGTGTGGCCGGCCGTGTACACCCATCGTTTTCCCCCGAAAACAACCCGAGCACTGCACGGGTTCTAGGACACGCCTGTTTCCTTGCCCGTGTCACCTCAACACGATTGGGCTCCAGGCCGTGTACACGGTCTCTACACTCGACACTTCGTCGAGCGAAGATCGTCGACCTGACGACACGGCCTTGGACACGCCCGTGTCCTAGGCCGTGTGCCTTGTCTCGACAAAACGTCGAGCAAAATGTCGACTCCCCGGTACGAGTGTCGACACGAGTCGACACGCCCTACGACACGCCCGTGTCGCAGGCCGTGTGCCATGTCTCGACACTTCGTCGAACGCAGAGTGTCGACTTCGCGGGCTAAGTGTCGACACGGGTAGACACGCCCTGCGAGACGCCCGTGTCGCAAGCCGTGTGCCCAGTCTCGACACAATGTCGAGCTCAAAATGTCGACTTCCCGGCTGAGTGTCGACACAAGCTTGACACGCCCTGGGACGCGCCCGTGTCCCAGGCCGTGTGCCTGCAGCCAGAACCCAAAACTGGCCGAAAACGTCCCCCGTCGCTCTTTTGAGTTTCGGGGCGTTACAACTCTCCCCCTCTTAAAAGAATTTCGTCCACGAAATTATATAAAGGAAAGACATGTACAAAACCAAAATTTGTACCTGAGCGGAACAACTCCGGATACTCGTCAAGCATAGTCTGCTCTCGTTCCCAAGAGAGCTCCTCACGACCGCAATTATCCCATCGGACCTTGACCATCCTGATCTCTTTATTGCGTAGCCGCTTGACCTCCGAGTCCTCAATCCGCACGGGCTTGACCTTTGTCGTCAGCCCACTATCCACCGGCACTTGATCAACCACGATCACTTGCGTAGGCTCTTGCACTGCCTTCCGAAGCACCGAAATATGGAATATATCATGTAAACCACTAAGCTCCACTGAAAGCTTCAACCGATAGGCTGCTTCACCAACTCTCTCCAGAACCTCAAACGGCCCAAGGTACCTCGGGCTTAGCTTTTTCAATCGCCGCACCCGCGAGACACCCTTGAACGGCATGATCTTTAAGTACACATAGTCGCCCATAGCGAACTCCACGTTCCTGTGCTTGGCATTATAATACTTCGCTTGCCGGTCCTGAGCGATAAGCAACCTCTCCCGAATGGTTCTCACCAAAGAAGTAGCATCCTCCACTTCCAATCGTTTATACAACTTTGACTCACCCGTTTCTAACCAAGACAACGGCGTGCGACATTTTCTACCATATAGGGCCTCGAAAGGCGCCATTTGAATACTCGCTTGGTAGCTATTGTTTTATGCGAACTCCACCAAATAATGGTGGTCTTCCCATTGCTTTCCAAAATCCAAGACACACATGCGGAGCATGTCTTCCATGGTTCTATTGACCCTCTCGATCTGCCCATCCGTTTGCGGATGGAAGGCTGTGCTAAATTTCAACTTTGCCCCCAACATTTGTTGCACTAGCCTCCAATCATTGGACGTGAACCGCCCATCCCAGTCACTCACGATGCTGCGGGGGACACCATGAAGCCGTACTATGTTATCCACATAAAGCTTTGCCAACTTCTCCACTGGATCATCCTTCCTATGCGGAATAAAATGCGACACCTTTGTTAACCGATCCACGACCACCCAAATGGCGTCGTTCCCTTTTTACGACCTTGGCAAACCGTGCACAAAGTCCATAGAGATGTCGTCGAATTTCAACTCCGGAATAGGCAAGGACTTAAGAAATCCTCCCGGCTTTTGGCATTCTGCCTTCACCAAGGCGCAAGTTTGCCACTTCGCTACGTAGGGCGCCACATCTTTCTTCAAACCTGGCCACCAAAACAGTTTCTTCACATCACGGAACATCTTCGTGCTCTCCGGGTGAATCGAGTACTTGGTATCGTGTGCCTCGTACAACAACTCCACCCGCAAATCGCCCACAGTTGGGACACACAGACGACCGTCTTTCCAAAGCAATCCGACCTCCACAACGAATTGGGAATTTGACCCATCCAGAGCCTCTATCATGAACTGCTTCATATGAGCATCCATATCCAAAGCCTGCCGAATCCGATCAGCCAGGTCATATTGGACTTCAGTCCAATTCAGAACTGCTTCAGCACTTGACTGCCTATCCACACAAACAATCTTCAACGCCTCCAACTCCTGCACCAACCGCTCATCATGCACCGATAGCCAATTGGCTTGAGCTGGGGCTCGGCAACACAACACGTCCGCAACTGCATTCTCTTTACCAGGCACGTAGTGGATCTTGAATGTATAGTCCCCCAGGAACTCTATCCATCTACGATGCTGCATATTCAGATCTTTCTGATCAATCAGATATTTCAGGCTCTTATGATCGGTGTAGATATCAATCTTCACACTGTACAAATAGTGTCTCCACAGCTTCAAGGCAAAAATCACGGCCGCTAACTCCAAGTCATGGACCGGATAGTTCCTTTCATGCACTTTTAGCTGTCTTGAGCCATAAGCTATTACACTTCCGTGTTGCAGTAGCACGCAACCCAAACCGCTGCCCGAAGCATCACTATAAATCTCATAGCCTTCGGTCCCACATGGCGAACTCAGCACAGGCGCCGTGGTCAACCGACACTTCAACTCCTCAAAAGCTCGCGCGCACTCTGGCGTCCAAACGAACTTATGCTCCTTCCTCATCAAAGTAGCGAGAGGTAACGCTATCCGCGAGAAGTTCTCTACGAAGCGCCTATAATAGTCGGCAAGCCCTAGAAAGCTCCGGACTTCCGATACCGTAACAATCTCAGGCCACTCCCGTATCGCAACGATCTTCGCCGGATCCACAGCAATACCCTCTCCACTCACTATGTGACCGAGGAACGCCACTGAGGACAACCAAAACTCGCACTTCGAGAACTTGGCATACAGTTGATTTCTCCTTAGCGTCTCCAAAACCAAATGAAGATGCTTGAAGTGATCTTCCTCACTTTGCGAGTACACCAAAATATCGTCGATGAAGACGATCACGAAATGGTCCAAGTACTCCCTGAAAGTCCTGTTCATCAAATCCATGAACCCTGACGGCGCATTAGCCAGCCCAAACGGCATGACCGTAAACTCATAATGCCCGTATCTCGTGCTAAACGTTGTCTTCGAGATATCACTCTCCCTTATTCGCAGCTGATAGTACCCAGCCTTGAGATCCAACTTCGAGTGCACCGTCGACCCGACTAACTGATCAAAAAGATCATCAATCCGGGGGATCGGGTACTTGTTCTTCTCCATCTGCTTGTTGAGCTCCCGATAATCAATACATAGCCTCAAGCTTCCGTCCTTCTTCTTAACAAAGAGGACCGGTGTGCTCCAAGATGAAGAACTCGGGCGCACATACCCTTGCTCCAACAATTCTTGCAGTTGAACTTTCAGCTCCGCCAGTTCCTTAGGCGCTAGCCGATAAGGAGATTGTGACACAAGCTTTGCACCTGACACTAGCTCAATCGTAAAGTCTATCTCCCGCTGAGGCGGGGCTCCAGAAAGATCTGCGGGGAACACATCAGGATATTCCGATACCACTGAAATACAATCCAACGCGGGCTTCGGCTTTGCAACCTCCACTAGTGTAAAGAACAGTTCTGCACCAGCACGAACCGCCTTCACCACCTGAAGAGCAGACATCAATGTCTTGCTCGACCCCTTTAAGCCCGTAAAAGTCGTCTCACGACTTGCTCCCAGCTTGACCTCCTTGCGACCGCAGTCAATATAGGCCTGCTGCTCCGAGAGCCAGTCCATGCCAAATATAACATCGAACTCCACCAACGGAAGTAAAGACGCATGCAGGTCGAACTCCTTATTCCCAATACGAATCTTAACATCGCAGATCCTATCCGCTCGCATCGAACACCCATTGGGAAACAACACATCCAACTTATCCTCCGCCATCGAAGAAGGGACTCTGATGCGTGATATAAATCTTTCGGACAAGAAGGAGTGTGAAGCTCCCGTATCGAAGAGTGCTCGTGCCGGATTTTCACAAATCAATACAAATCCTAAACAAGCAGTGGTAAGGTAACATGTGCATAAGTAGTATTTAAAGAAATTGACTTTCCATAAATTAAACCGTACCTGTCACCACATCAGCCTGTTTGATGGCCTCCTGTTGGCCAAGATTATACACCCTTGGTTGGGCCGGAGCATAGTGGGATGCGGTCGACTCCACCGCCTTGCCCTTCTCTTCATAAGTCGCTCCCGGCCTTCTCTCGGACTTAGGACGTCCGCTCCAACAGTCACGGGCAAAGGTCCCCGTCTTTCCACAAGTAAAACATGCGCCCGAGGTCCGACTCGTAGTCGCCCCAGAAGCACTAGAAGGAGCTGGACCCGAAGTCCTATGCTTCTTGAAAGACCTCCGATAGCCGGACTTTGAAGTAGTCGGCACTTTGAATTCAGATTTCCTATCACCCAAGCTTTTCTTTGCTTGTACATTCTTCATGTCCTTCTCCAAGGACCGAGCAGTGTTGACCAAGGTTAAGAAACCCTGCGTCATCGGCCCCGAGAGTAGCAACTCAACTCATCTCTCAACCCTTCATAGAAGCGAGTAGTCTTGCGCTCCTCATCCACAATAGTGGAGCTAGCATAAAGACTCAGACGAGTAAACTCGTGGAGATATTCATCCACGCTCCTCTCACCCTGAACCAACTTCAGAAACTCATTCTCCAACGCTATCCTCTGCGTCGAAGGGAGGTATCTAGCCAAGAACAATCTCGAGAACTCCTCCATCGAGACATCAACAAGTTGCCTACCTCTCAATAAGTGCAGCTCCAAACCTTCCCACCACATTCTCGCTTCACCGTACAGAAGGAACGTAGCGATGTTGGTCATTTGCCACTACTCCATCTCTGTTGCTGTCATGACTCTGTTCACCCTGGAGAGCCAGTCTTTAGCTTGAGATGGGGTTCCCAACCCCGAGAATACAGGAGGATTAAAGCTCATTACATGCTTAAGCTGTCTATCGATTGCCCTCCTTGGCACAACCGGTTCCACAACCACTTGCTCCTCTCTCCTCGGCTCAGCCTCTTGAAGAGGTTCCTGCTCCATCGCAGGAGCGGGCTACTGCGTTTGCCTTGCAGGCTGCGCATTTATCACGGCCAACACTGCTTCGGCCACCAATCGTATGTTCTCAGCCGATAGAGGTGTTGCAGGAGCAACATCTAGTGCACTGCAAGCCTCACAAACTCGGCGTTCTGACGGCCCAACACTACTTTTGGTCACCTATAGTGGTACAAAACACCGTTAAGCGACCAAATAAAATTGCAAACAATAATTATAGGAACACGCAGGTTCCTCAAACACGTGTATTTCATTCCTAAGTGGACATTCATGGGTTCTTTTACCGTTATAACGATGACGCACACAATGAGCTCACCACCCCTTAAAAAGAATTTGTCCACGAATTCATCTTAAGCCCGACCAAAACTAGTAGTCTGATACCAAATTATAACACCTCCTATCCGTCGCATAGCATATAGAAGTAGGTCCGGCCGAGGCCCGACGCCATATACTACATACAGACCGGGTGGTTACTCATGGAAACCATCCAACCAATCATAACGTCCTACACAGAGCATTCTAGCGGAAGCAGATTAATAAGTTGTAATAAAGAACCCAGCACTAAAGCATGAATGTCCACTAATACCAAATAGGAATGTTACAAATACACCAGTACAAGCCTTAAGGCCTTACAAAAATTGTTCACTTCATATTACATGTTTTACAAACCACGGCACGCAGGCCGGTCATACATGAATAAAGCAGTAAACACTCCAATTAGGCCTTCGAGGGCCGGCTTCCCAAAAAGGGCTTTAGCCCGCTATTGACCGCTTGGTCCAGCAGCACTTGCAAGCAACAAACCACCGTACGGTGGCAAAACAAGGCAACGGTCAGCAATGCTGACCAAATTATAACGATCCCGCCCCCAACACGGGGTGGCGATGCTCCTTCCCTGCATTTCATTAGCATAAGCGAGCAATATAAAACAATATTCATTTCATCACAGACGTTGACTCGCACGGCCACACGCCCCGTGCTTTCAGGGCACATTCTTGGCGAATCGGTCGATGTCACATCAATTAAAGCCATAGACATTCCGGACTCACCACCGCCACTTTGACGGCCAAACCTATGAGCATTTTGTCTTCTTGGCCTGGGTCACGACAATTTAAGCCATTGACCGCCGAAGACCCTAATCTATGCCAATGGCAAGTGCCACGTACCCTTAGGTCTCTTTAACCGAACGACATAGAATGGGTACGGTTCCATCTAACTCGTGCTCACATCGCAATGACAATTTAAGCCATTTGCGCGGGTCAAACTTCTACCGAGTCCCATTTCCATCACAATTCACATAACCCGGTTATGTTCAAGTTGGCTCTCAGGCCACCAAGTTGGCAAGATCATGCATCCGCCCAGTTTTCTGGGTGCACCTTTGGGTTAATCCCGAAGGCTCCCTGTTGCAATCTACCGTGTAGAAAACCCGAAAAACAACCAATAGCACGGAGTCTTCTCCGGCATTTATGCAATGCAACATCACCGATCCAGACCAACATGTCTGGGTAGGCTTCACACATCATGCCTATGTCCGTTCTCGCTTACGGACTCTAAACAACGGGGACTTCACATATCTACCCAAAGGAACGCCTCCAACTCACCGCAAACTCGCGAGAGCGGGCTTCCTATGCAAAGAAGGAGAGCTACTCATGCTCAAGAAGAGAATCGTTACCCTAGCGTTCCTCTTTGGCGCCATGGAAAAGTAAGCGGATGAAAAGCACCGCACTAGCTTTGCCTCCATGGATCCGGAGTCGGCTTGCGATTTGGAGCTTCGAAGCTCCTCCAATGGCCGGATCTAGCTTCTTCTTCCTTCCTTGGCTCTCCTCTCTTTCTAAGATTTAGAAAGACAACCACTCATGAATAGTGAGGGTTTCTAAGGCCCAATCCCGGGTATATCCCTTCAGGAACAACCCCCAGCCGTTGGATCATCAATTAAAGAAACGAACGGCTTTGATTCGGGACTGAAATGCCCAATCTAGACCGCACGCGGCCTGGCACACGCCCGTGTCCAGGGCCGTGTGCCTCATTCGCCATCAAAATCGACGCGCCTGGAACAACACACGGGCATCGAACATGCCCGTGTTCGATCTGACACGCCCGTGTTCCACATGACACGGCCGTGTACACCCATCGTTTTCCCCTGAAAACAACCCGAGCACTGCACGAGTTCTAGGACACGCCCGTGTCCTTGCCCGTGTCACCTCAACATGCCTGGGCTCCAGGCCATATACACGGTCTCGACACTCGACACTTCGTCGAGCGAAAATCGTCGACCTGACGACACGGCCTTGGACATGCCCGTGTCCTAGGCCGTGTGCCTTGTCTCGACATAACGTCGAGCAAAATGTCGACTCCCCGGGACGAGTGTCGACACGCCCTACGACACGCCCGTGTCTCAGGCCGTGTGCCATGTTTCGACATTTCGTCGAACGCAGAGTGTCGACTTCGCGGGCTAAGTGTCGACACGGGTAGACACGCCCTGCGACACGCCCATGTCGCAGGCCGTGTGCCCAGTCTCGACACAATGTCGAGCTCAAAATGTCGACTTCCCGGCTGAATGTCGACACAAGCTTGGCACGCCCTGGGACACGCCCGTATCCCAGGCCGTGTGCCTGCAGCCAGAACCCAAAACTGGCCCAAAACGTCCCCCGTCGCCCTTTTGAGTTTCGGGGCGTTACACACTGTGCTTGTGATGTCCATTAGTTTGATACTTATCCCATTAAGGGATTCTTCAAACTTTTTGGCCTCTGATAGCTCACTTTTCAGTGAAGCTATCTGCTCTCTATAGCATTCCAACTACTCAGAGAGTTTGAGGTTTTCTAATTTTAAAGTGTTATGTTCAGATAGCTTATTTCTGAGAGAAATGATTTCCTTCTCAGAATTTAATAAATCTAAACACAGTGCTTTAAACTCACACTTGAAGTCCTCAGAATTAAAATTAAAAGAATTTATTACCTGGTCCTCTTCAGATTGAGTCTCTAATTATTACTCTGACTCTTCTGCATCAGAATTTTGTTGTGAGGCATTGATAGCCATCATGCAAAATTCTTTTTCATCAGCATCATCTTCATCATCACTAGAGCTGGATGAAGCTTCAGATTCTTCTTCTGTCTCACTCCAAGTTTCAGCAACAAACCCCTTCCTTGTATTTTTGTTCTTACTGGATGAGGGTTTGTCATTGCTATTTTTCTTGAAATCTTTTTCTTTTCTCCTTTCTTTCCTGTCCTTCTTGTCCTTGTTTTTATTTTCTGGACAGTCAGGCACAATGTGGCCTGGTTTCCTGCATCCAAAATAAATAATCTCTTTGTTATTTGATTTGTCATACCTTGGCTTGTCATGCCCTCTGTATGATCTTTTCCTGAAATCCTTCCTGGCCATTTTATAAAACCTTTTGGCAAGTAGGCTTAGCAGCTCTTCATTGCATGTGACCTTGTCTTCAGGCTGATCTTCAATATCTTTGAATGCTATTGATTTCTCTTTTCTGACTGCTGGTGAAGCAGTCTTCTGCTCTTCTTCTCTATTCTTGATGAGCAGCTCATAAGACTTGAGCTTGCCCAAAAGAGCTTCAGTTGTGATCTCATTTAGGCTTCTGGAATCCTTGATTGTCCAGATCCTTGAGTCCCAAGTGCTTGGGAAGCACATTAGGATTTTATCATTGAGCTCAGTCAATGAGATCTCTTTGTCCAATGTTTTCAGCTCATTGACTATGAGACTGAGTCTATTATACTTATCTGCTACTAACTCAGCTTCTCCTTTCTTGAAGTTCTCATATTGGGTTATGAGATGAGATCTTCTATCTTTTCTCTCATCAGCAGATCCTGAGACTATCTCAGATAACTTGTCCCAGATGTCCTTTGCTGAGTTGCATTCAGCTACTTTTTGAAATATTTCATCAGACATGGTTTGTGCCAAAATGTTCATTGCTTTGGCATCTACAACTTTCCATTTTTTGATTTCTGCATCTGTTCCTGAAGGAGGTGGAATAGCACTTGTACTAGTATTTTCTGGGGGTCTTGGACACACTGTCAAAACAGAATTAAAAATATCTTCATCAATAGAATTCATGTACAATCTTATTCTTGCCTTCCAAAGTGCAAACTTAGATAGATTGCACACTGGAGGTCTGGTTCTAGCATAATCTTTGTTCTGTGCCATGGTTTTATATAAAGATAAATATAATACAAATAATAAAAATAAAAACCCTCTATAAAAGATTGATCTTATCAGAGATCTTTTGGTTCAGGTGTTAGCCTGTAGGATTTTAACCAACCTCTAGGGTCTGGTATTTTAACCAACCTGTCTCTAATACCAATTGAAAGTGGAGGATAAGATATATCTTAACTCTAGAGGGGGAGGGGGGGGTGAATAGAGTAAATTAAAATAATTTTCAAGATAAAAATTATTTGCAGTGGAAGACTTAATTTAAATAATATGTGTATAGTGCTGCAGAAAATAAAAATATGAAAGCAAGAAATAAAACAACACATCACACATCAAAACACAAAGAAGCAACCAGAGGACACAAGAAGCTATAGTGGTTCCCCAATCAATCTGGGTAAATCCACTCTTCCACCACCCTAGGTAGGAATCCACTGCAGGATGAGTTGATCAGGTGTCCTAGGCACCAATAAGCTTTTGATAAGGTGCCCAAAAACCAAACTAGATTTTTTGATCAAGTGTCTTGCCACCACTGAGTTTTGACAAGGTCTTAGAAACCAACACAAACTTTTGAAGGGAGTTTGATAAACCCTTTACAACAGAGAGAGAGAGAGAGAAAGAGAGAGAGAGGTGAGATGGTCTTCTCTGTCAACAATCAGAGAGAAGATAGTGGATGTTGTGAAAGCTCCCCCGAGATCTTGAGTTGTTCAGGAAGTGAAGCTTTGCAATAGGGTGATAGGCCTTCAGAAGATTAGATCTCCAGCAAAAGATGATTCCAGCAGCAGCTGAAATCTGTGGTGTCTGGAGTCTTGAATGATAAGGCCTTTGACCACTGGAATCAAAAGGGATCTAGAAATTTCAGTATATTGATCTGCTTCAGTGATGTGTGTTCCTGTAAGAATTCTATGACTGTGAATATCTGCAACTTTTTCTCTCCTTCTTGTTGTTGTTGTCTTTTTTAACCAGCAGAATGAATGATCTTTTATTCCTTAGATCTGAATAGAATAATGTTTTGTCCAAGATAGTCGTTAGCCTGTCATAAATGACTTCCTTAAATGCATTTTGTCTTCTGGAGGAAAGTCCAATAAAACATTCCTTTAAAATCTTCTTGAAACTTGCTCCAGATTAATTGAAACGGCTACAAGATTCTTGAAATAAATGCTGGGAATAAATAGAAGGGAATACCAAAACTGACTGAATTTGAATCTTGAACAACGTCGATCTCTCCAGAAAAACGTCGACTTGAGCTCAACTATCGTTGAACTGAGCTCAGCGACTGGACTTAGACTGAAGCAGAAATTATGGATCTGAGCTCAACTCTCGTCGAACTGAGCTCAAAGATAGGGAAACAAACTAGAGACAGGAACGTCGATCTGAGCTCGAAGATCGTCGAACGGAGTTTGACGAATTGTTGAAGTGAGCTCAGAGATCGTCGAATGGAGTTCGACGATTCGTCGACCTGAGCTCGACGGAATGACTTAGTCTCCTGAACTGAAATATCTGGTCTTGAGGGCAGCTTTCAAACCTAAATACTAACCCTTAGACTCAATCTAATTGACCTTTAGATCTATACAAGGAGGTCAAAACAAATTTCCTAAAGGACATAGTGATCCTTGCCCAAATCAGTAATAGGGTGTTCCAACAGGATACAATGCCATCTTCAGACGGCCCCGCATCAACTACTTCAGGGCCGTTCTGTCATCTTATCACCAGTGCCTGATGTACTGCCGCAGATATGTTCAGATCAAGATCAGGGGAGATCCCAAGGCCTTCAGGGAATGCTACCTGAATGCCGTCAGCACCATCAGCTGGATGGGTGACGTAGAGAAGTTGGAGGAGCTACTAGAGAAGGAGAAGGGACTGTGTGCTGCTGAAGAGGTGGAGGAGATAGAAGTGACCTCTCAAGGAGGAGAGCCGGGATTGCTGAAGGTTGGAGGATCATTACTGCTTGAAGGGAAGATCTAGATGGCCACTTGCCTGCAAGATAACGTCGACGTCTTTGCATTGAGCATCGCCGATATGCTAGGGGTGGACACCGATGTTGCCTGTCATCGCTTCAACCTGGATCCCGCAGTGACTCCTGTTCGTCAGAAGCTGGGGAAGAGCACCGCCATGCTGGCCGAGCCGATCAGGGAGGAGGTAGAGAAACTGCTGGAGGCGGGTTTTGTCTCGGAGATCCAGTATCCAGGCTGGGTCTCCAATGTTGTAATGGTGAAGAAGCTCAGAGGGGGCTGGCGTCTATGTATTGACTTTTACATGTTGAATAAAGCTTTCCCCGAAGGATTACTACCCTTGCCTCAAATCGACACGCAGGTTAATTCTGCCATCGGGTTTCCTATGATGAGTTTTATTGATGCTTTTTTAGGGTATCACCAGATCCGGATGCATCCCCCCGACTGCCGGGACGTCTCCTTCATAACCAGCGATGGCTGATATAGCTACAAGATGATGCCCTTCTGGCTCAAGAATGCAGGCACAACTTACCAAAGGATAATGGTTCAAATCTTCAAGGAGCAGAAGGGGCGGAACTTGGAGGTTTATGTGGATGATCTCCTCATCAAGAGTAAGAGTTTTGCGGAGCACATAACTGATCTGGTAGAGATTTTCGCTGCACTACAGAAGTATAAGATGCGACTCAACCCGACCAAGTGCATTTTCGGTGCAGGAAGGGGGAAGTTCTTATTTCACCTCTTCACTCCCAGGGGGTGGAACCTAATCTAGACAAGGTGAAGGTCATTTTGGAGATAGTGTCACCAAGGGATCCCAAGGAGGTTCAAAGGCTGACTAGAAGGCTGGTAGGCCTCAGTCATTTCTTGTCCAAGGCAGGGAAGAAGTGCTCTCCATTCTTCAAGACACTTCGGGGGAATCTGAAGTTCGAGTGGACTACGGAATGTGAGGAGGCATTTGGAAAGCGCAAGCAACAGATAACCCAAGCTCCTCTCCTCCAAGGCCCGCGGGGTAACGAAGATCTCTTTATTTATCTAGGAGTCGGGGCAGAGGCGATCAGCTCGGTTTTGGGCCGAGAGGAAGGCAAGAAGCAGCTCCCTACCTACTATATTAGTAGAGTGTTGCGGCAGGCGGAAGCGAGATACCCTATTCTGGAGAAGCTAGTGTTTGCTTTGGTAGTTTCGGCTTGGAGGCTCCGTCCGTATTTCCAAGCATACATCATCTGGATCATCTCAGATCATCCTCTACAGAGTACCTTGGATGGAGTGGAGCACTCTGGCAGGCTGGCAAAGTGGGCAGTGGAGCCTAGCGAGTTCGATATTTCTTACAATCCAAGGGTGGCAATCAAGGCGCATGCGGTGGCAGATTTCCTTGCCGACTTCTCAGCCGAAGTGGAAGGAGATGAATGCTTTTCTAGCACAGTTTCCTGGAAGTTGTTTGTATATGGGGCTTCAGGAAGATATTCTGTGGGAGCCGGAGTCGTGCTCGTAAGTCCTCAGGGAACCAGGATTGAGCAAGCAGTCGAGATTCCTCAGGGATGGACTTGATTTGCCCCTTTCCTCAGGCCAGTGGACAGAGAAAGTTCATCCTTGTCATGATCGACTACTTCTCAAAGTGGATCGAGGCAAAGGCTCTAGCCAAGACCACTTCGCAGATTATAAAGAATTTCATTTGGGGATAAATCACATGTAGGTTTGGGATTCCTCTCATCATCGTCACCAACAATGGTTTGTACTTCGCCAGCTTGGAGTTAGAGGACTCCTGCAAACATCTAGGGATGGATATTTGATTCGCCTCTGTACATCATCCTCGCAGCAACGGACAGGTGGAAGCCACCAACAAGTTGATCATCAACATCGTCAAGAAGAAAGTCACCAACTTTAAAGGCAATTGGGCAGAGCAGCTCCACTCGATCCTTTGGGCTCTGAGAACAACTCCTAACTCGGCTACGGGGGAAACTCCCTTCAAGTTGTCCCACGGGTCTGAGGTGCTTATCCTAGTGGAGTTCGAGGTTCGGAGCCCGAGACTCATAGCAGCTGGAGATGACAGTGAGAAATGGCGCTTGGAGAATGAAGACCCTCAAAGGCTCTCGCTGGATTTTGTAGAAGAGCTTCGTGACTTGGTCTCCATCCGCATAAAGGATATCAAGCGGCGCATGGCAAAGCACTTCGACAAAAATGTCCGCCTAAACCATTTCCTTGCAGGGGACTTGGTCATGAAGAAGGTGGACGCCGTAGGAAGAGGAGCAACAGTTGGCAAGCTGCATCCGAATTGGGAAGGTCCCTTCATTGTCCAAGAAACCCTAGACACCGGAGGCTATTATCTCCATGATAAGGTTGGAGATCAACCGGGAGGTACTTGGAGTGGGGATGACCTAAAAAAGTTCTATCCCTAGTGGTTCATGATGTATTTTGTTTGTACATGCTTTCACATATATACAATGGCAACTACTTGGCTTCTATTCATTCTTTTTTCATCTCAAGTTTTCTGAGGACTCAAGGTTCTGCTCCATAATCGATCCGAGAAACTAGCCATCAGCGTGTTCCCCTTGGATAGCCCAGTGTGGATGATGGGACGATGCCTCGGGATATAAGCATCCTTGTAAGACCGGACCCCTGCATTGACTGCCGAGATCAGCTCCCCCTTGTATATTGGCCTAGCTACCCCCGTTTGAATCTCTCCTCCGATTGGAGGAACTAGCGGGAACAGGTTTGTACTCCAACCTCTTGGATTCGAGGAAGGATCAACCTTACCAAGCTCTCATTTTGGGCAACGGCCCTACAAATATTTTCAAAGGCAGGATATCTAGCCAAAGAGCATGGATAGTCCCAAGGGAAAATGTTAGTCGCGAGTGCGTCCTGGAGGACCCTCGGACGAACATAACCCCTCGCTCATGTGTTTACGCACATAGCCAATTGGCAGAGCCGAAAATGATTTTAACGGTTGGATTGGGAAACATGCCTTCGAACTGTTTCTCCTAGATAGTCCAGGGCGGACGATGGGACGATGCCTCGGGATATAAGCGTCCTTGTAAGACCGAACCCCTGCATTGACGGCCGAGATCAGCTCCCCCCTTGCATGTCGGCCTAGCTACCCCAGGTTGCATCACTCCTCCAACTGGAGGAACTATCAGGAAAAGGGTTGGATGCCAACCTCCCAACTCGACATCGCGAGATCATCTCTCTCCTTATAGTTTTTTCGTCATTAAAGATATTGATACACTTGATTCATTGCCAATATCTTAAAGCAACAGGAAAAATGACTCCAACGGTGTATCAAGTCCTCGAGTGGTAGTGTCATCGTAAGTCCAAGTCCCTGTACAAGCTTCTCTCCTGCATATTGGCCAAGGACCTCCTCGAGTGAGATGAAGTTCCTCGTTGGAGTGATGTCGTAGTCTGAGATCTCTGTACGAGCTCCTCTCCTGCAGACCGACTACTTGCCTCTCCGAGTCCACTTACACCACTCTAGTTGAGTGATGAATTGTAAATATACGTATTTTTGGGTATATTAATTTAGTCATTTTCATTTATTTTCGTCATTTTACCTGTTTTTGTTTAATAAATTGCTCCTTTTATTGTAAATATTTTGCTAACTTAATTTATTTTATGTTCCAGATAATGGTCAAAAATTGACCCGACACGCCAGTGTCAGCAAAACCGACACGCCCATGTCATTTCCGATCGACGATCAAAGACTCGCGCTCAACGATTTTTCGTTCGACGATCGTCGATCAGAATGACACGCCCGTGTCAGCCAACCCGACATGCCCATGTCATTTCCGATCGACGATCAAAGACTCACGCTTGACGATCTCCGATCGACGATCAAGACTCGTGCTCGACGAATTCCGCTCGACGTTCGTCGACACACCCGACACGCCCAGAGTCATGCCCGTGACTTGGGGAGTGACTTCTCCAGCAAGCTTGACGATTGTCCGCTCGACGATCAGCGACCAACATGACACGCCCGTGGCAACCAACACGACATGCCTGTGTCCATCCCGATCGACCGAATAGTCTTAGCGTTCAGGTGAGCTTATTTTAGTGGAACCATCCGACACGCCCGTGACTTGGGGCGGGCCAACTCTACCGGATTGGGTTCCCCACCCAATAGCGGGGTTCTTAGTGTAACACCCCGAAGTCAAGAGGATCATTTTGAGTAAAATCGGGTTCAGGCATGGGTGACACGGCCTGGGACACGGGCGTGTCCCAGGGCGTGTCAGGTGACACGGCCTACGACACGGGCATGTCGCAGGGCGTGTCGAGGTTATGTCGACGATTGGACTTGGTGTCGACGATTTTCGCTCGACATCGTCGAGAGGGGGCACACGGCCCAGGACACGGCCGTGTCGGATGCCGTGTCGACATGCTCGACGAGTGTTACGCGACGATCGTCGAGTATCGAGTTCCAGTGAGGACACGGCCTGTGACACGGGCGTGTCACAGGGCGTGTCAGTGGGCGTCGAATTCAGCTCGACGTCTCGGGTTAGGGCGTGTTTGCGGGACACGGGCGTGTCCTGGTGCACACGGCCATGAACACGGGCGTGTGCCAAGCCGTGTGCCAGGCCGTGTGAAGTCTCGGGTTGATTTGAGATTATTTCTGTTGAGGAACACGGCCTCAGACACGGGCGTGTCTGAGGGCGTGTCGGGTACACGGCCGTGACACGGGCGTGTCACACGGGCGTGTACTGGCTGGATTGAGTCGGTTGTCTGCCGCTTAGGGGGACACGGCCTGTGACACGGGCGTGTCACAGGGCGTGTCAGGCCGTGTTCAGGGTTTTCTGGCCAGATCTGAGCCGTTTGTTTCCCTCTTCCTGGATCCAGTGGCTGGGCTTTGTCCAGGTGTTGGGAAGGCCGAGAATTTGAAGATAAATCCAATTATTTTCTTCTCCTTCTTCTTCTTCATTTCCATTCCAAGGGAGAAAGAAGAAAGGCCTAAGGGAGAGAGAAGGGAGGAGTCTTCCAGCTACTGTAGGAGCTGCGGAGTGCGGAACGAAGATCCGAGAGCGGATTCGTGAAGGTAGAGCCGAGGCGGTGCTTTCCATCCGGCTACTTCATTGCATCGAAGCGATCTTCAAGGGTAACGATCTCCTTCTTGGACATCGAAGTCCTTTCTCTATACATGTGCTTGGAATCCTCCACCAAGAGGTGGATCGCGGAAGTGATTCCTTTGTTGTGTCTGCATTTAGAGCCGGAAATATAGAGTACGGCGTAGGCATGCTGTGTGAAGCCCATCTGGACCGGTAGTCTGGATTGGTGATGCTCATGGGTAAACCGGAGAAGACTCCGTGGCTTTGATGCTGTGCAAAACGGATTTCTGTTGTGATGAATGTATGGATGTGATGAATGTGAGGAGGCTTTGGCAAAGCTCCTGGTTATGAGATGATCAATTGGTAACATGCCTGGGGAGCTCGTGATAAACACGACTGTTACACCACCTGTGTGGGTTGATCTAGTTAGGAAGGGATCGATGGGTGGCAATGCTAGGGGAGCCGAGTTAAACCCGGGTTGCTGCACCACATAGTGTGGGTCGATCAGATTAGGAGGGGGGTCGATGGGTAGACATTGCCTGGGGAGCTTAGATAAACCCGACGTGCTACACCACATGTTGTGGGTTGACCTACTCTGTTTGTTGGATCGGCTAGGGACGTTACAATAAAAGTGCACTTTTATTGTAAGGCCCCTAGCCGATCCAACGTGACAGCGTCACGGCTACGCTCTAGGCGACACTACCGGGCTGCAGCCCAAGCACCCCAACCCCTCTCCATCCACAGGCGGGTTGTTGGTGGACACAGCCTCCCTTTCATGAGGTAAACTCGATAGTCAAGCCCGCACTACGGGGACTTCCCAGGAGGTCACCCATCCCAGTACTACTCCAGCCCGAGCACGCTTAACTATGGAGTTCTTTCAACTCTCATCACCAATTGAGCTGCAGCTCAATTGGTGATGAGAGTTGAAAGAACTCCATAGTTAAGCGTGCTCGGGCTGGAGTAGTACTGGGATGGGTGACCTCCTGGGAAGTCCCCGTAGTGCGGGCTTGACTATCGAGTTTACCTCATGAAAGGGAGGCTGTGGCCACCAACAACCCGCCTGTGGATGGAGAGGGGTTGGGGTGCTTGGGCTGCAGCCTGGTAGGGTCGCCTAGAGCGGAGCCGTGACGCTGTCACGTTGGATCGGCTAGGGGCCTTACAATAAAGCTCAATTGGTGATGAGAGTTGAAAGAACTCCATAGTTAAGCGTGCTCGGGCTGGAGTAGTACTGGGATGGGTGACCTCCTGGGAAGTCCCCGTAGTGCGGGCTTAACTATCGAGTTTACCTCATTAAAGGGAGGTTGTGGCCACCAACAACCCGCCTGTGGAGGGAGAGGGGTTGGGGTGCTTGGGCTGCAGCCCGGTAACGGTCCGCCGGAGGCCTAGTGGTGTTGATCCACGGACGGCAACGGGGACGTTACACTTAGGGTAATGTGGGCGTTAAGAGGAATCTTTCGTCGGACTAACGTTCGGTCAAATAGTCTTAGCGTTCAGGTGAGCGTTAGTTCTATAGCTAGGTGAGCTCATTTTAGTGGAACCTCCACGGCCAAGTCTCCGCCTTAATTGATTTAAAAATTAGGATCTCTGTTTATTCAAAGTTTATTTTAGTTCAATTTCGATTCGATGCGGTCGCGCTAAGCTCATCATCGGCTCCCCCTTTAATACTTTCATTTTCTGTTTTCTGTCTTTCTTTTTGCTTTTATATATATAAAAAACCCGACAAGTAATTATCGGTAAAATAATAGTTCCCTACAGGGAAGAGTAGAAAAAGTCGAACCGACCCCGAGAACAATACGACCTCGATATTCCACCCGGAATATCTTGTACTACACGCGATAGGTGCACTTGCCTCCTTTTGTTAAAACTCGATCACATCTTTTTATATCCAAATAAATGCGCGCGCCCCATTTTCTAAATAAAATCAAATCATCTTTTCTTAAATAAAACTGCCCGGGGCGCCGCGTGAATTCTCACCAATTTTTGGAGTTTTAACCGCATCAAGTTTTCGGGCCCGATGCGAAAATAATCAATCAAGTTTTTGGCGCCGTTGCCGGGGAATTTTTGGGTCATTATTTTGAACCCTGGAAATCTATTACTTTTACCTATATATATATATATAATTTGGCCAACATAATAATAATAATAATAAAATAAACTATTAAAAAAACAAACAAAAACAAACAAAAACAAAAAAAACTAAAAATTTTATATTATTATTATCTATAAAAACACATAAATAAAATGACGTCATTTACGAATAAAAAAAACTAGCAAAAACAAAAAAAAACTATAAGTAAAAACTAAAAAAAAACAAAAACAAAAAAATCTGAAAACTAAAAAACCAAAAAAAAAAATTTAAAAAAATCTAAGTTTGATTTTCTGATATAAAATCAAATAAAAAAACAATAAAACTTATAAAAATTTTAAAACTAACAAAAAAACAAACAAAAAAAATTAAAAACTCTAAAAAAAACCATAAAACTAAAAAAAATAAAACCAACGAAAAATATAAAAACTATAAAATCAAAAACATAAAAAACAAACCTAGAAAAAAAAACCTAAAAAACCCATAAACACTACAAAACCAACCTAAAAACCAACTAAAAAATAAAAAACCCACTTAAAAACACACAAAAAAGTAATATCTAATAATTTGTATATATTTTGTTTAACTTATTTTAACTTATTTTATTTTTATTTATTTTGTTTTATTTTGTTTCGGCGCATTTCACTTTTGTGCGCGCTAAGTGATCACATCTCTGTACACGCTCACAAGCTAAGACGATAGCTAATCGAGTCACACAAACACTTGCACCCCTACCGCCTACAATCTTTAGGTCGAGTTTATCTTTTTCGTTTTATTTTTTCCGTTATATTTTTCTCCTTCTCCTAACATAATGCAGAGTTTCAACCCGGGCCTCCCCGACCTCGCCTAAGAGAAGCTTCTACCCTCTCTTTTAATTTTTGTACATATTTTATTTTATTTTGTAAATTATTTGTTCCGCATACTTAGATTGCAACATTGGAGACAATGTTGGGTTTAAGTATGAGGGTGTTTTCCTATTCTGCATATTTTATATTCTATACTTAGCAAAAAAAATTCAAAAAATGCAAAAAATTAAAATCTCAAAAAAAAAATTCATTGTTTTTTTATAATAATCAAAACAAAAAAAAACTTAAAAAAAATTCATAAAACCACAAAATTAAAAAAAATTATAAATAAAAAAAAAATCAAAAAATTATAAAACAAAAATTCAAAAAAAAATTCTTTTCCTTTGTAAATAGTTTTTGTAAAAAGAAAATTCTCTCTTCCCCACACCCCTCTCTTCTTATTTGCAAATAACAAAACTCATTTTTTAGCAAGCCCGCGTCGTTCGACTTATCGAACCAACCACCCAAATAAGAGTCTGTTCGCGGGCCGCCTTCGAGTTTTTACTTTTTACATTATTTGAAAAAAAAAAAAAATTCTCTTTCCCCACTATCTTTTTTGTAAATAACATTTGTTTATCTCCTCTTTCTTGTAAATAACTTATACAAATATACTAAAAAATCAAAAAATTTAGAAAAATCAAAAAAATTTAGAAAAACCAAAAACCCAAAAAAAAGAAAAAGAAACTCAAAAAATCCAAAAAAGATAATAATCAAAACACAAAAAATGATAAAAACTCTAAAAAATCCAAAAACAATATATATGTTTTGTTAATTATGTAACAAAATAAATCGAATATGCCATATCTTAACCCTTTCTGCTTTCCAAAAATCTTGTTTCGATTTAATTTATAATCGAATTTTACTTATTCTTTGTTTACTATTCGTTTATTGATTAAAGTTCGATAGATTTAAGTGTCTGGGGTTAAGTTTTAAAGGTTTTTTGTCTTTTTCTTATAATAGGGAACTTGTTTTTCACCATCACTTCTAATTTTTATAAATATAAGCTCGCCTTTTATGTTAGAAAATAACAATCATGAATTTCAATTATTTCTACTTTTTGCTATTAGAAACATAGGAACGTTCATTTTAAAAAGGTTGCTCTCAAAACTCTTTTATTAAAATCTAGTTTTCTTTTTGAAAAAATAAACCCACCTCCATTTTTTCTTGTCTTACTTAGGCATGATTACCCCTATTTCTCCCCTTAAAAGATCTTATGTCAATGAGAATAAGATTTCATTCCGCAAACATAGGCACCCAATATTAAAAAAGATTATATGTTACAGAGTAAAAGGATAAAATTCATTACTCCTACATATATACATTGTGTTATTTATTATTTATGAAGAAAGTAAAAAAAATTATGTTAGTAAAATAAGATTTCATTTTCCTAATTATTCAAAAGAAAAAAATTATATAGAGGTTCGAGAAAAAATTACCCCGCCTCTAAATCCAAGCCCTCTTCATAAATCACCAAACCACTTACCCTATTTCAATGATTCTAGAATTAATTTAAAATTTTTTGAGAGCATAATTTTTAAATTGCATTATTTCTTTTAACTTCTTTTAAGCTAAAGTTTTTTATATAATTTCAATACATCTTTGTTAGACTAACAAAAATAAATTTTTGCTTTCTATTTGTTTTATCTAGAAGTATTTTTGAAACTCTTTCTCTATTTATAACATTTTCATAAATTTGGATTTAACTCTAGTACCCCAAATATTTATTTTTATCTTTTTTTAATTAATTCAAGCGGTAGCTAAACTTAGGATTTATTTAATTCCTTATAAGTTCATCTCCAACTTTTGCTCTGGAATAACAAAAACTTAAATATGGGGGTATTCGATGAATTGTAAATAGACGTATTTTTGTCTACAATATTTTAGTCGTTTTCATTTATTTTCGTCATTTTTACCTGTTTTTGTTTAATAAATTGCTCTTTTTATTGTAAATATTTTGCTAACTTAATTTATTTTATGTTTCAGATAACGGTCAAAAATTGACCTAACACGCCCGTGTCAGCATAACTGACACGCCCGTGTCATTTCCGATCGACAATCAAAGACTCGAGCTCAACGATTTTCCGTTCGATGATCGTTGATCAGAATGACACGCCCGTGTCAGCCAACCCGACGCACCCGTGTTATTTCAGATCGATGATCAAAGACTCGCACTTTACGATCTCGATCTACGATCAAGACTCACGCTAAACGAATTCCGCTCGACGTTCATCGACACACCCGACACGCCCAGAGTCACGCCCGTGACCTGGGGCGTGACTTATCCAGCAAGCTCGACGATTGTCCGCTTGACGATCGGCGACCAACATGACATTCCCGTGGCATGCAACACGACACGCCCGTGTGCATCCCGATCGATGATCAAGGCTTCCAGCTCGACGAATCGCACTCAATGTTCGTCGACCCACCCTAACACGCCTAGCGTCACGCCCGTGACCTAGGGCATGCCCTTCTCCACCTGGCCGACAAGATGCTGTCGACAACATTTTGACGAACCCGCGCCCAGTTCTACCTCCCCGACACGCCCATAGTCACGCTCGTGACCTGGTGCGTCACTATCGCGTGAACAACACGTGTCCATCCCGAAGTCAACTTTGATGTCAAATCTCGCCAGCCGCCATCTGAATAGTGCTGACACGCCCCCCGACATGCCCATGTCAGAGGGCGTGTCCCGTCAAAAATTTCTCTATAAAATCAGAGCTTCTACTTATAATCCTGTTCCACTTTTTTGGCCATTTTGTATAAGGTGTTATGCAGCTGGGATGAATTCCAAGTCTATGTAAGGGATATTTCTCCCCCGCACCTTAACTTTTATTTTCGTGTCTTTGTAACTCGTCCTTTTATTTAATAAAATGTGATTTTCTTCTCTTATTATGGCCTTGGAATGGATCTACGCAACTCTCCTTTTATTCAATCTTATTTATTTTTGTTTTAGCTTTATTTTTTCTTATCTTTAAAATATGTGTGTGAGTGTATGAGTATAGTTTTTTTTTACTTTAATGTTTTCATTAATTTTACTTAGACTTGTTTAGATTAGGTTTTTATAGCTTTCTCTTTCATTGTTATAAACCTGTTAAACTGATTTCAAAGTTATTTTCATTTCTTTTAACTTAGATTTTTCTTTTTAGGTTGTAAAACTTTTTCGTTCTTTTCGCTTTACTTTCACTTTTTAATTATTTTTACGCAGTTATAGGAATGAATATATAGTAGTTATAATTTTTCGAGCATTTCAATTTTTGTTTTAAACTTTTGGTCCTTTAAATTTTTTGTCTTCTTTTTATGCATTTCTACCGCATTCTAGCGGTAGAAATGTAGTCGTTTTAATTTTTCCATAACTTTCATTTTTTTCGTTTATTTGCAAAACTTTCTTGCTCGTTTAATTTTTATTTTCACTTTTTATGCATTTCTACCGCATTCTAGCGGTAGAAATGCGGTTGTTTTAATTTTTAGGCAACTTAGTTTTTATTCACTTATGTACGTGTGCGCATTTATTTCTGCCTACTCATTAAGTGTTAAATGGCGCATTGTTTTACTTTATTCAAGTAGAGTGCGTGTGTTTTACTTTTCTGCAGTGTGGAGTGTGTTTTACTTTCTGTAGAGTCGGTGCATTTATTTAGTCCTACTCGTTTAAGTAGGACCCGCATTGATTTTCTCCTACTCATTTGAGTAGGATTTGTGTGCGTGCGTATTTAATTTCATGTCGAGAGTGTGTATGCGTGAGTTTTACTTTATATGAGTGTGTGCGTGTGTTGCATTTATTTTGGCCTACTCGTTTGAGTAGGACTCGCTTTATTTTCTCCCGCCCACGCATTTGCGCCGGGACTCGCACTTTACTGCTTTCATTTCAGTCCTACTCGTTTGAGTAGGACTTGCAATTTTCAGCTTTCCTTTACCGCTTTCATTTACTGCTTTCCTTTTCTACTTTATTTTCTGCTTTTTCTCCCTGTCGTCCCCATTCCAATGAGTGGCTAACTGTTCTTAGCCCTCAGTATCGAAGAGCATTGGTACAGAAAAAATAGCTTTAAATAATTAAAGGTCCTTATTTTCTAATTAATTAAAATTACTTAAGGTTTGCCTAGGATTTACGATGCGTGGGACCACAAATCGATGTGTGGTCCCTATTTTCGTACTCCATACGCTAGCTAGCCGAGAGGCCGTGCGTATGGACCGATCACCCCTTGGTAAAGAAAATTTTGCACAAACCATCGAGAGAGGAGGCACACCAACTCTACCGGATTGGGTTCCCCACCCAATAGCGGGGTTCTTAGCGTAATGCGGGTGTTAAGAGGAATCCTTCATCGAACTAACGTTAGGTCGAATAGTCTTAGCGTTCAGGTGAGTGATAGCCCTATAGCTAGGTGAGCTCATTTTAGTGGACCTCCACGGCCAAGTCTCCGCTCTAATTGATTTGAAAATTAGGATCTCTGTTTATTCAAAGTTTATTTTAGTTCAGTTTCGATTCAATACGGTAGCGCTAAGCTCATCATCGGCTCCCCCTTTAATGCTTTCATTTTTTGTTTTCTGTCTTTCTTTTTGCTTTTGTATATAAAAAAATACCCGACAAGTAATTATCGATAAAATAATAGTCCCCTGCAGGGAAGAGTAGAAATAATCGAACTGACCCCGAGAACAATATGACCTCGATATTCCACCCGGAATATCCTGTACTACATACGATAGGTTCACTTGCCTCCTTTCGTTAAAACTCGATCACATCTTTTTATATCCAAAAAAATACGCCCGGGGCGCCGCCTGAATTCTCATAAATTTTTGGAGTTTTAACGGCATCATGTTTTCGAACCCGATGCGAAAATAATCAATTGTTGAGCAAGGCTCCTGAGAGCTGCCGACTCCAACATTTGAAGTCCTCGAGTGGTAGTGTCGACGTAAGTCCAAGTCTGTTGGATCCCTAGTTGATTTGGGCTAGGTTCACTAGCTTAGGATGTGACCCATCATGTATAGCCAGGGTCAAGTTTGTGTCCTAGAGTCTAGGCCAAGTCCCTAAAGTCAATCTCAGATGGACCAGCTATCAACAAGACCATCAGAGTCTCCAGACTTAGAAGATTTCAAGACTAAGTTAAGTGAGTTCGACATTCGTCGAACTCAGCTCGACGAAAGTGTTGAAGTTGGTGACCGGGCGGTCTGGCGGTTTGTCTTGGCGGGTTGAAGACCGCGCGGTCTGGCGGTTTGTCTCAGCCGGCTTTGAGACCGGGCGGTCTGGCGGTCTACCCTGGCAGTCTCTCTTCCTCTCTGGTGGTAGCCGTGCGGTTAGCCCTGCTGTCTAACCGTGCGGCTTGTGCGGTTTGTTTTGTATAGTCCGCTTAGTCCTGTAAATTATAGTCCCACATCTCTTATTTGTATTCTCTCATCTCTCCTCCATTCTATATAAAGGAGGACATACCTTTGTAATAGATACCTTTTTTGGATAATAAAATTTCGATTATTCAAAAAGTCTATCCATTTGTTCTTTTCTATTCGCTACTTTTAACATGGTATCAGAGGACACGGTCATTTCCTCCTGATTCTGTGCGCTCTCTGCTTCTAGCAGCTTGTTTTCCGCTATCCGCGACCTCTCTCGCGGCTTGACTTCTCTTCTGTCCGCCGCCCTGTTCGAGCGGCTTGTTTCTGTCCGCTGCCCTGTTCGCGCGGCTTGCTTCTTCTTGGTTCTCTTCTCCTACTGCTATTCGTCGCAGCGGCCTGTTTCCTTGTCGCCGCGCTCCTTGCTCTTTCTTGTCTCTCCGACTTCTTAGTCTTTGCGGCTTGTCTCTACCCGCTGCGGACTTCTACTCCCTGTCCGCTTCTGCTTTCCCATATCCGCTTGTCCCTATACTCGCGGTTTGCTGCTGTGATCTGCCTGACCGTGCGGGTTGTTCCTTTCTCACCCGCATCTTGGTCGCGTTCACCTGCTCTTCTCCTCTCTTCTGTTCGCTCGGCCTTTTCAGTCCGCGCGACCTCTTCCCCGCTGTGCCTTTGACCTCTTTCTAACCGCTACTGTTCGCGCTCTACTTGTTGTTCCCTTCTACCCGCTCCTGCTTGCTAGTCGTGCCGGCCTCATCTTTTGCCGTGCGACCTGTTCTCCTCTATTCGCCCGACTTTTTCAAGCCGTGTGACTTCTTTCCCTCTGCTTTGCTCTGTTTCTTGGTAGCGGCCTTCCTAGCCGCCCGACCTGTTTTCTGTTCGCCCGGCTTGGTGCACTTTTCTCTTCTCGCGGCTTGTTCTTATCGTCGCGGCTTGCTCCTCTCTTGCCTCCATGGGTTTCCCCTCCTCCAGCCTGTCCGCCTCCGTGGTAACCTCTTCTGGTAGTGCTCATGTTGTTACTCGCGGAAGATGGCTCATCGACTCTGGTGCAACCAATCATATGACAGGCAATCCTCAATGTTTCTCTCTTCTTCACACACATGCTCAGTTGCCCCCGGTCATTGTTGCTGATGGATCTCCCTCCCCGGTCCATGGGACGGGCATGGTTCAAGTCACTCCATCTCTCTGCCTGGCTGATACCCTCTATGTGCCCAAGTTTCCGTGCAATTTATTATCGGTTACTTCTTTATGCAAGCAACTACGGTGTTCTGTCATATTCACCCCTAGCTCTTGTGCTTTTCAGGATCCGGACTCCCAACGGACGATTGTTACCGGGACTGAGAGTGGTGGCCTCTACTTCCTCGACAATGTTTCTGCTCTATCCGCCTTCTCCTCCTCCTCTACAGATCTTCTCCAATGGCATCTTTGCCTTGGACATGCTCCTCCCCGCATTCTCCGCCAACTCCTGCCGCACCTCCCTCCTCATCATCCTCCTCTAAACTGTTATGCATGTCAACTTGGCAAACATCACCGCTCCTCCTTCCCACCAACGCAAAGTCGGGGCTCTTCCCGTCCGTTCGACCTCGTTCACTCTGACATATGGGGTCCCGCTCCTAACCTCACCATCGGTCGGGGTAGTTCCTATTTTGTCACCTTCATTGATGATTTCTCTCAATGTACGTGGGTATATCTTCTCAAAGATCGCTCCGAGCTGTCCTCTGTTTGGACCTCCTTTTATTCTATGGTTAAGACTCAGTTTGATACGTCTATTAAACTCCTTCGTTCTGACAATGCTAAGGAGTATCTTAGCCACGACTTCTCCTCCTTTTGTATTCACCATGGTGTTATTCGTCAAACAAGTTGTGTCTACACCTCCCAACAAAATGGGGTGGCAGAACGCAAAAACCGTCACCTCCTTGATGTCGCTTGCACTATGATGACTCAAATGCATGTTCCTCGCTCCTATTGGGGATATGCTGTCCTCCTCTCCTGCTATCTCATCAATCGCCTTCCCTCCACAGTTCTCCACGGTGCTACCCCCTTCTCCATTCTTTATCCGGACAAGGATCCCTTTCCTCTCCCTCTGCACATCTTTGGGTGCACCGCTTTTGTGCACTCTCCCGCTGCCACCCGTGATAAACTTTCCCCACGTGCCACCAAATGTGTCTTTCTGGGCTACTCTCCCACTCAGAAAGGTTATTGCTGATTTGACCCTATTACCCGCAAGCAATTTGTCTCTGCGGATGTCACCTTCTTTGCCAATGCCTCTTACTTCTCTCCCGCTTCCTCTTCTACTCCTCCTGATCCTACTTCTCATACCGACCCATCCATTCCCTCTGTTCCCACTGATGTTCCGCCCTCTCTACCCACTCCACCGTCTTCCCCATCCTCATCCTCTCCACCCTATCCTCCGCTTTCTCCCTCCACTCTGCTGCCATCTCTCTCTACTCCCGAGCCAGCTCTCTCCACCACGGATACTCCGGATACTGAGACACCTGCTGACCTGGATCTCCCGATTGCTCTTTGCAAAGGGATTCGGGCCTGTACCCAACACCCGCGTGCTGCAGTTGTTTCCTATGATCGTCTTACCCCTGCTCGCAGAGCTTTTGCACTGGCTATCTCGGCCACTGCCACCCCCCGTTCCTACCAGGAGGCCCTTACTATTCCTCATTGGAAAGCTGCCATGGATGAGGAGATTGCTACTCTCACTGAACGGGGTACCTGGACCCTTGTTCCTCCTCCTTTCGGCATAGATGTTGTTGGTTGTCGCTGGGTCTTCGTCGTGAAGTTTCTCCCGGATGGCAGTGTGGATCGTTATAAGGCTCGCCTGGTTGCCAAGGGTTTTACCCAAACTTATGGGATTGATTACTTTGACACTTTCTCTCCCGTGGCTCGTCTCAGCACTATTCGGGTTCTTCTCTCTGTGGCTGTCAACCGAGATTGGCCCATCTCGCAGCTAGATGTTAAGAATGCCTTCCTCTATGGTGATCTGCAGGAGGATGTTTACATGGAGCAACCTCCTGGGTATGTTGCTCAGGAGGAGACACGGGTATGCCGGCTAAAGAAGGCTATCTATGGCCTCAAGCAGAGTCCTCGTGCCTGGTTTGACAAGTTCAGTGGCATTGTTGCGGCCATTGGTTTTACAAGAAGCTTAGCAGATCACTCCTTGTTTGTTCGAAAAACCGCCTCTGGTCTTGTTTTTCTTGCGGTTTATGTTGATGACATTCTTCTTACTGGCGATGACCAGGATGAGGTATTGATGACCAAGAAACACCTTTGTCACCATCTGGTCACAAAGGATATGGGCTCCCCGAAATACTTTCTGGGGATTGAAATCTCTAGAAAGCCCAACTCCATGGTCCTTTCACAACGGAAGTATGCTCTTGATCTTTTAAAGGAGGCAGGACTGACTGGTGCTAAACCTGCACGATGTCCTATGGCTCTTGGAGAAGACAAAACTTGGACAGATGACTCACCTCTTCTCTCCGATCCTACGAGATACCGGCATCTGGTGGGCAAGCTCATATATCTCACGGTAACCAGACCCGACATCTCTTATGCTGTTGGCAAGGTGAGCCAGTTCATACAAGCTCCGAGGGAGTGTCATCTACAATCTGCTCTGAGGATATTAGAGTATATTAATGCTGCTCCAGGGAAAGGACTCCTATTTCAGAAAAATGGTCACCTTAGGGTTGAAGCGTACTCTGATTCAAGCTATGCGGATGACAAAGGGGACCGCAAATCGACTTCAGGTTTCTGCACATTTGTTGGAGGCAATCTTGTGAGTTGGAAGAGCAAGAAACAGTCTGTCGTTTCCAGGTCTAGTGCAGAGGCGGAATATCGCAGCATGGCATCGACTACATGTGAGTTGAAGTGGTTGCAGGCTCTCATGCTTGACTTAGGAGAGGTTTACAACTATCCTCTTCCTATGTTCTGTGACAATAAGGCCGCGATACACATTTCCAAAAATCCGGTCTTTCATGAGAGAACAAAACACATAGAAGTCGACTGTCATTTTATTCGGGAAGAAATATTGAAGAAACAGATTTGCACTCCATTTGTCACTTCCGACAACGAGTTGGCAGATGTCTTCACCAAGCCGGTGTCCGCTTCCTTTTTCCACATATGCGACAAGCTGGGCATGATCGATATATATGCTCCAGCTTGAGGGGGATTGTTGAAGTTGGTGACCGGGCGGTCTGGCGGTTTGTCTTGGCGGGTTGAAGACCGCGCGGTCTGGCGGTTTGTCTCAGCCGGCTTGGAGACCGGGCGGTCTGGTTGTCTACCCTGGCAGTCTCTCTTCCTCTCTAGTGGTAGCCGTGCGGTTAGCCCTGCTGTCTAACCGCGCGGCTTGTGCGGTTTGTTTTGTATAGTCCGCTTAGTCCTGTAAATTATAGTCCCACATCTCTTATTTGTATTCTCTCATCTCTCCTCCATTATATATAAAGGAGGGCATACCTTTATAATAGATACCTTTTTTGGATAATAAAATTTCGATTATTCAAAAAGTCTATCCGTTTGTTCTTTTCTATTCGCTACTTTTAACAGAAAGGTGTTCTACGCTTGACGATCGTGAGACAATTCTTTATGCTGAACTCGATGATCCTTGCTCTCTGTTCGACGAAGACTGAGTTTCTGCTTCAAGCTAAAGTCAGGACAACTTCAGAATTTTTCTAAGTCCAGCTTCAAGCTTTGGTCGACGAACTAGAATCTAAGCTCGACGAATTCAGTATTCTGCGCAACGATTTGTGGTCAACGATTTATGATATTCTCAGTCAAAGACCTCTCAGATTCTAAGTCCACAATCTTTCTTCGCTCGACGAATTTGGATCTCAGCTCGACGGATGAAGATTATCAGTTCAACGAAGATTGTAGCAGTATTGACTTGAAGACTATTATCTGGTCGACGAACTCAAGCTCAGCTCGACGAACTCAAACTCAGCTCGACAAATTGTGTTCTTCGTTCGACGATTCCAGACTAGGTCTTCTCTAGTTTCCCATCCCGTTTCTTGGCGATGATTCCGGAGTAATCAATGCCAGATCTTCTCAGAATGTTACCGTTAGAACGCGCATTGATCGTGGATTATTACATGGCGCTTTTCCATGGGACAGTTACGAAAATCATTGATTGCCGATTCTTTCCAAGGCCGGCTGCAATTACTGCTCAACATTCAAATTTTGAATGTTTTCTCAGTCAGTCAAGACATAGAAAAGAAAGGACTTAATCAACAAGAAAATACAGATATACAGTATTACAGACAATCAGACAGACACTGAGATTGCATTGAAGAACAATCATTCACAAAATCAAAAGTTCTACTGCAATAAGCACAGGCCAGAGAACATCTTCAAGAAGAAGAAGAAGAACATTCAAATATTATCAAGAGTCTTCTCTCTTCCACTCTACAGGACAACTTCAAAGGACAACAAATTTCAATTTGTCAAAGAAGTTCCTGAAGCAAATTCAGGTCCAGGCATTCTAGGTCTTTGAAGACCTATCACCATGCAGCAGTGGTCCAGTTTTCCTGATCTCAGGGGGAGAAAATCTGCTAACATAAATCCACAGTCTTCTCAGTTGTTATTGAGAAAGAGAAGACACCATCACCCTCTTTTCCAACTCCTGTATAGGATTTTAATTCCCTTCAAAATTATTCCTGGTTGCAAGTATCCTTCCAAAAGGCTTGAGATTTTGATTTTTGAGCACCTGAACAAAAGCTCATTGGTGTCAGGAACCTGATCAAAAACCTGAGTGGATTCCTAAAAGGGTGGTAGAAGAGTGGATGTACCCAGGTTGGGGAACCACTATAAAATTTCTTGTGTCGTCTGGTTGCCCCTTTTTTGTTTTGGATGTCTTGCTCTATGATTAGATAGTTGCTGTGCTTATTTATTTTATTTGTTGACCTGTTCACTTAGGATTATAACAAAAGTTGTAAAAAGTTTGTAGTGAGCACAATACTCTATTCACCCCCCTCTAGAGTATTTCAGATCTAACCTGCACTTTCAATTGGTATCATATGGAGGTTGGTTAAAATACAGTACCTTAATTGGTTGTACAGGCTAACAATTGAACCAAAAAGATCCCTCTTGTTAGATCTGCTTGTTTTGATTTTGTTATTAGATTTATCTCTTCACGGACATGGCTCAAAACAAAGATTATGCAAGCATCAGACCTCCAGTATGCAATCTTAACTTGTTTGCCATCTAGAAGGCAAGAATCAAATTATACATGAATTCTATTGATGAGGATATCTTTTCTATTATCTTGACAGGTGTACTTCCAGCACCTACACCTTCTACTAGCACTTCAATAAACATGACTGCAGTACCTCCTCTAGAGAACAATGAAGCTTACAAGAAAGCCAAAATGGCAGATGCTAAGGCAATGAATATCTTGGCTCAGACTATGTCAGATGACATATTTCAAAGGGTGGCTGAGTGCACCTCAGCCAAGGCCATTTGGGACTCCCTCAACTAAATGGTAGCTGGCTCAGCAAATGAGAGAAAAGACAGGAGATCCAATCTCATTTCCCTGTATGAGAACTTCAAAAAGGATGAGACAGAATCAGTTGTAGAAATGTATAACAGGTTGATTTCAATCATCAATGAGCTCAAAATCTTGGATAAGGACATCACCCTGACAGAGGTGAATGACAAGATACTGATGTACTTCCCTAGCGCTTGGGACTCCAGAATCTGGTCTATTAAAGAAGCTAGAAGCCTAAATGAGATATCAACTGAATCTCTGCTAGGCAAATTAAAGTTCTATGAGCAGCTGATAAAATCAAGAGAAGCAGCAGAACAGAAGGCAACAACTCCAGTGAGAAAGGATCACTGCATAGCCTTCAAAGAATCAGAGGAAAGTGAGACCTCAACTTCAAATGAGGAACTGATGAGCCTCTTTGCAAAAAGTTTTTATAAGATGTCTAGAAAGGATTTCAGAAGGAAATCATCCAGGCAGGATGATAAGCCTAAGTATGACAAGACACCAACCAAGGAGGTTGTGTGCTTTCGTTGCAGAAAGCCTGGACACTACATCTCAGAATGTCCAGAAAACCAGAAGAAGGACAAGAGTAGAGAAAAGGACTCCAGGAGAAGACACAGCAGCAGACCCTCTTCCACCAAATAAAAAAAGAAAGACAAGGGCTTTGTTGCTGAGGCATGGAGTGATACAGAGGAAGAATCATCCTCTTCCAGCTCAAGTGAAGAAGAGGAAGAAGCAAGATCCAAGGAGGTGTGCCTTATGACAATTGATGCCTCTAGGAGCAATTCTGGATCGGAAGGAGAATTTGAAGATGAAGCAGCCTCAGACTCAGAGGCAGATCAGGTTCTTTCTGGCTTTGACTTTAATTCTGATTTATTTAAAACTGAATTCAAAGCCATGTGTTTAGATTTAATTAGCTCAGAAAAGTAAATAAAGACTCTTAGAGAAAGACTAGAAAATCTTGAATCTGTTAACTCAGAAAATATTAAATTAACAGACCAACTGACTCTAGCAAATGAACAAATTATTAAATTAAAATCTGAATTATGTGAGGCCAAACAACTTGAGCAATCTCTCAATGGGAGAAGTCTCAAGCTGATGGACATAACAAGCACAGTTAATGCCAGATTAAATGGCAAGCTGGCCTTGGGTGCTTCATCAAGTTTGCCCCCCATAATTAAGAAAAATATTCTTACAACCCCTATTAAATTTATTTCTGCCAAGGGATAGGAAAAGATCATAAACAAACCATTGACTGAAAATAATCCAAGACCTATAGACAAGAGAAATAGAAATCAGAAAACAAGTAATAAAAATAAGGTTCAGCAGCATTCATCGAACTCAGATCAACGAAATGTGGCCAGTTCGTCGAACCCAGATCGACGAACGCTGAACACAAACTTCAGTTATAATAATTCGTCTAACTGCGATCGACAAACTGTGTATGGTTCGTTTAGCAGAGGTCGACGAACTTGGGGCACAGAAAATGACTATTGTCATTCTCTGAGCCGAGATCGACGATCTCAGCCCTATTTATCGAACTCTGGTCGACGAACTTACAACAATTCATCGAATCTAGAAGGACCAAACAGAAATCATTTCTCTTACAGAAAATCCAAGACCACTAATAGACATTCAATCAGTAGCTGATTGAGTTATTCCACCTAGGAGATATCACCCCTTAGGTTATAAATCTCAACCTGCTTTATCAGTTATTTCCAGCTTTTCATTTCAACCAAATAAAGGACCCAAGGTAACCCGGGTCAAGAACAATTGAATTTTGTTTTTTCTTTGCAGGTACAGGTGAAGAGCTGTCCAAGGGTAAGTCAAACCTGGTACTTGGATAGTGGTTGCTCCAAGCATATGACAGGCAGCAAGGCAAATTTTTCCAATTACAAGTCCAAGCTAGGACCAAAGGTGATTTTTGGAGATTCAAACAGTGGTCGGTCAAAAGGATATAGAGCAGTCAAGATTGGATCAGTTATCTTCAAGAAAGTAACATATGTAAGAGGACTCAAACATAACCTAATATCCATAAGTCAATTATGTAATGAAGGTTATCAGGTACACTTTAACTATACCTCTTGTTCTATTATTAATAATGAAAACCAAACTGTTTTAATTGGACTTAGAAAAGGCAACATATATCTAGTAGATTTTATTTCTGCCAAAACTGATGTTTGTTTACTCAATATCACTAGTAATCAAAATGAGTTATGACATAAAAGACTAGGACATGTAAACCTTAAGAATATATCTAGGTTATCTAAAGACAACCTTGTTAGAGGTTTACCTTCTGGCCCCTACAAGAAGAAAAGCCTTTGCAGGGCTTGTCAATTAGGCAAGCAAACCAAAATTAGTTTTAAATCCATTAATAAAAGTGATTCACCTAGGATTCTGTATTTGCTTCATGTGGATCTATTTGGACCCATTGCAGTACAAAGCTTAGGAGGGAAGTCCTATACTTTAGTGATTGTTGATGACTTCTCTAGATTCAGTTGGGTAGCCTTTCTGAGAGCTAAGTCAGATACATTCAAGATTCTTACAGATTTTCTCAGGACCATACAGATTGAGTTCTCTACTCATGTTGCATTGATTAGAAGTGATCATGGCAAAGAGTTTGAGTCTCTTCTTATGCATGAGTTCTATAAGAAGGAAGGTATCAGGCAGTGCTTCTCAGCTCCTAGAACTCCCCAACAAAATGAGGTTGCTGAAAGGAAAAATAGGATACTCATTGAATCTGCAGGCACATTATTGGCAGATGCTTACATGCCTCAATCCTTTTGGGCAGAAGCTGTAAACACTGCTAACTATGTCCTGAATAGAAGCCTAATACATAAGCTGAAAAATAAGACCCCCTATGAATTACTTAAAGGGAAGAAACCTAAAATCACATATTTTAAAGTTTTTGGTTGTATTTGTTACATTCACACCAACAATAAAAGATACATTAGAAAGTTTGAGGCTAAGGCTGAAGAAGGGATTTTTCTAGGATACTCCCAAGTAAGCAAGGCCTATAAGGTGTTTAATAAATCCACTCTTAAAATTGAAGAGTTTGTTCATGTATCTTTTGATGAAGCTAACTTGTCTTATAAGGAGAAAGAGATTTCTACCAATAGCTTTTTGCAGATCCCACAACTGTGTGAGTCTATGGATGGACTAAACCTTACCCAAGAGTTGTCAACCCATCCTACTCCACAGGTTGCTAAAGACAGTGAAGAAGAACTTCAAGTGGAAGTGGCTGAACTTCCCTCAACAGCTAGTACCATTCCACAAGAGGAATTAAATACAGAAGTTGTTGCTCAACAAACTCCACCAACTGATCTTGTCACACTTAGAGATCACCCCAGATCTCAAGTGATTGGAGACATTTCAGTAGGTGTACAGACAAGGCATCAACTCAATGAAGACTTGATGCATGCCTGTTTTCTCTCTCAAATTGAACCTCTCACCATCCATGAAGCTGTGCAAGATCCCCACTGGATTATTGCAATGCAAGAGGAACTAAATCAGTTTGAGAGATGTAGAGTTTGGGATTTGGTTCCAAGACCCCATAACTACCCAGCTATTGGAACCAAATGGGTCTATAGGAATAAGTTGGATGCTCAAGGAAACATAGTGAGAAACAAGGTTAGGTTTGTTGCTCAGGGCTACAAATAAGAGAGAGGAATTGACTATGACCAAACCTTTTCCCCTATTGCAAGGTTAGAGGCCATAAGAATATTCCTTACCTATGCAGCCCACAGGAAATTCAAAGTGTTCCAAATGGATGTCAAGAGTGCATTCTTGAATGGAGTGCTTCAAGCAGAGGTTTATGTAGAACAACCTCCAGGTTTTATCTCTCTAACTCAACCCTCTTTTGTATTTAAATTGCATAAAGCTCTTTATGGTTTAAAGCAAGCTCCAAGAGCTTGGTATGAGACCTTAACAAGCTTTATTTTAGAGCATAAATTTACAAGAGGAACCATATATAAAACTCTTTTCACTAGAAGTCATAAGGACCAGATTTTGTTAGTAAGAATATATGTGGATGACATCATTTTTGGGTCTACTGATCCCAAATTATGCAACAGGTTTGCTGACCTCATGCATTCCAAATTTGAGATGAGTAGCATGGGTGAGCTTTCCTACTTCCTTGGTCTCCAAGTGAAGCAGCTCCCTGATGGTATCTTCCTCTCCCAAGCTAAGTATGTTAAAGAGCTTATTAAGAAGTTTCGGATGGGTGATGCTCCAGGAATAAAAACACCTATGGCTACTAATGCTGTTGTGGATTCTGATGCAGCATGGAAACCTGTAGATCAGAAATAATATAGGGCAATTGTTGGATCCCTATTATACTTAACAGTTAGCAGACCTGATATAATGTTTGTCACATGCCTTTGTGCAAGGTTCCAAGTGAAACCTAAAGAATCTCACCTTATTTTCCTAAAAAGAATTTTGAGATATATAAAGAGTTGCCCTAATCTAGGACTCTGGTATCCTACAGAGTCAGAGTTTGAGTTAACTGGATACTCAGATGCTGACTATGCTGGATGTAGAGTGGACTGGAAGAGTACCTTTGGAACTTGCCAGTTCCTGGGTATGAGACTTGTCTCCTGGTTTTGTAAAAAGCAGACATCTGTGTCTACATCAACTGTAGAAGCAGAATATATGGTTGCTGGCAGCTGCTGTTCACAAATATTATGGATACAAAACCAACTCCTCGACTATGGTGTCAACTTAAATAATTCAACATTATTCTGTGATAATACTAGTGCTATTGCTATAGCACAGAATCCAGTTCACCATTCTAGGACAAAGCATATTGAAATAAGACATCATTTCATTAGAGATACTGTAGACAAAAAGAAAATTAACTTAATCCATATTCCTACTGATCTACAGAGAGCAGACATTTTCACCAAACCCTTGGATGAGAAAAATCATCTGTTCTTTATAAATCAACTGGTAATGATTAATGGAGAAGAGTTAAATTAGTTTCTGTCTGCATTCGACGAATTTTCCAGAGTTTGTCGAACGAAGTTCGATGAATTAGGGAAAGTTTGAGTGATTCTCGTCGAACAGAGATCGACGAATTCTCTGTATGGAAACAATTTTTGTTGACCGAAGAGCGATGAACTTTGCTTCCGAAGACGTTTCGTCGAACGGAGGTTGATGAACTGTTTTTGATTCTTCTGGATGAGATCGACGAATTATTTGTCTATAATTTATTTCGTCGAGCTCAGTTCGAAGAATTTTTCTTTTTCGTGGAACGGAGATTGTCGATTCATATTCTGAAAATCTTATATCTAGGTTTTCTTCGACGTCCGTCCCGAGATTTCAGTTCTCTTGCTCTTGATCGCCGTTTTTCTCTGTCTTTCTTGCAGGTCATCAATGGCGATTCCAGCAGGAGCTTTGGCTGCCATGAAATTTGATACTGGTTTTGATATGGATTTCGATTCTTTCCAACACTCTGACCCAATCTTCCTCTACATTCTGGAACTGTTAGAGGAACTTGGTCTCAAGGATTTCATGACCAGAAGGATTAAACTGCACTCAACTGAAATCAGAGAATGGGTGTATACATCATCTGTTTCTGAGGACAATGTTCTGACAGGCAATATCGGGAGCAATGCTGTTTCGTTATCTCCCGTAACTCTTTCTGAAATATTTGGGTTGGTAAATGGAGAAGATGATATGGAAATGGATTCTGAAGAATTTGGTGATATGCTGAAATTGATGGGGTTTTCAGGAAGCAATCCTAACAAGCTGTTGAAGAAGCAACTGTCTGCCGCTTACCAGTTTTTGGCAGACATTGTAGGCAAGGTACTGATGTCCAAGCACTCCACATATGACTACATCACCCATCACCAATTCCTTGTCATGAGCGCAGTAGTTAACAAGAGACATGTCAACCGGGGAACAATCTTCTTTGAGTTGATAAAGAAAAAGAACAGCAAGAAGGAAGTCTGCTTCGGAAGAATCCTCAGGATCTTCCTTAAGGAAAAGGTTGGTGAATGCGTGGTCTCCCCGACCATCTTCATCAATGCCAGCAAGCGCCTCACCTGCGCCTTGTTTGGTAGATGGGAGAGGACTATCTCCAATCCCTCCAAGGCTTCCTCCTCTTCCATCCCAGCTTCTGGGAGCACCAGGGCTGTGAAGGCCACTCCCCACCCTGCTGAAGAGGTCATTTCATCTCCACAACCTCTTTCAGGAACCCATCTTCCCTCCTCAACCACTCTTCAAATTCCTCCAACTTCCCCCACTCATGTTTCTTCATCACCACAGCATACCTCTCTGCCTACTCCACCTCCATCTCCAGCTCTGGACATCACCAATATTCCAACACCTCCAGCTTCACCTCATGACACCCATATCCCTACACCTCCTCAGTCTCCATTTCCCCTCGCTTGTCCTCAATTCCCTCTTACAACATACCTACAGACTCTGTCATGCCAGATGCCCCCATTCCGTCTTCTTCACCATCCACTCATCACATATTTGCTATTCCAGCCTCCATTCCATCCTCTTCCCCTTCCTCCTTTGATCTAACTACCCTATCATCTATCATCACCCTTCTAACTCCCCTCATAAAATCCATTATCAAAGAGGCCATTACACCTCTTGTGACTTCCATTCATTCTTTATCTGCCCAGATTTCTGCCCTATCTGCTGCCCCCTCTTCATCCAGGGGCCTGACTCCAGGTATTCCTGAACCCAGGCAGGGGGAGATGCTCTATGATGATGCAGCAGCAGATGCAGAAGCAGCAGATGCAGATGCATATACAGTAGCAGCTCCCTCTACAGCAGTAGTTTCAGATACAGATACAGATTTTCATTTTGATTTAATTGAATTAATTCATTTTATGGATACTGACATTGACCTAGAGGAGTCAGTTGAGCAAATAAAACCTGTTGGTGATTTCCATTTAAATCCCACAGTTAATTTGTCTGCTTTGTTGAGAAGTTTTGATACTATTTTTGTACAGTTACCCTCTACTAATCCACATTTGTCTATTGTTCCCTATACCTCTCCAGTTAGTCCAGTAGTTGCTAAGCAACTCTATGACAGTTTTGTTATCCCATCTTCAATCTTTGCAGCTAGTCCAGAAGTCATTCCAGAAGATATTTTAGTACCAAGTTCTGTTACGGATGACTCTCCTATGCCTGATTTAGATGAGCTTATCCTGGCTGATATTGAAGAGGATAATAAGGCAGCAGCTGATAGCTCTGTCCCTACTATTTCTGATTCATGTACAGTCTCCTCCTCTCTTATTGTTGAAACTCCAGTTCCTGAACCTTCTGCCCCTCCTCCAGCAAAAGCTATTATTGATGATAAAGCTTTGAAAGCTTTGGATGCTCTTTATGACAACCCTCAGGGTTCTGATTCTGAAGATGAAGATGATGATGATGATTCAGATGAAGATGCTGCCAGTAAGAAAAAGAAGATGTTGTCAAAAAAAAGGAGGGATCCTCCTCCTCCAGCTCCCAAGCCTAATCCCTCTGCTGACACCCCTTATTACATCTTGCATAATGTAACTCCATATAAGGGAATGCCTGCATGGATGTGGCTATCCAAGAACCAGCAGAAGGATAGGAAGAGAAGTAGGAGATACTCTCCTCCTCCAGTGCACAGATACAAAAAGGATCCTCCTCCTCCTCCTCCAGTAGCCGCTGCCAGTAGCTCTAGCTCCCAGAGATCTGCCCCCATGCAAACATATCAGAGACAGTCAGGGAGATCCTCTGGAAGCAGCCAGCAGAGACAACCATCCTCAAGAAATAAAAAGCAACAACAGCATCAGCAGCAGCAACATACCTCTGAAGTACAGAAAGTAGACAGTCCAAAAAGGCCATACTCTCCTCCAATTCCATTTGAAGATCCTGAAACTGCAAATACTGCAAAAATGGCCAGATTCCAGGAATTGATTGGACTACCTTTGATTAATAAAGCAAAGGCTGAAGGAAAAGACACATCAGGATTAACAACAATGTCTAAGTATAGAAAAGAAGAGTTGAAAAGGTTTGACAAAGGCAATAAACTGTTTAATGTTGATGACTATATGAAGCTCCATGCAGTAGCTGTTGTCCCCAGAGCTACATCATTGAATATTATTGGGGCAGCTGATATGACTATGACAAAGGCTCAGGATTCAGATCCAAAGAGAGAAATCATCTTCAAAAAGTCAGCACAGCAGACAGCAGAAGACAGTCCAAGCAGAAAAAGAAGAAGTAATCTTTATTTTGCTTTAATTTCTTTCTGCTTCTTTCTTTCAGAACCATGCTATGTGTTTAAACAAAGCTGTGTATATATATATCTGCTGCATGTGTTGGTCATTCTTTGCTAGATATATTTCTTTTCTTGCTTTGTTTATCTGTTTGTTTCTGTTTTGAGTCTCTTAGTGACCTCACCCAAATAGGGGGAGATTGTTGGATCCCTAGTTTATTTGGGCTAGGTTCACTAGCTTAGGATGTGACCCATCATGTATAGCCAGGGTCAAGTTTGTGTCCTAGAGCCTAGGCCAAGTCCCTAGAGTCAATCTCAGATGGACCAGCTATCAACAAGACCATCAGAGTCTCCAGACTTAGAAGATTTCAAGACTAAGTAAAGTGAGTTCGACGTTCGTCGAACTCAGCTCGACGAAAGGTATTCTGTGCTCGACGATCGTGAGACAATTCTTTGTGCTGAGCTCAACGATCCTTGTTCTCTGTTCAACGAAGACTGAGTTTCTACATCAAGCTAAAGTCAGGACAACTTAAGAATTTTTCTAAGTCTAGCTTCAAGCTTTGGTCGACGAACTAGAATCTAAGCTCGACGAATTCAGTATTCTGCTCAACGATTTGTGGTCAACGATTTATGATCTTCTCAGCAGAGACCTCTCAGATTCTAAGTCCACAATCTTTCTTCGCTCGATGAATTTGGATCTCAGCTCAACGAATGAAGATTATCAGTTCGACGAAGATTGTAGCAGTATTGACTTGAAGACTATTATCTGGTCGACGAACTCAAGCTCAGCTCGACGAACTCAAACTCAGCTCGACGAATTGTGTTCTTCGTTTGACGATTCCAGACTAGGTCTTCTCCTGTTTCCCGTCCCGTTTCTTGGCGATGATTCCGGAGTAATCAATGCCAGATCTTCTCAAAATGTTACCGTTAGAACGCGCATTGATCGTGGATTATTACATGCCACTTTTCCATGGGACAGCTAGGGAAATCATTGATTGCCGATTCTTTCCAAGGCCGACTGCAATTACTGCTCAACATTCAAATTTCGAATGTTTTCTCAGACAGTCAAGACAGAAAATAAAGGACCTAATCAGCAAGAAAATACAGATATACAGCAATACAAACAATGAGACAGACACTGAGATTGCATAGAAGAACAATCATTCACAAAATCAAAAGTTCTACTGCAATAAGCCCAGGCCAGAGAATATCTTCAAGAAGAAGAAGAAGAACATTCAAATACTATCAAGAGTCTTCTTTCTTCAACTCTACAGGACAACTTCAAAGGGCAACAAATTTCAATCTGTCAAAGAAGTTCCTGAAGTAAATTCTGGTCCAGGAATTCTAGGTCTTTGAAGACCTATCACTCTGCAGCAGTGCTCCAGTTTTCCTGATCTCAGGGGGAGCAAATCTGCTAACATAAATTCACAGTCTTCTCAGTTGTTATTGAGAAAGAGAAGACACCATCACCCTCTTTTCCAACTCCTGTACAGGGTTTTAATTCCCTTCAAAATTATTCCTGGTTGTAAGTCTCCTTCCAAAAGACTTGAGGTTTTGGTTTTTGAGCACATGAACAAAAGCTCATTAGTGTCAGGCACCTTATCAAAAACCTGCGTGGATTCTTACCATGGGTGGTAGAAGAGTGGATGTACCCAGGTTGTGGAACCACTATAAAATTTCTTGTGTCGTCTGGTTGCCCTTTTTTTGTTTTGGCTGTGTTGCTCTGTGATTAGATAGGTGTTGTGCTTATTTATTTTATTTGCTGACCTGTTCACTTAGGATTACAATAAAAGTTATAAAAAGTTTGTAGTGAGCACAATACTCTATTCACCCCCCTCTAGAGTATTTCATATCTAACCTGCACTTTTAAAGTCCCTGCACGAGCTCCCCTCCTGCATATTGGTCAAGGACCTCCTCGAGTGAGATCACGTTCCTCGTTGGAGGGATGTCGTAGTCTGATATCTCTATACGAGCTCCTCTCCTACAGACCGACTACTTGCCTCCCTGAGTTGACTTACAGCACTCTAGTTGAGCAAGGCTGCTGAGAGCTGTCGACTCTGTTGGAACACCCTATTACTAATTTGGGTCAGGATCACTATATCTCTAGGAATTTATGTTTTGACCTTCTGTATAGATTATAGGTCAATTAGTATTGAGTCTAAGGGTTAGAAGGCTAGGATTGGGAGCTGCTCTGAAGACCCAAGTTTTTCTGGAGACTAAGTCCAAATCGTCGAGCTCAGCACAACGTTTCGTCGAACTCCGGTCGACGATCGTCTAGCTCAACTATTGACAGATCATCGAGCTCCATTCGACGATCGCTGAGCTCAAACTTCTTAATATCGTCGAGCTCTGGTCGACGATCGCTGAGCTCAACTTCTCAATATCGTCGAACTCCATTCGATGATCGCTGAGCTCAGGCCGACGATTTTGACTCTGCACTGGATCCTTATCTCTGAGCTCAGTTCGACGATCTTTGAGCTCAGATCGACGATCTCTTTGCTGCTTGCTTTTTCCAATTCGCTGAGCTCAGCTCGACGATAGCAGAGCTCAGTTCGACGATTTCAGTTATCTTTCAGAATTCAAATTCAATCAGATAGAAGTTATTCTGCATTTAATTCAGAAGATCTGCCAGCCATTTTCATTTACTTCTGGAGCAAGTTTCAAGGGATTTTTCAAGGAACAAATCAGTGGACTTTCCTTCAGAACATATTATGCAATTAAGGCTGTAATCAATGCAGACCAACGACTATCTTTGACAGAGTAATATCCTATTCAGACACAGAGAATAAAAGAGAATGTTTTTGAATAAAGACAGAGAATAGACAAGAACAAGAAAGAGAAGATTGACAAGTAGAGCACACACAACTCAATACCCAGAGACTCTCTCAATCTTCTGTCAACAAGAATTCTGAAGAACACTCATCAGAGAGATCAAGCTCTCAACATTCTTCAGATCTCTTCAGCTCTCAAGTGTTCAAGGCCAACATCATCTCAAGACTCCAGACACTCAACATTTCAGCTTGCTGAAATCATCTTTTGCTGGAGATCTATCTTTGAAGGCCTATCACCCTCAGCAAAGCTCATCTTCCTGAAGATTTCAAGGACTCAGGGGGAGCTTTGACAACATCACTGAATCCACATAGTCTTCTCAGTTGCTTGAGAAAGAGAAAACTGCCATCACTCTCTCACCCCCATTCTGTAAAGGGTTTTTCAAACTCCCTTCAAAAGTTTGAATCTGGTTTTTGAGCACCTTGTCAAAAGCTCATTGGTGGCAAGACACCTGATCAAAAAATCTGATTTGGTTTTTGAGCACCTTATCAAAAGCTCATTGGTGCCCAGGACACCTGATCAACTCATCCTGCAGTGGATTCCTACCTAGGGTGGTAGAAGAGTGGATGTACCCAAGTTGGGGAACCACTATATTTCCTTGTGTCATCTGGTTCTGCATGTTTTCTTTTTGTTTCTGGCCTAGATTTTCTTGTGCTTAATTTCTGCATAGCTTAGTTTTATTTCTGCTTCCCTGCTTACACTTATTACAACAATTGTTGTAAAGCTTTGCAAAAGTTTTTCTTTGTGTTTTAAAAAGCACCATATACTCTATTCACCCCCCCTCTAGAGTATATCTGATCTAGTTTCCCCTTTCAATTGGTATCAAAGCGAGGTTGGTTAAACATACCATTCCTGATTGGTTGTACAGGCTAACACCTGAACCCCAAGATCCCAAACTAGATCCTTCTTTTGTATCTTTTTTTTATTAGATTTAGCTTGCACAAATCATGGCCCAAAACAAAGATTATGCTAGCACCAGACCTCCAGTGTGCAATCTGTCAAAGTTTGCACTTTGGAAAGCAAGGATTAAACTCTACATGAATTCTATTGACGAGGACATTTTTAATTCTGTTTTGACAGTGTGTCCCAGACCCCCAGAAAGTACAAGCACAAATGCTGTTCCACCTCCATCAGGAACAGATGCTGACATCAAAAGGTGGAAGGTAGCTGATGCCAAGGCAATGAACATTTTAGCTCAGACAATGTCAGATGACATTTTTCAAAAAGTAGCTGAAAGCAACTCAGCCAAGGAGATTTGGGACAAGCTCTCAGAAATTGTCTCTGGCTCAGCTGATGAGAGAAAGGACAGAAGATCTCATCTCATCTCCCAATATGAGAACTTCAAGAAGGGAGAAACTGAGTCAGTGGGAGACATGTACAACAGACTGAGTCTAATTGTCAGTGAACTGAGGACATTAGACAAAGAGATCTCACTAACAGAACTTAATGACAAGATCCTAATGTGCTTCCCCAGCACTTGGGATTCAAGAATCTGGCCAATTAAAGATGCCAGAAGCCTGAATGAGATCACCACTGAAGCCTTGTTGGGTAAGCTCAAATCTTATGAGCTACTCATCAAGAACAGAGAAGAAGAACAGAAGGCTGCTTCACCAGCCACAAGGAAAGAGAAGACTATAGCATTTAAGGCAGCTGAGGATCTGCCTGAAGAAAAAGGTACAGGCAATGATGAACTTCTCAGCCTGTTGGCCAAAAGATTCTATAAGATGGCCAGAAAGGACTTCAGAAGAAGATCATACAAGGAGCAGGATAAGCCAAGGTATGACAAGTCCATTGGCAATAGCAAAGACATTATTTGCTTTGGTTGCAGGAAACCAGGGCATATGGTTCCTGACTGTCCAAAAAACAAGAACAAGGACAGAAGGGACAGAAAAGAAAGAAGAAAGGAGAAGGACTCCAAAAGGAATGGAAATAGCAAACCTTCCTCCAGCAGAAATAAGAACACAAGGAAAGGATTTGTTGCTGAATCCTGGAGTGAGACTGAAGAGGAGTCAGAGGCCTCTTCCAGCTCAAGTGATGATGAGGATGATGCAGAGGAAAAGGAGTTCTGCATGATGGCAATCAATGCCTCACAACACAACTCAGAGGAAGAGGAGTCAGAGTCAGACTCAGAGACACAACCTGAAGAAGATCAGGTAATCAGCTCTTTTGATTTCACTTCAGAAGATTTCAAACTTGAATTTAAAGCACTATGTTTAGACCTCCTAAAGTCTGAGAAAGAGATCATCTCTCTCAGAAATCAATTATCTGAACAAAATGCTTTAAAATCAGAAAACCTCAAACTCTCTCAGGAGTTGGAGAACTATAGGGAACAGATAGCTTCACTGAAGAGTGAGCTCTCTGAGGCCAAGAAGCTTGAAGAATCTCTCAATGGGAGAAGCATCAAGCTGATGGACATCACAAGCACAGTGAACTCAAGATTCAACAGTACACTGGGCTTGGGTGCCTCATCCAGCCAACCTATTGTTCTAACAACCCCTATCAAGTTCATTTCTGACAAGGGAAAGGGAGTTGTAGAGGTTGCCAGGAAAAATTCTGATCTGCCTCAGAAAACTAAAGTCCAGTACAAATCGTCGAACGGAGCTCGACGATCGCCGAATGAAGATCGACGATCGCCGAACGCAGCTCGACGATCTCAGGACAAATCGTCGAACGCTGATCGACGATCTCAGCCAAGATCGTCGAACGCTGCTCGACGATCCAATATACCTGACCTCAGCGGTAGTCGACCGTCGAATGGAGCTCGACGATCGGACCCACGATCGTCGAACGCAGCTCCAAGATCGTCGAACAGAGGTCAGAGCTCTGGAAATTTTTTTAAAGGCAAGTCAAAATTGAATCCTAAGGGTTCTTCATCCCAAACATTTAACCCTTACACTGAATGGATTTTACCTCCAAGGAGATATCATCCTAAAGGATATAAGAGTCAGCCAGGGATGTCTTTCATTTCTGAATTTAAAGGTTATCAACCTAGGCCCAAGGTAAACTGGGTCAAAAACAAGTGAATTGCTTTATGTGCAGGTGAAGACCTATCCAACATCTAACCAGCAATGGTATTTGGATAGTGGGTGCTCCAAGCACATGACAGGGAACAAGGACAACCTAAATTCCTTTAGAGCCAAGCTTGGACCCAAAGTTATCTTTGGTGATTCCAACTTTGGACAAACTAAAGGTTATGGAGCAGTCCAGATTGGTTCTGTAACCTTCAAGAAAGTAGCATATGTGGAAGGACTGAAGCACAACCTAATCAGCATCAGTCAGCTATGTGATGAAGGCTACCAGGTGACCTTCAGCAAAACCCTATGCAAAATCAAGTCAGAAGACAACACAACTGTGTTGACAGGTAAAAGGAAAGGTAACATCTACCTAGTAGATTTTCTTTCAACTTCAATAGATATCTGTTTATTCAATTCAGTTTGTAGACCAAATGTTTTATGGCATAAGAGATTAGGACACCTAAACCTTAGAACTATTGCTAGGCTCTCCAAGGACAACCTTGTTAGAGGACTACCTTCTGGCCCCTACAAGAAGGAAGGACTCTGCAAGGCTTGTCAATTAGGCAAGCAAACTAAAAACAGTTTTAAGTCACTTAATAAGAGTGATTCACCTAGGATATTGTATCTGTTACACATGGATCTATTTGGACCCATCACAGTACAAAGCCTAGGAGGGAAATCCTACACTTTAGTGATTGTAGATGACTTCTCTAGATTCACTTGGGTGTTCTTTCTAAGGAAGAAGTCTGATAACTTTAAGTGTCTGACAGATTTTCTCAAATGTATAAAGATTGAGTTCAATACTCACATTGCCCTGATCAGAAGTGATCATGGGACAGAGTTTGATTCTCTTCTTATGCAAGAGTTCTGTCAGAGTGAAGGGATCAGGCATACTTTCTCAGCTCCTAGAACTCCTCAACAAAATGGGGTAGCTGAAAGGAAAAATAGAACCCTTATTGAATCTGCCACTACATTGTTGTCAGATGCTCATCTACCTCTATCCTTTTGGGCAGAGGCAGTGAACACCTCCAACTATGTGCTGAACAGGAGTCTGATACATAAACTAAAGGGAAAGACTCCCTATGAATTACTCAAAGGGAAGAAACCTAAAGTTGACTATTTCAGAATTTTTGGCTGCATTTGCTATATTCACAATAATGATAAGAAATATTTAGCAAAATTTCAAGCCAAAGCTGATGAAGGAGTGTTTCTGGGATACTCCATGATCAGCAAGGCCTATAGGGTTTATAATAAATCATCATTGAAAATTGAGGAATCTGTTCATGTTTCTTTTGATGAAACTAACATGTCTTTCAAGGAGAAGATTTCTTCTACCATAGAACCTTTGCAGGAACACTCTCTAGTTGAAGATATGAACAAGCTACAGGTTGCTCAAGAAGAAGAAAGCAGTGAAGATGAAAGCAATGCTCAACACATTGAAGCTCCATTTGAAGAGCCAGTTGTTGTACCACAAGAGGAAACAACAACACAGGTTGGTGAACAATCAACACCCCCTGTTGATTTAGTAACATCAAGAGACCATCCAATTACCCAAACAATTGGAGAAATCTCAGCTGGTGTGCAAACCAGAAATCAGGTCAACCAAAACCTGTTGCACACCTGCTTCCTTTCTCAAATTGAACCTCAGTCCATTCAAGATGCAGAGCAAGATCCACACTAGATCATTGCCATGCAAGAGGAGTTGCATCAATTTGAGAGGAACAAAGTATGGGAACTAGTGCCCAAGCCTAAGGATCATTCCATTGTTGGAACAAAATAGGTATTCAGAAACAAACTGGATGATCAAGGAGTAATAATAAGGAACAAGGCAAGGCTAGTTGCCCAAGGATATTCTCAAGAAGAAGGAATTGACTACGACCAGACTTTTGCACCTGTTGCAAGATTGGAAGCCATCAGAATTTTTCTAGCTTATGCAGCTCACAAAGGCTTCAAGGTTTATCAGATGGATGTCAAGAGTGCCTTCTTAAATGGAGACATCAAAGAGGAAGTCTATGTCAGACAACCTCCAGGTTTTATCTCTCCAACTCATCCTGATTTTGTTTTTAGATTAAATAAAGCATTATATGGTCTCAAGCAAGCTCCTAGAGCATGGTATGAGACCCTAGCATGCTTTCTCTTGGAAAATGGTTTTATAAGGGGTAGAGTAGACCAAACCCTTTTTATTAGAACCCATAAGTCCCATACCCTACTAGTACAAATCTATGTAGACGATATCATTTTTGGTTCTACTGACTCAAAATTGTGCAGAAGGTTTTCTAACCTAATGCATTCTAAATTTGAGATGAGTAGCATGGGTGAGCTATCCTTCTTCCTAGGATTGCAAGTCAAACAACATGCTGAAGGCATCTTTATTTCTCAAACCAAATATGCTCATGAGCTGGTTAAGAAATTTGGCATGTCTGAGGCATCTTGTATGAAAACACCCATGCCTACCAATGCTGTATTGGATGCTGATGAACATGGGAAACATGTTGATCAGACAACATATAGAGCAATGATTGGCTCTTTACTGTATCTTACAGCTAGCAGACCAGATATAATGTTTGCTACATGTATATGTGCTAGATTCCAAGTTAGCCCTAGAGAGTCACACCTCACATTAGTAAAGAGGATTCTTAGGTATGTTAAAAGTTGTCCAAATCTAGGTCTCTGGTATCCAAAAGATTCAGCATTTGAGTTAACTGGATTCTCTGATGCTGATTATGTTGGATGCAGAATTGACAGGAAAAGCACCAGTGGAACTTGTCAGTTCCTTGGTGATAGACTTGTCTCTTGGTTTTGCAAGAAACAAACATCTGTGTCAACTTCAACTGCTGAAGCTGAATATATGGCTGCAGGCAGTTGTTGTTCACAAATATTGTGGATTCAAAATCAACTCCTAGACTATGGTTACAACTTAGAAAAGTCAAAAATCTTTTGTGACAATACAAGTGCTATCTCCATAGCTCAAAATCCAGTCCTCCATAGTAGGACAAAACATATAGAGATTAGGCATCATTTCTTAAGGGATAATGTTGAAAAGAACAAAATTGAATTGCAGTATATCCCAACTGATTTACAAAGGGGAGATATTTTCACCAAGCCTTTGGATGAAAAGAAACATACTTTCTTCCTAAATCAGTTAGGAATGTTAGATGGAGGAAGTCTTAAATAATATCCAAGATTTTGAAAGCTAAAAATTGACCAAGACTAGGCAAAATTTCTGATTTTCCTTAGTGACTAAATTTCTCTGATCTCTGAACTGCGCTCGACGATTTTCCCAAAGATCGTCGAACGGAGTTCGACGATTTCCTGAATCGTCGAACTGAGTTCAGCGCTCCTTTGATAGTATAGACTATCTCTTCTGGTCAACGATCGTCGAACGGCGCTCGACGATTTTGTTCACTGAACGATCGTCGAACGGAGCTCGACGCCTTTCCAGATCGTCGAACGGAGATCGACGATTTTGGAGTCTCTTCAGATTCCTTTAGAAGCCTCGATCGTCGAACTGAGTTCAACGATCTTTCCATTTCTGCGTCGAACCCTAATATAAAACTCATTTTTCGCCGTCGTTCTCTCTTGCGCTCTCAATTTCTCTGCAAAATCTTCTTCCCTCCAAACAGTTCTACACTTGGTCGTTTTGTCTGTTGATTTTTGCAGGTACAATGGCCGTCTCAGTTGCTGTACTCGCCGCCATGAAATTTGATGCAGGTTTTGATATTGATCTAGACTCCTTCAACACAACTGATCAAGTCTTTCAGGACATCCTTAATTTATTCAAAGATCAGCATCTATCTGCCCTTATGACAACCAGAATCAAACTTGCCTCTGATGAAATCAAAGAATGGGTATATACAGCACACAACCTTGACAACAACACCATTGTTGGATCCATTGGTGGCACCCAGGTACCTCTGACCCCAACAGTCCTCACAGAGGTTTTTGGATTAAGAAATGGTGAAGACTCTGCTGAACTCTCTGGAGAAGAATTCTCTGATATTCTTGCCAGGATGGGCCATCCTGAGGGGAACCCTAGCAAGCTGTTTAAGAGGAACCTGTCAGTGGAATACAGGTTTCTGGCAGATGTTGTAGGCAAGGTTCTGTTGGCCAAACATTCTGCCCATGACACCATCTCCAGATATCAGCTCTGCCTCATGGGAGCTCTGGTGGATAGGAAAAGCCTGAACTGGGGAGAAATCTTTTTTGATCTGCTGAAGAAAAAGATAAACAAAACATTTGTGAATTTTGGAAGAATTCTGGGAGTCTTCCTCCAGGCTAAGTGCCCTGCTCTGCTAGTCTCCTCTGGAGTGCACATCAATGCCTCCAAGAGACTCACCTGTGCCCTATTTGGGAAATGGGACAGGCAAATCATCAAGCCCAGCAGGCCCTCTTCATCAGCATCTGCCCCTTCAGGCACCAGGACTCTAAGAGTCACTCCACCCCAGGTCTCTGCCCCTGCAGAGGACCTGCCTGCTGCTAGTGCTGCTCCTCCTCCTCCTCCAAGCCCAACCCTACCCATTCCATCCACCATTCCAGCCTCATTCCCCATTACCATCTCCAGCCCATCTCCAACTTCTATTCCATCTCCAGCAACCATCTCATCTCCACCAGCAGACCACTTCCATCCCCTATTCTCTTATCCCCCACCAGATGTCACCTCATCCCCATCCCTTCCATCCTTCACACTTCTGGATGAATCCTACATGGATGATTCCCCCTCCTCTCCTCCAGATTTACCATCCTCTTCCACCTCTTTCCAAGACCTTCTCCACCACATTATTGCCCAACCCACATTCACTCCATCCATATCCATCCCATTATCCTCCATCTCCACAGTCCCCTCTCCTGAGCCATTCATTCCACCCTTCAGCCCTCCTCCTCCAGCATCCTTAGCCATCCCAATTCCCTCTACCTCTGCTCCTGCCCTTGAGCATGTAGATCTGCCAGCCTTGGCTGACCAGTTGTATGAGCTCCTTGCACCCAGGCTCTCTCTTCTCATGGAGGCCTCTTTAGCTCCTCTACAACAGTCAGTGGCAGCTCTCTCTGCCAGGCTTTCCTCCTTCCTTACTCCTCAAGCAGCACCCCCAGCAGGTTGCCTTGATCCAGAGGTATCTGCATCCAGGCAGGGGGAGATGCCCTATGAAGCCAGCCTTCATGCTGCTGTTGCTGCTGCTTCTGCTGCTACTGATGCTGTTTCTGTGTCTGCTTCTACTACTGCTGCTGCTCCTGCATCTGTTGCCTCTGCTACTCCAGTCCTAGCAATAGACCTAAGGTCTTTGCTGTCTGCTTTTGATCCTGCATTCTACAGCTGCCTCCCAGAGCCATATGCTGTCCAGCCCCCAGAGGTTCTTGCTGCCCAGCCCTCAGAAGATCTGTCCAAGGCTCTGGTGCCCTTCTCATGCTGTGACCCCAGTATCATTTCTGCTTTTATTCATTCAGTGACTGCTGCTTCTGATGATGCTGCTGCTGCTGCTGCTGAAGACAAGGCTGTATTTGCCTCTGAAATTATTCTTGCTGCTGAAGAAGATATTGTTCCAACTGCTGCTGATGAGCCCATTCCCCAGGATTTTCTGATGACAGAGGCTGTTGATTTTGAGCCTGCTGAAGTTGTTGTTTCTGAAGCTGCTGCTGCTCTCATTCCTGAAGTAATCACTGTTTCTGCTAGTGCTCCTGTACCTGTTGTTTTATCTGCTGCTACTATCTCTCCTGAAGTTACTAGTGCTGTCTCTGAAGTTGTTTCTGTTGCTCCATATGCTGTTGCACCTATTGTTATATCTGCTGCCCCTTCTGCTTCTGTCCCATCAGCTGCTGTTCAGCTAAAAGAAGATCTGATGAAAAAGATTGATGCTTTATATGATGCACAGAGTTCTGAATCTGAGGATTATAACACTGCTTCTGATGATTCATCTGCCACCATTGCAAAGAAAAGGAAAGCAAGAAGTAAGGCCTTGAAGAGAGTTCCTCCTGCCAAAGTTAGAGATGACAATGATGTCCCTTACTATATTCTGCACAATTGCCCAATCTCTGAGCATTGGATGCAATTCTCTAAGAACCAGTTAAAGGCTATGAAAAAGAAGAGGAAGTATGAAAAAGGTCACACTCAGTTCAAGCACCCTCATCCTCCTCCACCACCTCCACCTGATGCAGGTGCAGGTGGCAGCTCTGCAAGTTCAGGCCCTGCTAGAAGCCAGGCTCCCTACCAACCTCATGCTAGAACTTATCAAAGGGAAAGCCAGTCTAGGGGCTCTTACTCTAGAAGGGGAGGATATAGGGGAAACCAAAGAGAGACTCAGGTTTACTCCAAAGGGCATTCCAGGCAGCACCCTTACTCTAGGGGAGGACATGTCTCTTCTGATACATCTTCTGGTCCTTTCCCCTATAAGCTCAAAGATACTGTGACTGCCAGGACTACTCAAGATACTTCTTCCAACAGGTATGAGCCACCTGTTCCATTTGAGGACCCTGAGAAGAATCCTATGGCTTGGACTGCTAGAATGAAAGAGCTGGCTGCTTTAGATCAAATCAAGAAAGCCAAAGAGAAAAGCCTAGACACTTCCAACATCTCCACAATGTCAGAACAAAGACAAAAAGAACTAGAAAGATATGCTTCCAACAAATTTTTTGATGCAGACAGGTACATGGAATTGCATCCAGCTGCAGTGGTTCCCAGGACATCAAAGCAAATTTATTTGGGTGCAGCTGATGATACCAGATCCAAACAACAAGCTTTAGATCCTAACAGAGAAATTAAAATGGTAAAAGGCAAAGAAAAGGAATAACTCTGTAAGGTGATAACTCTTGGTTTTTCTGTCTGCCTTCTGGATATCATGTTTATATATATCTCTGTGATGGTTCTGTGATGTCTAGCTGCTGCTGTCTTTATGTTTTTGTGACTGTATGATGTTGTTTGTTTTTCCTATGTCTGTAAATAGTTTTCCTAACCCAAATAGGGGGAGATTGTTGGAACACCCTATTACTAATTTGGGTCAGGATCACTATGTCTCTAGGAATTTATGTTTTGACCTTCTGTATAGATTATAGGTCAATTAGTATTGAGTCTAAGGGTTAGAAGGCTAGGATTGGGAGCTGCTCTGAAGACCCAAGTTTTTCTGGAGACTAAGTCCAAATCGTCGAGCTCAGCACGACGTTTCGTCGAACTCCGGTCGACGATCGTCTAGCTCAACTATTGACAGATCGTCGAGCTCCATTCGACGATCGCTGAGCTCAAACTTCTTAATATCGTCGAGCTCTGGTCGACGATCGCTGAGCTCAACTTCTCAATATCGTCGAACTCCATTCGACGATCGCTGAGCTCAGGCCGACGATTTTGACTCTGCACTGGATCCTTATCTCTGAGCTCAGTTCGACGATCTTTGAGCTCAGATCGACGATCTCTTTGCTGCTTGCTTTTTCCAATTCGCTGAGCTCAGCTCGACGATAGCAGAGCTCAGTTCGACGATTTCAGTTATCTTTCAGAATTCAAATTCAATCAGATAGAAGTTATTCTGCATTTAATTCAGAAGATCTGCCAGCCATTTTCATTTACTTCTGGAGCAAGTTTCAAGGGATTTTTCAAGGAACAAATCAGTGGACTTTCCTTCAGAACATATTATGCAATTAAGGCTGTAATCAATGCAGACCAACGGCTATCTTTGACAGAGTAATATCCTATTCAGACACAGAGAATAAAAGAGAATGTTTTTGAATAAAGACAGAGAATAGACAAGAACAAGAAAGAGAAGATTGACAAGTAGAGCACACACAACTCAATACCCAGAGACTCTCTCAATCTTCTGTCAACAAGAATTCTGAAGAACACTCATCAGAGAGATCAAGCTCTCAACATTCTTCAGATCTCTTCAGCTCTCAAGTGTTCAAGGCCAACATCATCTCAAGACTCCAGACACTCAACATTTCAGCTTGCTGAAATCATCTTTTGCTGGAGATCTATCTTTGAAGGCCTATCACCCTCAGCAAAGCTCATCTTCCTGAAGATTTCAAGGACTCAGGGGGAGCTTTGACAACATCACTGAATCCACATAGTCTTCTCAGTTGCTTGAGAAAGAGAAGACTGCCATCACTCTCTCACCCCCATTCTGTAAAGGGTTTTTCAAACTCCCTTCAAAAGTTTGAATCTGGTTTTTGAGCACCTTGTCAAAAGCTCATTGGTGGCAAGACACCTGATCAAAAAATCTGATTTGGTTTTTGAGCACCTTATCAAAAGCTCATTGGTGCCCAGGACACCTGATCAACTCATCCTGCAGTGGATTCCTACCTAGGGTGGTAGAAGAGTGGATGTACCCAAGTTGGGGAACCACTATATTTCCTTGTGTCATCTGGTTCTGCATGTTTTCTTTTTGTTTCTGGCCTAGATTTTCTTGTGCTTAATTTCTGCATAGCTTAGTTTTATTTCTGCTTCCCTGCTTACACTCATTACAACAATTGTTGTAAAGCTTTGCAAAAGTTTTTCTTTGTGTTTTAAAAAGCACCATATACTCTATTCACCCCCCCTCTAGAGTATATCTGATCTAGTTTCCCCTTTCAGACTCCAACATTTGAAGTCATCGAGTGGGAGTGTCGCCGAAAGTCCAAGTCCCAGCACGAGCCCCTCTCCTGCATATTGGCCAAGTACCTCCTCGAGTGAGATCAAGTTCCTCGTTGGAGTGATGTCATAGTCCGAGATCTCTGTACGAGCTCCTCTCCTGCAGACTGACTACTTGCCTCCCTGAGTCGACTTACACCACTCTAGTTGAGCAAGGCTCCTGAGAGCTGTCGACTCCAACATTTGAAGTCCTCGAGTGGTAGTGTCGCTGTAAGTTCAATACCATGCACGAGATCCTCTCTTGAATATTGGCCAAGGACCCCCTTGAGTGAGATCAAGTTCCTCGTTGGAGTGATGCCGTAGTCCGAGATCTCTATACGAGCTTCTCTCATGCAAACCGACTACTTGCCTCCTTGAGTCGACTGATTCCCAACCCTAGTTGAGCTTGGATCATGCTGGGTTTCGATTGATTCCCACCCCTAGTTGAGCTTGACTCCTGCTGGGTGTCGACTGATTCCCACCCCCAGTTGAGCTGGGATCCTGCTGGGTGTCGACTACTCCCAACCATCAACCAAGCTTAGCTCCTCATATGGTGTCAGCTCTAGTTAAGAGCCCGTCAGAATTAACTCATGAAAAAGAAAATAAACTGTGACAGGTGCAGGAAGGTCATGGCGAGCTTGCGAGTAGGTATCGACGAGTATGCGAGCATGACATAACAAATATGTGAGTATGTTATGGCGAGTATATGTGCAGGATATAGGAGAGTATCGGGATGCGAGTTGTTGTAACGATTATGATCGTGTGAGTAATGACTATGCGATTATGCACGATATCGACATGCGAGTAAAGCGTCACGAGCACTCATTCTCCCCGAGCTTATGATCCTAGCGAGCATTATCAGCGAATATACATGAAAGCAGAGAACGACAACGGTAATTCAAACTTGTATAAATATGTATTTCAAAATGTTACAAGTTACAAAAGTCGGCGGTAACAAAATTTCGCTAACTGCTATGTGTGAGTATGACAAATATCGGCGAGCAACAAGGACTCATCGTCGCCACTATCAGGCCGATATTCCTCATCTCCAATATCAGCTTCCTCATCTTCCTTGCCGCTCTCCTCTCTCTCCTCCTCGCCGCTGCCACTGCTGCCGCTGCTACTGCTACCGCTGCCGCTGCTGCTGGAGCCCGATGATGGAGAAGCTAGGAGATCTGGCGAGGTCGACTCATCAGCAAGCAGCTTGGGGATGAGCTCGTCGACCGTGAGCTGCTTCTCCCCCTCTGCGAGCTGTCCGTCAGCCTTAGACTTGCGAGCATCACGTTCCCCGCTGCACGAGCTATCTCTCGGCAGACTGACGATCTCTCCTTCCAGAGAAGGCGATATCTTTTGATCGCATAGTGAGGGTCGTCCTCCGGCCGCAGTGCTGCTGGCTGAGGAGCTGAAGAACTCGCACCGGCTTCTAAGACGGTTAGGCGAGATTCCATCTTGGCTATGTGGATTTGGGCTGCCTCCAGCTCGGTCTGAGACTTGGCGAGTTTTGCCGTGCACTCAGAAATCTTCTTGGCGGCTTCAATCTCGGCAGCCTGCAACAAAGAACAGAGAATCAACAAAAAGAATCCAAGTCCGACAGCACCAACGTCACACTCAGGAGGTGACTTACCTCATATTCTCGCCAGCAGACGAACTCCATGTCGAGATCAATCGCCTTCTTGGTGACGATCTTCAGGTCCTTAGTCGTCTCCAGCAGCGTTTTCGCCAAATAATGGCCCAGCTCGATAGCTCGCGCAAGCAACAATGACGCCTGCTAGGCGAGATCCTCCGCGCTGAGCTCCAGCATTGACTCAGCATCGGCTCGCCTGTACAGCACATAGAGGACGGCGAAGGCCTCCCCCTTTTCCTCCCAGTTAGCCGACCAGGAGGGGAGGTTGGTGCTCAGCGTCACCAGGTGCTCATCCTCTGACCAGGTCACCAGCAGGCAACTATAGGAGTCCACCGCCCCCAGCCCCAAATTGAAGTTGGGGTGGAAGTGGGGGAGCCGATCATCTGGAGGCGACTCCTGGTCATCGTCTCACGGTGACGACACCTTCTCCTTCTTGCTCTCAGGGCCCGGCGATCTGGCTTTCCCCTTCCCCTTGGCGAGCCTTTTCTTCTCGCCGACATAGGTCGGAAGGTTGGGCTCATGGAGCGAGGTCACGTCTTCCTTCGCTGGAGGGAGCGACTTCTCCTGGAGCTCGCACACCACTGTAAAACGCCGAGCAAATATCATTATCAGGTTACTAGTAAGGCGAGTATGCAAGAGATGAGATGATTCTCGCCCAAAAGTTACCAGCCGTGAGCAACCCTGGTACTCGGCATAGCAGCTCGCTGTATAAGTGTTGGTTGTTTCTTTCCGAGTTCCTACGCCCCTCAAAAATGGCAGGGATTGTGTACAACCCGTACTCGTCGAGGCTGGGTCCTACCGCAGCCAGGTCAGCAGAAGTCAAGGTTAACAATTCAAGATAGAAGTCAACATCAACATGCAAGACCTTAGAAGGCCTGGGCGAGTACGACGAGCTCCCCTCGCATACTCGCCAGGTAGGCTACTAGGCGCGATACTCGCCAAGCCTGTGTGAGTTCCTCCGGAAGTTGCCTGGTCGCTGGGGGGCTGGGTATAAATATGCCCCCCCTACTTGGATTTGAATATAAATAGGACCACAGGGCTACGAGGTGAGGCACTGGAAATCCTCGATGGGATACTCACGAGCTTCATCTTCGGGATACTAGCCAATCCTTTGGATTCCTTTTCCTTAGAGATCAAGTCACGACCTTGTGACTTTGTCAGCTAGCTTCCCTCGTACCCAATTCGTCCATCTTTGGTTGAGAAGGGGCTGCTCCTTTCAAGCATCTGGGTACGTGGTGGGACCTTCCTGCCACAACATCTGGGGTCCTGTTTGACCTGATTCTTAATCCTAGTCACCCTAGCCGCCTGATCTAGCTTCTGAGCTTTTAACCTTAGGCGACATTGGTCTGAATTTTGAGGTTAGGATTTTTCCTGGCTTCAACAGATATAACTCAAGGGACTCAGCTATACTCACTAACGTGTGGAAATGAGGGTCATCAAAAGGCGGTAGGTAAATGGGTGCAACTGGGTGTGGTATATAAGTATGTTTAAGTGACACCACATCCAGCGAAATAATGGCCAAGGACTCAGAATCGGTGGCAGTCGAGGACAGAACCGTAGACGGACACGTAGAAAAATGAACAGCCAAATGTGACATGTCGTCAGATCTGTATGGTGCGGTGAACAGACCAAATAGTAGCGCACTCAACTTACAAATATCTAAGCACTGTGACAACGTCAAAGTAGGAACTAAAAGAGTGGGCATGTCACAAAAACCCAGACTAAGACTACTGATTACACGTCCGAAAAAGTCAACTAATATGGGCAAATAATCAGGAGGAAGGGTCGGCAAAATCAAACCCGGGAAACAATCCAAATCAGTAAAAATTTCATCCAACGGTGACAAAATCATGGAACTCTCATCCGGGTCTATATCAATAACGTCATCCAAAAGTACAACTTCCTCACTAGAAAATTTTTCCACACTAGATATATCATCCAAATCAGAATCAGTGAAAGTCTCAGAAATAGGTAAAATTGAACCCGACAAGATTTCTAATCTACAAGAAGCTTCAAGCAATGGTGATAACATCAAAGAGATATCCTTCAGGTTCTCAACACTAAAATCATCCACAATTAACCTTCCCTCATAAGGTAAATCATCCAAAATTTCAATAGGGAAATCCTCACTCTCAGGTTCCTCAGATACACTCTCAGTGGGAGAAATCGTAGGCTCTATCACGATGGGGATCGTATCATAGAGAGAACACTCAATACTAGGGTGATCAAACACAACACTAGCAGTACAAGTAATAGGCAACAAGATACTCTCACAGATTGGAATTACATCATCTTATACATCATCTTCCAAATCATTAGGATATCCAAGCTCCTCAATGTCAGAATCATTCGAATCATCGGGCACTATCGTACATGTCAGAATACTCTCACCTAGCTGGTCATCTTCAGAATCTAGGGATACCACATCTACATCAGAGTCCTCGGGGGTATCAGTCACAATCTCAGGGGGCTCAGACGTCGGAGCTAAAGGAGCAAACGCCCTTGTAGTAATATCTTTAGAGTCCAAATTATGGGTTCTAAGCTGCTTATTTTCCCTAGAGGTGGAAATAGGAACCCTTTGGGTAATACTACAACTATGGGGATATGATCTAACCTGAGGTATATGGTCACTCCTATAAGCAACTACGGGTCTAGTGCCATAATTGTCTTGCTAACGGGTGGCAAAGGGTCACTCCTATAAGCAGCTACAGGTCTAGTGCCATAACTAGTCTTGTTAACGGGTGGCATAGGGTCACTCCTATAAGCCGCTATGGGTCTAGTGCCATAACTATACTGACTTACAGGTGTGGTGCTATTAGCACGATGGTAGTCAGGATCAAATTGATCCGAGAGTAAGCTTCGCATGTGCGGCCAAGCATATTGATAGCTATCAAAACGGCGAGCTTGACATATTAACCGCTCTTGGGCGATGTTAACCTTTTGGTGGTCGTCCCATACTTGACAAACAAAATAAATTTCTATCCCCTTAATCCAGTCTCTAAAAATTTGGGGACACCCTAAACCGTCATAAGTAGGACAAGTGTGGGGATGGTTGGAATTCCTTTAGTATTTAGGTACGGCTGGGGTGTGATGAGCCATAACTTTAGCATACAAATTGTCTAAACGGGAAGCATACCCATCATGGGCCATTTTCTAGTGGCGACGGGACAGAAAATTCTACTCAAATATGGTGCATATACAATGAAATAAGATTCTGACCCAATAAAAATACAACGGATGGAATTGTTCCCGCTTAAAATCTAGTGTAAAAAAATATTTTTTTTGATTTTCTTACTGAAAATTATAAAGAGATTATTAAAATTTTTTTGATTTTTTTGTAGAAAAAAAAATATAGGCCGCTATTGGCAGAACATAAGAAATTATTTTTATTATTTTTTTGACAAATAAACGTGCAAGACAAGTGCGTGTCGGCGTACTAATAAAAGGGGGAGGGTGCAATTTGGAAATTGACATAAATCTCCCTCTGATACCAAATTGATGCAGGCCCATGGTTTTTGACGGATAAAATTACGCGCTCTTAGGTTTGACAATTAAAATAAATATCTAGCTTGCAGTTTCTCTTATTAACACTATCGATTACTCCAGCAATTAATGTCACAATTCTCAATATTAAAAACCCAAAGGGACGCTACCCCTTTTATAGATTGAATAGGGGGTAAAGGCCAATGTTTGCTCAAGCAAATAGGACCTACCCGATCCGGACAATTAGTAATTCAAATTAAAATTATTTGCTTGCAAGTCACAAAACCAATACGAGAGGATTCAGACAAATTAATGATACAAAATAAAGTCCAAACCAATCCCGAAAATTAATTAATACGAGGGTATACCAAATCACTTGAACACAAAAGAAATCTAGGCTAAGGAAACTAATTTCTACAAGCGTTCACGAGATCTACCCACTCCTATTTATACGAAAAATATTCGAAAAATTAATGCCTAAAATTTACTTCTTAATTAGCACAATTTCAATATAAATCAGGACAAATTACTAGCATTCTAATTCCACCAATTCTCACATTAATTTAGAAGAAACACACAAAGAGTTGGTTTAGAAATCATTACACAAAATCCCAAGAAAAATCCATCCACAAGATGAGTGGAGGAGGTGCACAAGACGGTGGTTGAATTTATCTCCACGCGACTCCACGGATCCGCACCGGATGATGAAGATGCGAGCCTTTTTCCTTTGCAAATCCCTAGGCGAGGGAGAAACTTGAAGGCCAATATATATGGAAAGATGAGAGAGGAAAGGTGGTGGAATATTGCCAAAGTGGAAGGAGGGGCTAGTCAGTTATTATTTTTGATGCAGTTGGGTGCTCAGGTTGTGTGGTGGAGAGGGAGGAAAGATAGGGGGTGGCCAGTTTTGCAAGGAGGGGAGGAGAGGTTGGCTGAGAGGTTGAAGGAGAAAGAAAGAGCCGAACTTGGAGAGAGGGAAAAGGTAGGCCGAAAATAGGGAGGAGGAGAAGGGAAGAGGAGGTGGCTGAACCACTAAGAGGGAGAAAGGGAGGATGCCGGCGGACAAGAGAGGGGGTAAGAGAAGGGGGGAGAATTTTCTCAAAGGGGGAGAGAGAGGAGGGGGGAATTCAAATTTTGAATTCTTGGTTTCAATTTTTCATTCTTCTCTACTAATTTCTTCATAAGCATGGCTATATATAGCCTACAACACTCAATCTCCTCCATTAAAATACAAATGACATATGATGGTTATAGGCACCCATCTTATATATGGAAGGAAATAATTTAAAACAATGCATGAAATAAAAACACAATAATGAAATGCTTGGAAATAAAAAAATGCTTAAATTAAAATTGCATAAATAGAATTTGCCAAAAATAATAATTGAAAAAATATATACTTATAATTATGTAATTTATAAATATATATTTTATTTATTGGCGGCGGCGGACGTCGAACAAAACATGTAGCAGCGGTAGAGTTGGCAAAGAAATGTCGTGGTAGACTCACATCTTCGAGCTTGCGGCAACGACCGTCCCAATTCACGAACTCTCTATAACAGGGATCCACGGCCGCAACAGCATCGTTGCCATCAGGGTGGCTCAGCCCCCTTAATTTGGTTGAAACAGAAAAACTAGGTTTTTGGCCATTAATGTTGTTTTATGAAATTGGGTAGGTACAAGCCTCCTCTTCCAAATCCCCTCTTTAAGGATCTTCACCATAACAAGGGCAAGTGTTTCCCCCGATCCTTTCTCAATTTCATTTGGGTTGTTGTAGGAGTTGCAGAGCACCCAAGCTCAGTGGGCGGAAAAGGTGAGGAGGCAAAGCACTCATGTTCAAGCCGCAAACCAGGTCCTCCTCTACTCTTTTTTCATGGATAAGATCCTATGAATCTTTATAGAAATGAATCGTGCTCAATTGTGCATGATCGGGTGGAGTTTTTCCACTGGTTTTCCGTGAAAAAAAAGAGGGTGTCAGGTTCACTAGAATCCGCCGTCTCCGACGTCCAAACCATCGCCGGCCGATAGCCCTTACCTCGACAGTGGCGGTGGTGGCAGTGGTTGGCCGGGGAGGTGGCCGAAGGGCCAGGCATTAGGGCTGGAGTTGGCTCCAAGTCGGGTGGATTGGGACCGTATAGTGGAGGAAGAAGAAAGTCAGCCGCCGTCCGATCATGCTTTAAGGTCTGTGCAGATCTTGATGAATTAAACTTTTGGGTATATGTATTTCTATCGCAGAAAATCAGCTGCCTTAGTATTTAAATTAAAATATTTAGATGCCTTTTTAGAAAAAGTGCTCAACATGAAACTTGTAGCCCTCTGAGTCTAGTTTATTTTAAAATTAATTTGTACCAATATGGAGTTCAGGTCAGACCGCAACACTAATTTTGGTGAGATCTATACTTTGGGTTGATCAAAGATTGTTTGGGGTGCCCCCATCAATCCTGACCTCCAAATGACTTGAAATTTGGAGCATGTGCCATTAATATCTAAAATTATAACATATCCAAAAATGATAATTTGTGGAAAAACTTTTCTAAAGTTTTGGAAGTCAATCCATTTTTCATTTATGGTTTAATTAAACGGTCTAATGACCTCCAAATCCACCCAAATTTTTGTGAGTGGTCCTTGGGATCAATATAGGACACTGTATAAAATTTCATCCCATTTGAAGATGATTTGATTTGTAATTTAGTAGACCCTAGCCTTGGCCTAAAAGGGTTATTTTGGTCAAAGTGTCCCTTGCGGGTATTGAGTGACCAAATCACCTCATCAGAGGTTGAAACATGGGCCACTGATTTGTTATGACAATAAACTCCTTCACATGGAGTTTTGGGTGGATTTGCCCTAGGACCCTAGTATAAACCCTAAGGTCAAACTTTGGGGATTTGTGAAAGACATAGGGTGATATGTCCTTGTATGGCCTTGGGGTTAGTCCATGTGATCTTAGGGTGGTGAAATGCCCTAGGAAGGAATTTGGTGGTATTTGGACACATGCACCCTACTTTAATCACTTGGAAATTATTTAGGTCTATACACCTTATGGAATAATTAAGAGATCCTATGATCTTGGATCTTCATGAGATTTTGGTAGGAGTAATTGTATAGTAATATTTGTTGGGTATTGTATCCACATTAACCCAGATTAGATGAAGTCACCCTTGAACTAAGATGAATTAAGTTGTATTTGATGCTTTGTTTAAGTTATGTGTTTGCAGGATTCTAATACCAAGTGTAGACCAATGTTAGTCTACAATGAGTCACCAAACATAGGACCATACAATGTAATCCCTCATTGTGTGATCCAAGGTGTTGACTCATGTGTAGCCTCTTTATTGGGATACACTTCATATTCAAGCTCTAGTACTAATTGGAAAAGACTTGTTGCTGGATTCACCAAAGAAGAAGAGAATTCTGTTAAAAGGAACTTACTAAGTATTTTACTCGAGTAGATCTCTACATACTCGAGTGAATTAATTAGTTAATACTTGAGTAAAAATCTTTATAATCAAGTAAGGAAGTTAGAACTCGAGTAGTCAAATTATAGCTCTCGAGTAGCTAAGGCAACTACTCGGGTAGATTCCTTCTCATTCTCAAGTTAACAGAATTTCTTCTCAAGATGTTTTCTAAGTAAATTACTCGAGTAGCCATATAAGTACTCGAGTAGTTTAAACCTTCTCTCTCGAGTTACAGAAGTTTGGGTCTCGTGTCACTTTTCCTCACACGAGTAGTCTAAGTCATGTACTCGAGTTGTTCATCTACTACTCGAGTAGTCCAGAGTTTATAACCAAGTAACAAGATTTTCTTCCCTTAGAATTTTTCTAAGTCTATTACTCGAGTAGCTATTTCCATATACTTGAGTAGTTCATTCCTCTCGAGTAGTTCAGTTTACCTACACGAGTAACGAAGAATTCTATTCCAGAAAATATTTTAAGTCCCTGACTCAAGTAGTTCTCCTACCTCTCGAGTAGTCAATTTCTTTATACCTCACTGATATCTTGTTAACCTACAATGTTCATAATTTTTGAGTCAGCATACCCTAAGTAAATCTAGTATATCATGTTTAAATCACCCATGGATTAATTTTGGGAAAAATTAATTAAATGCCAAATTTAATTAGAAAATTATAAATTTCTGGATTTCGACTAAACATAACATGATAGACCCCCAGTAAATATTATAGGGCTTTTGGATGAAAAATTGGAGTACCTCGTGTCTTATACATCATGTAACCTAGAGTGGTCTGCACATAGTAAAACTACAAAATGAACTCAGAGAGTTGAGATATTAGGCTATTGGTTGAGGTCAGGAACTAAGGAGTTCATCATTTGGAATAATGATGGGTTAACTAGAGTAGGTGGTGCTCGGGATCGACGAAAGATCGTCTTTCCCGCGGAGAGGAAGTGTCAAATTCATTAGGGTTTGTTCCAACATAACGTTAAATGGATCGGGTAATTGGTAATAACCAATAACAGTAAGTGTCTTGCAAAAGGGAGCTTTGGGCTTCAGCCCATCGTAGTTTCTAGTGCCCCTGAGAGCCTTTCACGGGGAATACCTTGGGAAGTCCTGGGCTAACCTAAATTGTAAGAATAAATTTAAAAGAGCAATTAGTATAAGTAGGGATTCACAATTCACACACCCCATTAACTCTAGAGGTTGGTTTGGTTAGTTCGATTAGTCTCCCGAATGGTAGGTTCGGAAGGTAAATGTAACAAATGGGATAGTTCGGGGAGCCGGTGGCTCGGAAGGATTTGGATACATAAATAAGGTGGTGGGTCTTCGGTATTGGGTGGTCATTCACACCGATGCCGATACGTTGACTCGACGGGTGTGGTTGACACTTAGCCAAAGAAAGTCTGGTGGACATGGCCAGCACTAGTACGTGGTGACTCTAGGTTGTGTCGTTCTAGAGGCGTACGTAAGGGCTAGGCCTGACAGTGTGTATACCCGCCTAGGAGTGGGGGGCCGGACCCACTGTCTCCGTTTGCCACTACGAAGGTTCCTGGGAGTGAAGCTATGTAACTCCCTGAAACTCAAAAGAGCGACGGGAGGCGTTTTGGGCCAAATTTGGAATTTGGCAGGGGGCACACGGTCTGGGACATAGGTGTGTCCCAGGGTGTGTCGTGTTTTGGTCGACGATTTGGCCGAGAGCTCGACAAATTTTGGAGTCGATGATCGTCGAGCAGCAAACACGGCCTGAGACACGGGTATGTACCTGGGCGTGTCGAGCTCGTGTCGACGGTCTGCTAGGGAAGTCGACATTTTCGCTCAATGATGTGTCAAGACAGGGAACATGGCCTAGGACACGGGCATGTCCAAGGCCGTGTCAGGTGGTCGACAAAGTGCACTCGACGAAATGTCGAGATGGTGAACACGGCCTGGAGCCCAGGCGTGTTCGGGTTTGACACGGGCGTGTCAAATTTGACACGGGTGTGTCAAATTGGACATGGGCGTGTCCAAGACCCATGTGAGTCTCGGGTTGGTGTTGGTCCTGTGTTGATGAAGGAACACGCTCGGGAACACGGGCGTGTACTGGATGACATGGGCATGTCAGGTCTAACATGGGCGTGTCGGGTGCCCGTATGCTGTTTGGGACGTGTCGGTTTCGACGGCGAATGGGGGACATGGCCATGGACACGGGCGTGTCACAGGGTGTGTTCAGCTTAGATTTTACTTTTCAGCTGCAGATCGTGCCCGTTCATTTCTTTATTTTGGGATCAGATGGTTGGGGTTCTTCCTACTGGGATATACCCAGGAATAGGGTTTCAAATCTCTCACTTCTTTCACATAAGTCTCTTTCTAAAGTCTAGAGAGAAGGGAGAACAAGGAAGAAGAGAGGAGGCTAAATCCGGCCACCGAGGGAGCATCAGAGCTCCAAATCGCAAGCCGACTTCGGATCTACGGAGGCTAGGAGATTGCGGACCTTTTCATCCACAGAGATTTACATGGCGCTAAGTAAAAATGCTAGGGTAATGATTCTCTACTTGAGCATGCGAAACTCTCTTTTCCTTTGCATAGAAAGCCCGCTCTCGCGAGTTTGTGGTGAGTTGAGGCGTTCCTTTGGGTAGACATGAATTGTCCCCGTTGTGTACATGTAGAGTCCGTAATCAAGAACGGATATAGGAATGATGTGTGAAGCATACCCGGACAAGTTGGTCTAGATCGATGATGTTGCATTGCTTGAATGGCCGGAGAAGACTCCGTGCGAAAGATTATTTTTCGGGTTTTATACTCGGTAGATTGCAACAGGGAGCCTTGGAGATTAACTCCAAGGTGCACCCGGAAAACTGGGCAGATATGTGATTCTGCCAACATGGTGGCCTGGGAGCCAACTTGTACATGACTGGGTCGTGTAAAGTGGGTAATTAGATTGGGACTCAGGAATGTTTGACCCACGCATATGGCTTAAATTGTCGTTGCAATGTGAGCACGGGTTAGGCGGAACCATACCCGCTCTATGTCATTCGGTTGGAGCCGTTGGCATAGATGGAGGGTCTTAGGTGGTCTATGGCTTAAAATGACGTGGCCAATGCCGGAAAGACTAAATGCTCATGAGATCGGCCGTACATGTGGCGGTGGTGAGACCGAGATGTCTATGGCATAAACTGACGTGACATTGACTGGTTCATCGAGAATGTGCCCTGAGTGCATGGGGTGTGTGGTCGTGAGTGACTACGCCTGTGTTGTTGTGTGATTACACTATACTGCTGTATTATGCTAACAAAGTGCAGGAAAGGAGCGTCGCCGCCTCGAGTTGGGGGCGCGATCGTTATAATTTGGTCAGCATAGCTGACCGTTGCCTTTGTTTGCCACCGTACGGTGGATTGTTTCATGCAGGTGCTGCGGAGCCAAGTGCTAAATAGCGGGCTAAAGCCCAAGTTGCTGAGCCGGCCCTCGAAGGCCTAACGTTGAGTGTTTTCTGTTATTCGTGTATGGCCGGCCTATGTGCTGAGGTTTGGAAAACATTTATATTCAAGCAAACTATTTTAAGGCCTTAAGGACAGTACTTGTGTATTTGTACGTCCATTCATGTTGGCTTTTTAGTGGACATTCATGCTAGTAGCTGGGTTCTTTTATTTTCAACTACTAAAATTTCTTCCGCTAGAATGACTCTGTGTAGGACATTGTATATTAGTTGGATGGTTTTCATTGAGTAACCACTCGGTCTGTCTGTGGTATATGACATCGGGCCCCAGCCGGACCTACTGATATATGCTATGCGACGGATAGGGGGTGTTATAATTTGGTATCAGACTCCTAGTTTCGGCCGGGCTTAAAATGAATTCGTGGACAAATTCTTTTTATGGGGTGGTGAGCACATGTGTGTGTGTCGTCGTTATAACATCAAAAAACCCATGAATGTCCACTTAGGAATGAAAATACACGTGTTTGAGGAACTTGCGTGTTCCTATAATTGGTTTTGCAATTTTGTATGGTGGCTTAATGGTGTTTTGTACAACTATAGTGACCAAACGCGGTGCTAGGATGTCAGAATGCCGAGTTTCTGAGGCTAGTAGTGCCCCAAATAATGTTCCTGCAACACCTCCATCGGCTGAAACCATATGATTGGTTGCCGAAGCAGTGTTTTCCATGATCAATGCGCAGCCTGCAAGGCAAATGTAGTACCCCACTCCTGCGATGGAGCAGGTACCTCTTCCGGAGGTTGAGCCGAGAAGAGTGGAGCAAGTAGTAGTGGAGCCTTTGGCGCCGAGGCGAGCAACTAAAAGGTAGCTCAAGCACGTTATGAGCTTTAATCCTCATGTGTTCTCGGGGTTGGGAACCCCATCGCAAGCTGAAGATTGGCTCTCCCGAGTGAAGAGAGTCCTGACAGCTACTGAAACAGAGGAGTGGCAGATGACCACTATAGCTACGTTCCTTCTAGACAGTGATGCTAGGTTTGGTGGGAAGGCTTGGAGCTGCACCTCTTGAGGGGAATGCAAGTTACAGACGTCTCGATAGAGGAGTTCTCGAGAATGTTCTTGGCTAGGTACCTCCCTCCGACACAGAGGATTGCTTTGGAGAACGAGTTTCTGAAATTGGTGCAAGGAGAGAGTAGCGTGGATGAGTATCTCCACGGGTTTACTCGGTTGGGTCGGTATGCTAGATCTACATTTGCGGATGAGGAGCGTAAGACCAACCGTTTCTATGAAGGTCTGAGAGATGACTTGAGGCTACTACTCTCGGGGCCGATGACACAGGGCTTCATGACCCTGGTCAACACGGCCCGCTCTTTGGAAAAGGATATGAAGAATATACAAGCAAATAAAAGCTTTGGTGATAAGAAGTCTGAGTTCAAGGTGTCGACTACCTCAAAGTATGGGTACCGTAAGTTATTTAAGAAGGTTAGGACTTCGGGTCCAGCTCCTTCTTCCGGTGCTTCTGGGGCGACTACGGGTAGGACCCCGGGTGCATGTTTTACTTGTGGGAAGCTGGGGCACTTTGCCCGTGCTTGCTGGAGCGGACATCCCAAGTTCGAAAGGAAGCCGGGAGCATCTTATGAAGAGAAGGGCAAGGCAGTGGAGTCAACCACATCCCATTATGCTCTGGCTCAACCAAGAGTTTATAATCTTGGCCAATAGGAGGCCATTAAAAAAGCGGATGTGGTAACAGGTATGGTTTAAAATTATAGCAAGTCAAATTATTTTATACTTGTTATGTGCATGTTACCTTACCACTGCTTGTTTAGGATTTGTTTTGATTTGCGAGTATCCAGCGAGAGCACTCTTGGATACGGGAGCTTCACACTCCTTTTTGTCCGAAGGGTTCATATCACACATTGGAGTACCTTCTTCGATGGCGAAGGACAAACTAGATGAGTTGTTACTAAATGGGTGTTTGATGCGTACGGAGAGAATCTGTGGCATTCAGATTCATATTGGGAGTCAGGTGTTCCATTTGCTAGCGTCGTTACTGCGTTGGTGGAGTTCGACGTAATATTTGGCATGGACTGGCTCTCGAAGCAGTAAGCTTATATTGATTGCGGTCTCAAGGTATTCAAGTGGGGAACAGGTCGTGAGATGACTTTTAAATGCTTGAAAGGAACGAGCAAGACGTTAATGTCTGCTCCTCAGGTGGTGAAGGCGGTTCGTACTGTGCAGAGTTGTTCTTTACACCAGTAGAGATTTCAAAGACTAAACCTTCATTGGATAGTATTTTAGTGGTATCGGAGTACCCTGATGTGTTCCCTGGTGATCTTCCTGGAGCCCGGCCTCAACGGGAGATAGATTTCACGATTGAGCTAGTACCAGGTGCGAAACCTGTGTCACGCTCTCCATATCGGCTAGCGCCTAAGGAGATGGCAGAGCTGAAGGTGCAACTTCAAGAGTTGTTGGAGCAAGGTTATGTGCTTCCAAGTTCGTCGCCTTGGAGCACACCGATCCTCTTTGTAAAGAAGAAAGACGGGAGTTTGAGACTTTGTATTGATTACCGAGAATTGAACAAGTTGACGGAGAAGAACAAGTACCCGATCCCAAGGATTGACGATCTATTTGATCAGTTAGTCGGGTCGACGGTGTACTCAAAGTTGGATCTCAAGTTTACGGTCATGCCGTTTGGGCTGACAAATGCGTCGTCAGTGTTCATGGATTTGATGAACAGGACTTTCAGGGAGTACTTGGACCATTTTATCATCGTCTTCATTGACGACATTTTGGTGTACTCGCAGAGTGAGGAAGATCACTTCAGGCATCTTCATTTGGTATTGGAGATGCTGAGGAGGAATCAATTGTACGCCAAGTTCTCGAAATGCGAGTTTTGGTTGTCCTCAGTGGCGTTCCTCGGTCATATAGTCAGTGGAGAGGGGATTACGGTGGATCCGGCGAAGATTGTTGCGATACGAGAGTGGCCTGTGCTTGCTACGGTAGCGGAAGTCCGGAGTTTTCTAGGGCTTGCCGGCTATTATAGGCGCTTCGTGGAGAACTTATCGCGGATAGCGTTACCTCTCACTACTTTGACAAGGAAGGAGCAGAAGTTCATTTGGACACCGGAGTGCGCACGAGCTTTTGAGGAGTTGAAGTGTCAGTTCACCACGACGCATATGCTGAGTTCGCCGAGTGGGAACGAAGGCTTTGAAATATACATCGATGCTTTGGGAAGTGGTTTGGGTTGCGTGCTACTACAGAATGGGAGCGTTATAGCATATGGCTCGAGACAGCTGAAAGTGCATGAGAGGAATTATCCGGTCCATGACTTGGAGTTAGCGGCCATGATTTTTGCCTTGAATTTGTGGAGGCACTACTTATATGGAGTAAGGGTCGATATCTATACCGACCATAAGAGCCTGAAATATTTGTTGGATCAGAAAGATCTGAACATGCAGCTGCGTATATGGATTAAGTTCCTGGGGGACTATACATTCAAGATCCACTACGTGCCTAGTAAAGGCAATGCGGTTACGGATGCGTTGAGTTGCCAGGCCAAATCCTAAGCCAATTGGCTGTCGGTCCATGACGAGCGGTTGGTTCGGGAGTTGGAGGGGTTGGAGATCTCTTGCGTAGACAAGAAGTAGAGTGCTGAAGCACTATTGAACTGGACGGAAGTTCAGTATGACCTGGCTGATCGGATTCGACAGGCTTTGGATGTGGATAGCAGCATGAAGCAGCTCATGATAGAGGCTCTGGATGGGTCAAATTCCCAATATGAGGTTGTGGATGGTTTGCTTTGGAAAGACGGTCGTCTGTGCGTCCCAATTGTGGGCAATTTGCGGGTGGAATTGTTGTATGAGGTGCATCATACCAAGTACTCGATTCACCCGGGGAGCACAAAGATGTACCGCGATGTGAAGAAATTGTTCTGGTGGTCAGGACTGAAGAAGAATGTGGCATTGTACGTGGCGAAGTGCAGACGTACGCCTTGGTGAAGGCGGAATGCCAAAAGTTGGGAGGATTCTTGAAGTCCTTGCCTATTCTGGAATGGAAGTTTGACAACATTACCATGGACTTTGTGCATGGGTTGCCAAGGTCACAAAAGGGGAACAACATCATTTGGGTGGTCGTAGATTGTCTAACGAAGGTATCACACTTCATTCCACATAGGAAGGATGATCCGGTTGAGAAATTGGCAAAGTTGTATGTAGACAATATTGTGCGGCTTCATGGTGTGCCCCGCAGCATCGTGAGTGACCGAGATGGGCGGTTCACGTCCAACGATTGGAGGCTGGTGCAGCAGATGTTGGGAACAAAGCTGAGTTTCACCACAGCCTTTCATTCGCAAACGGATGGGCAGACCGAGAGGGTCACTAGGACGATGGAAGGCATGCTTCGCATGTGCATCCTGGATTTCGAAAAATAGTGGAAAGACCACCTATACTTGGTGGAGTTCGCGTACAACAATAGCTATCAGGCAAGCATACAAATGGCACCCTTCGAGGCCCTTTATGGTAGAAGATGTCGCACGCTGTTGTCTTGGTTATAAACGGGTGAGTCAAAGTTGTACAAACGACAAGAGGTGGAAGGTGCTACTTCTTTGGTGCGAACCATTCGGGAGAGGTTGCTAATCGCTCAGGACCACCAGGCTAAGTACTATAATGCTAAGCACAGGAACGTGAAGTTCGCTGTTGGCGGTTGGGTGTACTTGAAGATCAAGCCGTTCAAGGGTGTCTAGCGGGTGCGATGCGCTTAAAGAAGCTAAGACTGAGGTACCTTATACCGTTTGAGGTTTTGGAGCGAATTGGTGAAGCAGCGTATTGTTTGAAGCTATCAGTGGAGCTTATTGGTCTTCATGATGTATTCCATATATCGGTGCTGCGGAAGGCAGTGCAAGAGCCTTCGCATGTGATCACGGTGGATCAAGTGCCGGTGGATAATGGGTTGACGACGAAGGTCAAGCCCATTCGAATTTATGACTCGAAAGTCAAGCGGCTACGCAATAAAGAGATCAGGATGGTCAAGGTCCGTTGGGACAATTGCGGTCGGGAAGAGCTCTCTTGGGAGCGAGAGCAGACCATGCTTGAGGAGTACCCGGAGTTGTTTCACTCAGGTACCGTTTAAGTTTTATGTTTCTTTCCTTTATGTAATTTCGAGGACGAAATTATTTTAAGAGGGAGAGATTTGTAACGTCGTGAAAATCAAAAGAGCGACGGGAGGCATTTTGGGCCAAATTTGGAATTTGTCAAGGGGCACACGACCTGGAACACGGGCGTGTCCCAGGGCGTGTCTTGTTTGGGTCGACGATTTGGCCAAGAGCTTGACGAATTTTGGAGTCGACGATCGTCGAGCAGCGAACACGGCCTGAGATACGGGCGTGTCCCAAGGCGTGTCGAGCTCGTGTCGACGATCTACCAGGGAAGTCGACATTTTCGCTCAACGATGTGTCAAGACAGGGAACATGGCCTAGGACATGGGCTTGTCCAAGGCCGTGTCAGGCGGTCGACGAACTGCGCTCGATGAAGTGTCGAGATGGAGAACACGACCTGGAGCCCAGGCGTGTTCGGGTTTGACACGGGCATGTCAAATTGGACAAGGGCGTGTCAAATTGGACATGGGTGTGTCCAAGACCCGTATGATTCAAGGGTTGGTGTTGGTCCTGTGTTGAAGAAGGAACACGCCTGGGAACATGGACATGTACTGGATGACACGGGTGTGTCAGGTCTAACACGGGCGTGTCGGGTGCCTGTGTGCTTTTTGGGATGCGTTGGTTTCGACGGCGAATGGGAGACACGGCCCTGGATATGGGCGTGTCACATGACGTGTTCAGCCCAGATTTTACTTTTCAGCTCTAGATCGTGGTCGTTCGATTCTTTATTTTGGGATCCGATGGTTGGGGGTTGTTCTTACTTGGATATACCCGGGAATAGGGTTTCAAATCCCTCACTTCTTTCACATAAGTCTCTTTCTAAAGTCTAGAGAGACGGGAGAGCAAGGAAGAAGAAAGGAGGATAAATCCGGCCACCGGCGGAGCTTCGGAGCTCCAAATCGCAAGCCGACTTCGGATCTACGGAGGATAGGAGATTGCAGAGCTTTTCATCCGCATAGATTTCCAGGGCTCCAAAGAAAAATGAAAGGGTAACGATTCTCTACTTGAGCATGTGAAGCTTTCTTTTCCTTTGCATAGGAAGCCCACCCTCGTGAGTTTGCGGTGAGTTGAGGCATTCCTTCGGGTAGACATGAATATTCCCCGTTGTGTACATGTAGAGTCTGTAATCGAGAATGGATATAGGCATGATGTGTAAAGCCTACCCGGACAAGTTGGTCTGGATCGGTGATGTTGCATTGCTTGAATGGTCGGAGAAGACTCCGTGCGAATGATTGTTTTTCGGGTTTTCTACGCGGTAGATTGCAACAGGGAGCCTTGGGGATTAACTCCAAGGTGCACACGAAAAACTGGGCAGATACGTGATTCTGCCAACATGGTGGCCTGGGAGCCAACTTGTACATGACTGGGTCGTGTAAAGTGTGTAATCGGATTGGGACTCGGGAATGTTTGACTCGCGCATATGGCTTAAATTGTCGTTGCGATATGAGCACCTGTTAGGAGAAACCGTATCCGCTCTATGTCGTTCGGTTGGATCCGTTGGCATAGATGGAGGGTATTAGGCGGTCTATGGCTTAAAATGACATGACCAATGCCGGAAAGACTAAATGCTAACAAGATCGGCCATCCAAGTAGCGGTGGTGAGACCGAGATGTCTATGGCTTAAACTGACGTGACATTGACCGGTTCATCGAGAATATGCCCTGAGTGCACGAGCTGTGTGGTCGTGAGTGTCTATGCTTGTGTTGTTGTGTGATTAAACTATACTGCTGGATTATGCTAACAAAGTGCAGGGAAGGAGCATCGTCGTCCCGAGTTGGGGGCAGGATCCTTATAATTTGGTCAGCATAGCTGACCATTGACTTTGTTCGCCACCGTGCGGTGGATTGTTTCTTGCAGGTGCTGCGGAGTCGAGTGATAAATAGCGGGCTAAAGCCCAAGTTGCTGAGCCGGCCCTCGAAGGCCTAACTTTGAGTGTTTTCTGTTATTCATGTATGGTCGGCCTGCGTGCCGAGGTTTGTAAAACGTTTATATTCAACCAAACTATTGTAAGGCCTTAAGGCCAGTACTTTTGTATTTGTACATTCATTCATATTGGCTTTTTAGTGGACATTTATGCTAGTAGCTAGGTTCTTTTATTTGCAACTACTAAAATTTCTTCCGCTAGAATGACTCTGTGTAGGACGTTGCGTATTAGTTGGATGGTTTCCATTGATTTAACACCCAGTCTATCTGTGGTATATGGCGTCGGGCCCCGGTCGGACCTACTACATGCGACGAATAGGGAGTGTTATAAGCTAGCTTCCCAAATGGGGGGAACTAAAGATTTGTGTGCATAGAGTCGTGTGTGTGAGTTGCACTTGCATGAATCATGGCATAACATAGCACTACACTCATACTTGCATTTAAACCGGACACAACATCGTATAAATCGGTATGGGTCTTTTTATATGATGGGAGTCTTGCAGAGGACCCCTCAACTTATAAGTTTGTATGAAAATTCATATAAGTTGAGGTTACTTACTTATTAGTATGTGTTTCTTACATGTGTTGAGTGTTCTACTTGTTTACCGTACTTCTTACTATCATAGAGCTGCTAGCTTGTACCTTTCTTCCTTAGCTGTATATACATTATAATTAACTGCTAGAATAGTTCCACCGTCACCTGCTTTGTTTACACACAACCTTCCTAGATTCCCTTTCCTCCTCCCCGCTCGGTGCCTAGGAGCCATGGCGGAGGGGTAGGGGATGATAGAACTTAGTCTTTTTGTCTAACGGTTTTCGGACCACAACATTTCAGGGACTCCAGATGGGAGACAGGGAGCTGCAGCAGGGGATACAGCACCAACGGAGCACGGTGCACATGGAGGTGGGCCAGTCTAGCACAGGAGCACCGACTACTGTCACCGTGAGTGATTAGTTTACTTAACTTCCGCGATAGTTTGTATTGAGGATTGATTTACCGGGTTTGAGCCCGATTATATTTCCTTGTACTGTTTTATTTCAATATTTTTATTATATGTGGACTTGATGTGATTTCCTTTACATATATTACATTTGATTGTGGACTTAGTTTTATCCATACTATGTGTATACTTCTCTTTCTTTTTGGTGATCGTAAAGGCCGGCAGGATCGGCATTTTGTAGTGGCGACCTTCCCAAGTGTCGGTGTCACCGCAAAATGGCAGTTCAGGGCATAAGACCTCGGGGTTGAAAAAGAAAAAATGGTTCTTGCATCTTCCAACTTCTTACCAAAGTCAAGGGTACACGTTCTCAGCATATCCTCCATTGTACGGTTCGTCCTTTCCTTTTTTCCATCAGTTTGAGGATGGAACGTCATACTAAACTTGAGTTTTGTACCCAGGCTCTTCTGTACCAACCTCCAGTCTTTGGACGTGAACCGTTCATCGCGATCACTTATAATACTCTTAGTAATCCCACGCAGCCACACAATGTTGCGAACATAAAGTTCTATGAGCTTTTCCGCTCTATCCCCATTTAGATTTGGGATGAAATGAGCCGCTTTTCTCAAGCGATCCAAGATCACCCAAATCACATCATTTCCCTGATGTGACCGAGGTAAGACATGGACAAAGTCCAGGGAGATGTCATCAAATTTCTACTCGGGGATAGGAAGAGGCTTCAGGAACTCGCCTGGATTCTAACACTCAGCTTTCACTAAGGCACAAGTTTGACACCAACTCACGTAAAACGTAATATACCGCTTTGTTAATGTGCGAAAAGGGAAGCGACAGATAATGGTTTGTTCATGGGGGATAGAATGGAAAATAAGGAGACTTTAAGTAATTATCTACTAGAGGATAGGATAAAAAGACAGCAGAGCCATGAGTTACGACAACACCAGACTTCGCCCGTCGCGGCCTAAATGCCTCTCTTGTGACAGGCTTTCCTTTTATTGCAAATGAATGATTATAAGTAGAGGAAAAGAGTAGGAAATAAGAGCAGGCTGGTGACTACAAAACCTGAGATTCGAGTCTACAGCCATTAACAAGTAGGCTCCAGGGCTCGAGTCAGCATGCTTTGGGTGCACCACCTCCCCCTATTTATAGGTTCGGGGGCCTTCCCAAATGATTAGGGCTAAAATAACTGTTTGTCCATGGTATAGGAGAACCAGGCAGTGTTGATGGGAAACAAAGAAAAAAAGACATGCCAGTCCGGGCTAGAGGGGTGTGTAACGCCCCCGGTTTTTCTGTGTTTTGTTTGATCTTTGGCTGGCATTACGATGGCGTATTTCCGGCTTTTGCCATTGTAGAGCGTGGTTTTAGCTCTTAAGGTTCCCTGTGTACCCTGTTTGTAGCCTGTTAGCAAGATTCCCCAGCTAGCCGGGGTCCGTTTGATGACTCGGCTGTGCCTCTTAGGGAATGCTTGTGTTTCGGCTTCGGGAGGTGTTATCCCGGGTTTCGTTCTTCGAATGCTAATTTCGACTTCGCAGTTGTTTTCGTAGCGTGGGTTTTTAGCTGCGGCGTGAATTTCGTCTTTTTCCGAGAAGTTTCGGGTTTCGGGTTGTTTTGATATTGAGTGTAAATAATTATTGATATGTTGATTGTTTATTATTTAACTGATATATATATAGTCTTGGGTTAGAATTAGGGCTGAGTTTATTTGTTTCTTCCCTTTTTCTAGGCATGGTAGAAGCCGCCGCCTGTGCGAGAGGAAGAGAACCGCCAGACTACCCTAGCCTTCGGACGCCGATTCCTGGAGATTTAGCGGTCGGAATTCGATTTCAGGAGTGGATCTGGACTGCCCTCGCCTGGATCTGCCTTCTTTCTTCTCCTCAGCTGGTGCTCTGCGGCTAGATCCGAGAGTGGGGGATGCCGCCGACCTAGCTTTTCTGGTATTGAGGCCAGTGATGTCCCCTCATCCTTGCCACAGTTGATCTTTGTCTTTTTCTTTGATTTAATTTCATCTTTTTCCTGCTTAGATCATAGGGATACGCTAGGTTTCGTTTCCGATCATGCCGTGGTTAGTGTAGAAAGTTCCAGTTAAAATCTCAGTTTTCCTGAGGGATTGTGTCTATTAGGGGCTGATTTGGTTCGGTTCAGGTCGAGTAGTTGCGATTGTCGATGGTTGAGGTACCCTAGAGGAAGACCTCGTTCTCATTGCTGTTTGGGTGCTGGATCTGGCGCCTGAAGCCAGTCAGGGTGTCGACACTGTGGTGTCGACACCAGCCAGTCAGGGTGTCGACACCGTGGTGTTGACACCAGCCAGTCAGGGTGTCGCCACCGTGGTGTCGACACCAGCCAGTCAGGGTGTCGACACCGTGGTGTCGACACCAGCCAGTCAGGGTGTCGACACCGTGGTGTCGACACCAGCCAGTCAGGGTGTCGACACCGTGGTGTCGACACCAGCCAGTCAGGGTGTCGACACCGTGGTGTCGACACCAGCCAGTCAGGGTGTCGACACCGTGGTGTCGACACCAGCCTGTCAGGGTGTCGACACCGGCCACAGTGGTGTCGACACTTGGTGTCGACACCCGCAGCGGCAGTGTCGACACCTTGTGTCGACACCGGCCGCAGTGGTGTCGACACTTGGTGTCGATACCCGCAGCGGCAGTGTCGACACCTTGTGTCGACACCGGCCGCAGTGGTGTCGACACTTGGTGTCGACACCAGCAGCGGTTGTGTCGACACCTTGTGTCGACACTGGCTTGTCGTGGTGTCGACACATCGTGTCGACACTGGGTGCTGCCCTTGTTTTGGGGGCAGGGAGACTCGGGGTTGGTTTTGGTTAGGCGTGCAAGGCCGCGTCGGTTGGACCCGACGTTTTTTCCTTGGGTTCGTGTGTTTCTTAGGACTGTTAGTGGGACTTTTCCCTAGGAGGGGGGCATTGGGTGTTCGGCTAATTTCTGCATGCCGACTCTTGGGTTGTGGCATGTGGTGGAGTTTTGGTGGCCTCTGGAGGGGTGGTTTTATGTAGAGAGTTGTGGCCACCGACTTTTGCCCCGGTTTGGGTTGGTGTCTGTGGGACCCTAAAGCTGCCCCTGTTTGACCCCTTAGCCCTTTTTGTGTCTGATTTTGGTTATGTATTCAGACCCATGTTTTGGCCACTGCCGCTTACCCACGTGTTAGGACTGTTAGTCTCTTTCCTGTTTATGCTTTCCTTCTTTTGGCATATGTATATATCTCGATGCTGTTGAAGGCTCTCTCTTGGTAGGGCATATTGGTTTTATTGCTCGCACTTGGTGTGCTCTGCGATGTTTTAGACAGTACTCTCCTCTTACTGTCACCCCTTTTCTTTTGCTTCTAGCAGTTGTTGCCGGGTTGGTAAACCCTTCTTCTTATTTGCTAATTAATCTTTTGCTCTATTTACCTTTTGATTGTTTCCTTGCTGAGGTGTTCTTTTCTTGAATGCCTCAGGTCCAGGTTGTGGCCAGTTCAGCGGCTAGTTCCTCTGGAGGGGCTTGTTGGTGGCCTCAAGGGTAGCTGAGATAGTTGATCCCTGTTTTGTGGTGAGGTAGTTCTTTACCTTTCTGTATAGACATACATACTCGCCGGTGGGTTTGTGTTAGGTTGTTGACGCCCACTGGTGGCTTCTTGTGATGCTGGATATGAATTTAAACTGCTGTTTTTGCCTACTTGTGGTTGGTTACTTGCTTCTGGGAAAGATTTATGCTAGGTTGCATGTTAGATATTTTAAAACCTAAAAGCATTATTATATGTACTTCAAGCATAACATGTTTCTAAAACAAAGACACTAATTTTCCTCAGCGTAAAACACTATCTTTCATACATACTATATTCACCTTAGAGTCGTGCATACCATGAGTCGTCCCCCGGGGACACTTATGCTCAGTTAGGGTGTTAACTTAATCAAACCAAAGTATTATCTGCTGCGTATAAATATAATTTTAACTGTGGACTAGCTGATCCACCGTGCCGAGGGATACAGCCATTTAACTTAACTGATTTTCTTTCATATTCAAATCAACAATCTTCCTTAAAATCTAAGGTCTGGAGTTTTGCCTGAGCGTGTGCAGTTATCCCTGCACGATGTGGCATCACAGCACGTGTTTTCTCCTACTCTGATACGATTTTATCGATGAGAAAATGCGGGTTGTGACAGTTGGTATCAGAGGGAGGTTGTGGCTATGCAGGCTCAGATTCAGTCCCTTGTAGTAGTGGTGGCGGGACAGACCCCGAGAGCCCAGAACCCCGCTGAGGGGGTAGCTGTTCCTACCCCTCCTGCTCCTCCCGTGCCTTTGGTTGTGGTGCCCCCGTAGATGGCGTTCATATCCCAGTTTCAGCGGCTGAGACCCCCTACCTATGATGGGCAAGCAGATTTCATGATTTTGGACGATTGGCTGATTACCATTGAGGAGATGTTCTCGTACTCAGGGATTACGGACGATCAGAGAGTGATGCTCGCTGCCTACCAGCTCGAGGGTCTAGCAAAGAATTGGTGGCTGAGGGAGAAAGAGAGCTTAGTGGCAGGTTGCACGTGGGAGTCATTTAAGGTGATGTTGTTAAGTAAGTTTCTGCCTTCAGTCGAACGGGACCGGCTAATGAATGATTTTCTTCATTTAAAGCAGAGAAAACTCACGGTTAGTGAGTATGAGATTGAGTTTAGTAAGTTGAGTCAGTTTGCTCCGGGACTGGTGAGTGTTGAGGCAGACCGAGTTAAGCGATTTCTGGGTTTACTAAGAAGCGACATTCAGCAGTTAGCAAATGCCTATGGAGCAGTTAGTTGTGCCAGCGTGGTTGAAGCTGCCTTGAGAGTTGAGGCCATTGAGAATTCCAAGAATAGAGGCCAGCAGTTAAGGAAGGATAAGCGGAAGTCCGGTGGAGGGAAGAGCCCTCAGGAACCTGATGCTGTCTCGAGAAAGAAGGTCAAAGAGATTTGTAGCTTTTGTGGCCGGCCAGGCCACCCCTTTGAGAAGTGTTTCAAAAGATTGGGAGCGCAGAAGAAGGAACAGGTGCACGCGATTCAGGGTGTTTCCAGGGGAGACTTGGTGTGTGCCTTGTGTGGAAGGAAGGGGCATGAGGCTGCCCGTTGTTGTTTAAAAGATAAGATCTGTTTTCAGTGCGGCCAGAAGGGTCACCTCAAGACAAGGTGCCCCCAGACCCAGTCTATTCTGCAGCCAGTTCCCCTCCAGGCTTTGCCACCGCCTCAGCATATGGATAAATGAAAGGGGAAGCTAAATGTGCTTTCGGCAGAGGAAGCGCAGACCTCGACCCAGGTTATCTCAGGTACGACTCCTCCCCAGTCGTTTCGTTACGTACCCTTTTTGGTTGTAGTTTTCGTTTATCGCTTGTTGCCTTAGATGCGTGTGCAATTCGTAGGACGATTTAAGGTAAAGAACCGCTGGGCGCGTGTTCTCTTCGACTCCGGCGCTACCCACTCGTTTGTGGCTAGAGCCTTCGTGGAGCGGTTTAGTTTGGGCCTAGATCGTGTTGGTGGTGCCTTCTGCGTTAAGTTCCCCTCCGGTGACTCTGTGGTTACGGACCTGGGTGTCCTAGATTGTCCGATATTGTTGGGAGATTTTCTAGCCAAGGCAGATTTGAAGGTGATTGACCTTGGGGGACTTCGACGTTATTTTGGGCATGGAATGGTTGTCAAGGTACGATGCTGTGATCCAGTGCAAGGGTAAGCGCTTGGACTTCGTCAAAGACAACGGTCAGCCAGGGAGCGTTTATCGGTATTCTCCCCAGGAGTCACCAATCATTTCTGCGGTGCGTGCTCGGAAGTAGCTTGTTTCTGGCTGTTTTTCCTGTGTGGTTTCTCTGGTAGGGTCGATTGTTAGTGTGCCCCGTTTGGAAGAGATTCCTATGGTGTGTGACTTTTCTGATGTGTTTCCAGACGATCTTCCCTGTCTTCCACCCGATCGAGATGTCGAGTTTGCCATAGATTTGGAGCCAGGCACGCGTCCTATTGTAAAGGCACCGTACCGGATGGCCCCGCTGGAGCTGGAAGAGTTGCGAATTCAGCTGGATGAGTTGTTGGCAAAAGGCTTTATAAGGCCGAGTTCTTCGCCTTGGGGTGCGCCATTGCTGTTCGTTAAAAAGAAGGATGGGTCGATGAGGTTATGCATCGACTATAGAGAGCTGAACAAGGTTACTATTAAGAACAGGTACCCTTTGCCGCAAATCGATGATTTGTTCGACCAATTGCGTGGTAGTGCCGTGTTTTCCAAGATAGATCTTCGTTCGGGCTATCACCAGTTGAGGATTCGGGAGTCAGATGTTCCGCGGAAGGCGTTCGTTCTCGTCATGGGCGTTTTGAGTTTTTGGTCATGTCATTCGGTTTGACTAATGCGCCCTCAGCTTTTATGGATTTGATGAACAGAGTTTTCAAGGATTTTCTAGATAAGTTTGTGATTGTCTTTATAGACGATGTTTTGGTGTATTCTAAGGATGCGGAGGAGCATGATCAACATTTGCGGTTGGTCTTGGCGACTCTGAGAGACCATAAGCTATACGCCAAGCTGAGCAAATGTGAATTTTGGTTGCCTCAAGTTTCTTTTCTAGGCCACGTGATTAATAAGGAGGGAATATCGGTGGACCCAGAAAAGATCGCTGCTGTTATGGAATGGGCGAGACCTGTTACCCCCAAAGAGATCAGAAGCTTATTGGGTTTAGCTGGTTATTATAGAAGATTTGTAGAAGGTTTCTCTACCTTGTCTGCGCCGTTGACCAAGTTGACGCAGAAGAATGTAGCCTTTATATGGGATGGCAAGTGTGAGAAGGCTTTTGAGAACTAAAAAGAAGGCTATGTTCGGCTCCAATTTTGTCTTTGCCTACGGAGGGCAGTGATTATGATATTTATGTGGATGCGTCGCTTGTCGGTCTGGGCTGCGTTTTGATGCAGGGCGGGAAGGTGATTGTGTACGGGTCGAGGCAGCTAAAGACTCACGAGAGGAATTACCCTACGCATGACCTGGAGTTTGCAGCTGTGATCTATGCGCTGAAATTGTGGAGGCATTTGCTATATGGAGCGCAGTGCAAGATTTTCACGGATCATAAGAGTTTGAAGTATGTCTTCACTTAGAAAGAATTGAATCTGCGCCAGCGGCGGTGGTTGGAGTACGTGGCCGACTATGATGTTGAAATTCAGTATCATCCGGGCAAGGCAAATGTGGTGGCTGATGCCCTGAGTCGGAAGTCAGGTAAGATTTTTAATCTTTCCACCGAGCGTCTAGTGGAAGAGTTTCTTTTGATGGACATTGCTGTGGGAAGCTGTGATTCGCAGAGTAGCTTGGCAGTAGCAGAACCTTCGTGGATTGCGCTTACGATACTGCATCAGAAGGACGATCCTGATCTTCTGCATTTGTATCTTCGAGCTAAGAAAGGTGAATTACCAGACTTCTCTGTAGATGATGCGGGTACCTTGAAGTACCGTGGCAGGTTTTGCATCCCCGTAGTTGGAGATATCCGGGATATGGTGTGCAGAGACGCCCACGGATCTAGTGTTGCCTACCATCCAGGGTCGACCAAGATGTATCATGATTTAAAACAGATTGCCTGGTGGTACGGGATGAAGAAGGACATAGCCAGATTTGTTTTAGAGTGTTTCACTTGCAGGCGTGTGAAAGCCGACCATGGGAGGCCTGGTGGCAAGCTGACTCCCTTGGAGATTCCGATGTGGAAGTGGGAGAGTATCTCGATGGATTTCATTACCGGTTTACCGAGATCGCCTAAGGGGCATGATTCAGTTTGGGTAATCGTAGACAAATTGACGAAGAGCGCTCATTTCGTACCATTTAAGATCGATTATCCGATGAGGAAGATAGCCGAGCTGTATCTGGAAGAGGTTGTCAGATTGCGTGGTGTACCCGTAAGTATCATATCAGACCGAGACTCCAGGTTCACGTCTCGTTTTTGGAAGAGCCTTCAAAAAGGGTTGGGTACGGATTTGAGATACTCCACGGCTTATCATCCGTAGACCAATGGTCAGACGGAGCGAGTAAATCAGATCGTGGAAGATATGATCCGATGCTATATTCTGGATCACGGAGGAGCGTGGGACGAGCGCTTGCGGCTTATGGAATTCACATATAACAACAGTTATCAAGAAAGCTTGCAAATGGCTCCTTTTGAAGCTTTGTATGGGAGGCGCTGCAGGATTCCCTTGTTTTGGGCTGAGCTTGGCGAGGGACCTTTGTTGGGTCCAGAAGCGCTTGAGGAGATGGAAACCGCTGTGAAGATGGTTACAGTTTTATGGAGGAATCAGGATGTGGAAAGCGCGACTTGGGAGTTGGATTCGGCTATGAGGGAGGCTCACCCTCATCTGTTTCCCTGATCTTGTGCTTGGTATGTTCTATTTTATTTATTTATATAGCCCTCTCTTGGCTCTTTCTCTCTCCTTCTTTATAGGTGTGTTGTGAGTAAAGTTTCGAGGCGAAACTTTCTTTTAGGGGGAGTGGCTGTAACGCCCCCGGTTTTTCTGTGTTTTGTTTGATCTTTGGCTGGCGTTACGATGGCATATTTCCGGCTTTTGCCGTTGTAGAGCGTGGTTTTAGCTCTTAAGGTTCCCGGTGTAGCCTGTTTGTAGCCTGTTAGCAAGATTCCCCAGCTAGCCGGGGTCCGTTTCATGACTCGGCTGTGCCTCTTAGGGAATGCTTGTGTTTCGGCTTCGGGAGGTGTTATCCTGGGTTTCGTTCGTCGAATGCTAATTTCGACTTCGCAGTTGTGTTCGTAGCGTGGGTTTTTAGCTGCAGCGTGAATTTCGTCTTTTTCCGAGAAGTTTCGGGTTTCGGGTTGTTTTGATATTGAGTGTAAATAATTATTGATATGTTGATTGTTTATTATTTAACTGATATATATATAGTCTTGGGTTAGAATTAGGGCTGGGTTTATTTGTTTCTTCCCTTTTTCTCTGCTTGGTAGAAGTCGCCGCCTGTCCGAGAGGAAGAGAACCGCCGGACTACCCTAGCCTTCGGACGCCGATTCCTGGAGATTTAGCGGTCGGAATTCGATTTCGGGAGTGGATCTGGACTGCCCTCGCCTGGATCTGCCTTCCTTCTGCTCCTCAGCTGGTGCTCTGCGGCTAGATCCGAGAGTGGGGGATGCCGCCGACCTAGCTTTTCTGGTATTGAGGCAAGTGATGTCCCCTCATCCTTGCCACAGTTGATCTTTGTCATTTTCTTTGATTTAATTTCATCTTTTTCCTGCTTAGATCATAGGGATACGCTAGGGTTCGTTTCCGATCATGTCGTGGTTAGTGTAGAAAGTTCCAGTAAAAATCTCAGTTTTCCTGAGGGATTGTGTCTATTAGGGGCTGATTTGGTTCGGTTCAGGTCCAGTAGTTGCGATTATCGATGGTTGAGGTACCCTAGAAGAAGACCTCGTTCTCATTTCTGTTTGTGTGCTGGATCTGGCGCCTGAAGCCAGTCAGGGTGTCGACACCATGGTGTCGACACCAGCCAGTCAGGGTGTCGACACCGTGGTGTCGATACCAGCCAGTCAGGGTGTCGACACCGTGGTGTCGACACCAGCCTGTCAGGGTGTCGACATCGGCCACAGTGGTGTCGACACTTGGTGTCGACACCCGCAGCGGCAGTGTCGACACCTTGTGTCGACACCGGCCGCAGTGGTGTCGACACTTGGTGTCGATACCCGCAGCGGCAGTGTCGACACCGTGGTGTCGACACAAGCCAGTCAGGGTGTCGACACCGTGGTGTCGACATCAGCCAGTCAGGGTGTCGACACAGTGGTGTCGACACCAGCCTGTCAGGGTGTCGACACCTTGTGTCGACACCGGCCGTAGTGGTGTCGACACTTGGTGTCGACACCCGCAGCGGCAGTGTCGACACCTTGTGTCGACACCGGCCGCAGTGGTGTCGACACTTGGTGTCGACACCCGCAGCGGCAGTGTCGACAACTTGTGTCGACACCGGCCGCAGTGGTGTCGACATTTGGTGTCGACACCCGCAGCGGCAGTGTCGACACCTTGTGTCGACACCCGCCGCAGTGGTGTCGACACTTGGTGTCGACAACCACAGCGGCAGTGTCGACACCTTGTGTCGACACCGGCCGCAGTGGTGTCGACACTTCGTGTCGACACCAGCAGCGGTTGTGTCGACACCTTGTGTCGACACCAGCTTGTCGTGGTGTCGACACATCGTGTCGACACTGGGTGCTGCCCTTGTTTTGGGGGCAGGGAGACTCGGGGTTGGTTTTGGTTAGGCGTGCAAGGCCGCGTCAGTTGGACCCGACGTTTTTGCCTTGGGTTCATGTGTTTCTTAGGACTGTTAGTGGGACTTTTCCCTAGGAGGGGGGCATTGGGTGTTCGGCTAATTTCTGCATGCCGACTCTTGGGTTGTGGCAGGTGGTGGAGTTTTGGTGGCCTCTGGAGGGGTGGTTTTATGTGGAGAGTTATGGCCACCGCCTTTTGCCCCGGTTTGGGTTGGTGTGTGTGGGACCATAAAGCTGCCACTGTTTGACCCCTTAGCGCTTTTTGGGTCTGATTTTGGTTATGTATTCAGACCCATGTTTTGGCCACTGCCGCTTACCCACGTGTTAGGACTGTTAGTTCCTTTCTTGTTTATGCTTTCCTTCTTTTGGCATATGTATATGTCTCGATGCTGTTGCAGGCTCTCTCTTGGTAGGGCATATTGGTTTTATTGCTCGCACTTGGTGTGCTCTGCGGTGTTTTATACAGTACTCTCCTCTTACTGTCACCCCTTTTCTTTTGCTTCTAGCAGTTGTTGTCGGGTTGGTAAACCATTCTTCTTATTTGCTAATTAATATATTGCTCTATTTATCTTTTGATTGTTTCCTTGCTGAGGTGTTCTTTTCTTGAATGCCTCAGGTCCAGGTTGTGGCCAGTTCAGCGGCTAGTTCCTCTGGAGGGGCTTGTTGGTGGCCTCAAGGGTAGCTGAGATAGCTGATCCCCGTATTGTGGTGAGGTAGTTCTTTACGTTTCTGCATAGACATACATACTCACCGGTGGGTTCGTGTCAGGTTGTTGACGCCCACTGGTGGCTTCTTGTGATGCTGGATATGAATTTAAACTGCTGTTTTTGCCTACTTGTGGTTGGTTACTTGCTTCTGGGAAAGATTTATGCTAGGTTGCATGTCAGATATTTTAAAACCTAAAAGCATTATTATATGTACTTCATGCATAACATGTTTCTAAAACAAAGAAACTAATTTTCCTCAGCGTAAAACACTATCTTTCATACATACTATATTCACCTTAGAGTCGTGCATACCATGAGTCGTCCCCCGGGGACACTTATGCTCAGTTAGGGTGTCAACTTAATCAAACCAAAGTATTATCTCCTGTGTATAAATATAATTTTAACTGTGGACTAGCTGATCCACCGTGCCGAGGGATACGGCCATTTAACTTAACTGATTTTCTTTCATATTCAAATCAACAATCTTCCTTAAAATCTAAGGTCTGGAGTTTTGCCTGAGCGTGTGCAGTTATCCCCTGCACGACGTTGCATCACGTCATGTGTTTTCTCCTACTCTAATACGATTTTACCGATGAGAAAATGCGGGTTGTGACAGGGTGGACTTGGCTCGTTGTCTAGTGCTTCTGTCTGGCACTACAGGGCGCGAGCCTAGCTGAAAGGCCGCGACCTATGCGGGCTGATGCTTGAGTCTGCCTGAAGAGAACTGGGCGGACTGGAGTTTGATCTACGAAGCTTGCCAGCTTGGGCGGACTGATGATTAGAGCCCACCGATGAAGGAGGATGATATGTTTTTTACTATCATAATTGTAATCATGTCTACTGTTTTCTACCTCTTTTTGTAGTAGTTTCGGGAGAATAGTTAAGAAATTATCTTATCATGAATAGGATAGAACAGTTAGGATTTTTGTTATTCCTTGTATTAAGTTATCTAATTTATTTCTTCACTTTTATAATGAAGGTAATGTCAACCAATGGAACTAAATGTCTTGGAGTAAACAGAGGAGTTCACGGAGTCAACATGGCTGATGATAGTACAAAAATTTGTCACACACGAGTGGGCACATGCCCGTGTCCATACCCATGTAAACATGGCTGGAATTGAAGAAACTGGAAGCAGAAGACAGAGACTCTCACGGGTTGGCACATGCCCGTGTGCCTACCCGTGTCCATTTGACCTCGACTGCTAACCCACCCATGTCTGAAGAATATGAATAACAACACAGTCGTGTCAGTACCCGTGTCATCTCACATGACCCACTACCAGACACGCCTGTTCGTGTGGAACTACCTTAGAACCGTCAACACGGCCTGACACACGGCCGTGTTGGAACCCGTGTCCGACCCTGTTTGCTAGGAGACTATAAAAAACCTGTAGAAAAATTAGAATGGACTTTTTTGGATCATTTTCAATGGGGAGAACTTCTGGAGCACGAAGTGGAGCATCCAAGAGAAGGAGGATTTGAAGGGTATTTTTGTATGCATTTAATCTTTCATTAATCCCTTTTAATCTTCCTTATCTCTTGGTGATTCAACTTAATTATCTTTTATTTTGCATGAACTCAAATTTGGAACAATTTGTTAATCATGTATCGTATTGTTTTCATCAAATTTGTGGTATTTTATTCGTATGTAGGCTTACAAACAAAGATTTTTATCCTAATTATGAACCACTTATTTGTTTTACATGAATTCCAAATCTCTAGATTGAGAAATTGGATGTTTGTGATGATATTTACATGTTCATATTTTGGTGTCAGATCTCTTTATAATTCGAACTTCATGATCGAGAGATATGTTGTTTGGATAATTGGAATACTAATAGTGTTGGAGTTACCATGGTGATATAGAAGTGGTCAAACATGTAATCTCACTGCCAACGCGATATGAGCCTGCAGGGTCGCACATAAGAGATGTGGAGAAGTTGGATGATTGACTGTGTTGGTAAAAGTTACCAATCACCGAACTGAATAGAGTTTTGGGCAAATGTTGCCTTAAAGAGTTCGACGAGAATCGTCGAGTGTGTCATCGAACGCGGCTCGACGATCGACGAGAACAGCCGAGAGTCGTCGACCGCGGCTCGACGATCAACGAGAATCGTCGAGAGTCGTCGACCGCGGCTCGACGATCGACGAGAATCGTCGAGAGTCGTCGACTGCGGCTCGACGATCGACGAGAATCGTCGAGAGTCGTCGACAGCGGCTCGACGATCGACGAGAATCGTCGAGAGTCGTCGACTGCGGCTCGATGATCGACGAGAATCGACGAGTTTTGTACTCCGATTCTCGCCGATTCTCGCCGACTGATACTCGTCGATTCTGGAACCCTATTTTTCTAGGTGGTCTGTGGATAGCGATATTCCTAAGTCTATTTATGCCTCTGGTATAAATAGACACTTAGGGTTTTCGGGTATTATCTCTGGCAGCTGATCGAACCGAATCCCGCGACGGAAGCGTTCCGCCTTTCCGTTCGATCTGCCGATCCCGAATCCCGCCGCCGACGGAAGTGTTCCACCGCCGCCATGCTCGCTTTGTCGACTTCCTTCTCTCCGGCGACCGTCGCTGGTGTTGCAGTCCCTGGCGCGGACCTAGCAGTCCGTGGGAAAGCAAGGTGCGGTCTTTCTCCTTCCCGATTTTCCGTGTGACGGAAAAATCGGTGTTCTCCCGCTCGTGTGGATTTCTGCAGAGACATGGACATTATTCCACGTAGAACTCGCCACCAGCAGGAATACGAAACCTTGAGCATCTCCGTTGAGTTGTGACTCAACGCCACCGAGGTAATTTTTGCATAGTTGTGTGTTAACTTCTTGATTCAACTACCATGGCCCGATCCCATCTCTTTTTGGTTTTCTTGATGTTTTACCTTTCCGCTGCGTGCACAAGCGTTGTGCCATCCTCATAGAGAAACCCAACAGTGGTATCAGAGGGAGGTTTCGGCCATGATTGTTGTATTGGAAGTTTTGTTATTCCAGTGCATGTAAACCTAGGGATTTAGAAGTGTTCTAAATGTCTAGATTTAGTCTTGGTACCCCGCCAAGAACGTCTGGGATTGCGTGGGAATTTCTAATTGTTAGAAATTGTAGTCTCCTTAGCAGTAACCATCCCTCGATTTTGTTTTGGATTTTGAATCCAACATAGAGAGATGAGCTTGTCTACTGCTTTAAGTTGAGTTGTCTTTGCCTTTGTCCAATGCATGTAAATCTGAGGATTTGGAAGTTTCCGGATGTTCAGATTTAGCCCTTCCTTCTATCAAATGTTAATGGTGCACATAAGGGATGCATGTGGTTTTAGAAAATTGTTTTTCTTTGGATGTGCACATTGATCAAATGTTTATCATGGTTAATTGTTAACCTATAATTAAAATCCCTTCATCAAATATTAAGTGTTCGGATGCCTTCCGATGGATGACACTCTTCCTGCCTCGATCGATGAAGTGTGGGCTTGCCAAAGTAAGGTGCATTAATCTATCTTGGTAAGGGTGCGAGCGGATAATTGTGATATCCCACTGTCGACATCGGGTCCAACTTAACTAGGTGACCTCAAAGATTGAGTGCCTAGAGGCATACGGTTGGCATGCACCATATGATGGATGCAAGTAAGGAGTTATTCACCAACCATACAAGAATTGCATGAGGATGCAATTGGAAAGCGTTGCCTACCTAAATAACCGCATCGTGAGAGGAAAGACAAAGCTGACTCATTGTGTTGGTAAAATACGGATCTTGTCCACTAAGAGAGTAGCTCGCATGAACTCTCCGAATTGTTAGTGAGGGCTATCATTTCGAATAAAATAATGGGAGTGTTTTAATTGAAGTCCAAATTAAAATAAATTGTATTTGAAATTTTGGTACTGATTTTATTCTGCATAAATTCTTGTAGAATTCCATGACAAGTGTTTCACACTGCACTTTGTCTCTGAGAGCCATCCTTGAGAAGGATAAGCTCAGTGGGACAAATTACATGGAATGGTATAGGAACCTGAGAATTGTTCTCAGGCAAGAGCGAAAGCTCTATGTCTTGGAAGAAGAAGCCCCCGAGGTGCCGACCGGGAACTCTTCCCATGCTGAGAAGGATACTTATAAGAAGTATACTGATGATGCTTTAGATGTCGAATGCCTTATGCTTGCCACTATGAACTCTGAGCTTCAGAAGCAACATGAGAGCATGGGGTGCAAGGAGATTGACGAGCATCTCAAGAAAATGTTTCAAGGGCAGGCTCGTCAAGAGAGGTTTGACGTCACAAAAGCGTTGTTTCATTGCAAGATGGGAGTTCGAGACTCAGTGGGGACTCACGTACTCAAGATGATTGGGTATATAGAGAACCTTGAAAGGCTGGGTTTTCCTCTAGTTCAAGAGTTGGCCACAGATCTGATCCTGCAATCGTTGCCGGACAGTTTTGAGCAGTTTGTCTTGAACTACAACATGAATGAAATAGACAAGACACTGCCCGAACTCCTAGGCATGTTGAGAACTGCTGAAATCAATATGAAGAAGGCCAAGCCTGCCAGCCCCATACTGATGGTGCATAAGGGCAAGGGCAAGGCCAAGGGCTCTAAGAAGACGAAGGTGGGACCTAAGTCTTATCCTGAGCCCAAGTCTTCTGCACTGATGAAAATGTAAAGCACGGTGAAGGAAGGGAAATGCCACCACTGTGGCAAGGCTGGTCATTGGAGGAGGAACTGTCCTTCGTACATTGAAGGTCTGCAGAAAAAGAAGGGAGGTATGACTTCCGCTTCAAATATTCACGTTATAGAGATAAACCTTTCTGCTCCTTCATCTTGGGTATTGGATACCGGATGTGGTTCTCACATTTGTACAAATGTGCAGGAACTGGGAAGGAGAAGATTGCTGAGTAAAGGGGAGGTGGACCTCCGCGTCGACAATGGAGCAAGAGTTGCTGCTGTAGCCGTAGGGGTTTACCGTCTTTCTTTGCCCAGTGGGCTTGTAATAGAACTAGATAATTGTTATTTTGTTCCGGCCATAACTAGAAACATTATATCTATTTCATGCTTGGACATGATTGGATTTTCTTTTATAATTAAGAACAATTGTTGTTCTATATTTAAGAATGATGTTTGTTATGCTGTAGCCCAATTGTTTAATGGTCTTTATGTTTTGAACTTGGACCATCTGATCTGTAATGTTGAAAATAATAAAAGACTAAGAACAAATGACTCGAACCCTACATTTCTCTGGCATTGTCGTTTGGGCCATATCAACGAGAAGCGCATATCCAAACTCCTTAGAGATGGACTTTTGGACTCATTTGATTATGAATCATTTGAGCGATGCGAATCTTGTTTGTTAGGCAAGATGACTAAAGCTCCTTTCACTAGTTATACTGAGAGGGCTGAGGATCTCTTGGGTGTTGTACATAGTGATGTATACGGACCCATGAGTTCCATGGCTAGAGGTGGGTATTTCTACTTTGTTATATTTTCTGATGATTTCAGTAAATACGGATATGTGTATCTTATGAAGTGCAAATCCGAGACCTTTGAAAAGTTCAAAGAGTTCAAGAATGAAGTAGAAAACCAGTTGGGTAAAAGGGTTAAAGCACTCCGATCTGATCGAGGTGGCGAATACCTGAGTCATGAGTTCCGTGATCATCTGAAAGAGTGTGGTATTGTATCACAGCTCACTCCACCTAGAACACCACAACATAATGGTGTGTCTAAGAGGAGAAATCGTACACTGTTAGACATGGTACGTTCGATGATAAGTCATCCAGACTTTCCTGTTTCCTTTTGGGGATTTGCTTTAGAGACTGCTGCAATAACATTGAATCGCGCTCCAACGAAAACGGTTCTGAAGACACCATATGAGATATGGACTGGGAAGCGTCCTAGTATGTCGTTCATTAAAATTTGGGGCTGTGAGGCATACGTGAGACGTCAAATGCCTGACAAGCTGGAACCCAAATCGGATAAATGTTATCTGGTGGGATATCCTAAGGAAACGAAAGGGTATTACTTTTACCTACCGTCTGAGGGCAAAGTGTTTATCGCAAGGACTGGTGTCTTCTTGGAGAAAGAGTTCTTGTCAAGAAAGACTGAAAAGGTAGAGCTTGAAGAAGTTCAAGAACCACATGTAGTGTATGAACCGGAATTGGATTCTGAGACAGGACTACAAGATGTTGCAGCTAGAGAACCTGCTCAGGGAACACAAGTCCTACGTAGATCTGGTAGACCGAGGTTTGAACCGGAGAGATATGGATTTCTCGTGTCTCAAATAGGTAATGTGTTGCTCATGGATCATGATGATGAACCAGCAACCTACCAAGAGGCTATGAATGGACCGGACTCCGACAAATGGCTTGAGGCTATGAAATCCGAAATGGACTCCATGTATGCAAACCATGTTTGGAACTTGGTGGAACCACCTGAAGGGGTACGACCCATAGGGTGCAAGTGGGTCTTCAAGAAAAGACCGACATGGATGGGAATGTACATACATTCAAAGGGCGACTGGTGGCTAAGGGTTTCAAGCAAATTCATGGCATTGACTATGATGAGACCTTTTCCCCTGTTGCCATGGTAAAGTCCATAAGGATATTGCTTGTTGTTGCTGCGTATTATGACTACGAGATCTGGCAGATGGATGTCAAAACGGCTTTCCTTAATGGAAACCTCCTTGAGGAAGTGTATATGACACAACCCGAGGGTTTTGTATCCCCAGATGAAGCCACTAAAATATGCAAGCTGAATAAGTCCATCTATGGACTGAAACAAGCCTCTCGAAGTTGGAATCTTCGTTTTGATGAGAAAATCAAAGAGTTTGGTTTCATCAAGAATGAAGATGAGCCTTGTGTTTACAAGCGAATCAGTGGGAGCATTGTTGTCTTCTTGATATTGTATGTAGATGACATACTATTGATTGGGAATGACATTCCTACCCTGAAAGTTGTTAAGAACAACCTAGGGAACTGCTTTTCAATGAAGGATTTGGGGGAAGCGACTTATATACTCGGTATTAAGATCTATAGAGATAGATCGAAGAAGTTGTTGGGTTTGAACCAGAGTACGTACATCGAAAAGGTGTTCAAGCGGTTCAACATGCTTGAGTCCAAGAAAGGATTTTTGCCCATGTCTCATGGTGTGAATCTCTCTAAGGACCAGTGTCCAAAGTCTTATGAATATAAGGACCGCATGAAGTTGATTCCATATGCTTCGGCAATTGGTTCAATCATGTACGCGATGTTATGTACTCGACCCGACGTCTCCTTTGCTTTGAGCATGACTAGCAGGTATCAGTCAGACCCCGGTGAGTGTCACTGGATTGCAGTCAAGAATGTCCTGAAGTACTTGAGAAGGACTAAGGATGTGTTCTTGGTGTATGGTGGAGAGGAAGAGCTCGTTGTAAGTGGTTACACGGATGCTAGCTTCCAAACTGATAGAGACGACTCCAAGTCTCAGTCAGGTTTTGTGTTTTGCCTGAATGGAGGAGCTGTGAGCTGGAAGAGTTCCAAGCAAGAGACAGTTGCTGATTATACAACAGAGGCCGAGTATATCGCCGCGGCTAATGCGGAGAAGGAGGCTGTATGGATTAGGAAATTCATCGGCGAGCTTGATGTAGTTCCTAGCATTGTTGGTCCCGTAGTTCTCTACTGTGATAACAATGGTGCAATTGCACAATCTAAGGAACCTAGATCCCATCAGCGCTCCAAGCACATACTTCGGCGGTTTCATCTTATTCGTGAGATTGTCGAACGAGGAGATGTGAACATTTGCAGAGTGCTGACTGAGGATAATATTGCGGATCCAATGACAAAGCCTCTCGCGCAGAGAAAGCATGATGGTCATACTAGATCGATGGGTATACGATACCTACATGATCAACTCTAGTGAGAATCTTGTGGATAGCATGTAAACATGTATTTTGTTGGCCATTTGTTCATATGATGAACAGTGTACCTAGTTTTTCTCTTACAATTAATGGCAAGTTCTTTTATTATGAGCTTTTCTATATGATAGTTAAATGTTAACAAAATAGATACCCTTAAAATGTTCGCTTCCATGGGACATCAAGTACGTGACTTGAATGTGAGAGCCTATGATTTATTTGAAGCTTCATTCTTAAAGGTCCCTGGTCGAGTATCATCATAGAAGCTAAGGGTGATGATGTTACATGAAGGCTAGCACGTACGTTGACTGATGACCGGTTCTCACAGGTCATGATATTGTGATATCAAGTCATCACGTGGGTACTTGTTAGTGAACAAGTTGTACTGGACAGACCCAACCTGAGGCTACTCTGTGGATTGTCATCCAATCGTGTCACGAGTAGGTCTCAATTGACAATGGTGTTGTGGTCCTTTGACCTGAAGTCACAGCATTCATCAAGTGAGGAAGAGCATGCTTTGATGCCATCTAAAGTCTTCCTTGAGAAAGGTTGATGATAAGGGTGGTTGTTGGGCACGCTACGAATCATTTGAGTGTTTGTGTGTGAGAAGATATGGGATTTGTCCTCCTGTATGATAGGAGTTGCATCCATGGGCCCCTTGATGGAACTGGACTGAGAAATGCATGGCCATGCTTGGTTGAGTCAATATGTGATATTGGACTCACCATTCTCTGGAAGTCCGTCCTGGATCAAGAAACTTGGATTGAGCTATTACGAGGGTGACACGGTCCATGCCTCTAGTTCTTTCCGGATGTAAGGGACAAAGGGACAAAGACAACGCTGATACATTGGTCATAAAGGCTTATGAGTTATAAACTCTTATTGCTTGGGGAGAAATGATGCATTGCTAGATGCCACTCATTGTTTGTGAGGTTTTTGATTTGATACTTTCAAAATCAAGTGGGAGTCTGTTGGAGTTACCATGGTGATCTAGAAGTGGTCAAACATGTAATCTCACTGCCAACGCGATATGAGCCTGCAGGGTCGCACATAAGAGATGTTGAGAAGTTGGATGATTGACTGTGTTGGTAAAGGTTACCAATCACCGAACTGAATAGAGTTTTGGGCAAATGTTGCCTTAAAGAGTTCGACGAGAATCGTCGAGTGTGTCGTCGACCGCGGCTCGACGATCGACGAGAATCGTCGAGAGTCATCCACCGCGGCTCGACGATCGACGAGAATCGTCGAGAGTCGTCGACCGCGGATCGACGATCGACGAGAATCGTCGAGAGTCGTCGACCGCGGCTCGACGATCGATGAGAATCGTCGAGAGTCGTCGACAGCGGCTCGACGATCGACGAGAATCGACGAGTTTTGTACTCCGATTCTCGCCGATTCTCGCCGACTGATACTCGCCGATTTTGGAACCCTATTTTTCTAGGTGGTCTGCGGATAGCGATATTCCTAAGTCTATTTATGCCTCTGGTATAAATAGACACTTAGGGTTTTCGGGTATTATCTCTGGCAGCTGATCGAACCGAATCCCGCGACGGAAGCGTTTCGCCTTTCCGTTCGTTCCGCCGATCCCGAATCCCGCCGCCGACGGAAGTGTTCCGCCGCCGCCGTTCTCGCTCCGTCGACTTCCTTCTCTCCGGCGACCGTCGCTGGTGTTGCAGTCCCTGGCGCGGACCTAGCAGTCCGTGGGAAAGCAAGGTGCGGTCTTTCTCCTTCCCGATTTTCCGTGCGACGGAAAACTCGGTGTTCTCCCGCTCGTGTGGATTTCTGCAGAGACGTGGACATTATTCCACGTAGAACTCGCCACCAGCAGGAATACGAAACCTTGAGCATCTCCGTTGAGTTGTGACTCAACGCCACCGAGGTAATTTTTGCATAGTTGTGTGTTAACTTCTTGATTCAACTACCATGGCCCGATCCCATCTCTTTTGGGTTTTCTTGATGTTTTACCTTTCCGCTGCGTGCACAAGCGTTGTGCTATCCTCATAGAGAAACCCAATAAATAGATGGATTCATGGTATTTTAGAGATAGGATTTCATGAATTTAAGTAATAGATAAGGTATTTCCATTAATGCAAATTTTAGTGTTGTAAATTGTTCGAGAGAAAATTTACTAACTTAGGTTTAGATTTTGAATTGCTCGAGAGAGAATTTGAAAGATGTTTACCCTTTACAATACAACAAATTTGATAGTTTTATTATTTCATGATTACATAAAATTGAGTTATTGAATGAGTATGTTCATGTGATTGCTCATAAGCTTTCGGCTTTTTATCATGTTTAATCCTTCAATGTTTATTTATCCAAATAGTCATAGTTAGGTTAATTTAGATTAGAAATCAATTTTAATTATAGGTACGATAATAGAGTGAGGGTGAGTATGAGTACTTGAAAGGACCATGTGGAATACGACACGAGATGTAGATTTCTCCTATATTATGATTGATAGGTGCACTTGCCTGAAAGTTAATTCAATCTAGCTTATGACCATCTACATAGTTTATACTAGAGTGTAGAATGAATCTGCATCAAGTTATTACTTGTTAGCAAAAGAAATCATCAATCGTCACTGAGACTGGTTACATAGTTTTTTCAAGAATCTTGGAGGCCAAGATGAGAGCAAAAGTCCATCGAGAATGGATAAAGCGCCTAAGTGCTTTTGACCCAGAGCGCATGAGGCGGCCTGTCTTCGATAGTCGCCATCTCTCCGTGATGGTAGCAAAAGTCTGATTTTAATCTTTGCATTTTGTGTCCGTCGCAACCTGGATTTAAATTTGAACTCTGCTTTCTTTGTTTCAGGATGGAAGTCGCCTCCTTGCTCTGTTGAACCTGGCGAGATCGTGCCTTCTCCAGATGCAAACATTTCAGAGAGACCTGGCGCGATCTCTCTTTGTGAGTCCACCCAAGGCGAGCAATCTGGCCTGAAGAATTTGGTGATGTTAGAAAGGAAAAAGTTTGAAGATGAAATTGAAGATATTCGAGCTGAGTTGAGGAAAACGATAGAGAGAGAAAAAGCACTGGAGGACCAGATCGCATTTCAATGGAGCTTGAGAAAAGTTACAAAGAGAAGCTGCAGCTTGGTGACGATGCCCACTACTACGAGGAAAAGTATCTGATACTTGTGCGTGAAGGGAAGAGAAAACGAGGTGTCGAAGTCCCTACTGAGAGGCCGCGATTTCCGGATCGCACTGCTCCAGTGGAGGCTCCTGCTTCAGCTGAGGGTAGGCAGGACACGGCAGATGAGGTGATGAGGCCGGCAACCGATCCATTGGTTCCGTTAAGCTGAGTAGATCGGGAGGCCGCACATTTGCACCGCACCTTCAACTCCATGCACCACCTTATCTATCAACTGTATGGCGAAGTGCTGCAAGGAAGTGACCAGGAAGCACATCTTTGTAGGGATAAATAGGAGTGACTTGCGTGACCTTACCGTCGAGGCCGCTAAGTCCACTATTACCGCGAACAAATTGATTATTTGATGTTTGTTGTATAGTTGTCTGGGCTTGAAAGCTGCTTTATTTTTAATTGAACAATATTGCTGTCTGCGAGATGTGAAAGTATTTCTGCAGGATGGTGTTGAATGCAAAATGTGCGAACTGATTTTGTGTTCGCGTATGTGGATTTTAAATGTGCATGAAAATTGTTTTGCATCACTGGCTGGATATACCGCGGGCTAGGCTGACTGAAGGATCAAGCTACGTGGTCTGGCTGAAAAGCTGCCAGACCAAGAATTCTATAAATAGAGCTTTACTCTTTTCTTCATTATAGGAAATGCGATCGAAGCAGAAGTCCCTGATGTCTCTGGAGATGGTGTCCGCGCGAGCTGATGCAGCGGTCTCCTTCCATGCTGCTGACCATAAGAAATGTAAACTGACAGAGGCCGACCTGGAGGACTTTGTCGAAAAGTATATGGCGGACTCCCCTGTTCATGTCCGACTTCCAGAATACTAAGAAAGAATAAACTTTTCGAAAGCAACCCAGATCGGGTGCCGATTGATCACTTCCAATGAGGCTTCAAGTTTCCTGTGCTGCGGGAGATCAGAGAAATTTTTGAACATTATGGTTTGGTGCCGGGGCAGCTCGTGCCGAATACGCTGGCTGCCATTTACAGCTATATTTCTTACTTGCGGTCTGAGAAGATTGTCTTTTCTTTAAATATTTTCTGGAAAATATTCTTTTACTGTTGATGATAAAGAAGGCATTGATCTAGCTAAACGACATCTTCGACAACATTTTATCACGAAGGATATGAGAACTCCGAAGTACTTTTTGGGAATTATGATTTCACGAAAGCGGAACTCGGTGGTTCTTACACAGCGAAAGTATGCGCTAGATCTCTTAAACGAGATCGGTCTTCTTGGCTCGAAACCTGCTCGTTGCCCGATGGAGGTTGGAGATGATAAGGGGTGGACTAAAGATTATCCTCTTCTTCCAGATTTCATTGTGTACAGACGACTTGTAGGAAAACTCATATATCTGACTATTACTAGAGCAGATATATGTTATATGGTTGGAAAGGTCAATCAGTTTATCCAGAATCCTAGAGAGTTCATTTTCGGTCTGCCATGAAAATTTTGGAGTATGTGAAAGGGTCTCCAGGAAAGGGTTTGTTGTTTCAAAAGAATAATCATCTGACGAGTGATGAGTATTCTGCTGTCAGCTATGTTGATAACAAAGAAGATAGAAAGTCTACATCAGGTTTTTGCACCTTTATAGGAGAAAACCTTATTAGCTAGAAAAGCAAGAAGCAAGCAGTGATTTCAAGGTCAAGTGCTAAAGCAGAGTATAAGATTATGGCTTTAACTACCTATGAGTTGAAATGGTTACGGGTGTTTATGCTTGACTTTGGAGAAGTCTATGATCATCCTTTTCCTATGTTTTGTGATAATAAAGCCACTATTTACATATCAAAGAATCATGTCTTTCATGAGAGGACAAAGCACATTGAGGTTGATTGTCATTTCATTAGGGATGAGATTTTGAAGAATCAGATCTGTAGTCCCTTTGTCACTTTTGATAAAGAATTGACGAACTTCTTCTGGAAACCAGTTTCCACTTCAGATGTTTGTAGCAAGTTAGGCATGGTTGACATATATGCTCCATCTTGAGTGGGAGTGTTAAAGTTTGGCAGTTTCACCTTCTAGACGGGCGGCTAGTTGTTTGGGCGGTCTGTTAGTTTGTTCAGGCGGTCTGTTTCTCTGGTAGCTTATCCTAGCAGATGCAGTCTGAGGGCTTGCCGCAACAGCGGTCTGACAGTTAGCAGCAGTGGTCTGGTGGATTACCGCAGTAGGGGTCTGGTGGCTTGCCGCAGCAGCGGTCTGACATTTAGTCGAAGCAGCGGTCTGGTGGCTTACCACAGCAGCAGTTTGGTGGCTTGCCGCAGTAGCGATCTGGTGGCTTACTACAGCTGTGGTCAGGCTGTTGAATTTTCTGGATCTTGAAATGAGCAGGGGTTATCTCAACTAAAGTTACTCACAACCAGAAACACATGCAGCAATAAGAGTCTTTATTGATAACAACAATCTTCTTTATAAGATGAGACATACATGGCGAGACATGATTCACCAAAAACCACCACAGGGAAAGCAGAGACAATTACAAAAAACCAAGACAAGTCAAGCCGCGCGGACTCAAACACTTAGCCGCGGGATCTACTGCTAAGGAGTCCGCACAGATAGCCAGGTCGTCAGACCGTAACCCAAGCTGCACAGACTGCCTGTTATTCCAATGCTAAGCTCTAGCTGCCGATCTGCAAGCTGCCTAACCGCGCGGTCACCTAGCTGCCAGACCGCACAAGCTGCGAAACCGAACTGAACAGGCTGCCTGAAGCAGGCGACTGATTGAACCCAGAAGCAAGTTGCCAAAGAGAAAACATTTTGTCGCTATCCGTGACCTGTTATTTACCACCTATTGCTTAACCACAGAATCTGCATTGTCCCTGACCTCAATCAGAGCCAAGTCCTGTATTTCCAACGCTATCTGCACAACCTGCACAGCACAAACCGGTCAACTCAAATAACCCGCGCGGATACCAAAAGTCAGTCCACTGCAACTGATCGCGGGCTCCCTTACTATTCATTCGCCCTCTATTCCTGATGTGACATGGGTCCTATTTATTGGCACGATGAGGAGTGTGGTCACCGCCCGAGTCAATAGGATCAACGCCTCATCCCGCGGAAAGAATAATTATCTCTGCAACCTACGGATACACTTCAGTCCGCCACCACTTGTGCAAGATATCCAGTCTGCCTATGTTATATCAAGGCCGAACAGCAAAGCCAGTACACCTAGTCACCACAAGACAAGCCAAGAAAGCCATTGTCGGACTCTACAACAACTGTCTACCTATCCGTGGATATAGATCCAGTCCACATATCGCGAGCCCACAACCATGCCACAAAGGCAACTGTCGGACTCATCGGACACAGCTTCAGTTTGCCAACTTTGCACAAAGCTCTAGTCTGCATATCCCTACAGACAGCTCCAGTCCACACGCCCTTGCAAATGCAACTTCAGTCCGTGTTCCCCAAACTCACAACCAAGGCATATGGCACTGCTGCCAAGCTTATCGGACTAAGAACCAGTCTGCGCTCCACTGTGCGATCTCCCCAGAATGAGTGAAACCTAGAATTGGTTCAGAAACAACCAAGTCCATAAAATTGGCCGCAACAGCCAGTCCGCACTTACTGGCAGACTTTGGAAATAGTCTGCCATCCCTGTCAAACTCAACCATCTGTCCGCACTGACTGGCTACCTCTGCGGCTTCCACTTGTTGCTTCACTAGAGCAAGACCAAGGCTTTTGCCAAGCCGATTTCCCAAGCTCTAGTCCAGTCCGCTTCTTGCCGGACTCCGCGGATCGAATCTTTAATAGCCCGGTTACCATCTAGGATCCAACTACCTGCTGAGCATAAACCGACCTATCAAACCGCCGCTGTTGTTCGCGTAGTCCGCACGAATAGACCGCCCATGCCGCCACAAAACAAGACGTCTGCAACAGCCCTGCCGACCTGGCTATCTGCCATCCCTGTCCGTGTAGTCCACACAGATAGGTTGCCCAAGTCCTCCAATCACCCACTTTCACTTCACAAGTTTCAACACTCCCCCTTGAAGTGAGTAGTGGTGAACAACTCCAGCAGCTCCTGTAATCTTGCACCTGGTCCCTCTGATAGCACCTTCGAGGAGATGTCCATGATATAGTCCCCTCCCTGCATATCCTGGACCATGAGGGATCCCTCTAGCATCTTCCAAACGGAGCCATGCTTCCCTCTGCCTTCTTCAGCTCTGACCTCCACTTGTGCATCACAGGAGTATCACAAATGACCTTGGGCATAAGGGCTCAAGCCTCGTCACCTCTGAGAGTAGTCACCTCCACAGCTTTGGTGCCATCCACCTTCTTGACTCTAATGGTGTCATCACAGCTAGAAGGTACTCGCTCGACCTGAGGGCTTGCAAGGAAACATGAGACAATGCTCACCACATTTCCTTTGCTATATCAAGCTGGTGAGTTGCTGATCCTCTTCGATCTCCGAAGAAACTGATCACGGCTAGCCACCTCCTTTGCTACTCTTGAACCAGCTCCGTTCCCAGGCAAACCTGGAATAATGCTCCCCTTACTTCTTGAATAGGAAACCACCGCACTGGAACTAGGAGCACCTGGAGCAATGCTCCCCCTACTACCTGAACCAAAAGTCTCCGCTCCTGAACAATAACTGTTTGGAACTCGCTCCCCTACTTCCTGAACCAGGAGCCACCATCTTCGAGCCTGAAGCACCTGGAGCATCGCTACCCCTACTTCCTCACCCTGACGCCTTTGCCCCGAATCTAGAACAGCCTGGAGCTCCTGGTAAAACAGACAGCTCCCTTTAATCCTTAGCAACAGCCTCCTTCAGCCCACCATCTGACCTGCTCACCTCTAGCTCTACACATGAGCTATCCCAATACGACGTCAACTCATCGAAGACAACATCTTTCGACACGATGAACCTTTTCGTCGCAGGATCCAAACATATCCATCTTCTCTTCTTCTCATCTTACACAACAAAGAATAGCTTCATCTTGAGAGAATCTGGAGAGTGTACATAGCAGGTAGATCCAAACACCCGTAGGTGCTTCACACTGGGTTTCACCCCGAACATCAGCTCAACCGTAGTCTTCATAATGATCGAACTAAGAGGCGTCTGATTGATGACATGTGCAGTACAGGCCATTCCTTCCTACCAAAAGGCCTTAGGAATGCCTTTGCACTGAAGCCAACACTTGCAGGTCTCCGCAACAGATGGATCATCCGAACTGCAACACCGCCTTGCTGTGAAGTATGTCCACGAGACAGCTTCGTTCGGATCCCATGCTTCCTGCAAAAGTTCGAGAACTCGGTTGAGCCGAACTCACCACCGATGCTTGTCCATAACTTCTTTTTTTGCAGGCCAAGCAGGCCCTCCATAAGCTTCTTGAACTCCACAAACATGCGGAACATGTTCGAATTCTCCTTCATGAAGTGTACCCAAGTATACCTCGAATAGTCATCAACCAATATCAGCATGTACATGCTGCCTCCAAGACTGGCGGTGATGGTCGGTCCAACCAGATCTTAATGGACAACTTCCAAAGGTGCTTTATATCTGGACTGTGCCTTATCAACCGTAAAGTAATAAGTGTAACGCCCCAAAACTCAAAAGATGGATGGGCAGCATTTAGAGCCGAGTTTGGGGCCTAGTAAGGGTCACACGGCCGGGGATACAGGCATGTCTAGGGCCGTGTCATGCTCGGGTTCGATGAGCTTTCCGAGTGGTCGACGAAATGAGCTCGATGATTATCGAAGCATCAAACACGGCCTGAGATACAGGCGTGTCCAGGGTCATGTCCTTCTCGAGTTGTTAGTGTAATGCCCCGAAACTCAAAAGAGGGACAGGTAGAGTTTTGAGCCAAGTTTGGAACTTGGTAGGGGGTACACGACCTGGGACACGGACGTGTCCTAGGGCGTGTCGTGCTCGGGTTGATGATCTAGCCGAGTGGTCGACGAATTTGGAGTTGACGATCGTCGAGCAGCGAACACGGCCTGAGACACGGGCATGTCCCATGTCGTGTCATTCTCTTGGAGATGGCCAAGCCATGTCGGGGAGAGACAAATGGTGTTAGCGCACGAGAGTTTATGGGTAGACACGGGCATGTCAAAATCGGACATGGGCATGTCGAGTACCCGTGTCCTTTGTGGGACGTTTTTGGTCCTGTGTCGAAGGTAGAACACTCCCGGCAATACCGACATGTACTGGTTGACATGGGCGTGTCAGGTGTAACATGAGCATGTCGGGTGCATGTGTCCTATTCTGGTTTCAATGGTTTCGGCGTCGATTGAGGCACACAGCCTTGGACACGGGTGTGTCACAAGTAGTGTTCGGCCCAGGTTTTGGATTTTAAGTGCAAATTGTGGCCGTCTGTTTTCTTATTTTGGGATCCAACAGTTCAGGGTTGTTCTTGATGTGTTATACCTAGGAATAGGGTTTAGATGCCTTCATTTCTCTTAAGCCATCTCTTTCTAAAGTTCTAGAGAGAGGGGAGAGAAAGGTAGAAGAAGGAAGGTAGATCCGGCCATCGGTGGAGCTTCGAAGCCCCATATCGCATGCCGAGTTTGGATCTTCGAAGGCAAGTACATTGCGGTGCTTTCCATCCGCATAGATCTTCATGGCACCAAATAGGAATGCTATGATAACGATTCTCATCCTAATACATGTAAAGTCCTCTTTTCCTTTACATAGGAAGCCCGCTCTCGCGAGTTTGCGGTGAGTGTGAGGTGTTTCTTCGGGTAGACATGAATAGTCCCCGTTATTTTGCATGTAGAGTCCGTAATCGAGAAACAGACATAGGCATGATGTGTGAAGCCTACCCGGACAAATTGGTCTGGATCGGTGATGTTGCATTGCATGAATGGCTGGAGAAGGCTATGTACTGATGGTTGTTTTTCGGGTTTTCTACACGGTAGATTGCAACAGGGAGCCTTGGGGACCAACTCAAAGGTCCACCCGGAAAACGGGGCAGATATGTGATTCTGCCAACATGGTGGCCTGGGAGCCAACTTGCACATAATTGGGTTATGTGGAGTGTGTGATCGAATTGGGACTCGTGGAATCTAACCCACACATATGGCTTAAATTGACGTTGCAGTGTGAGAAACTGGTTAGGAGGAACCATACCCGCTCTATGTGGTTCGGTTAAAGAGACCTAAAGTACTTGGCACTTACCATTGGCATAGATGGTGGGTCTTAGGCATAGGACAGAAAGACCGTAACGCTCACGAGAATTACCATCCAAGGGGCGGTGGTGAGACCGCAGTTTTGACCGGGTTCACCGAGAATGTGCCCTGAGAGCACGGGGTGTGTGGCTGTGAGTGCCTACACCTGTGGTGAAGTGTTTATTCACAAGTGTTTGGCTATGCTATTATTGTGCCGGGAAGGAGCATCGCCGTCCCGAGTTTGGGGGCAGGATCGTTATAATTTGGTCAACTTTAGCTGACCGTTGCTTTTGTTTGCCACCGCTTCGGTGGATTGTGCTTGCAGGTGCTGCGGAGCCGAGTGGCAAATAGCGGGCAAAAGCCCTTGTTGCTGAGCCGACCATCGAAGGCCTATTTTTGGGTGTTTTCTTTTATTCTCATGTATGACCGGCCTGTGTGCCGAGGTTTGGAAGATACTTATATTTGAGTAATCTATTGTAAGGCCATAAGGCCAAGTACTTGTGTATTTGTACGTTCATTCCTATTGGGTTTTTGTAGTGGACATTTATGTTATTGGCTGGGTTCTAATTATTGCAACTTTTAAATTGTTTCTGCTTGAATGTACTATGTGTAGGACGTTGGTTATTGGAAGGATGGTTCTTTTGCGTAACCTTCCGATCTGTCTGTGGTATGTGGCGTCGGGACCCGGCCGGACCTACTGATATATGCTATGTGACGGATAGGGGGTGTTACAATTTGGTATCAGACTACTGGTTTCGGTCAACTTAAATGAATATATGGGAGAATTCTTTTAAGAGGTGGTGAGCACATGTGTGTGCGTCATCGTTATAACATCAAAAGAACACATGAATGTACACTTAGGAATGAAATTACACTTGTTTGAGGAATCTGTGTGTTCCTGTAATTGCTTTTTGCAATTTTGTTTGCTCGCTTAATGGCGTTTTGTATGACTATAGGTGACCAGGAGTGGTGCAGGGCCATCAGAATGTCCAGTTTCTGAGGCAAGTAGCGCAGCTAATGATGCTCCTGCAACACCTCCCTCGTCAGAAACCATAAGATTGGTGGCTGAAGCAGTGTTTGCTATGATCAATACGCAACGTGCAAGGCAAATGCAGCAGCCTGCCCCAGCGGTGGAGCAGGTGCCGCTTCAAGCAGCGGAACCGAGAAGGGTGGATCAAGTAGTGGTGGAACCTTTGCTGCTTAGGAGAGAAATTGAAAGGCAGCTCAAACATGTTATGGGCTTTAATCCTTTGGTGTTCTCGGGGACGGGAACCCCATCCCAAGTTGAAGATTGGATCTACCGAGTGAAGAGAGTCTTGACAGTGACGAAAACGGAGGAGTGGCAGATGACCACTATAGCTACATTCCTATTGGACAAAGATGCAAGGCTATGGTGGGAAGGTTTAGAGCTCCATCACTATAGGCGAAAGCAACTCATAGACCACTCGATGGAAGTGTTTTCGAGACTGTTCTTGGCAAGGTACATTCCTCCGGCTCAGAGGATAGCGATGGAGAATGAGTTCCAGAAGTTGACGCGGGGACAGAGTAGTCTGGACTAGTATCTCCACGTATTTACTCGGTTGGATCAGTACGCTAGCTCTACTTTTGCTGATGAGGAGTGTAAGTCCAACTGATTCTATAAGGGTCTGAGGGATGACCTAAAGCTACTGCTCTCGGCCCGCAGGGTTCTTGACCCAGGTCAATACGACCCGGTCTTTGGAGAAGGATCTGAAGAATGTGCAAGCGAAGAAAAACTCTGGTGATAAGAGGACGGAGTTCAAGGTGCCGACAACCTCAAAGTTTGGGTATCGTAAGTTCAACAAGAAGGCTGGGACTTCGGGTCCAGTGCCTTCTTTTGGTGCTTCTGGGACAACTACAGGACAAACCCCGGACGCATGCTTTACTTGTGGAAGCCGGGACACTATGCCCGAGACTGTTGGAGCGGACATCCAAAGTCCGAGAGGAAGCCGGGAGAAACCTATGAGGAAAAGGTCAAGGCGGTGGAGTAAACCATATCCCAGTATGCTCAACCTAGAGTCTATAATCTTAGCCAGCAGGATGTTGAAATTTGTGAAGTGGAAGTGGGTGATGGGCAGGCCGGGCGGCCTATGCGGACTGAGTCCGCGATCTGGGCGGATTGATGACTGCGGCCTGGGTGGTAGCTGTCTTGGTGGCTTGCTGATTGAGCAGCCTGTGGTCTGAGCAACCTGTGCGGACTGAGTCTGCGGCCTGGGTGGACTGCTGTCTGCCGACAAGGTGTTGGCTATCTTGGTGGCTTGGTTGATTAAGGAGCGGCCTGAGTGGACAGAGGTTTGCGGGCTATAGGCAGTGCTCTGTTCAGTGGCCTTGTGTTGCAAGCATGTGTTAACCGGCGGATTGGGTGTCCTGTCTGCGGGAGGCTTGGGGACTGACGTGTCCGTGGTATCCGCTGTGGCAGACTGACCTTGTAGTTTGGTTGTGGCCCTTGCCGAACTCTGGTGGTACAGCATGTGCTAACTGCTGGGGAGGACTGTGCGGACTGATGTCAGAGTCCGGTACTTGGCCGCTTGTTTGGGCAGTTGTGCGAGGATTACCTGCGGACTCTGCCTTAACTCTGGAGGAGTATTGGCGATCTGCTTTGGGTATTTGCGGGCTGGGCCTTGTCCGTCGAGCTCGCACTAGGAATTTGGTGATTTACTGGACTTGGTCACATTCTGTGACAAGTTTAGTTTGTCCGCAGTATCCGCCAAGTCCGCTGTTGACTGGGCGGACAGCCTTTGGTCGTGGACTTGTGGCGGATGGAGGCTTTGCTCTTGTGTTGTGCGGACTGCCTCTTGCATATGCGGACTGTCATTGAAGGAGTTGTGGCTATCCAAATGTTGATGTGTGCGGACTGCACCTTGTCCATTTAGTGTGTGCGGTCTGGTGCAAGGCCGCCCAATAGGGAACATCGGTGCCTTGCTTCTGGCGGTTGTCTTGGAATCCGGCTAAGTATTTGCGGACTCAGCGGACGGAGGTTTTTCTAGAGCGCGGGATGGGGTGGTGATTCTATCCACTAGGGCGGTGACCAGACTCCTCACCTCGCCTATAAATAGAACCCACCGGCACGTCTACAGTAACGGAGTGAACAGTAAGTTGGGCTTGGCAAATGTTGCGGTCTGCAGTTTTCTGTCCGCGCGGGTTGTGTAGTGCTGACGATGTGCTATGTGCAGGTCACGCGGCTAGCTTCAAGGAACCAGGAGTTGCGTATTGAAGTGTGCGGTCTCTGCGGTCTCAGCTGGTCGCTTCTGCGGCTTGTCAGATTTCTACTTCAGCTTGATCAAGTTCCAATAACCTGTCCGCCAGTCTCAGGCGGGTAGGCGGTCAGTTCCTCTATTCTTTAGCAGGAAGCGAATAATGGTGTGTCTGCTTGACCTCGTGGTCTCGGCGGACTCCGTGTGCTATTCAGCTTGTAGCAGTTGCAGCTTGGGCGGCTTGGGCGACCATGGCGGATGAGGCGGTCTCGGCAGTCTCCAGTGCTGTCCGCCCGACTTGTTTCTTCTTTCTGTTTGTAGCTGTTGTACTAGCAAAATCATGTCTCGCTACGTATACCTCGCCTTGTAAAGAAGTGTGAATGAATAAAAGACCTGCTTGTTCTTCCATTTATGATTGTTGTTAAACTTGCTCCTTGGGCTTCCGCATGATCAAAGTGTGAACTAGGTAGTTCTGAGAATATTAATTTGGCTTTAGGCTATCTTGCTGACCACTTTGAGAAAATTCAACATGGTATCAGAGGGAGGTTCAGTTGCTTGAGCGGTGTTCAACCAGTGTTGTTGCTCTGTGCTTGAGAGGTGATCAACCTGTGTTGGTGCATTGTGCTTCTGGAAGTTTGCTTACCAACAATTGTTGTAATGGAAGGGAGCTATGCAAGGGGTCATGGCATTGAACTCTTAACGACAGCTAACTTCCAGAAGTGGAAGTCATGCATGAACAGTTACCTTCTTGGTGATAAGCTATGGGAGGTCGTCGGTGGTGACGACAAACAGGAAGTGACTGCTATTTTTGGAACTGCTTAGCAGGTGAGGCTCTGGAGAAAAACAAATGCTAAGGAGGAGTTTGTTCTCAAGAGAGCTGTTTCACCGGAGTTGTTTGATCACATCATTGGATGTGAATCAGCTGCTGATATTTGGACAACCATTGATGAGTTGTTCAATAGGAAGAATGTAGCAAGGCTACAATTCTTGGAAAATGAGTTGGCCAGGACAACTGAAGGAGACCTGACTATCTCTAAATACTTCTTGAAGATGAAGAGTCTGTGTGCAGAGATATCAGTTCTTGATCCTGATGAGCCGATTTCTGCGGCCAAGTTGAAAAGGCACATAATCTGCGGCTTGCGGAAGGAGTATGTTGCTTTTGTGACATCAGTTCAAGGTTGGGCTACTCAACCATCTTTGCTGGAGCTTGCGAATCTGCTTGCTTCATAGGAAAGCTTGGCAAGGCAAATGGCTGGAGTCACTGTCTATGAGGAGAGCAGTAAAGCACTCTTTATAGGCAAGAAGAAGAAGAGATGGAAGGGAAGAAGAAGCAAGTCGCTGCTGATAATGAGCCTTCAACTTCTTATCAGGCAGAGAGGAGCACTACTCCTAAGAAGGACTGGAAGAAGAACCTGAAGTGCTACAGGTGTCATCAGCGAGGACACTTCAAGCGGGACTGGAAGGTCAAACTGCAGCCTAGGCATGTTGCTGGCAAGGAGGAAGCTTGCTCTAAGAGTGAGGAAGCTGAATGGGGCGGAGCTTTCATGACGGGCACCTGTGTCCTTGCCCTATTCGCTGTCGACTTCAACGATGATTGGATCGTGGACGAAGGGTGTGGTCATCACCTCACCGGATACAAGTCGAAGTTCTCTTCTCTGCAAGCCTACTCACGTAATGAAGCTATTATAACTGCTGATAATACTGTTTATGTAGTAGAGAAGGAGGGAGTTGTGTCTTTGGGTAGTGATAAGGGGCCAGTCACATTAAGGAGTGTGTATCACGTATCGGGCATGAAGAAGAACCTCTTCTCGGTGACCAATGCGGTAGAAGTGGGTTATCACGTTCTGTTTGGGTCAACAAAAGTGAACTTTCTTCGCAACGTATCAGCGGTTAATGCTGATGTTGCTCATGTTGGGAGGAGAGTGAAGAACTTGTTTGTTCTTTCTACTAACTCTTATGTTGATCGGATGAGAGCAAACGATAGCGCTGCTATTTGCAATGAAAGGCTGAGGCATGTAGGAATGTTTAAGCTGAAGGCTATGGCTAACAAAAGCCTTATAAGAGGCTTTCCTAAGATATCTTCATTTGGTGACGGTCACATTTGTGCGGGATGTCAGTACGAAAAGGCTCATCACCTTCTGTTTGATAAATCACAAACGAGGAGCAAGAGACCATTGAAGTGCATCCATGGAGACTTGATGAGACTAACCTCACTGCAAGCCTTGGCGGGAGCAGATACATGCTTGTGCTAATTGATGACTACTCAAGATACACTTGGGTATATTTCTTGAAGTAGAAGTCTGAATCCTTCCGTTTGTTTATGGAGTTCAAGGAGTTGGTGGAGGGCTGGCTAGGCTTGCGGATCAAGACGCTTAAAACAGACAACGGTGGTGATTTTATCACGTCCGAGTTTTCTAACTTCTACATGAAGCATGGGACACAACGAGAGCTCACTTATGCTCACACTCCACTATAAAATGGAGCAGCGGAGCGGAAGATCCGTCATCTGATGGAGACTTGCAAATGTTGGCTTCATGCAAAAGATATTCCAAGGTCCTTTTGGGCGGAGGGGATTTCTTGTGCATCTTATGTCATCAACTGGATGCCACTTAGCCCGATCAACATGAAGACTCCTTTTGAGTTGCCGCTGAAGGATAAGCCTAGTGTGGAACACCTCTGAGTGTTCAAATAAACTTGCTATGTGCATGTCCTGGATGCTTTAAGGACTAAGCTGGATGCAAAGGAAAGGAAGCTTGTTGTTTCACCAGCAACTCCTATTACTTCAAATTCTGGTGCTGAGATTTTTGGCTCAGGAAGTAGGGGGAGCATTGCTCAGAGCTTGCCTGAAGGTGGTGCTGAGCCTGAAGGAGCAACAGATGTAGTAAGCAAGGAGCAGACCCTTCAGAGATCGAAGAATGTTATTAATCCACCGGCTCGTTACTATGATGGGAATGCAGTGAGCTTTGTCTCCTTCTTCTTTGCAGGTCCTCTAGATGACTGAGAGCCTGCAAACTTCAATGAGGCCACTGGAGTCAAGGAGTGGGATGATGTCATGAAGGAAGAGATTGTCGCTCTCAAGAAGAATGAAACCTGGGACCTTATGCCCAAGGTTGATGGCATCACTCCAGTGACTTGCAAGTGGGTATATAAGTTAAATAAGAAGGCTGATGGGAGCATTGATAGGTTCAAAGCTCGCCTGGTTGCTCGAGGGTTCTCACAGCAGTATGGAGAAGACTATGAGGAGACATTTAGTCCGGTTGCAATGATGACTTCAGTTTGAGTGATGATCGCCTTGGCTGCTAGCATGTAACGCCCCCACCCATCACATGACATATAACGGTGGGTCCGGCCGGGGCCCCACGCCATATAGCACAGACAGGTGAAGGAATTACTTGTGGAAATCAAACTCTATGCGTATCCTTAACTCATTCCATTCTAACGCAGCATTTTTACTTGTTAGCATGAACTCAAACCAGAATGTCCACCAATATACAAATACCACATTTATATAACAACACCAGGAATGTATACAACTCTCACACCCTGGCTTTATGGCCTTACAGGTTCCTCTTTACACAACAACAATTTCGTACATCGGCACGCAGGCCGGCCACACATGAAATCCAAACACAGCTCTTCACATGGCCTTCAAGGGCCTATAGCAGCAAGCTAGCCATTCCACTTAGTCATTTCAAGCCGCAACACCTGTAAGGCCATAAGGCCAGGGTGTGTGAGTTGTATACATTCCTGGTGTTGTTATATAAATGTGGTATTTGTATATTGGTGGACATTCTGGTTTGAGTTCATGCTAACAAGTAAAAATGCTGCGTTAGAATGGAATGAGTTAAGGATACGCATAGAGTTTGATTTCCACAAGTAATTCCTTCGCCTGTCTGTGCTATATGGCATGGGGCCCCGGCCGGACCTACCGTTACATGTCATGTGACGGGTGGGGGCGTTACAAAGTGGTATCAAAGCACTTTTTATTGTAACACCCCTAGCCGATCCAACGTGACAGCGTCACGGCTCCGCTCTAGGCGATGCTATCGGGCTGCAGCCCAAGCACCCCAACCCCTCTCCATCCACAGGCGGGTTGTTGGTGGCCGCAGCCTCCCTTTGATGAGGTAAACTCGATAGTCAAGCCCGCACTACGGGGACTTACCAGGAGGTCACCCATCCCAGTACTACTCCAGCCCGAGCATGCTTAACTATGGAGTTCTTTCAACTCTCATCACCAATTGAGCTGCAGCTCAATTGGTGATGAGAGTTGAAAGAACTCCATAGTTAAGCGTGCTCGGGCTGGAGTAGTACTGGGATGGGTGACCTCCTAGGAAGTCCCCGTAGTGCGGGCTTGACTATCGAGTTTACCTCATCAAAGGGAGGCTGCGGCCACCAACAACCCGCCTGTGGATGGAGAGGGGTTGGGGTGCTTGGGCTGCAGCCCGGTAGCATCGCCTAGAGCGGAGCCGTGACGCTGTCACGTTGGATCGGCTAGGGGTGTTACATAGCAAGGGATGGAGAATGTGGCTGCTTGATGTGAAGAATGCTTTCCTTTACGGAGAGATTGAGAAGGACATCTTCATGGATCAGGCACTTGGATTTATTTCTGAAGTTCATCCAGACTATGTCTGCAAGCTCAGGAAGTCTCTCTACGGGTTGAAGCAAGCTCCTAGAGCTTGGTATGGGAAGATAGCAGAGTATTTGCAATTCTGCAGGTATCTTGCTTCCAACTCAGATTCTAGCTTGTTTGTCAAGAAGAAGGGGGAGCTTCAAGTCTTGGTCCTGCTGTATGTGGATGACATGATTGTCCCAGGGAATTCGGAGGAGGAAGTAGCAAGGCTCAGGGCTGAGCTTGCTATACGCTTCGAGATGAAAGACTTGGGGGAGCGTTGGCGAAGGGAGTGCGGAGTTCTCATTTGCCAAAAGGTTTATGCAGATCACATTGTAAGTCGATTCGGCATTGGCGAAGGGAAGTGTTGCTCTACTCCACTAGAACATGGGCTGAAGCTTTGATGAGATGAAGGAAGGATTCTTCCTGATCCCTTGGTGTTCAGGTCTCTTGTAGGGAGTTTGATTGTAACACCCCCTATCCGTCGCATAGCATATAGCAGTAGGTCCGGCCGGGGCCCGACGCCATATACCACAGATAGACCGGGTGGTTACGTATGGAAACCATCCAACCAATCTCAGTGTCCAGGGCCGTGTGCCGCATTCGCCGTCAAAATCGAATCTTCTGAACACGCACACGGGTATCGAACACGCCCGTGTTCGAGCTGACACGCCCGTGTTCCAGCTGACACGGCCGTGTAGCCGGCCGTGTACCCCATTATTTTCTCCCGTTTTCAACCCGAGCACTGCACGGGTTCTAGGACACGCCCGTGTCCTTGCCCGTGTCATATTGACACGCCTGGGCCCCCAGGCCGTGTACACGGGACATTTCGTCGAGGGGAGAACGACGACTGGATGACACGGCCTTGGACACGCCCGTGTCCTAGGCCGTGTGCCTTGTCTCGACGATCGTCGAGTGAATCTCGACGATTTCACCTTGACGATCGTCGACACGGGTCGACACGCCCTGCGACACGCCCGTGTCGCAGGCCGTGTGCCCATTCTTGACGAATCGTCGAGAATAACTCGACGATTTCACGACTAAGTGTCGACACGGGTCGACACGCCCTGCGACACGCCCATGTCGCAGGCCGTGTGCCCATTCTCGACGAATCGTCGAGAATAACTCGACGACTTCGCGGCTAAGTGTCGACACACGCTCGACACGCCCTGGGACACGCCCGTGTCCCAGGCCGTGTGCCTTCAGCTAGAAACCAAAACTGGCCCAAAACGTCCTCCTTTGCTCCTTTGAGTTTCGGGGCGTTACATTGATCTACCTGACGATTACAAGGCCAGACATTGCTTATGCTGTTGGCCGAGTAAGTCGGTTTCTGGCTGAACAAAGGAAGTCTCATCTGGTTGCGGCAAAGCAAATCTTGAAGTATGTCAAGTCAACCTCTGATATGGGACTCCTCTATAGTAGGGATGTCGACTTCGCTTTGCTTGGATACACGGACGCTGACTATGGTGCTGACTCGGATGATCGGAGATCAACTTCAGGTTATGTTTTCACTTTTGGTACAACTGGTATTTCGTGGTGTAGCAAGAAGCAGGATTCTGTGTCCGTGTCTACTATGGAAGCTGAGTATAAGGCTTCGGCCTTGGCTGCTTAGGAAGCTATTTGGTTGTAGAGGCTTGTAGAGGATGTTCATGAAGAAGTGCAAGGGCCTACTTTACTCTGGGGTGACAATGAGAGTGCTCTCAAACTGGTAAACAATCCAGTATGACACGCAAGGACCAAGCATATTGAGATCGCACACCACTTCATAAGGGAGAGGGTGTTGGAGGGATCTCTTCTGGTCGGGCATGTTCGGAGTGAAGATAATCTTGGTGACATCTTCACTAAGCCGCTGTCGAAGGGGCCTTTTCAGCGGTTACGTAACTTGCTTGGCTTCATCACCATTTCTCACTTCAAGGGGGAGTGTTGAAATTTGTGAATTGGAAGTGGGTGATGGGCAGGCCTGGCGGCCTGGCAGCCTGTACGGACTGAGTCCGTGACCTGGGCAGATTGCTGACTGCGGCCTGGGTGGTAGCTATCTTGGTGGCTTACTAATTGAGCAGCCTGTGGTCTGAGCGGCCTATGCGGACTGAGTCCGCGGCCTGGGCAGACTGCTGTCTGCGGACAGGGTGTTGGTTGTCTTGGTGGCTTGGCTAATTAAGGAGCGGCCTGAGAGGACAGAGGTTTGCGGGCTGTAGGTAGGGCTATGTTCAGTGGCCTTGTGTTGCAAGCTTGTGTTAACCGGCGGATTGGGTGTCCTGTCTGCGGGAGGCTTACGGACTGGCGTGTCCGCAGTGTCTGCTGTGGAGGACTGACCTTGGAGTTTGGCTACGGCCCTTGCCGAACTCTGGTGGTACAGCAGGTGCTAACTGCTGGGGAGGACTGCGTGGACTGATGTCAGAGTCCGGCAGTTGGCCGCTTGTTTGGGCAGTTATGTGAGGATTTCTTGTGGACTCTGCCTTAACACTGGAGGAGTATTGGCGATCTTCTTTGGGTATTGGCGGACTGGGCCTTGTCCGCCGAGATCGCACTAGGCCTTTGGTGATTTACTAGACTTGGTCACATTTTGTGACAAGTCCAGTGTGTCCGCAGTATCCGCCAAGTCCGCTGTTGACCGGGCGGACTGCCTTTGGTCGTGGACTTGTGGCGGATGGAGGCTTTGCTCTTGTGTCGTGCAGACTGCCTCTTACATATGCAGACTGTCACTGAAGGAGTTGTGGCTGTCCAAATGTTGATGTGAGCGGACTGTGCGTACTGTACCTTGTCCGTTTAGTGTGGGCTGTCTGGTGCAAGGCCGCCCAATAATGAACGTCGGTGCCTTACTTCTGGCGGTTGTCTTGGAATCCGGCTAAGTCTTTGCGGACTCAGCGAACGGAGGTTTTGCTAGCGCGCGGGCTGGGGTGGTGATCGTATCCACTAGGGTGGTGACCACACTCCTCACCTAGCCTATAAATAGAACCCCCCCGACACGTCTACAGTAACAGAGTGAATAGTAAGTTGGGCTTGGGAAAATGTTATGGTCTGCGGTTTTCTGTCCACGCGGGTTGAGTAGTGCTGACGGTGTGCGTGTGAAGGTCGCGCGGCTAGCTTCAAGGAGCCACGAGTTGGGCATTGAAGTGTGCGGTCTCTGCGATCTCAGCTGGTCGCTTCTGCGGCTTGTTAGATTTCTACTTCAACTTGATCAAGTTCCAATAACCTGACCACCGGTCTCAGGCAGGTAGGCAGTCAATTCCTCTGTACTTCAGCAGGCAGCGAATAACGGTGTGTCTGCTTGACCTCGCGGTCTCGGTGGACTCCGTGTGCTATTGGGCTTGTAGCAGTTGCAGCTTGGGCGGCTTGGGCTACCTTGGCGGACGAGGCGGTCTCGGCAGTCTCCAGTGCTGTCCGCCCGGCTTGTTTCTTCTTTATATTTGTAGCTGTTGTACTAATGAAATCATGTCTCGCTACATATACCTCGCCTTATAAATAAGTGTGAATGAATAAAAGACCTGCTTGTTCTTCCATTTGTGGTTAGTGTTAAACTTACTCCTTGGGCTTCCGCATGATCAAAGTGTGAACTGGGTAGTTCTGAGAATGTTAATTTGGCTTTAGGCTTCCTTGCTGACCACTTTGAGAAAATTTAACACAGGAGGCCATAAAACAAGAGGATGTGGTGACAGGTATGGTTTAAATTTATAGCAAGTTAGCTTGAAATACTGATTACCTTGTGCGACGAGAGCACACTTTCATACGGGAGCTTCGCACACCTTTTTGTCCGAAGGATTTATATCGCGCATCGGAGTACCTACTTCGATGGCAAAGGACAAACTGGATGTGTTGTTGTCGAATGGCTGTTCTATGCGCGCGGATAAAGTCTATGACGTAAAGATTCATATTGGGAGTCAGGAGTTTGATCTGCAAGCATCGTTACTGCCGCTAATGGAGTTCGATGTGATATTTGGTATGGACTGGCTCTAGGATCAGCAGGCTTATATTGATTGCTGTCGCAAGGAGGTCAAGTGGGAAAAGGTCGTGAGATGAATTTTACAGGATTGAAAGGGTCGTGCAAGAGTTTGATGTCTGCTCTTCAGGTGGTAAAGGATATTTGTGCTGGTGCGGAGCTGTTCTTCATGGTAGTGGAGGTTGCAAAGCCTAATCCTACATTGGACAGTATCTCAATGGTATCTGAGTACCCTGATGTTTTCCCTAGCGATCATCCGGGAGACCGACCTCAACGGGAGATTGACTTCACGATTGAGCTCGTGGAAGGTGCCAAACTAGTGTCATGCTCTCCGTATCAGTTAGCATCTAAGGAGATGGCTGAGCTGAAGGTTCAACTCCAGTAGTTGTTGGAACAGGGTTATGTGCGTCCACGTTCGTCGCCTTGGAGCGCAACGGCCCTTTTTATTAAGAGGAAGGACAGAAGCTTGAGACTTTGTATCGATTATCGAGAGCTGAACAAGCTAACGGAGAAGAACAAGTACCCGATCGCAAGGATTGATGATCTGTTTGATCAGTTAGTCGGGTCATCGGTGTACTCAAAATTGGATCTTAAGTCTAGTTATTATCAGCTGAGGATAAGGGAAAGTGATATCCATAAGACAGATTTTAGCACGAGATACGGGCATTATGAGTTTACGGTCATGCCGTTTGGGCTGACTAATACGCCATCAGTGTTCATGGATTTGATGAACAGGACTTTCAGAGTACATAGAACACTTTGTGAACGTCTTTATCAACGATATATTGGTGTACTCGCAGTGTGAGGAGGATCACTTTAAGCATCTGCATTTGGTGTTGGAGACGCTGAGGAGGAATCAACTGGACACCAAGTTCTCCAAATGCAAGTTTTGGTTGTCCTCAGTAGCGTTCCTTGGTCACATAGTCAGTGGAGAGGGAATTGCGGTGGATCCGGCGAAGATTGTTGCTATACGAGAGTGGCCTGTGTTGTCTACGGTAGCGGAAGTTCGGAGTTTTCTGGGGCTTGCCGGTTATTACAGGCACTTCGTGGAGAACATCTCGAGGATAGCGTTACCCCTCACGACTCTGACGAGGAAAGAGCAGAAGTTTGTTTGGCTGTTTGATTACGCATGAGCTTTTGAGGAGTTGAAAAGTCGATTGACCACGGCGCCGGTTCTAAGTTCGCCGAGTGGGACCGAAGGCTTTGAGATCTATAGCGATACTTCAGGTAGTGGATTGGGTTGTGTGCTACTGCAGCATGGATGCGTAATAGCGTATGGATCGTGACAGCTGAAAGTGCATGAGAGGAGTTATCTGGTCCATGTCTTGGAGTTAGCAGCAGTGATTTTTGCCTTGAAGCTGTGGAGGCATTACTTGTACGGTGTGAAGATCGTTATCTATACCGATCACAAGAACCTGAAGTATTTGTTGGATCAGAAGCATCTAAACATGCGGCAGCGTAGATGGATGGATTTCCTGGGGGACTACACTTTCAAGATCCACTATGTGCCTGGGAAAGGCAATGCGGTTTCGGATACGTTGTGTCGTAGGGCCCCTGCGCGGGCCAACTGGTTGTCGGTTCATGACGAGCACTTAATTCTGGAGTTGGAGGCATTGGAGATCTCTTATGTTGACAAGCAGATTAGTGCCGAAGTGTAGTTTAACTGGACGGAAGTTCAGTATGACCTGGCTGATCGAATTCGGCGGGCTCTGGATGTGGATAGCAACATGAAGCAACTCATGATAGAGGCTTTGGACGGGTCAAATTCCCGATATGAGGTTGTGGATGGATTGTTATGGAAGGACAGTCGTTTGTGCATCCCAAGGGTTGGTAATCTGCGGGTGGATTTGATGTACGAGGCTCATCATACCAAGTACTCGATTCACGCAGGGAGCACAAAGATGTACCGTGATATGAAGAAAATGTTCTGGTGGCTAGGACTTAAGAAGGATGTGGCACTATACGTGGCGAAGTATCAAACACAAGCCTTAGTGAAGGCAGAGTGCCAAAAGCCTGGAGGATTCTTAAAGTCCTTGCCTATTCTGGAGTGGAAGTTCGATGATGTTACAATGGACTTTGTGCATGGTTTGCCAAGGTCGTAGAAGGGAAACGACGCCATTTTGGTGGTCATAGATCGTTTGACGAAAGTGTCGCACTTCATTCCGCATAGGAAGGATGATTCTGTCGAGAAATTGGCAAAATTGTATGTGGATAACATTGTTCGGGTTCACGGTGGACCCCGCAGCATCGTGAATGACCGTGATGGGCGGTTCACGTCCAATGATTGGAGTTTGGTGCAATAGATGTTGGGAACAAAGTTGAGTTTCAGCACGGCCTTTCATCCGCAGACGGATGGTCAGACCGAGAGGGTCAATGGGATAATGGAAGACATGCTTCATATGTGTATCCTAGACTTCAGGAAACAGTGGGAAGACCAACTTTACTTGGTGGAATTCGCTTATAACAACAGCTAACAGGCGAGCATTCAAATGGCGCGCTTCGAGGTCGTTTATGGTAGGAGATGTTGCATGCCGTTATCATGGTTGGAAACGGGTGAGTCAAAGCTGTATAAGAGGCAAGAGGTGGAAGATGCAACCTCGTTGGTACAGACCATTCAAGAAAGATTGTTCATCGCTCAGGACCGGCAAGCTAAGTACTATAATGCCAAGCATAGGAACATGGAGTTCGCTGTTGGAGACTGGGTGTACTTGAAGATTAAGTCGTTCAAGGGTGTCTCGCGGGTACGATGCCTGAAGAAGCTAAGCCCGAGGTACCTTGGACCGTTTGAGGTTCTGGAGCGGATTGGTGAAGCGGCTTATCGGTTGAAGCTATTAGTGGAACTAAGTGGTCTACACGATGTATTCCACATATCAGTGCTACGGAAAGCGGTGCAATAGACTTCACAAGTGATTGCGGTCGATCAAGTACCAGTTGATAATGAGTTGACGACGAAGGTCAAGCCTCTACGCATTGAGGACTCGGAAGTCAAGCGGCTACGCAACAAAGAGCTCAGAATGGTCAAGTTCTGTTGGGACAATTGCGGTCGGGAGGAGCTCTCGTGGGAGCGAGAGCAGACAATACTTGAGGAGTACCCAAAGTTATTCCACTCAGGTACCGTTATATTTTTGGTTCTATCTTTTCCTTTTTTTAAAAATTTCGGGACAAAATTCTTTTAATAGGGAGATAGTTGTAACACCCTGAAACTCAAAAGAGGGACGGGGAGTATTTTGAGCCAAGTTTGGAACTTGGTAGGGGTTACACGGCCTGGGACACGGGCGTGTCCCAAGGGCGTGTCGTGCTCGGGTCGATGATCTAGCCGAGTGGTCGATGAATTAGGAGTTGACGATCATCGAGCAGCGAACATGGCCTGAGACGCGTGTATGTCCCAGGTCGTGTCCTTCTCAGGGTGATGGTCGGGCCATGTCGGGGGGAGACACACGGTGTTAGCGCACGGGCGTGTACGGGTAGACACGGGCATGTCAAAATCCAACATGGGCGTATCGAGTACTCGTGTCCTTTGCGGGACATTTTTGGTCCTGTGTCGAAGGAGGAACACGCCCGACAACACGGGCGTGTACTGGTTGACACGGGCTTGTCAGGTGTGACACGGGCGTGTCGGGTGCCCGTATCTTATTCTGGGTACGACGGTTTCGACATCGATTGAGGCACACGGCCTTGGACACGGGCGTGTCACAAGCCGTGTTCGGCCCATCTTTTGGATTTTAAGTGCGAATCGTGGAAGTCCATTTCCTTATTTTGGGATCCAACGGTTCAGAGCTATTCTTGTTGTGTTATACCCGAGAATAGGGTTTGGATGCCTTCATTTCTCTTAAGCCATCTCTTTCTAAAGTACTAGAGAGAGGGGAGAGCAAGGAAGAAGAAGGAAGGTAGATCCGACCCCCGGTGATGCTTCGGTGCCCCAAATCGCATGCCGAGTTCGGATCTTCGAAGGCAAGGACGTTGCGATGCTTTCATTCCGCATAGATCTTAATGGCGCCAAAGAGGAATGCTTGGGTAACGATTCTCATCCTATGACATGTGAAGTCCTCTTTTCCTTTGCATAGGAAGCCCGCTCTCACGAGTTTGCTGTGCGTGTGAGGCGTTCCTTCGAGTAGACATGAATAGTCGCCATTGTTTTGCATGTAGAGTCCATAATCGAGAAACGGACATATGCATGATGTGTGAAGCATACATGGACAAGTTGGTCTGGATCGGTGATGTTGCATTGAATGAATGGTCGGAGAAGACTCTGCACAGATGGTTGTTTTTTGGGTTTTCCACACGGTAGATTGCAACAGGGAGCCTTGGGGACTAACTCCAAGGTGCACCCAGAAAACTAGGCAGATGCGTGATTCTGCCAACATGGTGGCCTGGGAGCCAACTTGAACATAACTGGGTTATGTGAAGTGTGTGATCGAATTTGGACTCGGGGAAGCTAACCCGCACATAAGGCTTAAATTGACGTTGAGGTGTGAGAAACAGGTTAGGCGGAACCGTACCCGCTCTATGTGGTTCGGTTAAAGAGACCTAAAGTACTTGGCACTTACCGTTGGCATAGATGGTGGCTCTTAGGCATAGGCCAGAAATACCATAATGCTCATAAGAATTGTCGTCCAAGGGGCGGTGGTGAGATCGCGGTTTTGACCGGGTTCACCGAGAATGTGCCCTGAGAGCACAGGGTGTGTGGTTGTGAGTGCCTACGCCTGTGGTGAAGTGTTTATTCACTAGTGTTTGGCTATGCTATTAATGTGCAGGGAAGGAGCATCGCCGCCCCGATTTTTGGGGCGAGATCATTATAATTTTGTCAGCTTTAGCTGAATGTGGCTTTTTTTGCCACCGCTTCGGTGGATTGTGCTTGCAGGTGCTGCGGAGCCGAGTGGCAAATAGCGGGCAAAAGCCCTTATTGTTGAGACGGCCCTCGAAGGCCTATTTTTGAGTGTTTTTTTTATTCTCATGTATGATCGGCCTGCGTTCCGAGGTTTGGAACACACTTATATTTGAGTAATCTATTGTAAGGCCGTAAGGCCAAGTACTTGTGTATTTGTACGTTCATTCCTGTTGGGTTTTTGTTGTGGACATTCATGTTGTTGGTTGGGTTCTAATTATTGCAACTTTTAAATTGCTTCCGCTAGAATGTACTCTATGTAGAACGTTGGTTATTGGAAGTATGGTTCTTTTGTGTAACCTTCTGGTCTGTCTGTGGTATATGGCGTCGGGCCCCGGCCGGACCTACTGTTATATGTTATGTGACGGATGGGGGGTGTTATAGTTAGTCGGGCTGTGTCGGGGAGCAACACGGTTAGAGCACGGGCGTGTTATGGTTGACACGGGCATGTAAAACTTGACACGGGTGTGTCAAGAATCCGTGTCCTCTTCGGGATGTTTTTTGTCCTGTGTCGATTGAGGGACACGCCTCAAAGCACGGGCGTGTACATATTGACACGAGTGTGTTAAGGGTAACACAAGCGTGTCTAAGCCCGTGTCCTATTCTTGATGCGACGGTTTCAGCGTCGAGTGAGGTACACGGCCTTAGACACGGGAGTGTCGCAAGCCGTGTTGGGCCCAGGAAATTGATTTTAAGTGCGAATCGTGGCCGTCCGTTTCCTTCTTTTGGGATCCAAGGGTCCAGGCTAGTCCTTGCTGATTTAAGGCCGGGAATAGGGTTTGAAACCCTTATTTGTTTTGGGTTTTCTCTTTCTAAAAGCCTTAGATAGAGGGGAGAGCAAGGAAGAAGGAGAAGGAGAGTTCCGGCCGCCGGTGGAGCTTCGGACCACCAAATCACAAGCGAAGTTCAGATCTACGGAGGCAAGGTCGTTGTAGTGCTTTTTATCCATCTAGATCTTCATGGCGCCAAAGAGAAACACAAGGGTAATGATTCACTTCTTGGACATGTGAAGTCCTCTTTCCTTTTTGCATAGGAATCCCACTCTCGCAAGTATGCGGTGAGTGTGAGGTATTCCTTCGGGTAGACATGAGTAGTCCCCGCTGTTTTGCATGTAGAGTCCAAAATCGAAGTACGGACATAGGCATGGTCTGTGAAGCCTACCCGAACAAGTTTGTCTGGATCTGTGATGTTTCATTATATATGAATGGCCGGAGAAGACTCTTTGTCGATGGTTGTTTTATGGTTTTCTACGCGGTAGATTGCAATAGGGAATCTTGGGGACTAACTCCAAGGTGCACCCAGAAAAATATGCAGAAGCGTGATTCTGCCATCTTGATGGCCTGAGAGCCAACATGCACATAACTGGATTATGTAAAGTGTGTGATCGAGTTGGGACTCGGGGTGGCTTGACCCGCGCATATGGCTTAAATTGACATTGCGGTGTGAGCAACGGGTTAGGCGGAACCGTACCCGCTCTATGTCGTTCGGTACAAGCGACCTAAAGTACGCGGGACTTGTCATTGGCATAGATGGACGGTCTTAAGCTTCGGCCGAAAAGGCCAAAATGCTCATGAGATTTGTCGTCCAAGGGGCGGTGGTGAGACCGCGAAATTGATTGGGTTCATCGAGAATGTGCCCTGAGAGCACGGGGTGTGTGGCCGTGTGTGCCCACGCCTGTGGTGAAGTGTAATTTTCACTATATTGTTTGGCTATGCTAATAAAGTGCAAGGAAGGAGGATCGCCGCCCCGATTATAAGGGCTGGGTCATTATAATTTGGTCAGCTTTAGCTGATCATTGCTTTTGTTTGTCACCGTTGCGGTGGATTGTTGCTTGCAGGTGCTGCGGAGTCTAGTGGCAAAGAGCGGGCAAAAGCCCTACTCAAACGAGTAGGCGGAAATAAAGGCACGCCATTTAACTCTTAATGAGTAGGCAGAAATAAATGCAACACACGCATGCACTCTACAGAAAGTAAATACTCACGCACTCGACATAAGTAAACACACACACACACACATGCATAATTGAAAACAAACACACACACACTTTACTGAAATAATATAAAGCTATAAAAACTAACTCATACACGCACACACTTTTCAGAAATAGAAAAAAAACAAAGTGACTAGAAAATTAAAACAACTACATTTGTACCGCTAAAATGCGGTAGAAATGCATAAAAAGGGAAAACAAAAATTAAACGAGCAAAAAAAGTTGCAAATAAACGCAAAATAAAAGTGCTCGAAAAATTAAAACGAATACATTTCTACCGGTAGAATGCGGTAGAAATGCATAAAAAAAAGAAATAAAAATTAAACGGGCAAAAGGTTTTGCAAATAAAAGTGAAAATGAAAATGCTTGAAAACTTAAAACGGCAATATATTCATTCCTATAACTTCATAAAAGTGATTAAAAAGTGAAAATAAAGTGAAAACAACGAGAAATTTTACAACCTAAAAATGAAAATCTAAGTTAGTAAAAATGAAAATCACTTTGAAGATATTTTTACGGTTTTATAGGAATGCTTAAAAGGCTATAAAAATCCTAAGTCTAACACAATTAAGTAAAGTAATGAAAACATAAGAACAAAAGCTATACTCATACACACACGCGCGCGCATTTTAAAAAAACAAAAACAAAGTTAAACCAAAGAAAAAAATAAGATTGCTTAGAGAGGGGGGCTAAATCCATTCCAAAACAACATAAAGAGACAAAAATCTAAACATTTTATTAAGCTAAAACGAGTGTAATAGAAAGCTAAAAACAAACATAAGAGAGGGGAAGAAATTAACTTTACATAGCTTAGAAATGCATCTAACAGCCGGCGCTAAGCAAAATGACTCCAAAAAATGGAACATGAACTCATACAGCAGTTGTCCTTTTATAGGCAAAATTTTCCAAGTACACACCCTCTGACACGGGCGTGTCAGGGGGCGTGTCACTACTATTCAAATGGCGGCCGGTGATTTGACTTGAGATTTGACTTTGCGGCTGAAAATGCGGCGGTCATGCCCCATGTCACGGGCGTGACATTGGGTGTGTCGGGGAGGTTGAACTTGGCGCCGTTTGCTTCAAAAGTTGTCGGCGGCGATTTGTCGGGCCAGGTGGTGGAGTCACGCCCTGGAACACGGGCGTGTCGGTGGGCGTGTCAAGTTGGTCAATGATCATCAAGCGCATTTCGTCAAGCGAGCTTGACACGGTCTCTAGTACGAGGTGTGTCACATGACACGGGCGTGGCATTGGGCTTGTCGGGTTATCTCGACGATCGTTGAGCGCGTTTCATCGAGCAGGAGTGACATGGACCCAGGTCACGGGCGTGTCATTTGACACGGGCGTGTGGCCGGGCGTGTCACATGATTTTTCTACACTTTTGTTGATTTCACGGGAAATTAAGTTGTCATGCCAAGGTCACAAGCGTGACCCAAAGTACACGGGCGTGTACTATGCAAAAATTTGACTTTTCCTGAAATTTTTCAGAAAATCAAAATAAAGTAAGTTAGCAAAATATTTACAAAATAGGAGCAATTTATTAAAGAAATATAAGAAAAAATGACGAAAATAAACTAAAACAACTTTTTTAACGTACGTAAAAATACGTATATTTACAATTCATCAAATAGCCACATACTTAAGCTTTTACTATTCCAGAGCAAAAGTTGGAGATAAACTTCTAAGGAATTAAAGAAATCCTAAATTTAGCTACCGCTTGACTTAATTGAAAGAAAAATCTAAATAAATATTCGGGGTATAAGAGTTAAATACTAAATATGACAAAAATTTAAATAAAGGAAGAGTTCCAGCTAAAAAAACTTCTGGTTATAAGCAAATTGATAACAAAAAATTTTATTTGTTAGGCTAACAAAAATAGATTGGATTTATGAAAACTTTAGCTTGTAAGAATTATAGGAAATAATTTAATTTACAAATTATGCTCTCAAGAAGATTTTAAAATTAAATCTAGAATATTTGAAGTTGGCGGAGTAGGATGTTGTGGTATATGAAGAAGACTTTAATTTTTAGAGGCGAGGGTATATTTTTTCGCTCGAACCCCTAATAAGTTTTTTGGTTTGAATATGGATGTTTAGGAAAAAAAATCTTATTTTTCATAACATAATATATATTTTTAATATCTTCATAATAATCCAATGTATATGTGTAGGAGTATTGAATTTTATCCTCTTACACCATAACATATAATTTTTTCAAATATTGGAAGCCTATGTTTACGGAACAAAATCTTATTCATATTGACATAGGATCTTTTGAGGATCAAAATCATGTCAAGTAAGACATGAAAAAAAAAGATGGTAGGGTTTTTTCAAAAATAAAACTAGGTTTAATAAAAAGTTTTTAAGAACAACGTTTATAAATTAAATGTTCCTATATTGCGAAAAAAACCTTGTAGTTAACATAATTGAAATCTAAGATTGTTATTTTCTAACAAAATAAATGTGCAACGATTTAAATAGGTTAGAAGCTATGCTGAAAACAGGTCTTTATCTAAATAAAAAAGCATAAAAGTTTTTTTAAAACTTAACCCTAGATATCTAAATCTATCGATCTTCAATTAATAAATGAATAGTTAGCAAAGAATAAATAAAATTTGCTTATAAATCAACTCGCAACTAAATTTTTGGAGAGCGAAAATGGTTAAGATATGGTATATTCGATTTTATTTGTTTCATAATAAATGATTTTTTTGCGATTTTAGGGTTTTATCTTTTTTTTGCATTTTAAGTTATTATATTTTTTTTATTTTTAGAGTTATTCTCTTTTTTGGGGGGGGGGGATTTTTGATTTTCTAAGTTTTTTTCTTGAGTTTTTAGTTTATTTTGATAAGTTATTTACAAGAAAGAGAAAAGAAAGAAATGTTATTTACGAAGAAGATACGGAGTGAAAGAGATTTTTATAAAAAAATGTACAAAGTCAAAACTGGATGGCCTGCGAACAGACTCTTATTTAGGTGGTTGGTTCGATGAGTCGAACGTCGCGGGCTTGCTAAAAAGCGAGTTTTTACAAATGAGAAGAGTGGGGGGAAAGAGAAAGATTATTTTTACCAAAAATTTACAAAGTAAAGTAAACGAATACATTTTTTTGTGATTTTTTTAATTTTCCGTCTTTTTTTTTGAGTTTTTGTTTTCTCATTTTTTATTTTTGTTTTATGAATTGTTTGTGATTTTTTTTGTTTTATAAGTTTATTTTTTGAATTTTTGTTTATAAAATACAAGGAAAAGTTTTTTTTTGAAGGTTTTAGTTTTTGAAATTTTTTTTGAATTTTTGATGAAAATTTTTTTATTGCAAAATATAAAAGTGCAGAAATAGAAAAATAAGAAAACATCCTCATACTTAAATCCAACATTGTCTCCAATGTTGCAATTTAAGTATGCAGAACGATAATAGACAAAATTGAAATATGTACAAAAAGAAATAGGGAGGGTAAAAGCTTCCCTAAGACGAATTCCGGGAGTCCCGGGTTGAAACCATGCATTATTAAAAATAGCAATTATAGAACAACAAAAACAAAAAACAATAAACGCGGCCAAAATGGTATGGGCGGTAGGGGGTGGCATGTGTGTGTGTGACTCGAAGCTAACGTCTTAGCTATTGAGTGTGACAGCTAAGCGATCCCCTAGCGCGCACAAGAGCGCGAAACGTGCCGATGCGACAAAATAAATATATAATTTTTGAATAAAAAGGTTTTATTTATTTAAAGTATTTATTATTATTTTTTTGGTAAAAATTTGTTGCTTTTTGAAAATAAAGAAGTTAAAAACAAAACATATAAACGAAAAAAAATTTTGTGTTCTTTTAGGAGTTTTTTTAGTGTTTTTGGTTTTGTGGGTTTTTTAAGTTTTTAAGTTTGTTTTTTAAGTTTTAAGTTTTCTTTACACTTTTTTTGTTATGTTGTTTTTTTTTTCATTTTTTAAGTTTTTAGATTTTTAAGTTTTTGATTTTGAGGTTTTTTTAGTGTTTTAGTTTTTTTTAATAAAAATAATGAAAAAATGATTTTAATGTTTTTTTGTGTTTTAGATTTTTTGGTTTTATAGGTTTTTCAAGTTTTTAGTTTTATAGGTTTTTTAATTTTTGTGGAAACAACGCTATTTCATTTTTGTGTTGTTTTTTTATAGATATATATATAAAATAATAAGTATAAAATAAGCTCTTTTTTGTAATTCTTTTAGTAGTTTTATCATTATTATTATTATTATTATTAGTAGTAGTATTATTATTTTTGTTCGTCATTTTAATTTTTTTTGATATATATATAAAAATTGGCAGAATTAATAGTATTCCAGAGTTCGAAATAACGACACGAAAGATTCCCCGGCAATGATGCCAAAAACTTGATGGTTAAAAGTCCAAAAATTATTTTGCTTACGCGGCGACCCGGGCGGTTTATTTAAGAAAAGCAGAGTTGGATTTTATTTAGAAAATGGGGCGCACAGATTTATTATTTGGATATAAAATAGTGAAATCAAGTTTTAACGAAATGAGGCAAGTGCACCTATCGTGAGTAGTGCAAGATATTCCAGTGTGGAATATCGAGGTCATATTGTTCTCGGGTTTGAGTTGATTTTTTCTACTCTTCCCTGGAGGGGACTATTATTTTTCTGATAATTAACTTGTCGGGTTAATTTTTTTTATATATAAACAAAAAAGGGCAGAAAATAAAGATCTTTAAAAAGGTGGAGCCGATGAAGAGCTTAGCTCGATGACACCGAATTAAATTTGAATTAAAATATACTTTTAATAAAAAGAGATCCTAAGTTTCAAATTAATTAAGGCGGAGACTTGGCCGTGGAGGTTTCACTAAAATGAGCTCACCTAACTATAAGAATATCCCTCATCTGAACATTAAGACTATTCGATCGGGCTCTCGTCCGACGAAGGATTCCTCTTAATACCTGCATTACGCTAAGAATCTCGCTATTGGGTGGGGAACCCAATCCGGTAGAGTTAGAGCGCCCCCTCTCTCGAGGGTTAGTGCGGAACTCAATTTACCAAGGGGCGGTCGGTCCATACGCACGGCCTCTTGGCTAGCTAACATATGGAGTACGGAAATATAGCCCACACATTGATTTTGTGGTCCTACACTTCGTAAACCCTAGGCAAACGTTAAGTAATTTTAATTAATTAGAAAAACAGAACCTTTTATTATTTTAAGCTATTTTATCTATCCCAATGCTCTTCGATACTGAGGGCTAAGAGCGGTTAGCCACTCATTGGAATGGGGACGGCAAGCGAGGTAAGCAATAAATAAAGCAATAAATGGAAAGCAGAAAAAAGAAAGCAGTAAAGAAAGCAGTAAATTGCAAGTCCCACTCAAACGAGGCGGACTGAAATGAAAGCTGTAAAAGTACAAGAGCTACTTAAATGAGTAGGCGGGAAATGAAGACCTGTCATTTAACTCAAATGAGTAGGCGGTAAATAAATTCCTGTCATTTATCTCCTAGCGAGTAGGCAGAAATAAATGCTAACACTCATGCACTTTACTTGAAAGTAAAACACACCCACTTTATAGAAAGTAAACACACTCTACTGGAATTGAAATACGCACACACACGACAGAAATGAAAACACACACGTACAAGTCCTACTCAAACGAGTAGGCAGGAAATAAAGGCACGCCATTTAACTCTTAACGAGTAGGAGGAAATAAATGCAACACACGCACGCACTATTCAAAAAGTAAATACACACGCACTCGACATAAGTAAACACGCACAAACTTGCATAATTGAAAACAAACACACACACACTTTACTGAAATAACATAAAGCTATAAAAACTAACTCATACACGCACACACTCTTCAGAAATAGAAAAAAACAAAGTGGCTGAAAAATTAAAACAACTACATTTCTACCGCTAGAATGCGGTAGAAATGCAAAAAAAGGGAAAATGAAAATTAAACGAGCAAAAAAAGTTGCAAATAAATGCAAAATCAAAGTGCTCGAAAAATTAAAACGAATACATTTCTACCGCTATAATGCGGTAGAAACTCATAAAAATAAAAAATAAAAATTAAACGGGCAAAACATTTTGCAAATAAAAGTGAAAATGAAAATGCTTGAAAAATTAAAGCGGTTATATATGCATTCATATAACTCCGTAAAAGTGATTAAAAAGTGAAAATAAAGTGAAAAGAACGAGAAATTTTAAGACCTAAAAATGAAAATCTAAGTTAGTAAAAATGAAAATCACTTTGAAAATGTTTTTACGGTTTTATAGGAATGCTTAAAAGGCTATAAAAATCCTAAGTCTAACACAATTAAGTAAAGTAATGAAAACATAAGAATAAAAGCTATACTCATACACACACATGCGCGCATTTTAAAAGAACAAAAACAAAGTTAAACTAAAGAAAAACGTAAGACTGCCTAGAGAGGAGGGCTAAATCCATTCCAAAACAACATAAAGAGACATAAATCTAAACATTTTATTAAGCTAAAATGAGTGTTGCAGAAAGCTAAAAGCAAACATAAGAGAGGGCGAGAAAGTAACGTTACATAGCTTAGAAATGCATCTAACAGCCGGCCCTAAGCAAAATGGCTCCAAAAAAAGGGAACATGAACTCATACAGCAGCTAGCATTTTATAGGCAAAATTTTCCAAGTACACGCCCTCTAACACGGGCATGTTAGGGGGCGTGTCACAACTATTCAAATGGCGGCCGGTGATTTTACTAGAGATTTGACTTTGCGGCTGAAAACGTGGCGGTCACGCCACAGGTCACGGGCGTGACATTGGGCTTATCGGGGAGGTTGAACTGGTCACCGTTTGCGTCAAAAGTCGTCGGTGGCTATTTGTCGGGCCAGGTGGTGGAGTCACGCCCTGGAACACGGGCGTGTTGGTGGGCGTGTCGGGTTGGTCGACGATCGTCGTGCACGTTTCATCGAGCGGGTGTGACATGGGCTTTGGCACGGGGCATGTCACATGACACGGGCGTGGCATTGGGCGTGTCGGGTTGTCTCGACGATCGTTGAGCGCATTTCGTCGAGCGGGAGTGACACGGGCCCAGGTCACGGGCGTGTCATTTGACACGGGCGTGTGGCCGGGCGTGTCACATGATTGTTCTTCACTTTCGTTGATTTCACCGGAAATTGAGTTGTCACGCCCATGTCATGGGCATGACCCAAACTACACGGGCGTGTACTATGCAAAAATTTGACTTTTCCTGAAATTTTTTAGAAAATCAAAATAAAGTAAGTTATCAAAATATTTACAAAATAGGACTAATTTATTATAGAAATATAAGAAAAATGACGAAAATAAACTAAAACAACTTAATTAATGTACATAAAAATACGTATATTTACAATTCATCAGATTTATATCGCGCATCAGAGTACCTTCTTCGATGGCAAAGGACAAACTGGATGTGTTGTTGCTGAATGGGTTTTCAATACGTGTGAATAGAGTCTGTGATGTAAAGATACGAATTTTGAATCAGGTGTTCGACTTGCAGGCGTCATTACTGCCGCTAGTGGAATTCGACGTGATTTTTGGTATGGACTGGCTCTCGGAGCAGTAAGCATACATTGATTGGAATCGCAACGAGGTCAAAATGGGAACTAGTCATGAGACGACATTTGCGGGCTTGAAAGGGTCGAGCAAGACTTTGATGTCTGCTCTTCAGGTGGTTAAGGCGGTTTGTGCTGGTGCAAAGCTGTTCTTCACGCTAGTGGAGGCTTCGAAGCCTAAGTCTACATTGGAAAGTATCTCAGTGGTATCCAAGTACCCTGACGTGTTCCCTGGTGATCTCCCTGGAGCCCCACCTCAGCGGGAGATTGACTTCATATTTGAGCTAGTGCCAGGTGTCAAACCTGTGTCACACTTCCTTTATTGGTTAGCGCCTAATGAGATGGCGGAACTGAAGGTTAAGCTTGAAGAGCTGTTTGATCAGGGTTATGTGCATCCAAGTTCATCGTCTTGGAGAGCACCGGTCCTTTTTGTTAAGAAGGACAAAAGTTTGCGGCTCTGCTTCGATTATCGAGAGCTGAACACGTTAACAAAGAAGAATAATTACCCGATCCCAAGAATTGATGATCTGTTCGATCAGTTAGTTGGATCATTGGTGTACTCTAAATTGGATCTTAAATCCAGATATTATCTATTGAGGTAAGAGAAAGTGATATCCCCAAGACAGCTTTTAGCACGAGATACGGGCATTATGAATTTATTGTCATGCCATTTGGGCTGACTAATGAGCCATCCGTGTTCATGGATCTGATGAACAGAACTTTCAGAGAGTACCTGGACCACTTCGTGATCGTCTTTATCGACGATATATTGGTGTACTCATTGTGTGAGGTGGATCACTTTAAGCATCTACATTTGGTGTTGGAGATGTTGAGGATGAACCAACTGTACGCCAAGTTCTCCAAATGCGAGTTTTGGTGGTCCTTAGTAGCGTTCCTTGGTCACATAGCTAGTGGTGAGGGAATTACGGCGGATCCGGCGATGATCGTTCCTATATGGGAGTGTTTTGTGTTGTATACGATAGCGGAAGTCCGAAGTTTTGTAGTGCTTGCCGGCTATTACAGGCACTTCGTGGAGAACTTATCGCAGATAACGTTACCCCTCACGACTCTGACGGGTAAGGACCAGAATTTTGTTTGGACACCTGAGTGCGCACAAGCTTTCGAATATTTGAAAAGTCGGTGGACCACGGCGCCTGTTCTAAGTTCGCCCAGTGGGACCGATGGCTTTGACATCTACAGTGATGCTTTGGGCAGTGGATTGGGTTTTGTTCTACTGCAGCATGGAAGTGTCATAGCTTATGGCTCGCGTCAGCTGAAGGTACATGAGAGGAATTATCAGGTCCATGACTTGGAGTTAGAGGCAGTGATATTTGCCCGGATGGTGTGGAGGTATTACCTGTACGGTATGAAGGTCAATATCTATACCGACCACAAGAGACATAAATATTTGTTGGATCAAAATGATCTAAACATGCGACAGCGGAGATGGATGGAGTTCCTGGGAGACTATACATTCAAGATTCATTTTGTGCCTGGGAAAGGCAATGCGGTTACAGATGCATTGAGTCGTAGGGCCCCTGCGCTGTCCAATTGTTTGTCGGTTCATGACGAGAGTTTGATTCGGGAGGTGGAGGCATTAGAGATCTCTTGTGTTGATAAGCAGACTAATGCCGAAGCGTAATTGAAATGGACTGAAGTTCAGTATGACCTGGCTGATCAGATTCGGCAGGCTCTGGATTTGGATAGCAACATGAAATAAATCATGAATGAGGTTTTGGATGTGTCAAGTTACCAATGTGATGTTGTAGATGGATTGTTATGGAAGGACAGTCATCTGTGCATCCCAAATGTGGGTAAACTGCGAGTGGATTTGATGTACGAGGCTCATCATACCAAGTACTCGATTCACCCTGGGAGCACAAAGATGTACCATGATATGAAGAAGTTGTTTTGGTGGCCAGGATGAAAGTGATGTGTTAGATCTGAAATACTCTATAGGGGGATGAATATAGTATCCTAAAATCCTTTAGAAAACTTTACAGCTTTTGATGTAAATAAACACTACAGAATAACAAATAAATATCCACAAACACACAGCAGACCTAGTTAGCACAAACACAGCAAGAACAAAAGAAAGGGCAACCAGACAACATAAGAAATTATAGTGGTTCCCCAACCTGGGTACATCCATTCTTCTACCGCCATGGTAGGAATTCACTCAGATTTTTGATCAGGTACCTGACACCAATGATCTTTTGATCAGGTGCTCAAAAACAAAACCTCAAGTCTTTTGGTCAGGTGACTTGCAACCAGGAATAACTTTTGAAGGGAGTTATAACCCTTTATACAGTGGGGGTGAGAGATGATATTATCTTCTCTTTCTTAATATACAACTGAGAAGACTTAAGTGGAAATGATTTTAGCAAAAAGCTCCCCCTGAGATGTAGAATGGTTCAGGAAAAAAAACTGGAGCTTTGCTTCAGGGTGATAGGTCTTCAATCTTTATCAACCTTCACCAGAAAGTATTCAGGAACTTCTTGACAGATGGATTTGTTGTTGTCCTTTGAAGTGTCCTGGAGTGTTGAAGAAAGAAGACTATTGATTTTGATTTGGTGTTCTTCTTCTTGAGATGGCTGATGTTCTTCTGGTCTAGGGCTTCTTTTCTTTTGCAGAGTTCTGTATTGAGAGTGAGCAGAGAAATCCTTGATTCAGACTGATTGTATTACTGACTATCTGTGTGTCTGTCTCAGTTATTGTATTATCTCTTGTGTGTGTCTTCTAGTCCAGGAAAGGAGAGGAAATTTCTTTAATATTTCCTATCAAGAAAATTCTCTTTCAAAATTTGAATTCTTCTGCATTAATTGCTGACGATCTTGAAAATAAACAGCATTGATTTATTTCCCCAACTGTCCCATGAAAAAACGGCAAGCAATAATCCTGGAGAAGACCATAATCAATGCTCTGTCTAATGATTATATTCAGAGAATATTTTAGCATTGATTACTCAGGAATTATTGCAATAGGAAGGGGACAGAATGAAGGAAATAACGAAGTCTGGATTCGTCGAACAGAGAATAGAAATCATCGAGCTGAGTTCACAGTTCGTCGAGCCGAGTTGCTGTGTTTGTCGACCAGATGACTTCAGTTCGTCGAGCTGAGTTCCAAGATCTTCGAGCTAAAACAGAACTGCATTCTCTAGAAACTTTGCCTTTTCTGTGTATGGAGTTCGTCGAGCTGATAACTGGTTTCGTCGACTGAAGTTCAGCAAAGTATTTCTGGACTTAGAATATTTCAAGATGCTTTTGGAATGAAAGTGTTGAAATGAAGTATCCAGAAATCGTCGAACTAAGAATTGGTTTCGTCGAGTTGAGGACCACTAACTGCTGCTGGATAACTCTGGCCAAAGTGGTCAAAGATCATCGAGCTGAGAATCTTGAATTCATCGACTGAAGATGATTCTGGACTTAGAAAAATTGAGAAACTTCTGGAATAAAGAAGTTGAAGTAGAAATTCCAGAAATCGTCGAGCAGAGAACTAAGTTCGTCGACCTGAGTCTAGAGAACCAAGTATGGACTTAGAATGCTGAACGTAGAGTCCAAAGATCGTCGACCAAAGAATCAAGTTCGTCGAGCTCAGCTCAGAGAATTTTCTCAGAGATCGTCGAGCTGAGCACGACTATTGTCGACCTGAGTTCGACGAACATCGAACTCATTTTACTGAGTCTTTGGGAAATCTCTAAATCTTGAGTCTCTGGCAGTCTGATGATGGCTGGTCCATGCAGTGTTGATCCTAAGGACTTGGCCTAGACTGTAGGACACAACTATGACCATGGCTATACATGATGGGTCACAAGATCCTAACTTAGTAAACCTAGCCCAAATTAAACTAAGGATCCAACAATCTCCCCCTATTTGGGTGAGGTCACTAATTACAGACTCTGACTAAACTGAAAATAAACAAAGTAGGAAATACATATATCTGGCAGTGAAAAATGAACACATGCAGCAGATATATATATACAGATAAGCTTTGTTCAGAAATAAGAAAGCAGTTATAAACATAATAGAAATTAACTAATTTAGAACTCATTTCTTTTGCTTCTTCTCTTTTGTCTTTTCTTCTTTGCTCTTGCCTCCTGGCTTTGTAAAAATAATTTCTCTGTTTGGATCTGAAAGTTTATAGTTGCCTACCTAAATCACCTAGAGGGGGTGAATAGGTGAGATGTGCGTCTTTTTGAGGAATAAGAAATTACAAACCAATGCACAAATCTATCTACCAATCAAACACAGACGACACAAGATTTATAGTGGTCCCCAACCTTGGGTACATCCACTTTCCCTCACCGATCTAGCAATACAATAGACTCGGCTACTCCACTATCTCGGATTGAAAATCAATCCTACCCTCGGAAAAATGTTCCTACAATCTCGATCAACAAAACGGATCTACACTCGGAAGATGAAACTTCCTACAATCTCAGAGTTGAAAAACTCCTACACTCGGAGAAAACTTCTCCTACAATAATGAAATAAAATTATATAGAAATACAAATAATGAATCTTGTCAGATCTGCAAGTAATCGGCCAGTATCTTCTTCTTCTAGACTTTTCTGCTTTATCAGATAAGTGAAGAAAACCTCAGCAAAATCAGATCTGAATCTTCTTGACTTAACACAATCGAATAGAGGATGAAGAGTTGAGCGGAAATCTCGATCTGTAAAATCTTCTTAATCTTAATCCTCTGAAAATGAAAACCCTTGCCGGTCGGGAATCTGCGACAGCAACGGCGGTGGTTTTCATTTCTTGGAGAGAGAGAGAGAGAGGAGACAGAAATTCTTGAGAGAGTATGGCTGCAAAACTTCTTAAAAATAATCTTCTTTGATAAATTTAGACTTGTTAGGGTTTGTCGGTTTTGACAAGATCTTTTATAGGAGAGGAGAAGATTAGCCATAATTGAGTCATTATGAGAGACACGTGGACCAATCACATCAAAGTTTATGAATAAGACCGTTAGGTCTGGACTTAATGAATTTTCGAAAAAGTCAAAGTAAAATACTCGAGATGTAAAAGACTACTCGAGTACATGCAACACTTCTCAAGTAGGTAGAAGATGACTACTCGAGTACATGAGAAAAACTACTCGAGAGGGAATGAGATCATTACTCGAGTACATGGAGTCAACTACTCGAGTAAATAAAAATTCAAGGAATCAGCTACTCGAGTAACATGAATAATATACTCGAGTACTTGAGTACTTACACGAGAGGTGGAGTAAATTACTCGAGTATAAGAAATACTACTCGAGTATATAAGAATGAACTACTCGAGTATATAAGAAACTACTCGAGTCATAGACTTAGAAAATTTCTGGAACAGGAAAACTGAACTACTCGAGTATAGAAGTTAAACTACTCGAGACAAATAGAACTACTCGACTATATAAGATGACTACTCGAGTAATTCACTTAAAGAAATTTTCTGGAATGGAATTCTGGATTAGACGAGTATAAACACTGGACTACTCGAGTAGTAGATGAACTACTCTTGTACATGACTTAGACTACTCGAGTAAGTGAGAACTACACGAGAGTCAGAATTCAACTACTCGAGACAGAAGATAGAACTACTAGAGTATATAAGATGACTACCCGAGTATTTAACTTAGAAAAATTTGAGAAGATAATTTCTGTAAAACTCGAGATGAGAAAATAAACTACTCGAGATATATCTTAACTAATCGAGATATATCTTAACTACTCGAGTAAGAATATTATTACTCGAGTATGAACTCAGTAACTTACTAGAGTAAGTAAAGAACTACTCGAGTAGTTTACTTAGGAAAATTTTTCTTGATAGAATTTTTCTTCTTCTAAGGTGAAATCAGCATCAAGTCTTTTCACATAGTCCTAAAGCTTGAATATGAAGTGTATCCCAATAGAGAGGCTGTTGATGTGCGGAAACGACACATCAGGCAGCTAACACGGAGGGAGCGTGCTCGGTCTCACAGGCTAGGAGAGGAAGAGGGAGGAAGGAAGCTTCTGAGTGCTCGAGAGTGGAGCAAGCAGCTTGTCAAGGAGTTGCGGGGATAGAGGAGAGGAAAGGCTTGATCAACGGAGAAAGTTGACCAAGAGAGGAGGAGGTTGATCAGGAGCTATCGAGCAGACGGTTAATTGGACGGTTGTGCTTGCAGGTTGTTTGCCGAGAAGATCTGAGCTGAGCTAGGAAGAAGAGAGAAGGGGCTGCTAGCAGCGGCAATAGCAGACTTCGCCCGCCGCGACTTAAATGACACTCTTGCGACGGGCTTTCCTTTTATTAACAGAAAGAGTTACAAGCTTGCTAGTACTCCTTCATAACAAAGCAATAAAGGGGTACAAAAAGAAGCTGGCGGCTAAGGAAGAAGAATTCCAGGAGGCCGCGCGGACTGAAGATCTTAATCAGCAGGTCGCGCTGTTAAGGGAAAACGGGAGACCGCACGGACTGTTGATCAGAGGCCGGCAGGCCGCGCGACTAAGCGGAGAAGGGAGCGTGGACCGAAAAACTGAGTCCGCGGGAGCGCTTTGGCGATGATTCTTCTGGCGACGATGAGTCGATCCCTCCCCCCCCCCCCCCAATGAGAGGCATGGGGGGCTATTTATAGGCCCGAGCAGGTAACGGCTTGCGATGACGTTACCCCCGGTGAGACGGTACCTTGAGCGAGATGGAGACGGAGTCCGCTATGTCCGCACTAGACTGCGCGGACTGGGGCTTTGTTTTGGAGCTGATGCTGATGGCGAACTGGATGGCGGATTGAGACGCTGAATGGCAGACTGCGGGGGGCGTCCGCGGAGTCCGCCACTGCTGAACTGGGGAGATGCAAGGGGCGCGAGCAGGAGTGCCCGTAGAGTCTGACGAGTCCGCACGAAGGTATGCAGACTGAGACTGCCTTCTGGAGCAGTTGAGGTGGACTTGGAGTCCGCAACTGATGACTGAGTCTGTGCCAAGACCGCGGACTGGGGAGGGGTTGACCCTGCTGCTGGAGGAGCTGGTGCTGAGCAAGGTGAAAGTGCAAGTTAGATCTGATATACTCTAGAGGGGGGGGTGAATAGAGTATGGTGCTTGCTAACAACTTTTTACAATTGTTGTTGTATTCCTAAGTGAACAAGGAAGCAAATAATATAAAGTAAATCTAAACACAGAAACTATCTAATCACAGATGAATCTAATTACAAAGCAATCACAAACCACAGCCAGAAACAAAAGAAAGACAAGCAACCAGAAGACACAAGGAGCTATAGTGGTTCCCCAATCAACCTGGGTACATCCACTCTTCTACCACCCTAGGTAGGAATCCATTGCAGGATGAGTTGATCAGGTGTGCTGGGCACCAATGAGCTTTTGATAAGGTGCTCAAAAACCAATTCAGATTTTTTAATTAGGTGTCTTGCCACCACTGAGTTTTGATAAGGTCTCTAAAACCAATCACAAACTTTTGAAGGGAGTTTAAAAAACCCTTTACAATAGAGAGAGAGAGAGAGAGAGAAAGGGATAAGTTGATCTTCTCTGTCAACAGTCAGAGAGAAGATAATGGATGTTGTCAAAGCTCCCCCTAAGATCTTGAGTTGTTTAGGAAGTGAAGCTTTACAGTAGGGTGATAGGCCTTCAGATGGTTTGATCTCCAGCAAAAGATGCTATCAGCAATAGCTGAAATGTGAGGTGTCTGGAGTCTTGAATGATGATGGCCTTTGAACACTTGAATCAAGAGAGATCTGAAAATTTCAGTTAGTTGATCTCCTTTTTGTGATGGTGTTCTTGTATGAATTTTGAGACTGAGAATGTCTGCAACTCTCTTTTTTTCTCTTGTGTACTTGTTGTTGACGTGTAAGAGTTGTTGCAGAGAATTGTTGTTGCAGAAGTTTTTTTGTGTCTAACTCTTTCTTAAGAGACTAAAAAAACTGATATTTTATTTCCTTGATCTGAATAGAAATGATTCTCTATCCAAGATAGTCGTTAGCCTGTCAATAAATAACTTCCTTAACTGCATTTGTCTTCTAGAGGAAAGTCCAATAAAACATTCCTTGAAAATTCCTTGAAACTTGCTCCAGATTAAATGAAAACGGCTACAAGATCTTTGACATAAATGATGAGAATAATTCTACAACTGTCTGAATTTGAATCTTGAAAAACGTCTAACTCTTCAGAAAAACGTCGAACTGAGCCCCACTATCATTGAACTAAGCTCAGAGACTGGTCTTGGACAGAAACCGAGATCGTCGATCTGAGCTCAACTATCGTCGAACTAAGCTCAGAGATAGAGAATCAAACTGGAGTCAAGAACGTCGATCTGAGCTCGCAGATCGTCAAATGGAGTTCGACGACCCGTTGAAGTTGAGCTCAGAGATCATCGAATGGAGTTCGACGATTCGTCAAAGTGAGCTAAACGATCATCGAATGGAGTTCGACGATTCGTCGTACTAAGCTCGACGAAATGACTTAGTCTCCAAAACCGAATTCTCTGGTCTTGAGGGCAGCTTTCAAACCTAACTACTAACCCTTAGACTCAATTCTAATTGACCTTTAGATCTATACAATGAGGTCAAAACAGGTTTCCTAAGAGACATAGTGATCCTTGCCCAAATCAGTAATAGGGTGTTCCAACAATCTCCCCCTATTTGGGTTAGGATTACTATTTACAGATCTTGGAAAAATAAAAAACATACAAAGCAGAAATGCAACAAAAAAAACATTACAGAATCACAGATATTATCTCAGATAGTCAGAAAACAAAATATACTGTCACCTTACAGAATCATTCTTTTTCCTTGCCCTTATAAGTACTATTTCTCTGTTGGGATTGAGAGCTTCTTTCTTAGATCTTCTATCATCAGCTGCACCTAGAGAAGTTTGTTGCTTTGGCCTGGGCACTACAGCTTCTGGATGCAGCTTCATGTATCTTTCTGAATCAAAGAACTTACTGGATGAGTATCTTTCAAGTTCCTTCTTCCTTTGATCTGATAAGGTAGTTATATTGGAAGTATCCCTTCCTTGTTCTCTGGCTTTCTTGATCTGATCTAAAGCAGCCAATTATTTCATCCTAGCTGTCCATGAAGTAGGATTGTTTTCTGGATCCTCAAATGGAACTGGAGGCTCATATCTATTTGAGGGATTATCTTGAGGGGCTCTGGAAGAGACTAAATCTTTCAGCTTATAAGGAAATGGACCAGAGGTTGTATCAGATGGACCTTGTCCTTCCCTTGAATATGGATGTTGCCTGGAATATCCTTTGGAGTAAACTTGAAATTATCTTTGATTTCCTCTTTAATTTTCTCTTCTTGACTGGTAGCCTCTAGATTGACTTTCTCTGTATTGGGATCTATCTTGAGGTTGATATGAGCTTTGGCTTCTGGCAGAGGGTTGAAATGCAGAACTTCCACTTGCACCTGCATGAGGTGAAGGAGGAGGAGGAGGAGGATTATTGAACTGGGATGATCCTTTATCATATTTTCTCTTTTTCTTCATAGCTTTCAGTTGATTTTTGGAGTATTGCATCCAATGTTCTGCGATAGGACAATTATGCAGTATGTAATAAGGAATGTCATTTGTGTCTTTTACTTTTGCTAGGGGAACTCTCTTCATTACTTTGCTTCTGGCCTTTCTTTTTCTTGCAATAGTTGCAGAGGAATCATCTGAATCAGTCGTAAACTGATCACTATCTGAGCTTTGAGGGTTATCATACACTGCATCAATCTTTTTGAGATAATCTATCTGTTGTTGTGACTGAGCAGGAGAGACAGCAGAAACAAAAATAGTAACAGCAGTAACATCAGGAAGAGGGGTGGAAGCAATACTGGCAGAAGAAATTACATCAGTAGATTCAAATACAAAACTTTCAGAAACAACACTTTCAGAAACATAAGGTACAACAGCAGTAGTATCAGATGAGACTGGAAAAACAATTGCAGAAGGAGTAACAGTAGTAAGAGCAACAGAAACATCAGTAACAGCAGGAGGAGCAGCAACAGAGAGGGAGTTTATAAAGGAGCTTATTAAACTGGTGTCACAGCTTGAAATAGGCACAATGACCTTAGAGAGATCTTCAGATTGCTGGTCTTCAGTGTGCTGGACTGGAAGATAGTTGAAATAAGCAGAATCAAACACTGATAACAGTGACCTGAGGTCCACTGTGATAACTGCAACTGGAGGTGTTGAAGCTTGAGCTTGGACTGAAGAAACAGCAGCAGCAGGCAATCTTTCCACTTAATGAGGCATCTCCCCCTACCAAGATTCAGTGGAAACTGGATCAAGGCACCCATAAGAAGGGATTTCCTGAGAAGGAAGAAGAGAGGAGAGCCTGGCAGATAGTTCTTGTACTGTTTTTATAAGTGGAGCCAAAGAGGTCTCCATCAAGAGTGATAGCCTGGGAGCTATCAGCTCATAGAGCCTCTCTGCAAGAGCTGGAAGATCTACATGCTCAAGATGGACTTGAGTAGAGGTAGGAATTGAAGGTGGAGCAACAGGAGATGTTGGTGGAGAACTTGTGGATGGTGGAAATGAAGGTTGAGAGATGGGAATTGTGGAAATGGAAGAAAGTGGAATGGAAATAGATGGTGTGAAAGATGGTTGTGCAATGATATCTTGAAGTAGTTGTTGGTATGAGGTGGATGAAGATGGTGGCTCAGCAGGGGATGAGGGAGAATCATCCATAAATGAATCATCTATAAGATTGAAGGATGGAATGTGAGTTGATGAATCAATATGTAAGTGTGGGTATTGATGTAGAGGATGGAAGAGTTCTTCTGTGAGTTGTGGAGTTGGAGAAGGAATAGAAGTTGGAGATGGGGTGGAGATTATGACGGTGGAGGTGACTGAGGTAGATGAAATAGGAGGAGAAGGAGTAGGAGAAGAAGCAGCAGGCAAGTCTTCTGCAGGGGCAGAAACTTGAGGGGAAGTGACTGGAGCAGTCCTTGTTCCTGAAGTAGAGCTTGCAGAGGGCCTGCTGGGCTTCACAATTTGCCTATCCCATTTTCCAAATAGGGCACAGGTGAGCCTCTTGGAGGCATTGATGTGCATCCCATTTGAAACTAGCAGTGCAGGGCATCTGTTTTGAATAAACAGCCCTAATATCCTTCCAAAATTAACAAAATTTTTGTTAATCTTCTTCTTAATTTGGTCAAAGAAGATTTCTCCCCAGTTCAGTTGTTTCTTATCCACTAGGGCACCCATCAAGCAGAGCTGATACCTGGATATGGTATCATGGGCTGAGTGTTTGGCCAACAATACCTTCCCAACAACATCAGCTAGGAATCTGTACTCAACAGATAGATTTTTCTTCAGCAATTTGCTAGGGTTTGCATCTGAATGTCCCATTCTTTCAAGCAAATCAGAAAACTCATCTCCAGAAAGTTCAGCAGAGTCTTCTCCAGATTTCAATTCAAAAATCTCTGTCAAAGCAGCCGGTGTTAGGGATACCTGTGTTCCTGAGATTGTTCCAATTACTGTATTCCGATCCTGATTGAGGGCAGTATACACCCATTTCTTGATCTCATTTGCAGCTAATTTGATCCTGGTGGTCATGATGGTAACTAGCTGTTATTCCTTGAAAAGTTCCAGAATATCTTTGAAAATTTGATCGCTGTTATTGAATGAGTCCATGTCGATATCAAAACCTGCATCAAATTTCATTGCGGCCAGGATTACAACTGAGACGGCCATTGATTCCTGCAAAAAATAAACAACCAAACGACCAAGTGTAGAGAAGTTTGGAGGGAAAGAGAAAGTTTGCAGAAAGTATGAAAGCACAAAGAGAGAACGACGGCCAAAAAATGAGTTTTATATTAGGGTTCAACGTAGAAAAAGAAAGATCGTTGAACTCTGTTCGACGATCTGGGCTTCTAAAGGTCATCAACTGAAAGGTCATCAACATCGTCGATCTCCGTTCGATGATATTGGAGAGCGTCGAGCTCCGTTCAACCAAAATCATCGAGCGCCGCACGACGATCGCTGACCTGAAAAAGATAGTTTAGCACTATCTGAGAAGCGCTGAACTCTGGTCGACTATTTCGGAATTCGTCGATCTCCGTTCGATGATCAGGGGGAAAATCGTCGAGCGTAGTTCAGAGACCAGAAACACTCTTATACACTAGAAAAATCAAGAAGTTTGCCTAGTCTTGGTCAATTTTAGAGTTTGAAAATCTTGGAACTTATTTTAGACTTCCTCCATCTAACATTCCTAACTAATTTAGGAAGAATGTATCTTTCTTTTCATCCAAGGGTTTGGTGAAAATATCTCCCCTTTGCAAATCAGTTGGGATATATTGAAGTTCAATTTTATTTTTCTCAACATTATCCCTTAGAAAGTGATGCATAATTTCTATGTGTTTTGTCCTACTATGGAGGACTGGATTTTGGGCTATAGAAATAGCACTGGTATTATCACAAAATATTTTTGACTTCTCTAAGTTGTAGCCATAGTCTAGGAGTTGGTTTTGATATATTCAGCTTCAGCAGTTGAAGTTGACACAGATGTTCGTTTCTTGCAAAACCAGTAGACAAGTCTGTCACCAAGAAACTGACAAGTTCCACTGGTGCTTTTCCTGTCTATTCTGCATCCAGCATAATCAACATCTGAAAATCCAGTTAAGTCAAATGCTGAATCTTTTGGATACCAGAGACCTAGATTTGGACAACTTTTTACATACTTAAGAATCCTTTTTACTAAGGTTAGGTGTGACTCTGTAGGGATCACTTGGAATCTAGCACATATGCATGTAGCAAACATTATGTCAGGTCTACTAGCTGTAAGGTACAATAAAGAGCCAATCATTGCTCTATATGTTGTCTGATCAACAAGTTTCCCATGTTCATCAGCATCTAATACAGCATTGGTAGGCATAGGTGTTTTCATGCATGATGCTTCAGACATACCAAATTTCTTAACCAATTCTTTTGCATATTTGGTTTGAGAAATAAATATGCCTTCAACATGTTGCTTGATTTGCAATCCTAGAAAGAAGGATAGCTTACCCATGCTACTCATTTCAAATTTAGAATGCATTAGATTGGAGTGTAACACCTCCCCTGTAATGGACGTATAATATGGGTCCGGCCGGGGCCCCACAACATACGAACGCCACAGCTTTAGTATTAAAAGTTGATATAGCTACCCACACTCAAAACACTTGCACAACACAGCGGAAAACCAAGCACAACTAGAAGTTATCCACTAACCAAAAGAGTAAACAAATGGCCTTAAGGCCTTACAACAAATGTCAAAAAGTAAACAGTACATCAAACATGAATGTGCCCAGCACTCCTAATCTACCTCGGCATGCAAGCCGGACAAAATAGCCACGAGCATACATCAATCAAAAGTAGTGCTACCAAAAGAGAAAACACTTCTTGGGCTTAGGCCTTTTTGGCCGGCGTGCTAGCTCCTGCGTGCGATCCTTGCCCTGTAAAAATTATTAGTAACGTGGGTCAGCAAAGGCTGACCTCAAACTGTGTAACAACACATCTCCTCCCGGCCGCCCCTAACGGACCCCGGGGAACCCTCCAACCTGCAAGTCAGCACTTCATATGTAATATAAATTTCTATAACTAGAAAAGCATTAAAACAGGTTTGGATGTCTCAATCAACAAACAAGTTCTCTACTGGTTGAGCATATAAAGAAAGGGCCTACTATGCAACATGAATGCAACACCCGGGCTTCACCCAAGGTACCCTACAGCGTATGCATCTAGCACAACATCACATCATTTGGGTACTCACATTTCCCCAATTGGCATAAAGCCGCAAACATTGAGGGAGACACAACTCCCTCCCACGGCGCACAGGCCGCCACATGGAATTCTTGCCAAGGCCCCACCCGCTCGTGGGCTTAGCCCCGGGCTTGCCTGCAAGCTCTGACATCTCATGTCAGGATTCCAACAACCACAGACTGACCGATTCTAAGAAGCCTTGCTGGACCCCACCCGCTCGTGGCCTCTTTGCCCGGGCTTGCCCCAAGCTTGGCATTCTCGTCAGTCTCACAGAAGGGGACTAGTCTCGCCGGGACACTCTCCACACATGACGCACATGTCACGGGATAGCCAGCCGACCACGGAGACATAGCCACGCCTTGGCACAACACAACCAAGACTAAACACATCGCAATCCCTCTTTGTACCGCAGCGTTCCCGCGCACCAAGGAAAACATCTCCAACTCGTGCGGAGCTAACCTTGTCCACCAAGGAAACCATCTCCATTCTCATACGGAGATAACCTTGTCCCTCAAGGAAAACATCTACCGCCACGAGGAGCTAACCTTGTCCGGGTTCGACTACAAGTACCCTTTTCTAGCAAACGGGACAATCACCACCACAACACAAACGGCATCTTGCCGCAACGGAAATCTCTACGAATCCCTAAGTTCGTATGCAACATCACCGGGCCGGACTAACGGTCGCGACCACGGCTTCACCCACCATGCCTAATCCACTAACGAAGCGGATCTCTAATGCAAAAATATGCCGGGGATGGACTCAATCAACCCAGAGGTTCCTCTTGAACCTTGGCAAACCAAAGCCCCTATCATTTGAGAGTTTGGTGCCCAAAAATCTAGAAGAAAAATGATGCTAAAAACGTGCATCCTAAAGACCGAGAGGAGAGATGTCGTTACCTTCCGACTCCTCTTCCTTGCCATGGCAAACTAGCCGGATGGAAAACTTCGCAACGCTCCAAGCTTCACGGATCCGGACTCGGCTCGCGATTTGGAGCTCCGAAACCCTTCCTACAGCCCAAGAGTTCTTCTTCTTCCTCCTTGCTCTAGTTTCTCTCAAGAACTAAGAAAGAGAGGACTTGAAAAAGAATGAGGATCTGTAACCCTAAATTCGGACTTAACTTCCTAGGAGATGGCCTGAACCGTTAGATCCCAAAACCAGAAAAAGACTGGCTGCGATTCGCCTGGAAAAAAAAAGACCTGGGCCGAACACGGCCTGGCACACGCCCGTGTCCAGGGCCGTGTGCCTCATTCGCCGTCTCAAATCGACGCGCCTGGAATCAGACACGGGCATTCGACACGCCCGTGTTCGATTCGACACGCCCGTGTCCCCAGTTACACGGCCGTGTGGCCTGCCGTGTATCTCCAACGACACGGCCCCAACACCAACCCGAGAGGTGACACGGCCTGGGACACGCCCATGTCCCAAGCCGTGTGCCAAGTCTCGACACCCGTCGACAGGCTTTGTGTCGACACCACGGAAAAATGTCGAGCGAAGATCGTCGACCAAACGGGACACGCCCTGTGACACGCCCGTGTCACAGGCCGTGTGCCCCAGTCTCGACACACTGTCGAGCAAAAGTGTCGACACTTGGGCCGAGTGTCGACACGGCCTCGACACGCCCTGCGACACGCCCGTGTCGCAGGCCGTGTGCCCCACTCTCGACACTCTGTCGAGCACAAAGTGTCGAAACTTGGGCCGAGTGTCGACACGGCCTCGACACGCCCTGCGACACGCCCGTGTCGCAGGCCGTGTGCCTCACTCTCGACACTTTGTCGAGCGAAAGTGTCGACACTTGGACCGAGTGTCGACACGGACTCGACACGCCCTGCGACACGCCCGTGTCGCAGGCCGTGTGCCTCACTCTCGACACTTTATCGAGCGAAAGTGTCGACACTTGGACCGAGTGTCGGCACGGCCTCGACACGCCCTGCGACACGCCCGTGTCGCAGGACGTGTGCCTCCTGCCAGAAACCCAAAAATTTTCCAGAACTGCAGACTGAACCTCTTGCAAAAATCTGGGGTGTTACAACTCTCCCCCTCTTAACAGAATTTCGTCCCGAAATTTCAAAACAAAAGAGGTACAAAAACTTAAATTGTACCTGACGAAAATAGTTCTGGATAGTCTTCTAGCATGGCCTGTTCTCGCTCCCACGAGAACTCCTCACGACCGCAGTTGTCCCAACGAATTTTCACAAGTTTGACTTCTTTATTCCGCAACTGCCGAATCTCCGAATCTTCTATAGCGATTGGAAGGACTCGCGTCCTCAAGTCTTCCTCAATCGGCACCGATGCCGGCTCAACCACCACGCTAGCCTCCACCAAGGCTTTCCTTAACACGGAGACGTGGAAGACGTCATGTAATCCACTCAAATCTGCGGACAATGCCAACCGATAGGCTGCTTCTCCTACCCGCTCAACAATTTCAAAAGGCCCCAAAAACCTTGGACTCAACTTCTTGAGTCGGCGAATCCGCGAGACGCCCTTGAACGGCTTGACCTTCAGATAAACCCAATCACCTACTGCAAATTCTAACTTCCGGTGACGAGCATTAAAATATTTTGCTTGTCTGTCTTGCGCCACCTTCATATGCTCTTGGATGGTCCGTACCATCTCACAAGCGTCAACCACCGCATCCTTTCCCAAAGGTTTGGTGTCTCCCGCCTCCGCCCAAGACATTGGCGTTCGACACCGCCTCCCATACAAAGCTTCGTATGGCGCCATCTTTATACTTGCTTGAAAACTGTTGTTGTACGCAAATTCTACCATGAAGAGGTGATCCTCCCACCTCTTGCCAAAATCAAGAACGCACATCCTCAACATGTCCTCCATAGTACGGTTCGTTCTCTCCGTTTGTCCATCAGTTTGAGGATGGAACGCCGTACTAAACTTTAGCTTCGTGCCCAAGCTCTTCTGAACCAGTCTCCAGTCCTTGGACGTAAACCGTCCATCGCGATCACTGACTATGCTCTTAGGAATTCCGTGCAGTCGCACAATGTTGCGAACATACAACTCCACCAGCTTCTCCACGCTGTCCTCTTTCCGGTTCGGGATGAAGTGAGCCACCTTGGTTAGGCGATCCACGATCACCCAAATAGCATCATTACCATGCTGCGATCTAGGCAAACCATGCACAAAGTCCATGGAAATGTCCTCAAATTTCCACTCAGGAATTGGAAGGGGCTTCAGGAAACCGCCCGGTTTCTGACATTCAGCCTTCACCAAGGCACATGTTTGGCAACGACTCACATACAAAGCTACATCTCGCTTCAACCCCGGCCACCAAAAGGATTTCTTCATATCCAAGTACATCTTTGTACTGCCCGGGTGAATGGAGTACTTTGAGAAGTGAGCCTCAAACATCAACTCCTCACGGAGATTGCCAAACTGCGGTACACAAACCCTTCCATCCTTTCTTAAGATTCCCCCGATCATCTGCCCAGGTGCTGCTCTCGCCCGTTTGAGCCTCCAACACAAAAGGTTGAAACTCCACATCTAATCGAGTCGCTTCCCGAATACGATCGGACAAGTCGTTTTGCACTTCAATCCAGTTCAACTGAGCCACGCTAGACTCGCCTCTCGCAACACATTCCAACCCAAGGGACTCCCATTCCCGTACCAACCGCTCATCATGAGCTTCGATCCAATTTCCTTGCCCCGAGTACTTTCTACTCAACGCATCCGCCACCACATTGGCTTTACCCGGCGTATATTGGATCGCCACTTCGTAGTCTCCCAGAAACTCAACCCATCTGCGTTGCCGCATGTTCAAGTCCTTTTGATCCAAGAGATACTTCAGGCTTTTATGGTCCGTGAAGATCTCCACCCTTGCGCCATACACATAGTGTCGCCAAATTTTCAATGCGAAGATTACCGCCGCCAACTCCAAATCATGGACGGGGTAATTCCTCTCATGAGGTTTCAGCTGTCTAGACCCAAAAGCTATCACCTTCCCATGTTGCACCAAAACGCAACCCAAACCGCATCCCGATGCGTCACTGAAAATTTGAAATCCATCGGTCCCTTGCGGTAAACTCAGGATCGGAGCCATCATAAGCCTCTCCTTCAGGGCCTCAAAAGCTTGACCGCACTCTTGGGTCCACACAAATTTATGGTCTTTGCGAGTGAGAGAGGTGAGGGGTAGAGCTATCTTCGAGAAATTCTCCACGAATCTCCTATAATACCCGGCTAGTCCAAGAAAACTTCGGACTTCCGCCACGGTCCTCAACACCGGCCAATCTCTGATGGCCTCCACTTTTGCTGGATCCACTGCCACCCCATCACTGCTAATCACGTGGCCCAAAAATGCCACCTTCTCCAACCAGAACTCGCATTTGGAGAATTTTGCATACAACTCATTCTCCCTCAACACTTGCAAAACCATTCTTAAGTGGGTCTCATGTTCCACTTGCGATTTGGAATACACCAAAATGTCATCAATGAAAACAACCACAAAAGAATCCAAGTATTCCCGGAATACCCGATTCATCAGATCCATGAACACCGATGGTGCGTTCGTCAACCCGAACGGCATCACCGTAAACTCAAAGTGTCCATACCTTGTACCAAAGGCAGTTTTGGGTATGTCCTCATCTCGAATTCGTAGTTGATAGTATCCCGACTTCAAGTCCAACTTCGAATATACCACTGACCCCACTAACTGGTCAAACAAATCGTCTATCCGAGGGATCGGATACTTATTCTTGACGGTCAACTTATTGAGCTCTCGGTAATCTATGCACAGGCGCATGCTACCGTCTTTCTTCTTTACAAACAACACCGGTGCGCTCCACGGTGAAGAACTGGGTCTAATATACCCTTGCCCCAACAGTTCCTGTAACTGTACCTTAAGTTCCGCCAACTCCTTTGGTGCCATCCTAAATGGAGGACGTGACACTAGTCTAGCCTCCGGCACTAACTCGATCGAGAAGTCGATCTCCCGCCGAGGAGGCGCTCCAGGAAGTTCATCCGGAAACACATCCTTGAACTCTGCCACCACAGGCACTTCCTCAATAGTCAGTTGGGAGAGACGAACCTCCAATAACGCTACCAGCGCTACACCACCCTGGTTAACCGCCCGCACCAGCTGCATGACCGATATCAGGGAACAGGCCACTCCACCAAGGCCCTCAAACTTGACTTCTGTTTGCCCTTTACTCCTTAAGGTCACCACCTTAGAAAGGCAATCAATACTGGCGCGCTGCTCTGCAAGCCAGTCCATGCCCAAAATGACATCGAACTCTACTAATGGTAACACTGCCGCTTCCAGAGCGAAGACAACTCCGTCAAGCTCCCAACAGATGCGCCCTTTAGCCCCGGTGGTCATAGATGACCCATTGGGCATGCGCACTTTCAGCTCTGCTCCCGACGAGAAAGACTCAACTCCTATTCTCCGGATGAAGCTCTCCGCAAGAAAGGAGTGCGATGCTCCCGTATCAAACAATACCCTAGCGGGGTATCCGGAAACTAACACGAAGCCTACAACATAGACATTACACAAAAGTCTAAAAGGATGAAGCACAAAATTTGAACTTAAATTCTCTTCATACCTGTCACCACATCAGTTTGGCGGATCGCTTCTTGCTGTCCAAGGTTGTAAGCCCTTGGTTGCACCGGTTGGAACCGAGAAGCGCTCGACTCCGCCATCTTTCCTTTCTCTGCAGCACTGGGGCCCGAGCGCACAGACTGCTCCTGCTTTGACTCTTGCCCCGCTCCCCCTTGCTGGCAAGCACGGGCTATATGCCCAACCTTCCCGCAGTTTTAGCATGTCGGCGGTCCCCTAGAGTGGGAACCCCCAGGCGTCCAGCTGCTCCTCTCTCCAGATCTGGGAGTGTGAGGTTTCTTCCTCCACCTACTCCCATCAGACTTACTATGAGATTGGGAAGGCTTCCCTTCCCCTTGCTTGGGAGTAAAACCCTTACGGCGTTGGGTTCGCTCCAAATCATTCTCCAAACTCCTGGCGGCTTCAACTAGCTCATTAAATCCCGCCCTCTTCATGGAGATGAGGGGTTGTCTCAGATTCTCCCTCAAACCTTGGTAGAAGAGGTTATCCCTCTCTACATCATCCGCCATTGTCGTTCCCGCATAACGACCCAATCGGGTGAACTCTTGCACGTACTCATCCACTGTCTTGTCTCGCTGCATTAGATGCAGAAACTGCCTCTGCAGGGCCAACCGAGTTGAAACTGGGATATACCTCTTAAGAAAAGCGTCCCCGAACTCTTCCACTGACGGGGTGCGTCCCGGAAACTGGCGGCCGCTATGGCTCACCCACCACAACTTGGCGTCTCCTTCCAACATGAACGCCGCATACTCAGCTTTATTTTCCTCTGGCGTCTCTGCCGCCCTTAGTAGTTCTTGAATACGAACCCACCAATCCTCTGCATCCGTTGGCGTTCCAACACCCTTGAAAGACGGGGGATGGAAACTCAGGAAATACTTCATGTGTCGGTCTCCATGTCCGACAACTACCCTCTCCGCCAAAGGCTCCACTCGCCTGGCTTCTGCTCCTGGCACGGCCGTTGCCGTATCTGGTGTGGCAGGGGCTGCCACCTGAGCTGCTGCTGCAGCTTGAGCTGCCACCATCGCTTCTGCAAGCATGCGGCAGAAGTCGGCCGGGTCTACACCCGTGCCCAAAAGACCTGGAGCAGTAGCACTGCTCGCCGAGAGATCATCCCTTGCTCTTGAAGTGCCCGCCTCGTTGCTTGCACTCTTCAGGAAGACAAGAAATAAGGGATTAGTCTCCAATCTCAAGACTAAAACATTAGGACACTCATGGTCCCGCGTTACTCTTATGTGGATAACTTCTCTACGCACTGACCTTGAATCTAACCTCGCTTTGATACCAAATTGTAACACCTCCCCTGTAATGGACGTATAATATGGGTCCGGCCGGGGCCCCACAACATACGAACGCCATAGCTTTAGTATTAAAAGTTGATATAGCTACCCACACTCAAAACACTTGCACAACACAGCAGAAAACCAAGCACAACTAGAAGTTATCCACTAACCAAAAGAGTAAACAAATGGCCTTAAGGCCTTACAACAAATGTCCAAAAGTAAACAGTACATCAAACATGAATGTGCTCAGCACTCCTAATCTACCTCGGCATGCAAGCCGGACAAAATAGCCACGAGCATACATTAATCAAAAGTAGTGCTACCAAAAGAGAAAACACTTCTTGGGCTTAGGCCTTTTTGGCCGGCGTGCTAGCTCCTGCGTGCGATCCTTGCCCTGTAAAAATTATTAGTAACGTGGGTCAGCAAAGGCTGACCTCAAACTGTGTAACAACACATCTCCTCCCGGCCGCACCTAACGGACCCCGTGGAACCCTCCAACCTGCAAGTCAGCACTTCATATGTAATATAAATTTCTATAACTAGAAAAGCATTAAAACAGGTTTGGATGTCTCAATCAACAAACATGTTCTCTACTGGTTGAGCATATAAAGAAAGGGCCTACTATGCAACATGAATGCAACACCCGGGCTTCACCCAAGGTACCCTACAGCGTATGCATCTAGCACAACATCACATCATTTGGGTACTCACATTTCCCCAATTGGCATAAAGCCGCAAACATTGAGGGAGACACAACTCCCTCCCACGGCGCACAGGCCGCCACATGGAATTCTTGCCAAGGCCCCACCCGCTCGTGGGCTTAGCCCCGGGCTTGCCTGCAAGCTCTGACATCTCATGTCAGGATTCCAACAACCACAGACTGACTGATTCTAAGAAGCCTTGCTGGACCCCACCCGCTCGTGGCCTCTTTGCCCGGGCTTGCCCCAAGCTTGGCATTCTCGTCAGTCTCACAGAAGGGGACTAGTCTCGCCGGGACACTCTCCACACATGACGCACATGTCACGGGATAGCCAGCCGACCACGGAGACATAGCCACGCCTTGGCACAACACAACCAAGACTAAACACATCGCAATCCCTCTTTGTACCGCAGCGTTCCCGCGCACCAAGGAAAACATCTCCAACTCGTGCGGAGCTAACCTTGTCCACCAAGGAAACCATCTCCATTCTCATATGGAGCTAACCTTGTCCCTCAAGGAAAACATCTACCGCCACGAGGAGCTAACCTTGTCCGGGTTCGACTACAAGTACCCTTTTCTAGCAAACGGGACAATCACCACCACAACACAAACGGCATCTTGCCGCAACGGAAATCTCTACGAATCCCTAAGTTCATATGCAACATCACCGGGCCGGACTAACGGTCGCGACCACGGCTTCACCCACCATGCCTAATCCACTAACGAAGCGGATCTCTAATGCAAAAATATGCCGGGGACGGACTCAATCAACCCGGAGGTTCCTCTTGAACCTTGGCAAACCAAAGCCCCTCTCATTTGAGAGTTTGGTGCCCAAAAATCTAGAAGAAAAATGATGCTAAAAACGTGCATCCTAAAGACCGAGAGGAGAGATGTCATTACCTTCCGACTCCTCTTCCTTGCCATGGCAAACTAGCCGGATGGAAAACTTCGCAACGCTCCAAGCTTCACGGATCCGGACTCGGCTCGCGATTTGGAGCTCCGAAACCCTTCCTACAGCCCAAGAGTTCTTCTTCTTCCTCCTTGCTCTAGTTTCTCTCAAGAACTAAGAAAGAGAGGACTTGAAAAAGAATGAGGATCTGTAACCCTAAATTCGGACTTAACTTCCTAGGAGATGGCCTGAACCGTTAGATCCCAAAACCAGAAAAAGACTGGCTGCGATTCGCCTGGAAAAAAAAAGACCTGGGCCGAACACAGCCTGGCACACGCCCGTGTCCAGGGCCGTGTGCCTCATTCGCCGTCTCAAATCAACGCGCCTGGAATCAGACACGGGCATTCGACACGCCCGTGTTCGATTCGACACGCCCGTGTCCCCAGTGACACGGCCGTGTGGCCTGCCGTGTGTCTCCAACGATACGGCCCCAACACCAACCCGAGAGGTGACACGGCCTGGGACACGCCCGTGTCCCAAGTCATGTGCCAAGTCTCGACACCCGTCGACAGGCTTTGTGTCGACACCACGGAAAAACGTCGAGCGAAGATCGTCGACCAAACGGGATACGCCCTGTGACACGCCCATGTCACAGGCCGTGTGCCCCAGTCTCGACACACTGTCGAGCAAAAGTGTCGACACTTGGGCCGAGTGTCGACACGGCCTCGACACGCCCTGCGACACGCCCGTGTCGCAGGCTGTGTGCCCCACTCTCGACACTCTGTCGAGCACAAAGTGTCGACACTTGGGCCGAGTGTCGACACGGCCTCGACACGCCCTGCGACACGCCCGTGTCGCAGGCCGTGTGCCTCACTCTCGACACTTTGTCGAGCGAAAGTGTCTACACTTGGACCGAGTGTCGACACGGCCTCGACACGCCCTACGACACGCCCGTGTCGCAGGCCGTGTGCCTCACTCTCGACACTTTGTCGAGCGAAAGTGTCGACACTTGGACCGAGTGTCGACACGGCCTCGACACGCCCTGCGACACGCCCGTGTCGCAGGCCGTGTGCCTCCTGCCAGAAACCCAAAAAATTTTCCAGAACTGCAGACTGAACCTCTTGCAAAAATCTGGGGTGTTACATGGAGAACCTTCTGCACAAATTTAAATCAGTAGAACAAAAGATAATATCATCTATATAGATTTGTACTAGTAGGGTGTGGGACTTATGGGTTCTAATAAAAAGAGTTTGGTCTACTCTACCCCTTATAAACTCATTTTTCAGAAAAACGCATGCTAGGGTCTCATACCATGCTCTAGAAGCTTGCTTTAGACCATATAATGCTTTATGCAATTTGAAAACATAATCAGGATGAGTGGAAGAGATAAAACCTGGGGGTTGTCTGACATAAACTTCTTCTTTGATATCTCCATTGAGAAAAAGCACTCTTTACATCCATCTGGTGTACTTTGAAACCTTTGTGTGCTTCATATGCTAGGAAGATTCTTATGGCCTCTAACCTTGCAACTGGTGCAAAAGACTGGTCATAATCTATCCCTTCTTCTTGAGAGTACCCTTGAGCAACTAGCCTTGCCTTGTTCCTTACAATGACTCCTTGATCATTCAATTTGTTTCTGAACACCCACTTTGTTCCAACAATGGAGTGATCCTCTGGCCTTGGTACTAGTTCCCAAACTTTGTTCCTTTCAAATTGATGTAACTCTTCTTGCATTGCAATGATCCAGTGTGGATCTTGATCTGCATCTTGAATGGATTGAGGTTCAAATTGAGAAAGGAAGCAAGTGTGCATCAGGTTTTGGTTGACCTGATTTCTGGTTTGCACACCAGCTGAGATGTCTCCAATCACTTGGGAAATTGGATGGTCTCTTGATGTTACTAAATCAACAGGAGGTGTTGATTGTTCACCAACATGTGTTGTTGTTTCCTCTGGTGGTACAACAACTATCTCTTCAAGAAGTTTCTCTTCAAGATGTTGAATGTTTTCTTCATCTTCACTGCTTTCCTCTTTTTGAATGATTTGTAACCTGTCCAAGTCTTCAGCAAGAGAGTGTACCTGCAAAGGTTCTATGGTAGAAGTATTCTTCTCCTTGAAAGACATGTTAGATTCATCAAAAGATATATGAACAGATTCTTCAATTTTAAGAGTTGATGTATTATATACCCTATAAGCCTTACTGATCATGGAGTATCCCAGAAATACTCCTTCATCAGCTTTAGCTTGAAATTTTACTAAGTATTTCTTGTCATTATTATGAATGTAGCAAATACAACCAAAGATTTTGAAGTAATCTACTTTAGGTTTCTTCCCTTTGAATAATTCATAGGGAGTCTTGCCCTTCAGTTTATGTATTAAACTTCTATTCAATACATAGTTGGAGGTGTTCACTACCTCTGCCCAAAAGGATAGAGGAAGGTGAGCATCTGACAACAATGTAGTAGCAGATTCAATAAAGGTTCTATTTTTCCTTTCAGCTACCCCATTTTGTTGAGGAGTTCTAGGAGTTGAGAAAGTGTGCCTGATCCCTTCACTCTTATAGAACTCTTGCATACGAAGAGAATCAAACTTTGTCCCATGATCACTTCTGATCAGGGCAATGTGAGTATTGAACTCACTCTGTATGTATTTGAGAAACTCTATCAAACACTTGAAGTTATCAGACTTCTTCCTCAGAAAGAACACCCATGTGAATCTAGAGAAGTCATCTACAACCACTAAAGTGTAAGATTTCCCTCCTAAGCTTTGTACTGTAATGGGTCCAAAAAGATCCATGTGTAACAGATACAAAATCCTAGGTGAATCACTCTTATTAAGTGACTTGAAACTATTTTTGGTTTGCTTGCCTAATTGACAAGCCCTGCAGAGTCCTTCCTTCTTGTAGGGGCCAGAAGGTAGTCCTCTAACAAGGTTGTCCTTGGATAGCCTAGCAATGGTTCTAAGGTTTATATGTTCTAATCTCTTATGTCATAACTCATTAGGTCTACAAATAGAATTAAACAGGCAAATATCTACTTTAGTTAAAAGAAAGTCTACTAAATAGATGTTACCTTTCCTTTTACCCGTCAACACAGTTGTGTTGTCCTCTGATTTGATCTTGCATAAGGATTTGCTGAATGTCACTTGGTAGCCTTCATCACATAGTTGACTGATGCTGATCAAGTTGTGCTTCAGTCCTTCCACATAGGCTACTTTCTTGAATGTGACTGTGCAAATCTGGACTGCACCATATCCTTTTGTTAGTCCAAAGTTTGAATCACCAAATATGACTTTGGCTCCAAGATTGACTTTGAAGGATGTGAAGTTGTCCTTGCTCCCTGTCATGTGCTTTGAGCACCCACTATCCAAATACCATTGCTGGTTTGATGTTGGATAGGTCTTCACCTGCACATAAAATAATTTACTTATTTTTGACCCAGTTTACCTTGGGCCTAGGTTAATAACCTTTAAATTCAGAAATAAATGACATCCCTGGTTGACTCTTATAACCTTCAGGATGATATCTCCTTGGAGGTATTATCCATTCAGTACAAGGGTTAGATATTTGGGATGAAGGACCCCTAGGTTTGGATTTTGATTTACCCTTGAATAAGTTTTCAAAGCTCTGATCTCTGCTCGACGATCGTTGAGCTGAGTTCGATGATCTTGGGTCAGATCGTCGAGCTCCATTCGAAGATCGACTGTGGCAGAGTTCAGGGTTTAGAGATCGTCGACCTGAGTTCGACGATTTTGCCTGAGATCGTTGATCTCCGTTCGGCGATCGTCTAGCTCCGTTCGACGATTTCTGTTGAAATCTTGTTTTCTTAGGTAAGTCAGAATTTTTCCTAGCTACCTCTACAACTCCTTACCTTTATTAGAGATAAATTTAATTGGTGTTGTTAGAACTATAGGTTGGCTGGATGAAGCACCCAAGCCCAGTGTACTGTTGAATCTTGAGTTCATTGTGCTTGTGATGTCCATTAGCTTGATAGTTCTCCCATTAAGGGATTCTTCAAGCTTTTTGGCCTCTGATAGCTCACTTTTCAGTGAAGCTATCTGCTCCCTACAACACTCCAACTCCTCAGAGAGTTTGAGGTTTTCTGATTTTAAGGTACTGTGTTCAGATAATTGATTTCTGAGAGAAATGATTTCCTTCTCAAATTTTAATAAGTCTAAACGTAGTGCTTTAAACTCATACTTAAAGTCCTCAGAATTAAAATCAAAAGAACTTATTACCTGGTACTCTTCAAATTGAGTCTCTGATTCAGATTCTGACTCTTCTGCATCAGAATTCTGTTGTAAGGCATTGATAGCCATCATGCAAAATTCCTTTTCTTCAGCATCATCCTCATCATCACTTGAGCTGGATGAAGCTTCTGATTCTTCTTCTGTCTCACTCCAAGTTTCTGCAACAAATCTCTTCCTTGTGTGTTTGTTCTTGCTGGAAAAGCGTTTGCCATTGCTATTCTTCTTGAAGTCCTTGTCTTTTTTTCTTTTCTTTCTTGTCCTTTATGTCCTTGTTTTTATTTTCTGGACAGTCAGGCACAATGTGGCCTGGTTTGCTGCAACCAAAGCAAATAATCTCTTTGTTATTTGATTTTTCATACCTTGTCTTGTCATGCTCTTTGTATGATCTTTTCCTGAAGCCCTTGCTGGCCATTTTGTAAAATCTTTTGGCTAGTAGACTTAGCAATTCCTCATTACCTGTGACCTTGTCTTCAGGCTGATCTTCAGTGGCTTTGAAAGCTATTGACTTGTCCTTTCTTATGCCTGGTGAGGCAGCTTTCTGCTCTTCTTCTCTATTTTTGATGAGCAGCTCATAAGACTTGAGCTTGCCCAAGAGAGCTTCAGTTGTGATCTCATTGAGACTTCTGGCATCCTTGATTGGCCAGATCCTTGAGTCCCAAGTGCTTGAGAAGCACATTAGGATTTTGTCATTTAGCCCAGTCAATGAGATCTCTTTATCCAAAGTTTTCAGCTCATTGACTATGAGACTGAGTCTGTTATACATGTGTGCTACTGACTCAGCTTCTCCTTTCTTGAAATTCTCATATTGGGTTATGAGGTGAGATCTTCTGTCTTTTCTCTCATCAGCTGATCCTGAGACTATTTTAGATAGCTTGTCCCAGATGTCCTTTGCTGAGTTGCATTCAGCTATCTTTTGGAATATCTCATCAGACATAGTCTGGGCTAGATTGTCCATAGCCTTTGCATCAACCAATTTCCATTTCTTTATTTCTGCATCTGTTCCTGAAGGAGGTGGAACAACACTTGTGCTTGTATTCTCTGGAGGTCTTGGACACACTTTCAAAACAGAATTGAAAATGTCCTCATCAATAGAATTCATGTATAGTCTAATCTTTGCCTTCCAAAGTGCAAACTTAGATAGATTGCACACTGGAGGTCTGGTGCTAGCATAATCTTTGTTTTGGGCCATGTTTTGTGAAGAAATAATTCTAATAACAAAATCAAAACAAGCAGATCTAACTAGAGGGATCTTTGGGTTCAGGTGTTAGCCTGTGCAACCACTAAGGTATGGTATTTGTTACCAACCTCGCTTTGATACTAATTGAAAGTGCAAGTTAGATCTGATATACTCTAGAGGGGGGGTGAATGGAGTTTGGTGCTTGCTAACAACTTTTTAAAACTGTTGTTGTATTCCTAAGTGAACAGGGAAGTAAATAACATAAAGTAAATCTAAACACAGAAACTATCTAATCACAGATCAATCTAATCACAAAGTAATCACAAATCACAGCCAGAAACAAAAGAAAGACAAGCAACCAGAAGACACAAGGAGCTATAGTGGTTCCCCAATCAACCTGGGTACATCCACTCTTCTACCACCCTAGGTAGGAATCCACTGCAGGATGACTTGATCAGGTGTCCTGGGCACCAATGAGCTTTTGATAAGGTGCTCAAAAACCAAACCAGATTTTTTGATCAGGTGTCTTGCTACCAGTGAGTTTTGATAAGGTCTCAGAAACTAATCACAAACTTTTGAAGGGAGTTTGAAAAACCCCTTTACAGTAGAGAGAGAGAGAGAAAGGGATGAGATGATCTTCTCTGTGAACAGTCAGAGAGAAGATAGTGGATGTTGTTAAAGCTCCCCCGGAGATCTTCAGTTGTTCAGGAAGTGAAGCTTTGTAGTAGGGTGATAGACCTTCAGATGGTTTGATCTCCAACAAAAGATGATTTCAGCAACAGCTGAAATGTGAGGTGTCTGGAGGCTTGAATGATGATGGCCTTTGAACACTTGAATCAAGAGAGATCTGAAAATTTCAGTTAGTTGATCTCCTTTTTATGATGGTGTTCTTGTATGAATTTTGAGACTGAGAATGTCTGCAACACTCTTTCTTTCTCTTGTGTACTTGTTGTTGATATGTAAGAGTTATTGCAGAGAATTGTTGTTGCAGAAGTTTTTTTGTGTCTAACTCTTTCTTAAGAGACTAAAAAAACTGATCTTTTATTTCCTTGATCTGAATAGAAATGATCCTCTATCCAAGATAGCCGTTAGCCTGTAAATAAATGACTTCCTTAACTGCATTTGTCTTCTAGAGGAAAGTCCAATAAAATATTCCTTGAAAATTCCTTGAAACTTGCTCCAGATTAAATGAAAACGACTACAAGATCTTTTACATAAATGCTGAGAATAATTCTACAACTGTCTGAATTTGAATCTTGAAAAACGTCTAACTCTTCAGAAAAACGTCGAACTGAGCCCCACTATCGTTGAACTAAGCTCAGAGACTGGTCTTGGATAGAAACAGAGATCGTCGATTTGAGCTCAACTATCGTCGAACTGAGCTCAGAGATAGAGAATCAAACTAGAGTCAAGAACGTCGATCTGAGCTCGCAGATCGTCGAATGGAGTTCGACGACTCGTTGAAGTTGAGCTCAGAGATCGTCGAATGGAGTTCGATGATTCGTCGAAGTGAGCTAAACGATCGTCGAATGGAGTTCGACGATTCGTCGTACTGAGCTCGATGAAATGACTTAGTCTCCAAAACTGAATTCTCTGGTCTTGAGGGTAGCTTTCAAACCTAACTACTAACCCTTAGACTCAATTCTAATTGACCTTTAGATCTATACAATGAGGTCAAAATAGGTTTCCTAAGAGAGATAGTGATCCTTACCCAAATCAGTAATAGGGTGTTCCAACACAAGGGAAGGGCGGAATGCATGGAGAGTCCGCCGAGCTTGCCGAGTCCGCTGCTGCTGAGAAGCTGAGTCCGCTTATGCTGGAGATGGAGAGCCTGGCTGTTGAGGCTGTTGGGGTTCACCACTGAAGGCGGACTGGAAGTCTTGTCCACACTTCGAGTCCGCCCAGCTCGCAATGAACGGGGTGTTGCTGTTGACTTCTGTGAATGTTGGCGGAATTGGAGTCCACACTCTTTAGGCGGACTGGCGAAGGTGGCTGTCCACGCTGCTGGGCGACAGAGGATGTGCGACCTGTTGCCGGCCTGGGCGGATAGGAATTTGAGTCCGGCAGAGAGAGACCTGCGGATACAACCTCGCAGTTAAACTGAAAAGGAGGCGGCCTGCAGAGGCGGACTGCGGAAGCAGTCCGCAGACCCTGCCGACCAAGGATAGGCGCGCGGCCCGGGGGGTCAGGCCGCTGAGACCGCGCAGGCCGCGCGGCCTGGGCGGACAGAAAATCCTGTCATCCCAACCTAGGGCATCACGACCTCCAGGAGGAACCCAGAGCAGGCCGCGATGAGCGAGCTGACTCCCTTGGGAAGGATCGCCGATTTCGGAGTTAACATAATCCCCACACTTTTTTAAGTTCCGAATAGAACTTCGAAAAAGTTGGAGACCCGCGAAAATCGTGATCCACCCCAACGGAAAGAGAAGGGGGGCAAGGAGAGATGGAACTTGAAGCTTCTCCTTAGGAGTTTAGTGCTGCCTGTCTATTTTCCTGCAAGCGAAAAGTTAGGATAGACATGTATGGGTGGTACATCGAGTGTGTACCTGAGTTTGCCTTTGTAAGACAGAGTAGGTGTGTTTTCTACTTAGTCCTGCAATATGAAAGTGAGAGGAAAACGTAAAAGCATAATAACTTGCAAGTACCTGATGGAGGCTTGCAAGTACCTGTTATCCTCTACAAAAAAGGGAAGGATGAAGAGTATACGAGAAGAAAATATGAGTTGCAAGTACCTGGAAGGTACTTGCAAGTCTTTGCTGGTTTCTGCAAAAGAAGAGTTAAAGGTATGCATAGTACATGAAAGTAACTTGCAAGTACCTGTGAAGAAACTTGCAAGGGTCTGCTGATCTTTATTAAGAAGAGAGTTAGGAGTAGGCAAAACATGAAAATAACTTGCAAGTACATGTGAAGAAACTTGCAAAGATATGCCGTTTTCTACAAAGTGAGAGTTAGAAGCAGGTATTGTATATAAAGTATAAGCTTCAAGTACCTGGGTGAAACTTGCAGGTGTCTGTTGATCTTTATAAAGAGAAGAGTTAGATGCAGATAATATATGAAAGAAACTTGCAAGTACTTGAGAAGAAGGCTTGCAAGTGTTTGCTGATCTCTACAAGAAAAGAGTTAGGAGCAAACAAGATATGAAAATAACTTGCAAGTACCTGTGAAGAAACTTGTAAGTGTTAACTGTTGATGAGATGAGGCCAACATGACCAAATAGTAAGGAAAATTCCTGATGAATTCTCATCATGAATCCTAGATCAATAAATTAAGCTTTAACTGTTGATATGGTTGGGTGGACATGATGAGGTTAGCAGAGAAGTAACTTGACGAATTCTGCCAATCTTAACGAGATCGCAATAGCATGACTTGATGATCGAGGAGAGTAAGATTCTTTGATCAATGTTAGACACCATTAGATCTTGATAAGAGTAACGAATAGCTTCGTGAAACGTCATCTGATAGAGCTTGAGCAAATAATGTATATAAAATAAGCAAAAGCAAAATGATTGCTGGAAATCCTTTTGGTAGGTCGGATTAACCTGTTGACCTGTGAAAGAAGGCAATTGAAAAAAAGAGGTCTATACTCGGAATGACTAAAGAAGGTTGAATACTGCCACAGGTGTTCCCCGTGGGCCTTATGCATCACTTGCCTGAGAAAATCATCCCGAGTATAGTCCTACTCAAAGCGGCCTGGCCGCGCATCCTCTAGGAGGGCACGAAAGAGAAAAGCAAGGAGAAGATCCTGAGAAGGATCGCTAGAAGCACTGCTCTCTTGCCTTGGGTACAAGCATCACTGATCAATAAGACTAGTTGTGCCAAGAGGCCTATAGTTTGTCTGTGGATTGATCAGTGGAGTTGTGGGAACCCGAGAAGGCACGGATCGAGAGTACCAGAGAGTGTTCGGCCATCACAGCTGAAAGATGATCAAAGGGACAAGGCTACGCTTGATCTTCATTGCTTGTCAAGCAAAGATCATCATAACTGTAATGTATCCTTTGCGAAGCACAGCAGAGCTAACACATGGGGCTCCCCTAGCACACACTCTATGTCAGATGCCGGCTAGGATCCAAAGTCCCGTATTCCTCTGCATGAGAGTTGGATGGCACCCACTACACATATGCGAACACTCCCCGCGATATGTGGTCGTTGAGGTATTACGCCGGAATCCAATCTCCAGCGGGCCTATAGCAAGACTTGGCGATATCTCATTGTCGTTGTGATCTCAAAGAGAGAAGAAAAATAGAGGAAGGAGCATCACAAGAAGGGAACTGTGTTAGTATAAGATCCCAGATAAAAGCTTTGTTGAAAAGCAAGTAATGAACACTGAGAAGTGTTTGATAATGAAAATGTCTGAAAAGAGAAAGAGTATGGGATGAGATAACCCATGAGAGTTGATAGAATTTAGAGGACTGTGAAGTCCTTTGCTGGCTTAGAATAGCCTTCCAAGCACACCCTCGTCGTCGGCATCAAAGCATTCGACAGTATTATTGACAACAAGGAGAGGAGGTTCTTCGACTTGGTTCACTCCTCTTGAGGAGCAAGGAACGTCTGCGACTTCTTTGCCCTTTGAAGTTGATAGATCAGGGCGATCTACTTTAGGAAGCAGGTCACGCATCTTACCCTGCTGGAGCATACGCGGCAGCTGCAAAAGAAGCAGAAATATAAAAGGGAAAAGTTGATGCAGGAGGAGCGAAAGCAGGAGCTGAAGGGTAAGGATGACTTCCCTAAAAATTGAGAAATCTAGCAGAACTTCCCCGGGCTGCTTCCCGGAAGAAGTTTTGATGAGCTGCAAACTCTTCATCTTGAGGCCGCAAAGGGGCTGCAGGCCCTTACGGAAAGGTTGGTGTGTAAGGAGGATAGAACGGCTGGCAAGCTTGAGAATAAGCTTGTTGATGCTCTGAGAGTTGGTGCTGGATTGATTGGAGCAGCGGAAGCAATTGGAGCTGTTGCTGGTTGAGAGCCTAGTCGCTGCGTGATTGCAGCAAGGGTCCGGTTGATCGCTTGGAACTGCTGAGCATTCTCACGGCGCGACTGCTCAAAGGCTTCCCAGAGAGGATCATCTCTAGGACTTGGAGCAAAGTTCTCGGCTGAGTGATATTCTGACATGGTTAACTGTCGCTGTTCACCGGCTGATCGGATCTGAAGGTCGCGTGTTCGGTCCACGCTCACCGCACCAAAACTGTTGATTCAAACGCTTGAAGGTGCTTTACTGGATCCGCCTCCCCGGTGTAGATTGGTAACCGGGGCTCTCTGAAGTTAGCTGGAGTTGGCTCATGGCGAACATTCTCAGCAAATGGTGAAGGCTCTTCCTGTTCTCCTGTTCCGTGCACCAAAACTGTTGATGCGTGGAAACGACACACCAGGTAGCTGACACGAAGGGAGCGTACTCGGTCTCACAGGCTAGGAGATGAAGAGGGAGGAAGGAAGCTTCTGAGTGCTCGAGAGTGGAGCAAGCAGCTTGTCAAGGAGTTGCGGGGATATAGGAGAGGAAAGGCTTGATCAACGGAGAAGGTTGACCAATAGAGGAGGTTGCTCAGGAGCTGTCGAGCAGACGGTTAATTGGACGGTTGTGCTTGCATGTTGCTTGCCGAGAAGAGCTGAGCTGAGCTCGGAAGAAGAGAGAAGGGGCCGCTAGCAGCGGTAACAGCAGACTTCGCACGCCGCGACTTAAATGCCACTCTTGCGACAGGCCTTCCTTTTATTAACAGAAAGAGTTACAAGCTTGCTAGTACTCCTTCACAACAAAGAAATAAAGGGGTACAAAAAGAAGCTGGCGGCTAAGGAAGAAGAATGCCAGGAGGCCGCACGGACAGAAGATCTTAATCGGCAGGTCACGCAGTTAAGGGAAAACTGGAGACCGCACGGACTGTTGATCAGAGGCTGGCAGGCCGTGCAACTAAGTGGAGAAGGGAGCGCGGACAGGAAAACAGAGTCCGCAGGACCGCTTTGGGGACGATTCTTCGTGCGAAGATGCGTCGATCCATCCCCCCCCAATGAGAGGCATGGGGGCTATTTATATGCCCGAGGAGGTAACAGCTTGCGATGAAGTTACCCCCGGTGAGACGGTAACTTGAGCGAGATGGAGATGGAGTCCGCTATGTCCGCACTAGACCGCGTGGACAGGGGCTTGGTTCTGGAGCTGATGCTGAGGGGAACTAGATGGCGGAATGAGACGCTGAATGGCGGACTGCGGGGGGCGTCCGCGGAGTCCGCCACTGCTGAACTGGGGAGCTGCAAGGGGCGCGAGCAGGAGTGCCCGCGGAGTCTGACGAGTACGCATAAAGGTATGCGGACTGAGACTGCCTTCTGGAGGAGTTGAGGTGGACTTGGATTCCGCAACTGATGACTGAGTCTGCGCCAAGACCGCGGACTGAGGAGGGGTTGACCCTGCTGCTGGAGGAGCTGGTGCTAACCAAGGGAAGGGAGGACTGTATGGAGAGCCCGCCGAGCTTGCCGAGTCCGCTGCTGCTGAGAAGTTGAGTCCGCTTATGCTGGAGATGGAGAGCCTGGCTATTGAGGTTGTTGGGGTTCACCACTAAAGGCGGACTGGAAGTCTTGTCCATACTTCGAGTCCGCACTCTTTAGGCTGTCCACGCTGCTGGGCGACAGAGGATGTGTGACCTGTTGCCGGCCTGGGCGGATAGGAATTTGAGTCCGGCAGAGAGAGACCTGCGGATACAACCTCGCGGTTAAGGTGAAAAGGAGGCGGCCTGCAGAGGCGGACTGTGGAAGCAGTCCGTAGACCCTGCCAACCAAGGAAAGGCGCGCGGCTTGGGGGGTTAGGCCGCTCAGACCGCGCAGGCCGCGCGGCCTGGGCGGACAGAAAATCATGTCCGCCCAACCTAGGGCATCACGGCCTCCAGGAGGAACCCAGCGCAGGCCACGATGAGCGAGCTAACTCCGTTGGGAAGGATCGCCGATTTTTGGGTTAACAGAGGCTACACATGAGTCAATACCTTGGAGCACACAATGCGGGATTACATTGTATGGTCCTGTGTTTGGTGACCCATTGTAAACTGACATTGGTCTACACTTTCCATAAGAATTCTTGCAAACAAATAACTCAAACCAAGCATCAAATACAACTTAATTCATCTTAGTTCAAGGGTGACTTCATCAAATCTGGGTTAGTGTGGATACAATACCCAATAATCTCCCCCTATTTGTAGAAGTCAGAACTCTTTACACTAAGGTGAATTATGGACATAAAAATGCTAAGTATATAAAGCAGTGTAAGCAAGCATAAGAACTATGAAAATTTTCTAGATATTCTTTTACCAATTTCTCCCCCTTTCTGACTTCAACAGATAGCTGAGTGATGGCATCACCAAGTGCCAACTTCTTCACAGATTTTCATCTTGGTTGCTTCAGCTCTTTTGACCAATTCCATCTTTGAGCCATGAGCCTTCTTGAAAGTCCAGCTTCTCTAGTATTATTTGTTGAGCATCCCAAGTTCTGTTTTGAAGAATGAGAACTTGGTCTCGTCCAGTGGCTTCGTGAAAATGTCTGCAATTTGCCTATCTGTAGAGACATATTGAAGGTCTATGTCCCCATGCTCCACATGCTCCCGGATGAAGTGATACCTTAGCTCTATATACTTTGTCCGGCTATGCGAGACTGGGTTGTTGGCTATTGTTATTACGCTGGAAGAGTCACAAAACAATGAAATCTTATCAAACTTCATGTTGTAGTCCTCAAACTGATTCTTTATCCAGAGTAACTGTGCATAGTAACTGCCTGTAGAGATGTACTCTGACTCAGCCGTTGAGATTGCACATAGTTTTGCTTCTTGCTACTGTAGGAGATAAGTCTTCTTCCAAAGAATTGACATGTCCCTGAAGTGCTTTTCCTGTCGTCTTTGCTCCCTGCAAAATCTGCATCTGAAAAACCTATTAGTTCGTTGTCATTACTTCTTGGGTACCATAAGCCAAGATTTGGTGCACCTTTAAGGTATCTCAAAATCAGCTTTCTAGCAACATAGTGAGATTCCTTAGAGTTCACCTGAAATCTAGCACATACACATGTTTAGAACATTATGTCAGGTCTACTTGCAGTAAGGAAGAGCAAGGATCCAATAATGCTTCTGTACTTGGTTTCTTCAAAAGGTTTCCCTTTTTCATCCTTGTCTAGAGACATCGTTGAATCCATTGGAGTCCTCATCGAGGTTGTATTCTCCATTCCGAATTTCTTAATCAGCACTTTGGTGAACTTGGTATGTGAGATGAAAAGTCCATCTTCAGACTGTTTCACTTGAAGCCCTAAGAAATGCTTCAGCTCGCCCATACTGCTGATTTCAAACTTCCCTTGCATAAGTTTTGAAAACTTCTTGCAGAGGTTGTCATCAGTAGAGCCAAAAATAATGTCATCGACATAGATTTGCACTAGCAAAATCTTGCTTTAATTTCACTAAGAAATAATGTCTTGTCTATCTTTCCCCTTGTGAACTTGTTCTCAAGTAGAAAGCTAGACAGCGTCTCATACCAAGCTCGAGGAGCTTGTTTCAGGCCATATAATGCTTTATGCAGTAAATAAACGTAATCAGGAAAGTTAGAATCAACGAAACCTGGAGGTTGTTCCACATACACCTCTTTCTTTATGTCACCATTAAGGAAGGCAGACTTCACGTCCATCTGATAGACAGTGAAGCCTTTGAGTGCAGCATATGCTAGGAATAACCTTATTGCCTCCAGCCTTGCCACTGTAGCGTATGTCTAGTGAAAGTCAATTCCTTCTTCTTGACGATAGCCTTTTGTGATAAGTCTGCCCTTGTTCTTTACTATCATTCAATCCTCGTCCATCTTGTTCCTGTAGACCCATTTTGTCAAAATGACGTTCTTACCTTTGGGTCTTGGAACAAGCTTCCATACTTTGCAGCGCTTGAACTGGTTTAGTTCTTCTTCCATCGCCATTATCCACGATGTGTCTGAGTTTGCTTCCTCAAACTTCTTTGGTTCAACCTGTGATAGAAAACTTAAATATAGATTTTCAATAGTTGTACCTCTACGAGTTCTGACACCATCCCGGGGATCTCCTATCTGGTCCATGGGGTGATCCTTCAGATGTCTGAGCTCTAGAGTACTTGCATCTGGATTATCTTCTATCACTGGGGTGACTTATTCATCTTGGATGACTTCTTCATCTTGATCATCAGCTTCTCTAATAGGGGTTGGAGTGCTGATCTTGATGAACTCTTCACCTTTATCTTCGGACGGTCCATCCAAGCTAATTTCTTTCAGCTTTGCACCTGCATCTTCAATAATCACACTAGAAGAGTTGCTTTGCAGCAAACTCGTCTCATCAAATACAACATGTATCGATTCTTCCACGACTAGGGTTTTTCTATTAAAGATCTTGTATGCCTTACTATGACTACTATAACCTACAAAAATACCTTCAAAACTCTTTTCACTAAACTTAGTTGTAAGATACTTGCCATTGTTGAGCACGAAGCATTTACAGCCAAAAATTCTAAAATATGAGACTGTTGGTTTCCTTCCCTTCAGAAGTTTGTAAGGTTTCTTATCGTGGTTTTTGTTTATGAGAGCTCGAATTTGCACGTGGCATGCAGTGTTGATGGCTTCAGCCCAAAAGTACTCCGTAAGTGAAGCATCACTCAACATGGTCCTGCAAGCCTCTATGAGCTTTCTATTCCTTCTCTCAGCCACCCCATTTTGTTGAGGAGTGGGAGGAGAGGAAAACTCATGAAAGATACCCAGGCTTTCATAAAATTCTGTCATGGCCCCAGATTTGAACTCTGCTCCATTATCACTTCTGATTTTGACTATGGAGCAGTTGTATTCATTCTAGACTTGCCTGACAAAGTTAGTAAAGATGTCGAAGGTATCTGACTTGTGTTTCAGAAAGAACACCCATGCAAAGCGCGAGTAATAATCAACAATTACCAACGTATAATCCTTTCCTCCCAAACTTCTAATTTGCAGTGGACCAAACAAGTCGATATGTAGTAGATGAAGACATCTATTAGAATCCTTGCCAATAATGCTTTTAAAGGTAGCCCTTGTTTGCTTGCCTTTTACCCATACATGACAAGGTCTATCTTTGACGTACTTGACATTTGGGGCATCACATACTAAGTTCAATGAAAATAATTTATTAATAGTTTTGAAATTAATATGTGCTAGTCTCTTGTGTCATTGGTCACCAAGAGACGTACTATCTTTTGCTAAAAAGCACACTGGTGTCGAAGATTCTATACAAATGAAATTCAAGCAAAATATGTTTCTGCTTCGAGTGCCGGATAAAATTGTTTCCATATTGTCAATAGATTTTATCAAGCACTTATCAGCATGAAACTCAACTATGTATCCTTTATCGCAGAGTTGTCTTATGATTATAAGGTTATGTTCCAAACCTTCAATGTAAGCCACATCTGAGAAGGATACATTAAAATTCGTAATCACACCGTAGCCTTTAGTGATTCCATGGCCTAAACCTCCAAAGATGACCTTCGATCCATTCATGACTGTAGTAAAGTTCTGAATAAGGCTTCTTGTCCCGGTCATATGCCGAGAGCATCCACTGTCTAAATACCAGATTGGCGTTTTTGTGGCCTTTGGCCATACCTGCAATCACAATCAGTTTTTCTTAGGAACCCAAATACGTTTGGTTCCTTGGTCTCGGGTTAGAACACTCCCCCTACGAATATTAGCATTAGGTGTGCTCTTCCTCATATTGCCAACATGTGGGGTTGCAGCATTTCTGGGATTAAACCAGCAATCAATTGCAAAGTGACCAATTCTGCCACAACAACAACAGTCAAATCTGTTGTATCTTTGCCTTGTGTTCTCCTGCTTGACCTTTTGGAATTGTGGTCTAGCAGGGGCAGCATTCTTAGAGGAAGATGCCTCATGATGATGGCAATCACATGGCTTCTTCTCCTTTACAGGCTTTTCTATAATAGGCTTTGCCTTTGGTGCCTTCTTGAAGTTATGGCAATGATTGAAAGGGCCATAGCTCTGAAGAATCACTTCTTCATAAGGTGCCTTAAAGACACTTTCACCAAAGTTTCTGGGGCGAGTCCATCCTTGATAACGGGACTTTGGCTCTACATAAGTAGGCCTAGCAAAGTGTCTGTAAGATGAGTCAAGATCAAACTCGCTTGAAGGAAATATAACCTTTTTGAACGAGGTCTGATCTTGAGGGGCTTTCCCCTTCTCTTTGGCAAAGGCATATTTGGCGACCTTATTCTTCCGATGAGCCTTGTTTCTCCTAGAAGACTTACTAGGAGCTTCTTCATGGCCTAGTCCAGCACCCTTGGCCTTGGCTGAGAATTCATCAACGAATGGAAGAACTGTCTTGGGCTTTGAGAAACTTTCAACTAGTTTCTTTTCAGCATCAAGTTGGGCTTCGAGCTCTTTGATGATTTTCTCTTTAAGGTCGAGGTGCTCTAGGGCTTTGTTATATTCTTCAATAGTATTATTGAAGTTCTCTTCGAGCGAGTCAGTCTTTGCGACTTTCTCTCTCAAGATGGTCTCTTCAGCTTTGAGAGACTTTATCTCCTTAGCCTGAGTTTTCACGACGCGACGACATTTGTCGTAAGCCATGATTAACTCCTTATATTGGGCCATGAGTTCTGACTCATCGTCAGAAGTGTTACCCTCACAATCATGTTCAGAAACTTCAGAATCAGAAAGAGGAGTGTGAGAGTTTACCTTCCCAGTGAACTGGGTCTCTTGTTCATCATCAATTTGAGCCATGAGCCCAAAATAGGCTTCTTCTTCTTCACTCGAGTTAGATGAGTCAGAGTCACTAAGACTCTTGCCCTTTTTGGCCATAAAGCTCTTCTCTGTCCTCTTCTTGTTATACGAGAACTTCTTTTCCTCTCTTCTACCACCCTCCTTCTTCTTGTGAGTGAATTTAGCGATGACGTGTCCTGACTTATTACAACAATAACAAATAATGTCAGTAGAAACATGTTTATTCTGTTTAGAATTATACCTGTCATGGCTGCTTGAGCCTTTTCGTTGACGATCACCATCGTGTCGTGATCTTCTATAGGAGGCATCCTTGCCTTTCCATTGCTTCTTCTTGTTCAAGAATTTCTTGAACTGTCGAGAGAGCAGTGAGAACTCTCCTTCTGATAGTTCAGATCCTGAGGTGCTTGGCTCTGAGGTTTCTTCTTCATGAACTTCTTGTGCTGGAGTAGGAGGAACAACCTTTGTCTTCTTAGAGGTGTCTACCTTTAAAGTAACAGAATTATCTTTGAATGCAGTCCTGCTCTTCTCTTCTTCAGCCTTTCTGGTGTTGAGTTGAAGCTCATATGACATAAGCTTCCCGAAGAGATTCTGAGGATCTGTCTCGGCCAGTATTCCAAACTCCCTTATGACACAGACCTTGTTATCCCATTCCTTATTTAGGGATCTCAAGAATTTATCATTTAGTTCCCCATTAGTGAAGACTCTGCCATAGACCCTTAGCCCATTCACAATCTTGAAGAAATTCTCAAAGGTGTCTGCAATGGTATCTTTGTTTCGTTGTCGGAAAGCTTCATACTTCTGATTAAGAAGGGATCTTCTATCATCCCTCACTTCTTCGGTACCTTCCATTAAGGTAACAAGTGACTGCCACATCTCCTTCGCAGACTGGCAGTGAATTATATTTTGCAGCATTGAATCATCGACTGCACTTGCTATAATATTTTTTGCCTTTTTGTCCAATGAGACAAATGCAATCTCATCCTTATCTAGATCCATGAGATTCTTTGGGACTTTCTTGGTTGGATCTATAGTGGAGATTGTCATGCGAATATAAGGAGCTTCTTCAACTATCATGAAGATCCTTGGATCCGCCGCTTCCATAAATAACTTGATTCTCTCTTTCCACATGGGAAAATTATTCTTGGTGCACAAAAGAAGATTGGTAAAATCTTTAGCCTTGTCCATCTTTGGTAGATCTCAAATGACAACTATTGAAGGATCTGATCAAGGTGTTAACCTTTTAATGATCAACTTCCCTCTGATGCCAATTGAAAGTTTATAGTTGCCTACCTAAATTACCTAGAGGGGGTGAATAGGTGAGATGTACGTCTTTTTACGGGATAAAAAATTACAAACCAATGCACAGATCTATCTACCAATCAAACACAGAAGATGCAAGATTTATAGTGGTTCCCTAACATTGCGTACATCCACTTTCCCTCACCGATCCAACAATACACTATACTCGGATACTCCACTATCTCGGATTGAAAATCAATCCTACCCTCGGAACAACGTTCCTAAAATCTCGATCCGCAAAATGGATCTACACTCGGAAGATGAAACTTCCTACAATCTCAGAGTTGAAAAACTCCTACACTCGGAGAAAACTTCTCCTACAATAATGAAATAAAATTGTATAGAAATACAAACAATGAATCTTGTCAGATCTGCAAGTAATCGGCCAGGATCTTCTACTTCTAGACTTTTCGGCTTTATCAGATAGGTGAAGAAAACCTCGGCAAAATCAGATCTGAATCTTCTTAACTTTACACGATCGAATAGAGGATGAAGAGTTGAGCGGAAATCTCGATCTGTAAAATCTTCTTAATCTGAATACTCTGAAAATGAAAACCCTAGCCGATCAGGAATCTGCGACGGCGAGGGCGATGGTTTTCGTTTCTTGGAGAGAGAGGATACAGAAATTCTTGAGAGTGTACGGCTGCAAAACTTCTTAAAAATAATCTTCTTTGATAAATTTAGAATTGTTAGGGTTTGTCGGTTTAGACAAGACCTTTTATAGGAGAGGAGAAGATTAGCCATAATTGAGTCATTATGAGATACACGTGAACCAATCACGTCAAAGTTTATGAATAAGACCGTTAGGTCTGGACTTAACGAATTTTCGAAAAAGTCAAAGTAAAATACTCGAGATGTAACAGACTACTCGAGTACATGCAACACTACTCCAGTAGGTAGAAGATGACTACTCGAGCACATGAGAAAAACTACTCGAGAGGGAATGAGATCATTACTCGAGTACATGGAGTCAACTACTCGTGTAAATAAAAATTCAAGGAATCAGCTACTTGAGTAATAAGAATAATATACTCGAGTACTTGAGTACTTACACGAGAGGTGGAGTAAATTACTCGAGTATAAGAAATACTACTCGAGTATATAAGAATGAACTACTTGAGTATATAAGAAACTACTCGAGTCATAGACTTAGAAATTTCTCTAACAGGAAAACTGAACTACTCGAGTATAGAAGTTGAACTACTCGAGACAAATAGAACTACTCGAGTATATAAGATGACTACTCGAGTAATTCACTTAGAGAAATTTTCTGGAATGGAATTCTGGATTACACGAGTATAAACACTGTCCTACTCGAGTAGTAGATGGACTACTCGAGTACATGATTTGGGCTAGGTTCACTAACTTAGGATGATGTGACCCATCATGTATAGCCAGGGTCAAAGTTGTGTCCTAGAGTCTAGGCCAAGTCCTAAGAGTCAACATCACATGGACAAGCCAACATCAGACTGAAAGAGAATAAAGACATAGGGTTTTCCTAAAGATTCAGAGATTTCTCAAGAGACTAAGTAAAATGAGTTCGACATTCGTCGAACTCAGGTCGACGATAGTAGTTCTCGGCTCGACGATCTTAGAGATATTTTCTTTGAGCTGAGCTCGACGAACTTCAGTCACAGATCGACGATCCTTGGATTACACCTTCAAAATTCTAAGTCCAGACTATTCTCTAGACTCAGGTCGACGAACCTAGTTCTCAGATCGAAGAACTTCATTCTTTGCTCGACGATCACTGGACTTCCACTTCAACTCTATTGCCAGAGGTTAATCAAATTTTTTCTAAGTCCAGAATAATTTTCAGCTCGACGAATTCAAGGTTCTCCAGACTTAGCTCGACGAACACCATTCTTCGATCGACGAATCTTTGGACTATCACAGTATTCTGTCGAGACTATGTTCTCTAGTCTCAGGTCGACGAACTCAGTTCTCTGCCTGATGAATTCTGGAACCAGAAAACTTATGTAGACACTCAGAGTATATGTCGACATCAACTAAGTCGACACTAGAAGAACTTGTGTCGACACCAAGAGCATCAGTCGACATTGTGGAAAGGCTATGTCGACACCACACAGAAGATTTGTGTCGACACAGAAGAGTAATTGTGTCGACACAGGATATTTGATAACTCCAGAATAATTGCTGAACTCCAGTTAACGAACACATTTACCATCTCGATGAATAGGCAAAGATCAAAAGAGACAACAGTTTAGTTTTTAGCTCGACGATCATGGAACTAAGCTCGACGAACAGAAGCCGTCTGGTCGACGAATACAATGTATCAGCTCGACGAATTCTGCTATCTGTTCGACGATTCCAGACTTAGTTATTTTCGACCTTCTGTCCCCACTCTAATGCGATAATTCCTGAGTAATTAATGCTCTAACATTCTCTGAATGTATCCATTAGAAGGAGCATTAATTATGGTCTTCTCCAGGATTATTGCTTGATGTTTTTCCCCAGGACAGTTGGGGAAATAAATCAATGTTGATTATTCTCAAGACTGTCAACATTAATTGTAGATGCATTCAAATTTTCAAAAAGATAGAGAAGAAGAGAATAATATACACATTCAGATACACAGAGTGATATACAAACTTACAAAAGAGAATCAAGAACAGAAAATAATTGAGAAAGCTTTACACAGAGCACAGCTTACAGATAAGCACATAGAGATTATCGAAAACATTCAATTATGCATAATCTGCTCTGTCAAAGAAGAAGCATTTTTCTGATACACAGAAGTTCTTGACCAGAAGCTCATCAGTACTTGAAGAAGAAGAACAACAATATTTATATCAAGAGTCTTCCTTCTTCAATAACTCCATGACACTTCAAAAGGACAACTTCAGTTCAATCTGTCAAAGAAGTTCCTGAATACTATTATTGGTCAAAGATTTAGTTTGAAGACCTATCACCCTGAAGCTTGGCTCTTAGTTTTCTCTTATCCATTCTATATCTCAGGGGGAGCCTTAAGCTATAATCAATCCACAGTATTCTCAGTTGTATATTGAGAAAGAGAAGCAAAATCATCTCTCACCCCCACCTCTGTAAAGGGTTGTCATCTCCCTTCAAAAGTGATTCCTTGGTTGCAAGTCTCCTGATCAAAAGACTTGGGTTGGTTTTTGAGCACCTGATCAAAAGCTCATTGGTGTCAGGCACCTGATCAAAAACCTGAGTGGATTCCAACCAAGGGTGGTAGAAGAGTGGATGTGCCCAAGTTGGGGAACCACTATAAAATTTTTGTGTCGTCTGGTTGCCTCCTTTTCATTTGTTCTTGTTGTGCTTGTGCTTTAGATTCATTGCTTGGTAGTTTAATAATTCAACACTTTTAATTTACAGCAAAAGCTGTAATAGCAGTTAAGAAATTTTTAAGCATACTCTATTCACCCCCCTCTAGAGTATTTCTGATCTAACACTCACTTTCAATTGGTATCAGAAGAGGTTCCTTTGGTTGTACAAGTTAAATCTTGAACCAAAAGATCCTTTTTTAGATCTACACAGTATTTTATTTTCATTTAAATTATAAACACAGCATGGCACAGAACAAGGATTATGCAAATACCAGACCTCCAGTTTGCAATCTTAATAGGTTTGCCATTTGGAAGGCAAGAATTAGGTTATACATGAATTCCATTGATGAAGACATCTACAATTCCATTTTGACAGGTCCCCCACAGGCATCTACAGCTACAACATCTTCCAGCAACGATGCATTCCCACCACCTTAGTGGACTGAAGCTCAGAAGAAAGCAAAGATTGTTGATGCCAAAGCCATGAAGATATTGGCTCAGACTATGTCAGATGACATCTTTTAGAAGGTTGTTGAGTGAACCTCTGCAAAAGCGATCTGGGATTCACTCAATCAAACGGTTGCTGGCTCAGCAGATGAGAGGAAAGATAGAAGATCACACCTCATCATACAATATGAAAACTTCAATAAGGATGAGGTAGAAACAGTTAAAGTAATGTACAACAGGCTTAGCTCCATCATCAGTGACCTAAGAACCTTAGATAAAGAGATCACTTTGACTGAAGTTAATGACAAGATCCTAATGTGCTTCCCAAGCTCATGAGACACCAGGATCTGGCCCATCAAGGAGGCCAGATGCCTGAATGAGATTTCAACTGAATCTCTATTAAGGAAACTAAAGTCATATGAGCAGCTAATCAAGTCCAGAGAGGCAGTGGAACACAGGACTCCTCCCCCAGCAAGGAAAGAACAATCCATTAAATTTAAGGCTGCTGAAGAAACTGAAGCCCCAATAGTCAATGAAGAGCTGATGAGTCTCTTTGACAAGAGATTCTTCAAACTAGCAAGGAAAGACTTCAGAAGGAAGTCATCCAGAAGTCACAGCCAGCCAAGGTATGACAAAACCCCCACTAAAGAGGTAGTGTGTTATGGGTGTAGGAAACCAGGACATTTCATGTCTAAATGTCCTGAAAATCAAAAGAAGGAAAGAAGAAAAGAGAAGGAATCAAGAAGCAAGCATTACAACAAGCCCTCTTCCAGTAAGCACAAAAAGAAGGACAAAGGATTTGTGGTTGAAACAAGGAGTGACACAGAAGATGAATCCACATCTTCCAGCTCCAGTGAAGAAGAAGAGGAGGCCAAGGCAAAGGAGGTGTGCCTCATGGCAATTTGTGCAAGCAGTAGCAGATCAGATACAGATGAATCTGATAATGAAGAAAACCTGTCAGCTGAAGATCAGGTAATAGCATCTTATGATTTTGAATCTGATGAATTTAAATTTGAATTAAAAAATATATGCTTAGATTTGATAAGCTCTGAGAAGTAAATCAAACTTATCAGAGATAAATTGAATGATCTAGATAAAATCACCTCTGAAAATGCAAGTCTATCTAGTGAACTAAAATCTGCAAATGAACAGATCATTTTTCTGAAATCAGAACATAGCAAAGCTAAGATATTAGAAGAGTCATTAAATGGCAGAAGTTTGAAATTGCTAGATATAACCAGCACAGTTAATTCCAGAACAAACAACTGCAGATTAGGATTAGGAGCCACATCTAGTAAACCAACCCTAATCCAAAGGAATCATCTTTCAAAACCTGTAAATTTTATCTCTGATAAAGGTAAGAAAACACTGAACAAGTAAATAAGGTTAATAACATTTTAGAACAAATTGAAGCTAAGGACAAAATTAGTAATCAGAAGAATGATAAAAATAACAATGTTCAGCAGTTAACATCGAACCCATATCGACGATATAGGAACAGATCGTCGAACACAGAACGACGATCTCTGAACACAAACTACAATAATAATCATTTGTCTAACTGCGATTGATGAACTTTGCATGGTTTGTCGAGCAGAGGTCAACGAACGAGGGGCACAGAGAATGAACATGTTCATTCTCTGGGCAGAGATCGACAATCTCAACCCAATTCGTCGAACTCTGTTCGACGAACTTACAACAGTTCGTCGAACCCAGGAAGACTTAATCAAAACAGTAATTCTAACAACAACTCACATATTTCTAAGAAATCATTTAATCTACTAGCTGACGGGATCATCCCCACTAGGAGATATCACCCCCTAGGATATAAGTTCCAACTTGAATTCTCTATAATTTCCAGTTTTTCTTATCAGCCATACAAAGGGCCCAAGGTAACCTCGGTCAAAAACCATTAATTGTTTTCTATTGCAGGTGAAGAATTGTCCAGGGGTAAATCAAACTTGGTACCTTGACAGTGGCTGCTCAAAACACATGACTGGCAGCAAGGACATCTTAATCAACTATAAGTCCAAGTTGGGGCCAAAGGTTATCTTTGGTGACTCCAAATGTGGTCAGTCAGAAGGATTTGGAGAAGTGAGAATAAGAGCTGTCACATTCAAAAAGGTGACATATGTAAGTGGACTCAAGCATAATCTCATCTCCATAAGTCAGTTATGTGATGATGGTTATCAGGTATACTTTAACCATTCAACTTATTCTATTATTGATAAAAATAACCAAACAGTTTTAACTGGAAATAGACAAGGCAACATATACTTAGTAAATTTTCTTTCTGCCAAAACTGATATCTGTTTACTTAACTTAACTAGTAATCAGAATGACTTATGGCACAAAAGACTAGGACATGTAAATCTGAAAAACATTGCTAGGCTATCTAAGCACAACCTTGTGAGAGGTTTACCTTCCGGTCCCTACAAGAAGGAAGGTCTCTGTAGGGCTTGTCAATTAGGCAAGCAAACTAAAACTAGTTTTAAATCTATTAATAAGAGTGATTCACCTAGGATTTTGTACTTGATACATTTAGATCTTTTTGGACCCATTGTTGTACAAAGCCTAGGAGGGAAATCATACACCTTGGTTATAGTGGATGACTTCTCCAGGTTTAGTTGGGTATTCTTTCTGAGATCAAAGTCAGATACATTCAAAGTTCTTACAAATTTTCTCAGGACCATACAGATTGAGTTCTCTACTCATGTTGCATTGATCAGAAGTGATCATGGCACAGAGTTGAATCTCTTCTTATGCATGAGTTCTGTGAAAAGGAAGGTATCAGACATTGCTTCTCATCTCCTAGAACACCCCAACAAAATAGGGTAGCTGAAAGGAAAAATAGGACACTCATTGAAGTTTCCAGTACATTGCTTGCAGATGCTTACATGCCCCTAACCTTTTGGGCAGAGGCTGTCAGCACAGCAAATTATGTCCTGAACAGGTGCTTAATTCATAAACTAAAGAACATGACTCCCTATGAATTGCTCAAAGGGAAGAAAACTAAAATAAACTATTTTAAATTATTTGGTTGTACCTGTTACATACACAATAACAACAAGAAATACATTAGAAAGTTTGAGGCTAAGGCTGAAGAGGGAGTCTTTCTAGGATACTCCCAAGTAAGCATGGCCTATAGGGTTTTCAACAAAACAACATTGAAAATTGAATAGTCTATTCATGTTTCATTTGATGAGACTAATATGTATTGCAAGTAGAAAGAAGTTTCTACCAATAGTAACTTGCAAGTACCCCACTTTTGTGAGACCTTGGATGCACTAAACCTCACCCAAGAGGTGCCAACTCATCCCTCTCCACAAGCTATTGAAGAAAGTGAAGAAGAAGTTGAAGATAATGAATCTCTACTAACAGCAAATACAATTCCACAGGAGGAATTAATTTCAAATGTTGTTGCACAACCAACTCCACCCACTGATTTTGTCACACTTAGGGATCACCCCAGATCTCAAGTGATTGGAGACATATCAATAAGTGTACAGACAAGGCATCAACTTACCCAAGATTTGATGCATGCATGTTTTCTCTCTCAGGTTGAACCTCTTTCTATTCATGATGCTGAGCAGGATCCCCACTGGATCCTTGTAATACAGGAGGAACTAAATCAATTTGAGAGATGTAGAGTTTGGGATTTGGTTCCAAGATCCCAAAACTACCGAGTTATTGGAACCAAATGTGTTTACAGAAACAAACTAGATGCCTAAGGAGTTATTGTGAGAAACAAGGCTAGGCTTGTTGCTCAAGGATACATACAAGAAGAAGGAATTGATTATGATCAAACATTTGCACCTGTTACAAGGTTGGAAGCCATAAGAATATTTCTTGCCTATGCAGCATACAAGAGATTCAAGGTCTTTCAAATGGATATGAAGAGTGCTTTTCTGAATGAAGTACTACAAGAAGAGGTTTATGTAGAACAACCTCTAGGTTTTGTTTCTCCAACTTACCCCTCTCATGTTTTTAAATTGCATAAGGCTCTTAATGGTCTAAAGCAAGCTCCAAGAGCTTAGTATGAGACCTTAGCTAGTTTTTTATTAGAGCATAAATTTACAAGAGGAACTGTAGATAAAACTCTTTTCACTAGACATCATAAGGACCAAATCTTATTAATACAAATTTATGTGGATGATATTATATTTGGCTCTACAGATTCCAAATTATGCAAGAGGTTCTCTGACCTCATGCATTCCAAATTTGAAATGAGTAGCATGGGTGAGCTTTCCTACTTCCTTGGACTCCAAGTGAAGTAGCTCCCTGATGGCATCTTCATCTCTCAAGAAACATATGTTAAAGAACTTCTAAAGAAGTTTGGGATGGCTGATGCCTCAGCAAAGAAAACTCCCATGGCTACCAATGCTGTTGTGGACTCTGATGTACCAGGAAAACCCGTGGATCAGAAACTTTATAGGGGCATTATTGGGTCCCTATTATACCTCGCAGCAAGTAGGCCAGATATTATATTTTTCACATGTCTTTGTGCTAGGTTCCAGGTGAACCCTAAAGAATCTAATCTAATTTTGTTAAAAAGGATTTTGAGATATATAAAGAGTTATCCTAATCTAGGCCTATAGTATCCTGCTGAATCCGAATTTAAGTTAACTGGATACTCTGATGCTGATTTTGCTAGATGCAGGGTAGATAGAAAAAGTACTTCAGGAACTTGCCAGTTCCTGGGTATGAGATTAGTATCTTGGTTATGTAAAAAGCAAACATCAGTGTCAACCTCAACTGCTAAAGCAGAATATATTGCAGCAAGCAGCTATTATTCACAGATGCTTTAGATACAAAATCAACTACTAGATTATGGGTTCAACTTAAATAATTCAACCCTACTCTGTGATAATACAAGTGCTATAGCCATAGCCCAGAATCCAGTTCACCATTGTAGGACAAAACATATTGATATAAGACATCATTTCATTAGGGAGTGTGTAGATAAAAATAAAATCAAGCTTGTCTATATCTACACTGATTTACAAAGGGCTGATATATTCACCAAACCCCTAGATGAGAGAAATCATATGTTCTTTGTGAATCAACTTGGAATGATCAATGGAGAAGACTTTATTTGATTTCTGTCTGCAGTTGACAAATTTTCCAAAGTTTGTCCAACGGAGTTCGACGAACTGGGGAAAGTTTGAGAGATATTCGTCGAACGGAGTTCGACGAACTCTCTGTGAGTGAAATAAGTTTCGTCGAACGGAGTTCGACGACCTTGCTTTAGAAGATATTCGTCGAACGGAGTTCGACGAACTGTCTTCAATTCTTCCATAGATAGACGAATTATTTCAATCAAAATTATTTTGTCAACCTCAGTTCGAAGAATTATTTTTATTTTCGTGGAACGGAGTCTGTCGATTCATATTCTTGAAAACCTTGTATTTAGGTTTTCTTCGACCTCCGTCTAACGCTTTCTGTTCTCTTGCACTTGATCATTGTTTCTCTTCTTTGCAGGTAATTCCATGGCGATTCCAGCAGGAGCTCTAGCCGCTATGAAGTTTGACACTGGATTTGATGTCGACTTCGAATCGTTCCAGCACTCGGATCCAATCTTCCTATATATTCTGGAACTTATGGAAGAACAGAATCTGAAGAACCTGATGACTACAAGAATAAAGCTGGCAGGAACAAAAATCAGGGAATGGGTTTATACTTCATCCACTTCTGAAGACAATACAATTACAGGATCAATCGCGGGTAACACTGTCTCCTTAACTCCCGTGGGTTTAACTGAACTATTTGGTTTGACAAATGGCGAAGAGGAATTAGAAATTGATTCTGAAGAGTTTGATATGATGCTAAATCTGATGGGTTATGCTGGTGACAACCCAAATAAATTGTTGAAAAAGCATCTGTCTGCATAATACAAGTTTCTAGCAGACATTGTTGGGAAGGTCTTTCTTGGCAAGCATACTGCCCATGACTACATCACAAGACATCAGTTCTTGGTCATGTGTGCAGTAATAAATAAGAAGCAAGTGGACTGGGCTCAGATCCTCTTTGATCTGATAAAGAAGAAAAATAATAAGAAAGAAGTGTGTTTTGGAAGGGTCATAGGGATCTTCCTCAAGGAAAAGGCTGCTGAATCACTGGTCTCCCAGACCATATTCATCAATGTCAGTAAAAGGCTCACTTGTGCCTTATTTGGCAGGTGGGAGAGGACAATAACTAAGCCCACTAAGGCTTCTACCTCTTCCACCCCAGCTTCTAAAGGCACAGGGCTGTAAAAGCCACTCCCTCACCTGCTGAAGAGCTTCATCCAACACCACCATCTCTTCCAGCTTCCCTTCCAGCAATAAAAATTCCTTCCTCTCCCATTATCTCTTCAACACCAGAACAATAACAACATCCTCATGTTCCTACTCCACCTCCATCTCAACATGCTTCCCCAGCTTCATCTCCACCAATTGACAACACTAACATTCCATCTTCCCCTCTTCAAGATAATCAACCACCGACACCTCCTGATTCCCCTCATGACACTTCCATTCCTACACCACCACAATCTCCTCTTCCCCCACATCTCTCTTCAATACAATCTTATCATCTACCAATAGACACCATCATGCAAGATGCCACCCATCCATCCCCATCAACATTCACCATCCCTCCAGTTGTTCACATCCCTGATGATCTACTCTCTATCCATCTCATAGTTCCCACTTCTACACCTTCTGCAACACAATCTACCATTCCATCACTGGACCCCTCCACCATATCTTCCATCATTTCCATACTCACTCCCCTCCTCAAGTCCCTTATAGCAGAGGCCATTACACCTCTTGCTAGCACCATCTCCTCTCTCTCTGAAAAAATCTCTGCTCTTTCTGCTGCCCCATCTTCAGCCAGGGCCTGGCCTCAGTTCCCACTGAAACCAGGCAGGGGGAGATGCCTGATGATGAAGCAACAGCTACAGCTCCAAAGGCTTCAGCTCCAGCTCCAGCACCAGATGCTTCAGCTACAACAACAGCAGCAGCTTCAGACACAGCAGCAGAATGTACAGAATATATAGATAAAGATTTGATTGATAAAGATTTGATTGATTTTATTGAGTCTGATATGGATTTTGATGATGAATCAAACCCTGAAGAACCTAATACTGTTGGTGATTTCATTATTAATCCCACAGTTAATATAGAACATTTGTTGAGTATTTTTGATACTGTACATATGAATTATCTTTCAGCTGAGATCACTAAGCCATCCTTGGCTATTATACCATATACTTCCCCCATCTCTTAAAAAGTTGTTAAGTAACTTAAGGACAGTTTTGCTATTGCACAGTCCGCAATCACTTCAACTCCAGGAGTAGTAGCTGTTCCCTCTTCCTCAATAATATCTTCATCACCAACTTTTGTACTGGATGACTCTCCAATTCCAGATCTAGATGAATTAATCTTGGCTGATATTGCAGATGAAAATAAGTCAGTAGCTGAAGGCTCTGTCCAAATTAGTTCTGATTTTTGTGTAGCTTCTCCTCCAACTTCTGCTGAAACTCCAGTTCTTGTTGCAACTCCTGCTTCTGATCCAGAAAAAACTACTATCTCTGCTAAAGCTTTGAAAGCTCTGGATGATCTATATGATAACCCTCAGGATTCTGACAATGATGATGATGAAGATGAGGATGATGATTCAGATGTGGAGGATACCAAGAAGAAGCAAGTTTCAAAGAAAAGAAAAGCTCCTCCTCCTCCTGCTCCTAAGCCTAATCCAAACAATGACACCTCTTACTACATTCTTCAAAAGATAACTCCATACAAGGGGATGCCAGAATGGATGTGGCTATCTAAGAATCAGCAAAAGGAAAGGAAGAAGAGTAGAAGATACTCTCCTCCACCAGTTCAAAGGTATAGGAAAGATCCACCACCTCCTCCTCCTCCTGCAGCTGTTGCTTCTGGCTCTAGTTCTCAAAGGTCTGCCCCCATTCAAACATATCAAAGACATCAAGGGAGACCTCATCATGAAAGCAGCCAGCACAGGCAACAACCCTCAGGAAAACAACATCAACAACAACAACAACAACAACATAAGCAGCAACAACATCAACAAGCTGAAAGTCATAAAAGACCACTCTCTCCTCCTGTTCCTTATGAAGATCCAGAAATAGCCAACATAGCTAGAATGGCCAGGTTCCAGGAACTAGTAGGCCTCTCTATGATCAACAAGGCAAAGGCTGAAGGGAAGGGTACTTCTAAATAAACTACAATGTCAAAGTACAGGAGAGAAAACTGAAAAGGTTTGAAAAGGCTAATAAATTTTTTAATGTTGATGATTATATGAAATTACATCCTGAAGCAGTGGTCCCTAGAGCTACATCTCTGAAGATTATAGGGGCTGCTGACATGACAATGACTATGGAACAAGCCTTAAATCCTAACAGGGAAATAGTTTTTACCAAGCCAGGAGACAAGGGCAAGGATGCAAAGCATCAGGAGAAGAAGCATAAGAAGTGAAATTTAAACCATCTTATTTCTGTTTTTCTATCTTAAACTATTTTATTCTGTCTGAACAAATCTTTTGTGTAAATATATCTGCTGCATGTGTTAATTATCTCTGTCAGATATATCTTTTTCCTTCTTTGTTTACTTTATGTTTTTATTTTTGAGTCTATTAGTGACCTCACCCAAATAGGGGGAGATTGTTGGATCCCTAGTTTGATTTGGGCTAGGTTCACTAACTTAGTATGATGTGACCCATCATGTATAGCTAGGGTCAAAGTTGTGTCCTAGAGTATAAGACAAGTCCTAAGAGTTAACATCACATGGACAAGCCAACATCAGACTGCCAGAGAATCAATTCATAGAGTTTTCCTAAAGATTCAGAGATTTCTCAAGAGACTAAGTAAAATGAGTTAGACGTTCGTCGAACTCAGGTCGACGATAGTCGTTCTCAGCTCGACGATCTTAGAGATATTTTCTCTGAGCTGAGCTCGATGAACTTCAGTCACAGATCGACGATCCTTGGATTCCACCTTCAGAATTCTAAGTCCAGACTATTCTCTAGACTCAGGTCGACGAACCTAGTTCTTAGGTCGACGAACTTCATTCTTTGCTCGACGATCACTGGACTTCCACTTCAACTCTATTGCCAGAGGTTCATCAAATTTTTTCTAAGTCCAGAATCATTTTCAGCTCGACGAATTCAAGGTTCTCCAGACTTAGCTCGACGAACACCATTCTTCAGTGGACGAATCTTTGGACTATCACAGCATTCTACCGAGACTATGTTCTTTAGTCTCAGGTCGACGAACTCAGTTGTCTGCCCGATGAATTCTGGAACCAGAAGATTTATTTCGACACTCAGAGTATATGTCGACATCAACTAAGTCGACACTAGAAGAACTTATGTCCACACCAAGATCATCAGTCGACATTGTGGAAAGGCTATGTCGACACCACACAGAAGATTTGTGTTGACACACAGGAGTAATTGTGTCGACACAGGATATTTGACAACTCCAGAATAATTACTGAACTCCAATCAACGAACACATTTACCAGCTCGACGAATAGACAAAGATCTAAAGAGACAGCAGTTCAGTTTTCTACTCAACGATCACGGAACTCAGCTCGACGAACAGAAGCCGTTTGGTCGACGAATACAATGTATCAGCTCGACGAATTGTGAACTCAGTTCGACGAATTCTGCTATCTGTTCGACGATTCCAGACTTAGTTATTTCCGACTTTCTGTCCCCACTCTAATGCGATAATTCCTGAGTAATTAATGCTTTAACATTCTATGAATGTATCCATTAGAAGGAGCATTAATTATGGTCTTCTCCAGGATTATTGCTTGCCGTTTTTCCATGGGATAGTTGGGGAAATAAATCAATGCTGATTATTCTCAAGACTGTCAGCATTAATTGTAGATGCATTCAAATTTTCAAAAAGATAGAGAAGAAGAGAATAATATACGCATTCAGATACACAGAGTGATATACAGACTTAAAGAAGAGAATCAACAACAGAAAATAATTGAGAAAGCTTTACACATAGCACAGCTTACAGTGAAGCACATAGAGATTACAGAAAAACATTCAATTGTGCATAATCTGCTCTGTTAAAGAAGAAGCATTTTTCTGATACACAGAAGTTCTTGACCAGAAGCTCATCAACACTTGAAGAAGAAGAACAACAATACTTATATCAAGAGTATTCCTTTTGCAAGAACTCCAGGACACTTCAAAAGGACAACTTCGGTTCAATCTGTCAAAGAATTTCCTGAATACTATTGTTGGTCAAAGATTTATTTTGATGACCTATCACCCTGAAGCTTGGCTCTTAGTTTTCCATGATCCATTCTACATCACAGGGGGAGCCTTAAGCTATAATCAATCCACAGTTTTCTCAGTTGTATATTGAGAAAATGAAGACAAAATCATCTCTCACCCCACCTCTATAAAGGATTGTCATCTCCCTTCAAAAGTGATTCCTTGGTTGCAAGTCTCCTGATCAAAAGACTTGGCTTGGTTTTTGAGCACCTGATAAAAGCCTCATTGGTGTCAGGCACCTGATCAAAAACCTGAGTGTACCAAGGGTGGTAGAAGAGTGGATGTACCAAGGTTGGGGAACCACTATAAAATTCTTGTGTCGTCTGGTTGCCTCCTTTTCATTTGTTCTTATTGTGCTTGTGCTTTAGATTCATTGCTTGGTAGTTTAGTAATTCAACACTTTTAATTTACAGCAAAAGTTGTAATAGCAATTAAGAAATTTTAAAGCATACACTATCCCCCCCCCTCTAGAGTATTTCTGATCTAACTCTCACTTTCACAAGGATCCAATAATGCTTCTGTACTTGGTTTCATCAAAAGTTTTCCCTTTTTCATCCTTGTCCAGAGACATAGTTGAACCCATTGGAGTCCTCATCGAGGTTACGTTCTCCATTCTGAATTTCTTAATCAGCTCTTTGGTGAACTTTGTCTGTGAGATGAAAATTCCAACTTCAGACTATTTCACTTGAAGCACTAGGAAATACTTCAGCTCGCCCATACTGCTCATTTCAAACTTCCCTTGCATAAGTTTTGAAAACTTATTACAGAGGTTGTCATCAGTAGAGCCAAAAATAATGCCATCAACATAGATTTGCACTGGCAAAATCTTGCCTTTGATTTCCCTGAGAAATAATGTCTTGTCTATCTTTCCCCTTGTGAACTTGTTTTCAAGTAGAAAGCTAGACAGCATCTCATACCAAGCTCGAGAAGCTTGTTTCAAGCCATATAACGCTTTATGCAGTAAATAAACGTAATCAGGAAAGTTAGAATCAACGAAACCTGGAGGTTGTTCCACATACACATCTTCCTTTATGTCACCATTATGGAAGGCAGACTTCACATCCATCTGATAGACAATGAAGCCTTTGAGTGCAGCATATGCTAGGAATAACCTTATTGCCTCCAGCCTTGCCACTGGAGCGTACGTCTGTTCGAAGTCGATTCCTTCTTCTTGACGATAGCCTTTTGCGACAAGTCTGCCCTTGTTCTTTATTATTGTTCCATCCTCGTCCATCTTGTTCCTATAGACCCATTTTGTCCCAATGATGTTCTTACCTTAGATCTTGGAACAAGCTTCCATACTTTGCAGTGCTTGAAATGGTTTAGTTCTTCTTCCATCGCCATTATCCACGATGTGTCTGAGTTTGCTTCCTCAAACTTCTTTGGTTCAACCTGTGATAGAAAACTTAAATATAGATTTTCAATAGTTGTACCTCTACGAGTTCTAACACCATCCCGGGGATCTCCTATGAACTATTCCATGGGGTGATCCTTCAGATGTCTGAGCTCTAGAGTCCTTGCATCTGGATTATCTTCTATCACCAGAGTGACTTCTTCATCTTGGATGACTTCTTCATCTTGATAATCAGCTTCTCAAATAGGGGTTGGAGTGGTGATCTTGATGAACTTTTCACCATTGTCTTCGGACGGTCAATCCAAGCTAATTTATTTAAGAGTAGCACCTGCATCTTCAATAAACACACTAGAAGAGTTGCTTTGCAGCAAACTCGTCTCATCAAATACAACATGTATCGATTCTTCCACGACCAGGGTTTTTCTATTAAAGATCCTGTATGCCTTATTATGGCTACTATAACCTACAAAAATAACTTCAAAACTCTTTTTGCTAAACTTAGTAGTATGATACTTGCCATTGTTGAGCACGAAGCATTTACAGCCAAAAATTCTAAAATATGAGACTGTTGGTTTCCTACCCTTCAGAAGTTCGTAAGGTGTCTTATCGTGGTTTTTGTTTATGAGAGCTCGATTTTTCATGTGGCATGCAGTGTTGATGGCTTCAGCCCAAAAGTACTCCGGAAGTGAAGCATCGCTCAACATGGTCCTGTAGGCCTCTATGAGCGTTCTATTCCTTCTCTCAGCCACCCCATTTTGTTGAGGAGTGCGAGGAGAGGAAAACTCATGAAAGATACCCAGGCTTTCACAAAATTCTATCATGGCCCCAAATTTGAACTCTATTCCATTGTCACTTCTGATTTTGACTATGGAGCAGTTGTATTCATTCAGGACTTGCTTGACAAAATTAGTAAAGATGTCGAAGGTATCTGACTTGTGTTTCAGAAAGAACACCCACGCAAAGCGCGAGTAATCATCAACAATTACCAACGCATAATCCTTTCCTCACAAACTTCTAATTTGTAGTGGACCAAACAAGTCCATATGCAGTAGATAAAGACATCTATTAGAATCCTTGCCAATAACGCTTTTAAAGGTAGCCCTTGTTTGCTTGCCTTTTACACATGTATGACACGGTCTATCTTTGACGTACTTGACATTTGGGGCATCACGTACTAAGTTCATTGAAAATAATTTATTAATAGTTTTGAAATTAATATATGCTAGTCTCTTGTGTCATTGGTCACCAAGAGACGTGCTATCTTTTGCTAAAAAGCACACTGGTGTCGAAGAATCTATACAAATGAAATTCAAGCAAAGTATGTTTCTGCATCGAGTGTCGGATAGAATTGTTTCCATATTGTCAACAGATTTTAACAAGCACTTATCAGCGTGAAACTCAACTATGTATCCTTAATCGCAGAGTTGGCTTATGCTTATAAGGTTATGTTCCAAACCTTCAACATAAGCCACATCTAAGAAGGATACATTACCATTCGTAATCATACTGTAGCCTTTAGTGATTCTACGGTATGAACCTACAAATATGTCCTTCAGTGTGTTCACGACTGGAGTAAAGTTCCGAATAAGGCTTCTTGTCCAGGTCATATGCCGAGAGCATCCACTGTCCAAATACCAGATTGGCGTTTTGGTGGCCTTTGGACATACCTGCAATCGCAATCAGTTTGCCTAAGGAACCCAAATATGTTTGGGTCCTTGGTCTTGGGTTAGAACACTCCCCCTATGAATATTAGCATTAGGAGTGGTCTTCCTCATATTTCCAACATGTTGGGTTACAACATTTCTCGGATTAAATCAGCAATCAATGGCAAAGTGACCAATTCTGCCACAACACCAATAGTCAAATCTGTTGTATCTTTGTCTTATGTTCTCCTGTTTGACCTTTTGGAATTGTGGTCTAGCAGGGGCAGCATTCTTAGAGGAAGATGCCTCATGATGATGACAATCACATGGCTTCTTCTCCTTTAAAGGCTTTTCTACAACAGTCTTTGCCTTTGGTGCCTTCTTGAAGTTATGACCATGATTGAAAGGGCCATAGCTCTGAAGAATCACTTCTTTATAAGGTGCCTTAAAGACACTTTCGCCAAAGTTTTTGGGGAGAGTGTGTTGAAACCACCCGTCACCACACATCTTCCCAAAACCTCGAGGTAGTAGGAAGGGGGGACGGGGGGTACATAAACACCAAGGACCACCCGCTGCAGGCGATGTGGGACTAATCCATCCACGGGATGGCGGGGATATTCCGCCACACGGGGGCCCACCGGGGTCAACACCCAGACCTGGAACGCGATGGGGAAGCCCAAATATGCGGTCCCACACACACCCAATCTCGCTGGACCTTTGTTCTCAACACACCCCCGCAGCGGGATGGCTCTGATACCATGTTGAAACCACCCGTCACCACACATCTTCCCAAAACCCCGAGGTAGTAGGAAGGGGGGAACGGGGTACATAAACACCAAGGACCACCCGCTGCAGGCGATGTGGGACTAATCCATCCACGGGATGGCGGGGATATTCCGCCACACGGGGGCCCACTGGCGTCAACACCCAGACCTGGAACGCGATGGGGAAGCCCAAATATGTGGTCCCACACACACCCAATCCCGCTGGATCTTTGTTCTCAACAGAGTGCATCCTTGATAACGGGACTTTGTCTTTACATAAGTAGGCCTAGCAAAGTGTCCATAAGATGAGTCATGATCAAACTCGTTTGAAGGAAATATAACCTTTTTGAACAAGGTCTGATCTTGAGGGGCTTTCCCCTTCTCTTTGGTTAAGGCCTTTTTGGCGGCCTTATTCTTCCGTTGAGCCTTGTTTCTCCTAGAAGACTTACTAGGAGCTTCTCCATGGCCTAGTCCAGCACCCTTGGCCTTGGCTAAGAATTCAGCAATGAATGGAAGAACTGTCTTGGGCTTTGAGAAACTTTCAACAAGTTTCTTTTCAGCAGCAAGTTGGGCTTCCAGCTCTTTGATGATTTTCTCTTTAAGGTCGAGGTGCTCTAGAGTTTTGTTTTATTCTTCAATAGTATTATTGAAGTTCTCTTCGAGCGAGTCAGTCTTTACGACTTTCTCTCTCAAGATGATCTCTTCTGTTTTGAGAGACTTTATCTCTTTAGCCTGAGTTTTCACGACACGACGACATTTGTCGTAAGCCATGATTAACTCCTTATATTAGGCCATGAGTTCTGACTCATCGTCAGAAGAGCTATCGTCACAATCATGTTCAGAAACTTCAGAATCAGAAAGAGGAGTGTGAGAGTTTACCTTCCCAGTGAACTGGGGGTCCTATTCATCATCAGTTTGAGCCATGAGCCCAAAATAGGCTTCTTCTTCTTCAATCGACTCAGATGAGTTAGAGCCACTAAGATTCTTGCCCTTTTTGGCCATCAAGCTCTTCTCTGTCCTCTTCTTATTGTACGAGGACTTCTTTTCCTCTCTTCTACCACCCTCCTTCTTCTTGTGAGGGCAGTCAGCGATGACGTGTCCCAGCTTATTACAACAATAACAAATAATTTCAGTAGAAACATGTTTGTTCTGTTTAGAATTATACCTGTCATGGCTGCTTGAGCCTTTTCGTTGACGATCACCATCGTGTCGTGATCTTCTATAGGAGGCATCCTTGCCTTTCCATTGCTTCTTCTTGTTCAAGAATTTCTTGAACTGTCGAGAGAGTACTGAGAAGTCTCCTTCTGATAGTTCAGATCCTGAGGTCCTTGACTCTGAGGTTTCTTCTTCACTAACTTCTTGTGCTGGAGTAGGAGGAACAACCTTTGTCTTCTTAGAGTGTCTGCCTTTAAAGCAACAGACTATTCTTTGAATGCAGACCTTCCCTTCTCTTCTTCAGCCTTTCTGGTGTTGAGGTGAAGCTCATATGACATAAGCTTCCCGAAGAGATTCTGAGGATCTGTCTCGGCCAGTTTTACAAACTCTCTTATGGCACAGACCTTGTTATCCCATTCCTTAGTTAGGGATCTCAAGAATTTATCATTTAGTTCCCCATTAGTGAAGACTCTGCCATAGACCCTTAGCCCATTCACTATCTTGAAGAAATTCTCAAAGGTGTCAGCAATGGTATCTTTGTTTTCTTGTCGGAAAGCTTCATACTTCTGATTAAGAAGGGATATTATATCATCCCTCACTTCTTCGGTACCTTTCATTATGCTATCTAGTGACTGCCACATCTCCTTCGCAGACTGGCAGTGAATTAGGTTTTGCAGCATTGAATCATTGACTGCACTTCCTATAATATTTTTTGCCTTTTTGTCCAATGAGACAAGTGCAATCTCATCCTTATCTACATCCATGAGTTTCTTTGGGACTTTCTTGGTTAGATCTCTAGTGGAGATTGTCATTGGAATATAAGGACATTCTTCAACTATCACGAAGATCCTTGGATCGACTTTTATGGCGCGGCCCCTCCTCCACCGGTTGAAGACGATGTTGATGATGCTGTTGATGATCCGGTTGCTAAGGCCATACGACTCAAGGATGTGAGGCGGCACGATGACGCTAACGGACGGCTATGCTACAACCTCCGCTCGCGCCGTGCTACCGCCACGACAACGCCTTAGTTTTATTTATTTCCTTTTCGTGCACTTTATTTTATAATTGGAATATAAAATTATCCTATGCTTATGTGATAATTTTATATTCATTGCATGTGTTGTTGTATTTTCAATTTGAACTATTTTAGTTTTGGTGTGCAATTAGCCATTCGGATGGATGAGATTAAATCTCCATCATGAAGGGCTAAGGCTTATTTGTAACTCCTTTTAGTCATTCGGATGGATGAGATTAAATCTCCATCATGAAGGGCTAAGGCTTATTTGTAACTCCTATTTAAAGGAGGCTATCATGAAGAGTTAAGACAATTGGAAAAAGAAACCTAAAAACCCCCCTTGTGGAAATTTCGGCCATCATGGAGAAGTCCATAGCCGCCCCCTCCCCTTTGGTGTGAAGCCAAGCCTTGCCTCCTCCATCCCCGTTCGGTGCGACTCCGGCGTGGCTTCCTTCGGTGCGACTCCTTGGAAGAAGGTTGCAAACCATTCGGTGTGACGCCGGTGGATCCGTGGAGAGAGTGATTCTCCCACAGTTATCTCGTGTGAAAGCTTTCCGATTGGGTAATCCCTTTCCTCTTCCTTATGTGATTCTTCTCCTTAGTTGTGGTGGATTTTCGCAAATCATTTTCTCCGGATCTTTAATCTAATCGCTGCAAGTTTTTGAATCGAAATCGCCGTTGCAAGGCTTTTTTTAATTCCGGATCGGGTGGATCCTATTTGCCTGAGCGGATCTTGGCCTATAGCCTTGGTCTTGCTCTCAAAAAGGAGTGGCAACCTTTGTGTTTTCTTGGGGAATATTCCGACTCAAATTTCCGATCGTCGTTTTCGAGTCGAACATTCCTCCCTCATTGTTTGTGCTGCGTTTTGAGACGAGGACTATTGTGGACGATAGGTGCTGTGTAGGTGCGGTAGATCTACGACGTGTTGTGCGTAGGGAGAGCGTTAGCTTCGCGGAGATCTCCGATCCGACATCCCTACATCAATTTGGTATTAGAGGGAGGTTGTTTCAACTCCCACGTTGCAAACATCCTCTCTGCATTCCTTGTTGGGAGATTGGATTGTTAGAAAATCAAAAAAATTATTTTCTGTGGTCTGCCAATAGCGGGCTGAAATCTTTATTTTTCATTAAAATTTCAAAAAAAAAAAAATTTTAACGATCTACGTGTTATTCACATTGGGAATCTATAAAAATATCTTATTTTCAATATAGCTACAGCCCCAGGAAAATTCATCTTGCCCGGGGCCTCCCAAACCTGAATGCGCACAAGGCTAGGAACGGAGTACGCAACCCCATCTACGTCTAGTATGGCTGCGAACGAGCATGGTGATCCCAACACCGCGGCTATAGTGGGTCTTCGTGCCGAAATGGCTGAGCTTAGGAACGTCTTAGCCCAGATCCTTCAAAACCAAGCTAGGCCACCCCCGCCACCCGTTAATGTTGACCGGCCCAACCGGCACCAACATAACTCTGATTCGGATTCTGATGGGGACTCTCCGCGGGTGCCCCCTAGAGGACACCGCCCCGAGCGAGACTTTGACATTACTAGGGCCATTAAGATAAATGCCCCCACGTATGATGGCATGGGAGACCCCCAAATCTTCCTTAACTGGACTGTGGATATGGAGTGTTACTTCGAGTGGCACAACCTGACGGATCCCCAAAAGGTCCAAGTTGCCCGGATGAAGTTAACAGGTCGTGCAAAGACGTTCTGGCTGAATGAGGAGCGAAGATTAGGAACCGGACACGGAGCCCCCCTTATAGGTTGGCCAGTAATGAAGAACCTGTTGACCGATCAGTACGTTCCTGCGTACCATCGGACACAGATGTTCGATGAGCTTGCCACTCTGCGGCAGGGCTCAAGCTCGGTAGCTGAATATATGGGTGAACTTAAGGACCGAATGGTGTGATGTGACCTTAGGGAGATCCCCGAAGTCACTTTATCTAGATTTCGAAAGGGCCTTAACCCCGATATCCAAAGGAAGCTCTTGTGATATGGGCATACAGACTTGAACACGACTTTCAATGCCGCCTTGGACATTGAAAAACACCTAGCCTCTAAGGCTCACTCCCGTTACGCTCATGTGAAGAACAAGTCCACCACTGGGGCATCTTCTTCCACATATCCTGATAAGGGAAAGTTTAAATCTACCGAGTCGAAGTCAATCGTGATCACCGCTAGGAACTCCAAGAACCCTGCGAGTGAGCGTGTCCCTATCGGGAAGGTTAGCAAGGCTAACACCACTTGTTACTCTTGCGGCATTCAAGGCCACTATGCCTACGAATGCCCAACAAACACAAAAACTCTAGCCTTGTTAGAGCCAACTACCGACCCTGACGATTATGTATACGAGGCCGCAGAAGAGAGTGACCCCGAAGGAGTCCCTAGTGACTTAGAGGACGATCACCCCCTTATGGTGATGCGTTGTATTTTGACCACTCCTCGTCCATTAGATGATTGGAAGAGGACGAGCATATTTTCCCTGATTTTTAGGAGTGGCGAGAAGCTTTGCAAGTTGATTATTGATAGTGGTATCTGCGTGAATGTCGTATCTGAGAACGCCGTTGCACGTATGTCCTTGATCACGGAACCACACCCGACCCCATACCAGGTCGCTTGGATCAACAAGCTCTCTGTACCCATTACCAAGCGATGCCTGGTCCCACTCTCATTCAAATCCTACATTGATGAGGTGTGGTGTGATGTCCTTCCGATGGACGCTTGTCATGTGTTGTTAGGCCGCCCTTGGCTATACGACCGTGATGTTACCCATTTTGGTAGAGCCAACACTTATGAGTTCAAATTCAATGGCAAAACCATCACTTTGAAGCCGACCGTCCCGAAGGAGCCCGTAGTCTTGGCTAAGGACACCACTATCCCGGTAGAACGGAAAACGTTGAATCTCGTTGGTAGGAAAGAGTTTGAGAGAGATCTGTTCTTTGATGGAATTATGTATGCGCTAGTCCTCTTGAGTGCGAAGCCCGATTCTAGCATTTTGGATGAGCTACCTAGTGAGTTATGGGTACTATTGGAAGAGTATAGGGACGTGTACCCGGATGAGTTGCCGTCCACGTTACCCCCGCTTAGGAATATCCAGCATGCGATAGATCTCATCCCGGGGTCTTCCTTGCCAAACCAGCCCCATTATCGACTCCACCCCGCGGCTCACCTAGAGTTGCAGTCTCAGATCGAGGGCTTGCTAGCGAAGGGTTTTATTCGGACTAGTATGAGTCCATGTGCTGTACCAGCCCTACTTGCCACCAAGAAGGATGGTACATGGAGGATGTGCGTTGATAGCCGGGCTATCAACAAAATCACCATCAAGTATAGGTTCCCCATTCCCCGCCTAGATGATTTGTTGGATGTCTTGTCTGGAGCCACCGTATTCTCCAAATTAGATCTTCGGAGTGGCTATCACCAGATTAGGATACGAGAGGGAGATGAGTGGAAGACGACATTTAAGTCGAAGGATGGTCTGTACGAATGGCTTGTGATGCCCTTTAGGTTGTCCAATGCCCGTAGTACCTTCTCCCGGATGATGACACACGTCTTTCAGCCATTTATGGGAAAGTTCGTTGTCGTTACTTTGACGATATTCTGATTTATAGCACCTCTACTACCGAGCACATCTCCCACATGAGAGTGATCCTTTCCACCCTGCGGAAGGAGACGTTATTTCTTAACCTTAAGAAATGCACTTTCTATGTCTCGGAGGTAGAGTTCCTAGGCTATATAGTCGGCTCTGAGGGTATTCGAGTTGATCCGGTCAAGGTTCAGGTCATTAAGGACTGGCCCGTGCCAACCACCCTACGTGAGGTGCGTAGTTTCCATGGGTTAGCCACGTTTTATCGTCATTTCATACGAGACTTCAGTAGTATTATGGCGCCTATCACGGACTATATGAAGAAGGGAGAGTTTACGTGGACGAAGTCCGCCACCCATGATTTTGAGCGAATCAAGGAGCTTATGACTGAGGCACCTGTCTTACGTCTACCTGACTTTGCTAAAGTCTTTGAGCTCACATGCGATGCGTCTGGGGTAGGGATTGGAGGTGTCTTGAGCCAGGAGGGCCACCCCGTTAGTTATTTTAGCGAGATGTTGTCCGGCCCTAAGCTGAACTACTCAAATTACGATAGGGAGTTTTATGCTGTAGTCCGATGTCTACACCATTGGAGGCACTATCTCCTCTCCAAGGAGTTTGTGATCCTCTCCGATCATGAGGCTTTACGTTTCATCAACGGCCAGAATAAGATCAGCCCACGTCACGCTAAGTGGGTCGCTTTCCTACAAGGTTACACGTTTAATCTCAAGCACCTTAAGGGAGCTGATAACCGAGTCGCGGACGCCCTTAGTCGTCTTACACTTTTACTCACCTCTATGGAAGTACATGTTGTAGGGTTTGAGCGGATTAAGGATGAGTACGCCACGTGTCCTGACTTCCAGGACTTCTATCTTTCTGCCCAGGATAGCTCCCCCACGACGATATCTACCTATGTCAACAAGGACGGTTACCTGTTTAGGAACGGGAAACTATGTATTCCACAGTCATCGTTACGACTGCATATCATATGGGAGTTGCATAGCGGAGGGTTGAGTGGGCACTTCGGTAGAGATAAGACCATTACGTTAGTCGAGGACAAATTCTATTGGCCAAAACTTAAGGTTATGGTGGGACAGGTAGTGAGTAGCTGCCGCACGTGCCAGGTGTCTAAGGGTAGTGAAACCAACGTAGGATTATATACACCCTTGCCTATTCCTTCCATGCCTTGGGTCGACGTTTGTATGGATTTTGTATTAGGCCTCCCCATTACCCCACGCCGTCACGACTCAATTTTTGTAGTTGTGGATAGGTTTTCAAAGATGACTTATTTCATTCCGTGCAGTAGGACAAATGATGCGTCTCACGTCGCTAAGCTTTATTTTAAAGAAGTCGTTAGTCACTGTGGAGTGCCCAATACCATAGTGTCGGATAGGGACGTAAAATTCACTAGTTATGTTTGGAAGACTCTTTGGATATTAATGGGAACAAAATTATTATTTTCCTCTGCCTATCATCCCCAAACTGATGGGCAGACGGAAGTGGTTAATCGGAGCTTAGGAAATTTGTTACGATGCCTCGTGAGTGATCACAAGAGCACTTGGGATCTTCTCCTTCCCCATGCCCAATTAGCCTACAATAATTCCAAGAATCGGTCTACGGGTCTGTCTCCAAATGAGATTGTCCACGGGTATAAGGCTCCTGTGTCGCTTGACTTGGTGCCGTTGCCCCCAACGTACAAGGCAAGTCAGTTTGCACAATCCTTCGCCCAGCACTTCCATGATTTACACGCACGTATACGGGACACCTTGACTACGCAATACGACTCTTATCAAGCGCACGCTAATTTACATAGGAGAGTATCAGACTTCAAAATTGGCGATCTAGTTTTAGTTCGTTTGGTTCCCGAACGCTTGCCAACTGGCACCGTTAAAAAGTTAGCACCAAAGCGCGCCGGCCCTTTTCGGATTATTAAAAAGCTAGGTGACAACGCTTTCGTTTTGGACTTGCCTGCTGATTGGGGTATCTCCCCCATTTTTAATGTTTCGGATTTAACGATGTTTGCGTCACCACCACAAGAGTTGATTTCTTTGTCGTCTTCTTCTCCCACTAAAAATTCTCATGGGTTGGGGAGTGGTAGTACGGATGATCTCTCTCTTTCGGTCCCCACAGGTATATCATCGGATGGTAAGTTGCCTTCTTTCCTGCCTACTGCTAATATGTTCCCCAGGTTTCCACGGACGTTCTCCACTCCATAGATGATACTTGATGCTGAGCCTGTTACCACTGCTGATGGCGACACCCACCGCTTTCTCATCCGTTGGCGTGATCGGCCCCCTTCGGATGACTCTTGGGTACTCGAGACGGAGCTGCAGAGTTTGGATGCCGCTCTCCTTCACCGCTATCGCTTGGACCACGCAACGGAGATGCGTGCATTTGAGCGGGGGAGGATTGATGGCGTGGCCCCTCCTCCACCGGTTGAAGACGATGTTGATGATGCTGTTGATGATCCGGTTGCTAAGGCCATACGACTCAAGGACGTGAGGCGGCACGATGACGCTAACGGACGACTACGCTACAACCTCTGCCCGCGCCGTGCTACCGCCACGGCAACGCCTTAGTTTTATTTATTTCCTTTTCGTGCACTTTATTTTATAATTGGAATATAAAATTATCCTATGCTTATGTGATAATTTTATATTCATTGCATGTGTTGTTGTATTTTCAATTTGAACTATTTTAGTTTTGGTGTGCAATTAGCCATTCGGATGGATGAGATTAAATCTCCATCATGAAGGGCTAAGGCTTATTTGTAACTCCTTTTAGTCATTCGGATGGATGAGATTAAATCTCCATCATGAAGGGCTAAGGCTTATTTGTAACTCCTATTTAAAGGAGGCTATCATGAAGAGTTAAGACAATTGGAAAAAGAAACCTAAAAACCCCCCTTGTGGAAATTTCGGCCACCATGGAGAAGTCCATAGCCGCCCCCTCCCCTTTGGTGTGAATCCAAGCCTTGCCTCCTCCATCCCCATTCGGTGCGACTCCGGCGTGGCTTCCTTCGGTGCATCTCCTTGGAAGAAGGTTGCAAACCATTCGGTGTGACGCCGGTGGATCCGTGGAGAGAGTGATTCTCCCACAGTTATCTCGTGTGAAAGCTTTCCGGTTGGGTAATCCCTTTCCTCTTCCTTGTGTGATTCTTCTCCTTACTTGTGGTGGATTTTCGCAAATCGTTTTCTCCGGATCTTTAATCTAATCGCTGCAAGTTTTTGAATCGAAATCGCCATTGCAAGGCTTTTTTAATTCCGGATCGGGTGGATCCTATTTGCCTGAGCGGATCTTGGCCTATAGCCTTGGTCTTGCTCTGAAAAAGGAGTGGCAACCTTTGTGTTTTCTTGGGGAATATTCCGACTCAAATTTCCGATCGTCGTTTTCGAGTCGACCATTCCTCCCTCGTTGTTTGTGCTGCGTTTTGAGACGAGGACTATTGTGGGCGATAGGTGCTGTGTAGGTGCGGTAGATCTACGACGTGTTGTGCGTAGGGAGAGCGTTAGCTTCGCGGAGATCTCCGATCCGACATCCCTACATCAGACTTCTTCCATAAAGAACTTTATTCTCTCTTTGCACATGGGAAAATTATTCTTGGTGCACAAAGGAAGCTTGGCAAAATCTTTAGCCTTTTCCATCTTTGGTAGATCTCAAATGACAACTATTGAAGGATCTGATCAAGGTGTTACCCTTTTAACGATCAACCTCCCTCTAATACCAATTGAAAGTTTATAGTTGCCTACCTAAATCACCGAGAGGGGGCTAAATAGGTGAGATGTGCGTATTTTTGCGGAATAAAAAATTACAAGCCAATACACAGATCTATCTACCAATCAAACACAGACGAGGCAAGATTTATAGTGGTTCCCCAACCTTGGGTACATCCACTTTCCCTCACCGATCTAGCAATACACTAGACTCGGCTACTCCACTATCTCGGATTGAAAATCAATCCTACCCTCGGAACAACGTTCCTACAATCTCAATCCACAAAAAGGATCTACACTCGGAAGATGAAGCTTCCTACAATCTCAGAGTTGAAAAACTCCTACACTCGGAGAAAACTTCTCCTACAATAATGAAAAATTTTTTTATAGAAATACAAACAATGAATCTTATCAGATCTGCAAGTAATCGGCCAGGATCTTCTTCTTCTAGACTTTTCGGCTTTATCAGATAGGTGAAGAAAACCTCAGCAAAATCAGATCTGAATCTTCTTGACTTTACACGATCGAATAGAGGATGAAGAGTTGAGCGGAAATCTCGATCTATAAAATCTTCTTAATTTGAATCCTCTGAAAATGAAAACCCTAGCCGGTCGGGAATCTGCGACGGCGACGGCTGCGGTTTTCGTTTCTTGGAGAGAGAGAGAGAGAGAGGAGACAGAATTCTTGAGAGAGTACGACTGCAAAACTTCTTAAAAATAATCTTCTTTAATAAATTTAGAATTTTTAGGGTTTCTCGGTTTAGACAAGACCTTTTATAGGAGAGGAGAAGATTAGCCATAATTGAGTCATTATGAGAGACACGTGGACCAATCACGTCAAAGTTTATGAATCAGACCGTTAGGTCTGGACTTAACGAATTTTCGAAAAAGTCAAAGTAAAATACTTGATATTTAACAGACTACTCGAGTACATGCATCACTACTCGAGTAGGTAGAAGATGACTACTCGAGTACATGTGAAAAACTACTCGAGAGGGAATGAGATCATAACTCGAGTACATGGAGACAACTACTCGAGTAAATAAAAATTCAAGGAATCAACTACTCGAGTAACAAGAATAATATACTGGAGTACTTGAGTACTTACACAAGAGGTGGAGTAAATTACTCGAGTATAAGAAATACTACTCGAGTATATAAGAATGAACTACTCGAGTATATAAGAAACTACTTGAGTCATAGACTTAGAAAATTTCTGGAACAGTAAAACTGAACTTCTCGAGTATAGAAGTTGAACTACTCGAGACAAATAGAACTACTCGACTATATAAGATGACTACTCGAGTAATTCACTTAGAAAAATTTTCTGGAATGGAATTTTGGATTACACGAGTATAAACACTAGACTACTCGAGTAGTAGATGAACTACTCGAGTACATGACTTAGACTACTCGAGTAACTGAGAACTATACGAGAGTCAGAATTCAACTACTTGAGACAGAAGATAGAACTACTCGAGTATATAAGATGACTACTCGAGTATTTAACTTAGGAAAATTTGAGAAGATAATTTCTGTAAAACTCGAGAGGAGAAAAGAAATTACTCGAGATATATCTTAACTACTCGAGTAAGAGTATTATTACTCGAGTATGAACTCAGTAACTTACTCGAGTAAGTAAAGAACTACTCGAGTACTTTACTTAGGAAATTTTTTTTGACAGAAGTTTTCTTCTTCTAAGGTGAAATCAGCATCAAGACTTTTCACATAGTCCTAGAGCTTGAATATAAAGTGTATCCCAATAGAGAGGCTACACATGAGTCAACCCCTTGGAGCACACAATGAGGGATTACATTGTATGGACCTGTGTTTGGTGACCAATTGTAGACTGACATTGGTCGACACTTCTCATAAGAATTCCTGCAAACACATATCTCATACCAAGCATCAAATACAACTTAATTCATCTTAGTTCAAGGGTAACTTTATCAAATCTGGGTTAGTGTGGATACAATACCCAATAGGATCTGAAGCTTGCACTTTGGTCATGGTAATATCAGCAGCCCCTATAATCTTCAAAGATGCGGCTCTGAGGACTGTTGCTTATGGGTACAATATCATATAATCATCAACATTGAAAAACTTGTTAGCTTTCTCAAACCTCTTAAGCTCTTCTTTCCTGTACTTTGACATTGTTGTATATTCTCAGGGATCCTTTCCTTCAGCTCTGGCTTTGTTGATCATAAAATGGCCAACAAGTTCTTAGAACCTGGCCATCCTAGCTGAAGTACCTATTTCTAGATCTTCAAAGGGTACAGGAGGAGAAGGAGGTCTTTTGGAGCTTTCAGCTTGTTGATGTTCACAGAATTGTTGTTATTTTTGTTTTTGATGTTGTTGTTGTTGAGGTTGGTACTGCTTACCAGAAGGATACTGTCCTTGCTGGCTGCATCCTGAGGATGAGGATCTACCCTGATGTCTTTGATAAGTTTGAAATTGGGTAGTCCTTTGAGAAGTTGTGCCTGAACCACCAGCAATTGGAGGAGGAGGGTTCTTTCTATATCTGTGAGTTGGTGGAGGGGAATATCTTCTGCTTCTTTTTTTTCTCTTTTTGTTCATTCTTGGATAACCACATACAAGCTGGAATCCCTTTATATGGAGTTATCTTCTGAAGGATATAGTAGGGAGTGTCATTGGCCGGATTTGGTTTAGGAGCGGGAGGAGGAGGAGCTTTCCTTTTCTTAAATACTTTCTTCTTCTTTGGATCCTCATCTGAATCCTCATCCTCATCATCATCATCATCATCATCATCACCAGATCCCAGAGGATTATCATATAGATCATTTAAAGCCTTCAGGGCCTCAGCAGAAATAATAGGCTTCTCAGATATAGATGGAACTGCAGAAGGAGCTAGAGAACTAACTGTGATAGTACTTTCAGCAACTGCCTTATTTTCTTCTTCAATGTCAGCCAAGATCAAAGCATCAAGATCTGGCATTGGAGAGTCATCCATCACAAAGCATGGAGCAGAAATAGCCTCTGGAGAGGATGACATGACTGCAGGCTCTGAAGCAGAAAAACTGTCCCTGAGTTGCTTGGCAACTTTTGGACAAATTGCTGAAGAATAGGGGACAATTGCCAAAGATGGCTTAGTATAATCTGCTCGCTTCCATGTGGAAGAGGAGATGATGGTGGTGTTGGAGCTGGTGAAGCATGAGGAAATTAGGCTAGTGTTCCATGTGGAGATGGAGGAGGTGTAGGAAGATGAGTATGTGTTGGAGAGATATGAATGGGGGAAGATGGAGGTGTGGGAGTATAAATGATGGTTTGGACTGAGGAGGGAATTTGTGGTTGAATGGCTGGAAGGGATGATTGAGGGAGTGATCTCTTCAGAAGGGTGGTGAGTGGCTTCTAAGGCCCTTGTGCTCTCAGAAGCTTTGGTGGTAGAGGATGAGGCCTTAGAAGGCTTTATTATTATCCTATCCCACCTACCAAACAAGGAACAAATAAGCTTTTTGCTGGCATTGATGAATATGGTCAGGGAGACCAGTGATTCAGTAGCTTTTTCTTTCAAAAAGATCCCCAGGATCCTTCCAAAACAAACTTCCTTTTTGTTGTTCTTTTTCTTGATCAGGTCAAAGATGATCTGAGCCCAGTCCACTTGCTTCTTGTTAACCACTGCACACATAACCAGAAATTGATGCTTGATTATATAATTGTGTGCAGTGTGCTTGCCTAGCAAGACTTTTCCGACAATGTCTGCGAGAAACTTGAATTCTGGAGATAACTGTTTCTTCAATAATTTATTACGGTTATCTCCAGTATAACCCATCAAACTCAACATCATAGCATATTCCTCATTATCCATTTCCAGATCATCTTCTCCATTATTCAATCCAAATATTTTAGTTATTAAGGCGGGAGATAGAGAAACATTATTACCCGCAATTGATCTAGTCATGGTATTCTCTTCTGTGGTTGAAGATGTGTAGACCCATTCTTTAATCTCAGTTCCAGACAGTTTGATCCTTGTTGTCATCAGATTTTTCAGATGCTACTCTTCCAGAAGTTCTAGAATATTCAGAAAAATAGGTTCTGAATGATGGAAAGAATCAAAGTCGACATCGAAGCCGGTGTCGAACTTCATCGCAGCCAGGGTTCCTGTCTGAATCGCCATGATATCACCTGCAAGAGAAAATGACGATCAAGTGCAAAGGAACAGAAAGCGCGGGACAGAGGTCGAAGAAAACCTAAATATAGGGTTTTCCATAATATGAATCAACAAACTCCGTTCCACGAAAATTAAAACATTCTTTGATATGGGTTCGACGAAATAATTTAGAGTTAAATAATTCGTCGAGCTCACTCTGAAGATTTGAAGACATTTCGTCGAGCTCCGTTCGACGAAAGTTTTCTGAAGTGGATTTGTCGATCTCCGTTCGACGAAAATAACTTAACTCACAGAGAGTTCGTCGACCTCCGTTCGACGAATATCTCCCGAACTATCCCTAGTTCGTCGAGCTTCGTTCGACGAAATCTGGAAAATTTGTCGAGTGCAGACAGAAACTAAACTAAGTCTTCTCCATTGATCATTCCTTGCTGATTTATAAAGAACAAATGGTTTCTTTCATCCAGAGGTTTGGTGAAAATGTCAGCTCTTTGTAAATCAGTGTAGATATATACAAGTTTAATTTTGTTTTTGTCTACACACTCTCTAATGAAATGATGTCTAATATCTATATGCTTAGTCCTACTATGATGGACTGGATTTTGTGCTATGACTATAGCACTTGTGTTGTCACATGGTAGAGTTAAATTATTTAAGTTGAGACCATAGTCTAGTAATTGATTTTGAATCCACATCATCTGGGAACAACAGCTGCCAGCTGCAATATATTCCGCCTCAGCAGTTGAGGTAGACACAGATAACTGTTTCTTACAAAACCAGGATACTAATCTCATACCCAGGAACTAGCAGGTTCCTGAAGTACTTTTTCTGGCCCCCCTACATCCAGCAAAATCAGCATATGAGTATCCAGTTAACTCAAATTCTGATTCAGTAGGATACCATAGGCGTAGACTTGGACAACTCTTTATATATCTCAAAATTCTTTTTAGGAAAATTAGATGAGATTCTTTAGGGTTCACTTGGAACCTAGAACAAAGGTATATGGAAAACATAATATCAGATCTGCTACCTGTAAGGTATAATAGGGACCCAACAATGTACTTATATAATTTCTGGTCAACAGGTTTCCCATGTGGATCAGAGTCTATTACAGCATTTGTAGCCATATGTGTTTTATTTGCTGAGGCATCAACCATCCCAAACTATTTGATAAGCTCTTTTGCATATTTAGCTTGGGACATGAAGATGCCATCAAGGAGCTGCTTAACTTTGAGACCAAGGAAGTAGGAGAGCTCACCCATGCTACTCATTTCAAATTTGGAATGCATAAGGTCAGAGAACCTCTTGCATAATTTGGAATTAGTAGACCCAAATATGATGTCATCCACATATATTTGTACTAACAATGTTTGGTCCTTATATTGTGTAGTGAAAAGTATCTTATCTACTATGCCTCTAATGAACTTATGCTCTATCAATAAGCTAGCTAAGGTCTCATACCAAGCTCTTGGAGCTTGCTTTAGATCATAGAGGACTTTATGCAATTTAAAAACATGATAAGGGTGACTTGGAGAAATAAAACTTGGAGGTTGTTCAACATAAACCTCTTCTTTTAGTACTTCATTCAGAAAAGCACTCTTCACATCCATCTGATAGACCTTGAATCTCTTGTAGGCTGCATAGGCAAGGAATATTTTGATTGCCTCTAATCTTGCCACAGGTGAAAAGGTTTGGTCATAATCTATTCCTTCCTCTTGTCTATATCCTTGAGCAACAAGCCTAGCCTTGTTTCCCACAATCACTCCTTTGGCATCCAGCTTGTTTCTATAAACCCATTTCGTTCTAATTACTGGGTAGTTTTGTGGTCTTGGAACCAAATCCCAAACTCTACATCTCTCAAATTGGTTTAATTCCTCCTGTATTGCAATGATCCAGTGGGGGTCTTGCTCTGCATCAGGGATGTATAGAGGTTCAACCAGAGAGAGAAAACTGGCATGCATCAAATCTTAGTTGAGTTGATGCCTTGTCTGTACACCTACTCATATGTCTCCAATCACTTGAGATCTAGGGTGATCCCTTAGTGTGATAAGATTAGTGGGTGGAGTTGGTTCTGCAACAGCATTAGGAACTAATTTCTCTTGTGGAATTATGTTTGCTATTGGGGGAAGATCAATTCCTTCAGTGCCTTCATCTTCACTTTCTTCAATGACTTGTAGAGAAGGATGTGTTGGAACCTCTTGGGTGAGGTTTAGTCCATCCAAATTCTCATACAAGTGAGGTACCTGCAAAGTGCTTTTGGTAGAAATCTCTTTCTCCTTGCAAGACATGTTAGCTTCATCAAATGTAACATGAATAGATTCTTCAATTTTTAGTGATGATTTATTAAAAACCCTATAGGCTTTGCTTACTTGGGAATACCCTAGAAATATTCACTCTTCAGCCTTAGCCTCAAACTTTCTAATGTATCTTTTATTGTTGTTGTGAATATAACATATACATCCAAATACTTTAAAATAGTTGATTTTAGGTTTCTTCCCTTTAAGTATTTCATAGGGAGTCCTATTCTTTAGTTTATGTATCAAGCTTCTGTTCAGGACATAATTTTCAGTGTTTACAGCCTCTGCCCAAAAGGATAGTGGCATGTAAGCATCTGCAAAAAATGTACCTGCAACTTCAATTATTTTCCTATTTTTCCTTTCACCTACCCTATTTTGTTGAGCAGTTCTAGGAGCTGAGAAGCAATGTCTGATACCTTCCTTCTCACAGAACTCATGCATAATAAGAGACTCAAACTCTGTGCCATGATCACTTCTGATCAATGCAACATGAGTAGAGAACTCAATCTGTATGGTCCTGAGAAAATTTGTAAGAACCATAAAGGTATCTGACTTAGATCTTAGAAAGGACACCCAAGTGAACCTTAAGAAGTCATCCACTATAACTAAGGTGTAGGATTTCCCTCCTAGGCTTTGTACAGCAATGGGTCCAAAGAGATCCATATGTAGCAAGTACAATATCCTAGGTGAATCACTTTTATTAACAGATTTAAAACTAGATTTAGTTTACTTCCCTAGTTGACAAGCCCTGTAGAGACCTTCCTTCTTGTATGGACCAGAAGGTAGACCTCTCACAAGATTGTCTTTTGATAGCCTAGCAATGTTTTTCAAGTTTACATGACCTAGCCTTTTATACCATAAATCATTCTGATTACTAGTTATATTAAGTAAGCAGATATCAGAATTGGCAGAAAAAAAAATCAACTAAGTATATGTTACCTTGTCTATTCCAATTAAAACAGTTTGTTTTTCTTTATTAGCAATAGTGCAAGAAGATGAGTTAAAGTGTACCTGATAACCTTCACCACAAAACTAGCTTATAGAGATGAGGTTATGCTTGAGTCCTTTGACATAAGTTACTCTCTTGAATGTGACTGCTCCAATCTTCACTTCTCCAAAACCTTCAGACTGGCCACATTTGGATCACCAAAGATAACCTTTGGTCCTAGCTTGGACTTATAGTTGGTTAAGTTGTCCTTGCTGCCAGTCATATGTTTGGAGCATCCACTATCCAGGTACCATGTTTTATTATTTACTGGATAGCTCTTCACCTGCAATGAAAAACAATTAATTATTCTTGACCCGGGTTATCTTGGGTCCTTTGTTTTGCTGGTAAGAGAAACTGGATATAACAAAAACTTCAGGTTGAGATTTATATCCAAGTGGGTGATATCTTCTACGTGATATCATTCCGGGTTCGACAAATTATTGTGAGTTCGTCGACCAGAGTTCGACAAATTGGGATGAGATCGTCGATCTCTGCCCAGAGAATGGACATGTTCATTTTCTATGCCCCACATTCGTCGACCTCTGCTCGACGAACCATACAGAGTTTGCCAATCGCAGTTAGATGAATAATTATAGCTAAAGTTTGCGTTCAGCATTCGTCGAGTTGGGTTCGACAAACGGGCAACATTTCATCGATCTGAGTACAATGAGTTCTGCTGAACTTTGTTTTTACTTGTGGTTTTCTGATTTTTGTTATTTTGACTATTTTATTTTGGAATTTGTTCTATGGTTTGATTATGGTTTATTTTTTCCTTTCCCTTAGCTAAAACAAATTTAATGTGGGTAGTCAGAATGTTCTTCTTGAGAATAGGGGCAAACTTGATGAAGCACCCAAGCCTAGCTTGCTATTCAATCTGACATTTACAGTGCTTGTGATGTCCATCAGCTTGAGGCTTCTCCCATTGAGATATTCCTCAAGTTGTTTAGCCTCACATAGCTCAGTCTTTAACAATATAATTTGTTCATTAGCTAAGGTTAATTCATCCTTTAACCTATTATTTTCTGAATTAACATTCTCTAGGTTTCCTAATTTTTCCCTAAGAGCCTTAATTTCTTTTTCTGAGTTAATTAAGTCTATGCATATTGTTTTAAATTCAGATTTAAATGAATCAAAACTGTAATCAAAGGAAGATAATACCTTGTCAGCTTCAGAATCTGAAACTGCTTCATTGTTTGAATCTTCTTCTTCTGAATGGCTCCTGGAGGCATCAATGGCCATGAGGTAAACATCTTTGGCCTTTGTATCCTCTTCATCTTCACTAGAGCTGGAAGATAATGATTCATCCTTAGTTTCACTCCAAGATTCAACCACAAAGCTATTCTCCTTCTTCTTATATTTGCTGGAGGAAGGCCTGCTGTTGTGTTATTTTCTGGTATCTTTCTCTCTTCTCTTCTCCTTCTTCTAATTATCTGGATACTCAGAGATGAAGTGTCTAGGTTTCCTGCAACCAAAACACACCACATCTTTAGTTGGTGTTTTGTCATACCTTTGTTTGTCATCCTGCCTTGATGACTTTCTCCTGAAGTCTTATCTTGCCATTTTGTAGAATCTTTTGGCAAAAGACTCATCAGCTCTTCATTTATGGTTGAAGTCTCTGTCTCCTCAGCAGCCTCGAATGCAATGCTTTGTTCTTTTCTTGCTGGAGGAGGTGTTCTTTCCACAGCTGCCTCTCTGGATTTGATCAGCTATTCATAGGACTTAAGCTTTCCTAAAAGAGATTCAATGAAAATCTCATTTAGGCTTCTGGCATCCTTGATGGGCCTATCCTTGAATCCCATGAGATTGGGAAGCACATAAGGATCTTATCATTCACCTCAGTGAGGGTGATGTCCTTGTCCAAGGTTTTTAGCTCATTGATGATTGAGCTTAACCTATTGTACATATCAACTACTGTCTCAGCTTCCTCCGTCTTGAAATTCTCATATAGGGATATGAGATTGGATCTCCTGTCCTTTCTTTCATCTGCAAATCCAGCCACCATTTGATTTAGAGAGTCCCATATGGCCTTGGCTGATGTGCATTTAGCCACCTTTTGAAAAATGTCATCAGACACTGTCTGGGCCAGAATATTCATGGCCTTGGCATCAGCAATTTTAGCCTTCTTCTGGGCTTCAGTCCACTCAGGTGGTGGGACTGCATTTGTGCTTGAAGCTGTTGTAGAGGTAGAGGCATTGGCTTGAGGAGGACCTGTCATAATAGAATTAAAAATATCCTCATCAATAGAGTTCATGTACAATTTGATTCTTGCCTTCCAGATGGCAAACTTATTCAGATTGCATACTGGAGTTCTGGTGCTTGCATAATCTTTGTTCTGTGTCATGTTGTGTGAGAATAAATCTAATGGAAATGAAAAGACAGATTTAACTCAGGATCTTTGGTTCAAGTGTTAGCTTGTACAACCAAGGGAATCCTGCTCTGATACCAATTGAAAGTGATGTGTTAGATCTGAAATACTCTAGAGGGGGGGGGGTGAATAGAGTATCCTAAAATCCTTTAAAAAACTTTACAGCTTTTGCTGTCAATAAACACTGCAGAATAACAAATAAAAAACCACAAACACACAGCAGACCTAGCTAGCACAAACACAGTAAGAATAAAAGAAAGGGCAACCAGACAACACAACAAATTATAGTGGTTCCCCAACCTGGGTACATCCACTCTTCTACCACCCTGGTAGGAATTCACTCAGATTTTTGATCAGGTGTCTGACACCAATGAGCTTTTGATCAGATGCTCAAAAACCAAACCTCAAGTCTTTTGGTCTGGTGACTTGCAACCAGGAATATCTTTTGAAGGAGTTATAACCCTTTATACAGTGGGGGGTAAGAGAAGATATTGTCTTCTCTTTCTAAATATACAACTGAGAAGACTTAGGTGGAAATGATTTTAGCAAAGAGCTCCCCCTGAGATGTAGAATGGTTTAGGAAAAAAAATTGGAGATTTGATTTAGGGTGATAGGTCTTCAATCTTTATCAACCTTGACCAGAAAGTATTTAGGAACTTCTTGACAGATGGATTTGTTGTTATCCTTTGAAGTGTCCTGGAGTGTTGAAGAAAGAAGACTCTTGATTTTGATTTTGTGTTCTTCTTCAGGTAGCTGATGTTCTTCTGGTCTAGGGCTTCTTTTCTTTTGCAGAGTTCTGTATTGAGAGTGAGCAGAGAAATCCTTGATTCAGACTGATTGTATTACTGACGGTCTGTGTGTCTGTCTCAGTGTATTATCTCTTGTGCGTGTCTTCTAGTCCAGGAAAAGAGAGGAAATTTCTTTTATATTTTCTGTCAAGAAAATTCTCTTTCGAAAATTGAATTCCTCTGCATTAATTGTTGACGACCTTGAAAATAAACTGCATTGATTTATTTCCCCAACTGTCCCATGGAAAAATGGCAAGCAATAATCCTGGAGAATGCATAATCAATGCTATGTCTAACGGTTATATTCAGAGAATATTTTAGCATTGATTACTCAGGAATTATTGCAATAGGAAGGGGACAGAATGGGAAATAACTAAGTCTGGATTCGTCGAACAAAGAACAGAAATCGTCGAGCTGAGTTCACAGTTCGTCGAGCCGAGTTGCTGTGTTCGTCGACCAGATGACTTCTGTTCATCGAGCTGAGTTCCAAGATCGTCGAGCTAAAACAGAACTGCATTCTCTAGAAACTTTGCCTTTTCTGTGTATGGAGTTCGTTGAGCTGATAACTGGTTTCGTCGACTGAAGTTCATTAAACTATTTCTGGACTTAGAATATTTTCAGATGCTTCTGGAAAGAAAGTGTTGAAGTGAAATATCCAGAAATCATCGACCTGAGAATTGGTTTCGTCGAGTTGAGGACCACTAACTGCTGCTGGATAACTCTGGCCAAAGTGGTCAAAGTTCATCGAGTTGAGAATCTTGAATTCGTCGACTGAAGATGATTTTGGACTTAGAAAAATTGAGAAACTTCTGGAATCAAGAAGTTGAAGTACAAATTCCAGAAATCGTCACGCAGAGAACTAAGTTCATCGACCTGAGTCTAGAGAACCAAGTTTGGACTTAGAATACTGAAGGTAGAGTCCAAAGATCGTCGACCAAAGAATCAAGTTCATCGAGCTCAGCTCAGAGAATTTTCTCCGAGATCGTCGAGCTCAACATTACCGACTCTCCTAGGTTATACATGATGGGTCACAAGATCCTAACTTAGTGAATCTTGCCCAAAGCAAACTATGGATCCAACACAGGACTTAAGAAGGACATGGCATTTTATGTGGCTAAGTGTCAAACGTGCACGTTAGTGAAAGCGGAGTGCCAGAAGCATGGAGGTTTCTTGAAGTCCTTGTCTATCCCGGAGTGGAAGTTCGACGATATTTCAATGAACTTTATGCATGGGTTTCCATGGTCGCAGAAGGGAAATGACGCCATTTGGGTGATCGTAGATTGATTGACGAAAGTATCGCACTTCATTCCTGTTGAGATTATATTAGCCAGCATGACACGTGTGTGTGGGACCGCATGTTTGGGCTTTCCCCATCGCGTTCCAGGTCTGGGTGTTGACCCCGGTGGGCCCCCTTGTGTGGCGGAATATCCACGCGATCATGTGGTTGGGGTTAATCCCACACCGCCTGCAGACTTCTCCCCTTTGTGTTCATGTACCCCGCCACCCTTCATCTCAATACCTGGGTTTTGAGATGAACTAATGGGTTGGCGGGTTCTAACTTGGTATCAGAGGGAGGTTATCATACTGCGGGGGTGTGTTGAGATTATATTAGCCAGCATGACACATGTGTGTGGGACCGCATGTTTGGGATTTCCCCATCGCGTTCCAGGTCTGGGTGTTGACCCCGGTGGGCCCCCTTGTGTGGCGGAATATCCCCGCGGTCATGTGGTTGGGGTTAATCCCACACCGCCTGCAGACTTCTCCCCTTTGTGTTCATGTACCCCGCCACCCTTCATCTCAATACCTGGGTTTTGAGATGAACTAATGGGTTGGCGGGTTCTAACTATTCTGAATAGGAAGGATGATTCGCTGGAGAAATTGGTAAAACTCTATGTGGATAACATTGTTCAGCTTCACGGGGTGCCCCGTAGCATTGTGAGTGACCGAGATGGGCGTTTCACGTCCAATGACTGGAGGTTGTTGTAACAAATTTTGGGAACCAAGCTGAGTTTCAGTACGGCCTTTCATCCGCAGACGGATGGTCAGACCGAGAGAGTTAACAGGACGATGGAAGACATGCTTCACATGTGCCTCTTGGATTTAAGGAAGCATTGGGAAGATCACCTGTACTTGGTGGAATTTACTTATAACAATAGCTACCAAATGAGCATTCAAATGGCACCCTTCGAGGCCCTTTATGGTAGGAAGTGTCGCACGTCGTTGTCATGGTTGGAAATGGGTGAGTCAAAGCTGTACAAGCGACAAGAAGTGGAAGATACAACTTCGTTGGTACGAACTATTCGAGAACGATTGCTAATCGCTCAGGACCAGTAAGCTAAATATTATAATGCCAAGCATCGAAACATTGAGTTTGCTGTTGGCGACTGGGTGTATTTGAAGATTAAGTCATTCAAGAGCGTCTCACGGGTGCGGCGCTTGAAGAAGCTAAGCCTGAGGTACCTTGGAACGTTTGAGGTTCTACAGTGAATTGGAGAAGAAGCTTATCGACTGAAGCTATCAGTGGAATTGAGTGGTCTACACAACGTATTACATATTTCGGTCTTGCGTAAGGCGGTGCAATAGCCTTCACAAGTTATTACGGACGATCAAGTACCGGTTGATAATGGGTTGACGACGAAGGTCAAGCCCGTTCACGTTGAGGACTCGGAAGTCAAGAATCTGTGTAACAAGGACATCATGATGGTCAAGATCCGTTGTGAAAACTGCGGTCAGGAGGAGCTCTCGTGGGAGTGAGAGCAGACCATGCTTGAGGAGTACTGATGAGTTGTAAATATATGCATATTTTAGTACTTTATTTATATCATTTTAGTTCTTATTCATAGTTTTTAGTTATTTTTATTTATAAATATGTTTCTTTTTGTAAATATTTACCTAACTTAGCTTAATTTTATTTTTCTGAAATTTTTCAAGAAAAAGTCAAAAAATGACCTGACACGCCCGTGTACTTTGGGTCATGCCCGTGACCAGGCCGTGACACTTCATTTCCCATGGAATCAGAAGAATTTAATAATAAAAGTTTGACACGCCTTGGGTCACGCCCGTGTCATTTGACACGCCTCGTGACCTTGGTCGTGACACTCAAGCTCGACGAAATTCACTCAACGATCGTCGACCAAGCCAACACGCCCAGAGTCACGCCCGTGACCTGGGGCGGGACTTCTCCACCTGGCCCGACAAGATGCCGCGCCCGCGACTTTTGGCGCAACCCGCGCCGGATCCACCCCCCCCCCCCCCCCGACACGCCCAGAGTCATGCCCATGACATGGGGCGTGACATCCTCGTATACAGCCAAAAGTCAACTTTCCAGTCAAATCGTCGGATCACATCGTGAATAGTAGTGACACGCCCCCACGACAAGCCTGTGTCAGAGGGCGTGTTCTTTGATTTTTTTTTATAAATTGTCAAACTCTGTAAGGTCCAAAGGTTCACTTTTTTGAGCCAATTTTGTGTGTTTTGTGGGTTGCCCTTGTGGATTCAAGTGCTATGTAAGGAGATTTCTCCCCCTTCCTTTTATGTTTGTTTTTTGCTTTAGCTTTAGCGTTGTAATAGTTTCAATTTCATAATAAAAAATGTGTCATTTTGTCTCTCTCCATGGCATGAAAGTTTATTTGGGAAGCTCGTCTCTTTCTCTTTTTATCCCTTTGTATTTCCTTGTTCTTCTCTTTTATGAAAAGTGCGTGTGTATGAGTGTAACATGTTTATTTTCTATATTTTTAACTTGTCTTTATATTAGGTTGGTCATAAATTTTATCTCCAAATGAAATGTATGTTAAGATTTTCACTTTCTCACTATGTCCTTTTTTAGAGTTTTTAAATTTCATTCTTATGAATTTATAAAAGATTTTTGAAAATGATTTTATTTTTTTTTACTTAGCTTTGTTTTAGGAATGTAAAATCTTTTTTGTTCTTTTCAATTTCTTTTCACTTTTTAATCACTTTTATGAAAACCTAAAAATGAAAAAGTTGTTATTTTAATTTTTGAAAGGCTTTAGTTTTTGATTTGTTTTGAAAAACTTTTGTTCCTTTTATTTTTAATTTGTTCTTTTTATGTTTTTTTGATAAAATCTAAGTATAAAAAAGTAGTTGTTTTAATTTTTAGGTAACTTTCATTTTGTTTTTAGTTTGTGTGTGTGAGTGTAGGAGTTAGGTTTTCATTTTGTTCTTTAAATTTTCATGTTGTGTGTGTTAGTTTATGAGATAATTTTCATGATTTCTTTTATCGCTTTCTTCAATTATGTATAGTGTGTGTGTAGGAGATAAATCTTAACACTTTATTTTATTTCTTTCTTCAATTATGTAGAGTGCGTTGTGTGTAGTAGGTAGTTTTATTGCTTTCTTTTAATTCGTGTAGAGTGTGTGTGTGTGCACATTTATTTCCATCCACTTGTTAAGAGTTAAATGACGTGTTTTTATTTCCTGCCTACTCGTTTGAGTAGGACTTGTAATTTTCTTTTTTTCTTTTCCGCCTACTCGTTAAGAGTTAAATGACGCGCCCCTTTGTAACAGTCCAAATTTCTCAAACAGGAAATTTTTGGGTGACACGGCCTGGGACACGGGCGTGTCCCAGGGCATGTCAAGCTGGAGTCGACGATTTGGCCGCGAAGTCGACGAAATTTGGAGTCGACGGTCGTCGAACAGCGGACACGGCCTGCGACACGGGCGTGTCGCAGGGCGTGTCGAGGCCGCGTCGACGATCGGCCTGGGTGTCGACGTTTTTTTTGCTCGACGATGTGTCGAGAGGTGGCACACGGCCCAGGACACGGGCGTGTCCCAGGCCGTGTCGTCGAGTGTCGAGATGTCGAGATCGTCGAGTGTCGAGATGTAGGCGTCGAGTGTCGAGAAGTTGCACACGGCCTGTGACACGGGCGTGTCACAGGGCGTGTCCATTTGGGTCGACGAACTCAACCTGACGAAGGATTTCGACAGGGTGTGTCTTCGTGCCGTGTCTGGGCACACGGCCTGGGACACGGGAGTGTCACAGGCCGTGTGAAGTCTCGGGATGTTTTGGGATTATTTTCTCCAATGCACACGGCCACAGACACGGGCGTGTCTGAAGGCGTGTTGGGTGACACGGCCCATGACACGGGCATGTTCCATGGGCGTGTCACTGGTCTGGATAGGTCAGTTGACCACTGCTTGAGGCACACGGCCTGGGACACGAGCATGTCACAGGCCGTGTCAGGTCAAAATCAGTGTTTTTGGCAAAATCGTGGTCGTCTATTCCTTCATCCTGGATCCAAAGGCTGAAAGGCCTCCAGCTTTCCTTAAGGCCGTGAATGAGAAAGGATTTCTCATAGTGTATTTTAGCCTTCATCTTTCTACAAGCTTAGAGAGAGAAAGAGAGAGGAAGAAGGAGGAGGAGGAAAGGGGGCTGATTGCTGGTGGTGCTGTGGTTTACCGATAAGAGTTTCGAAGCCGGCGATGCGGAGGAAACATTCTTGTGAGCCAGTCAAGTTAGCTTTGAGGTCATGACACCGAAGCGGTCGTCAAGGGTAACGACTTTTCTTCCTAGCCATGTGAAGGCTTCCTTTTAGCATATCTTTGTGATTCCCCCTCCAAGAGGTGGCTGATTTTGGGAGTCGTTTGGGTGATTCATGAAATCCCCTTTGTTGGCATATAGATCCAGAAATGGAGTACGGAATAGGCATGCTGTGTGAAGCCCATCTGGACAGGTTGGTCTGGATTGGTGATGTTGCATACGAACCGGAGAAGACTCCGTGATAAACGTGTAGTGTAAGGAGTCAACGGGTTATGCCTGCGAAAAGGAGTAGCAGGAAGTACTGGAGTGGTAGCCCAGGAAAAATAGCCATGTTATGTTTTTGGGTCCAACCTGTGAATGAGGCACAGGAAGTACTGGTGTGACCAGTAAAGGCCCTTTGTGATGCTTGATGTCATAGGGTGTCCACCTGTGAAGCGAGTAACAGGAAGTACTGGCATGCTAGCCAGGAAAGACCCCTGACATTTGTGATTGTGCGGTGTCCACCTGTGAAGAGAGTCACAGGAAGTACTGGGAGGCCCAGGAAAGACCCGCTATTGTGCTAAGGAAATGGGTATCGAGAAATACCCAGGCTGTGTGCCAAGAATAGGATTGGTGAGACCGACCCGCGCCTTTGATATAGCCATAAGTACGCTGTACTCGGAGAAGGCAAGGCGATTTGAGCAACGGGGGGTGGAGGATACGACCTGCGCTATGTCCGTCCGACGTGAGACCAAAAGGTGCGGTCTGTTAGAGCGCATAACAAGAGTCTTCAGCCTGCGCGCCATGACACAATGGTGGCCTACGGGCCATCCCGGTGTAGGAATATTAACTCCGGCTGCACGCCATGGAGTAAATGCTCAAGAGATTTACCGTTGGGTTGTGACCCTGATACGGTGGTGGGCAAGAGCTTTGCCAGAACACCAAGAATGTGCCCTGAGTGCACGGACCGTTGGGCCGGGTGGCGAATTATTGTGATGGCTTGTGTGCGTGAAAGCACATTTTGATGAGATATATTGCAATACCGTGATATGATATGCCTGCAGGGAAGATTACCGCTGCCCCGAGAAAAGGGGTAGGGTCGTTATAATTTGGTCAGCTGAACGCTGACCGTTGCTTTTGTTTACCAACGTTGGGTGGATTGTCCCTGTACAGGTGCTAGAGAGCCAAGCGGGACGCGTAAAGGCTAATGTTATTGTTGCTATTGTTGCTACTGCTGCTAGCACTCAAAGGCTTTTGATGTTGAATGCTTGTTATATTTTCTATTATTGTGGCCGTCCTGCGCGCCAATCTGTTTAGGCCACTGTTTGACAGTCATGTAAGGCCATAAGGCCAACTCTTTTACTTGTTGTAAGGCATTCCTATATCGTATAAAATGTGGAGTTTTATATTTGGGCATTCATGAGGAGTTCAAGTTGTAGTATAGGCTTCCGCTAGAATGCTTTGTGATAGGTGCGATGCGCGACTCTGGTATCATCCTGTACCTTCACCGCCTGTTTTGTGATATATACTGTGGGGCCCCGGCCGGATCTTGTAGCATATATCATATGAACGGATGGGGTTGTTACATTTTTGGTATCGGTTGTCTTGGTCTTTCCCTCTCGAAGTCGTGGCCGACTTCTTTTGTAGGGTGGCGAGCACGCGTTTGTGCAAACCAAAGTCTACGAATGAACTCCTGAATGTCCATGATAGGAATGCAAAATTGATGTGTTTGAGGAACCTGCGTGTTCTTATTTTGTGTTGTTTGCTTGGGTACGAGTGCTAATATGTGTGTCATGTCCACCTTTAGGTGACACGAAGTGGAGCTGGGCCGTCTGAGCCCCAGCGTTCTGATGAAAGTACGGCACCAGCCGAGGTGCCTACACCTCCAACGTCTGCGAAACATGTGTGTTTAGTTGCGGAGGATTTATTTACCATGATCCAAGGCCAGCCACTGCGGCAGGAACAAGCGGCTGTGAGGCCAGAACAGGTGGCGGCAAGGCCTGAACATGTAGTGGATGTGGCTCCTCGAGCAGCTGAGAAGCAGCTAACGCGGTTTATGAGTTTCCATCCTCCTACGTTCTCTGGAGTGGGAACTCCGACGCAGGTTGATGATTGGCTATCGCGCGTCAAGCGAGTGATGACGGCGATTGGAACGGCGGAGCACCAGAAAGTTACCTTAGTTACCTTCTTGCTTGAAGGAGAAGCTCGATTGTGGTGGGATGAGATGGAGTTGCATCACTTGGCGGGTCGTACTTTAACACAAGTATCCATGGAAGAATTCTCCCGACTCTTCCTAGCGAAGCACCTTCCTGCGGCTCAACGGATAGCCATGGAAAATGAATTCCAAAGGTTAACACAAGGCGATGGCAGTGTTGACGCATACCTGCATGAATTTACTCGCTTGGGGCGGTATGCGGGTTCTATATTTGCTGATGAGCAGAGGAAGACCAATCGGTTCTATAAAGGACTGAGGGATGAGCTGAGGTTCCTTGTGTCAAGTTCGGTGAACCAAGGTTTCCAGGCGTTGGTTGATACTGCGAGCGCACTGGAAAAGGATATGAAAAGGGTGCAGGGTGTAACGGTCCAGGCCCATCCCATGGGAACCCGCTGGCACCGCCGGCCTACCAGGGTCCAGACCCGGGCCCACCACTGGTAGTCAGCCTATCACATTCAAGCCTGCAGGCCATGCACCCCAACCCCTCTCCGGCCTGTTTATCAGCACGGTAGGTTGTTGTCACTAGGGCTCGAACCCAGGACCTTGATAAGAAAGCTTTCCACCACTCCCTCATCACCAACTGAGATGCAGCTCAGTTGGTGATGAGGGAGTGGTGGAAAGCTTTCTTATCAAGGTCCTGGGTTCGAGCCCTAGTGACAACAACCTACCGTGCTGATAAACAGGCCGGAGAGGGGTTTGGGTGCATGGCCTGCAGGCTTGAATGTGATAGGCTGACTACCAGTGGTGGGCCCGGGTCTGGACCCTGGTAGGCCGGCGGTGCCAGCGGGTTCCCATGGGATGGGCCTGGACCGTTATAAAAAGTGCACTTTTTATAACGGTCCAGGCCCATCCCATGGGAACCCGCTGGCACCGCCGGCCTACCAGGGTCCAGACCCGGGCCCACCACTGGTAGTCAGCCTTTCACATTCAAGCCTGCAGGCCATGCACCCCAACCCCTCTCCGGCCTGTTTATTAGCACGGTAGGTTGTTGCCACTGGGTCTCGAACCCAGGACCTTGATAAGAGAGCTTTCCTCCACTCCCTCATCACCAACTGAGCTGCAGCTCAGTTGGTGATGAGGGAGTGGAGGAAAGCTCTCTTATCAAGGTCCTGGGTTCGAGACCCAGTGGCAACAACCTACCGTGCTGATAAACAGGCCGGAGAGGGGTTCGGGTGCATGGCCTGCAGGCTTGAATGTGAAAGGCTGACTACTAGTGGTGGGCCCGGGTCTGGACCCTGGTAGGCCGGCGGTGCCAGCGGGTTCCCATGGGATGGGCCTGGACCATTATACAGGGGAAGAGAGCGTTGGCTGTGACGCAACCGGAGTGGAAGGCGCCCCGATCTGGGAAACCATTTTATAAAAAGAGATGGGGCAAGAAGTCCAAGCCCAGTGGACAAGCTCCTTCATCAGGTGCAACAGGAGCAACGTCAGGGGCTACCTCCAAGCTAGATACTCGTATCTGCTTCAATTGTGGCCGGATGGGGCATATTGCGCGAGATTGTCGGATGCCGCCAAAGAGTGAAAAGAAGGCGGGAGCATCTTATGCGGAAAAAGGAAAGGCGGTGGTGGATTCCTCTGCCTCGCAGGCGCAACCCCGGGTCTACAATCTTGGCCTACAGGAGGCCATCAAGCAGAGTTACGTTGTCACAGGTATGAGTTTAGTTTTGCATATGTGATTGTTTGTATGTTTTGCTTAGTCTATCTATGTTTGCGGTTTGTGTGTGACATGTGTGTCATAGGTTTTGTGATGATTCGGGACACGCTGGCGCGAGCACTGTTTGATACGGGTGCATCACATTCTTTTCTGTCTAGCGAATTTATAACGCAGCTTGGGATACCCAGTCGTGCAAAGACAGAGAGCGTCAGAGTGGTGTTGCCGAATGGCTGTTGGATGCTTGCGGATCAAGCTTGCGATGTGGCGGTTCAGTTTGGAAGTCGGGATTTCAGTTTAACTGCATTTGTTTTCCCAATATCGGAATTCGATGTGATTCTTGGGATGGATTGGCTTGCGGAGCAGCATGCTATGATTGATTGCCAGTCTAAAGAGATCATGTTGGGCCAAAATACCGAACAAGAGACAAAGTTCGCGGGTATGCAAGGAGTAGGCGGGACATTGATGTATGCACTCCAGGTAGTCAAGGCTGTTTGGAAGGGTGCGGAGTGTTACTTTGCACTGATTCAGGCTGTTGAGCCTAAGACCCATGTAAGTGAGGTTCCGATTGTGGCAGAATTTACAGATGTGTTTCCCACGGATTTCACTGGGCTACCACCCCAGCGGGAGATTGACTTCACGATCGAGTTGGTGCCAGGTGCAAAACCTGTGGACTGCTCGCCATATCGCGTTGCGCCTAAAGAGATGGCGGAGTTGAAGGTTCAACTACAAGAAATGTTGGAGCAAGGTTATATACGCCCTAGCATGTCACCTTGGAGCGCGCCTGTGCTTTTTGTAAATAAGAAAGACGGTGGATTGCGGTTGTGTATCGATTACCGTGAACTGAATAAGCTGACCGAGAAGAATAAGTATCTGATACCCCGGATTGATGAGTTGTTCGATCAGCTGGTGGGCTCGACCGTCTATTCGTAGTTGGACCTGAAGTCTGGTTATTACCAGTTAAGAATTCGGGAAGGTGACATTCCCAAAACCGCATTTGGAACGCGTTATGGTCATTATGAGTTCACAGTCATGCCATTTGGATTGTGCAATGCGCCCTCGGTGTTTATGGATTAGATGCACTGTATTTTTCGCGAGTACGTAGATCTGTTTGTGATTGTGTTCATTGATGACATCCTGGTGTACTCGAAGTCAAAAGCTGAGCATGAGATTCACTTGCGGTTGGTATTGAACAGGTTGAGGCAAAATCAGCTTTATGCCAAGTTCTCGAAGTGCGAGTTTTGGCTATCGTCGGTGGCATTTCTGGGCCATGTGGTGAGTGGAGCGGGCATTGCAGTGGATCCAGCAAAGATAAGGGCCATACAGGAGTGCCCAATCTTGTCTTCTGTGGCCGAGGTCAGGAGTTTTCTTGGACTTGCGGGCTACTATCGAAGATTTGTGGAAAACTTCTCGCGGATCGCTTTGCCGCTAACCACACTGACGCGAAAAGATCAGAAGTTCATTTGGACGCCAGAGTGCGCACGAGCTTTTGAAGAGCTAAAGATTCGGTTGACCATGGTGCCGGTGTTTTCTTTGCCGCGTGGAACCGATGGATTTGTGATTTATAGTAATGCCTCAGGGAACGGCTTAGGTTGCGTTCTTCTGTAGAACGGAAAGGTTATTGCTTATGGCTCACACCAACTGATGGTGCACGAGCGAAATTATCCCATCCATGATTTGGAACTAGCGGCGGTGATTTTTGCACTCAAGTTGTGGCGACACTACCTTTATAGAGTGAAGGTGGAGATCTATACACACCACAAGAGCCTAAAGTACCTATTGGAGTAGAAAGACTTGAATACGCCCGGGAAGGGTAATGTTGTCATAGATGCCTTGAGTCGGCGGGTTCCGACTAGAGCAAATTGGTTACAAAGGCATGATGAACGTCTTATCCAGGAGCTGGAGGCGTTGGAGATTTATTGTGTTGACAAGAATTCCACTGCCACTGCATGTTTGAACTGGACTGAGGTGCAATGTGACCTTGCAGACCGAGTTTGACGGGCAATGGAGTTGGATGAAGATCTCTTACGCTATGTGAATGCAGGGCCAGAGGGCAAATTCACCTGGAATGACGGTCTTTTGCGAAAAGAGGGCCGTTTGTGCGTCCCGAATGTGGGGAAATTGAGGGAAGAACTGATGTATGAAGCGCATTATACAATGTATTCCATTCATCCCGGGAGCACGAAGATGTTCAACGATATGAAGAAGCTATTCTGGTGACCAGGGCTCAAGAAAGATGTTGCCCTTTATATATCCAAATGCCAAACATGTGCGATGGTGAAGGCGGAATGCCAAAAGCCGGGCGGTTATTTGAAGTCACTGCCGATCCCAGAGTGGAAATTTGATGATATTTCCATGGATTTTGTGTACGGGTTGCCGAGATCGCATCGAGGAAATGATTCCATTTGGGTGATTGTTGACCGGCTAACGAAAGTGGCACATTTTCTCCCGAACAGGCGGGATGATTCAGTTGAAAGTTTCGCAAAGTTATATGTGGACCAGATTGTGCGGCTTCACGGTGTTCCTCGGAGCATCGTAAGTAATCGAGATGGGCGATTCACGTCAAATGATTGGAGGCTAGTTCACCGACTATTGGGCACGAAGTTGACTTTCAGTACGGCCTTTCTTCCCCAAACGGATGGCCAAACTGAACGTACCAACAGAACAATGGAGGACATGCTCCGAATGTGCGCCCTTGACTTCGGAAAGAGATGGGAAGATCATCTCTATATGGTAGAGTTTGCATATAATAACAGCTACCAGGCGAGCATTGGGATGGCACCATATGAAGCTCTATATGGAAGGAAGTGTCGTACTCCCTTGGCTTGGGTAGAAGCGGGCGAAGCTCGGGTTTTTAAACCAAATGAGGTTGATGAAGCAAACTCAACCATACGTACTATTTGAGAGAGATTGCTTATTGCTCAAGATTGACAAGCGAAGTACTACAATGCCAAGCACCGGAATGTGGAATTTGCGGTTGGCGATTGGGTCTACTTGAAGATCAATCCATTCAAAGGTGTCTCCAGGATTCGACGATTGAAAAAGTTGAGTCCAAGATATTTGGGTCCTTTTGAAGTGGTTGAGCGAGTTGGCGAAGCGGCTTATCGGCTAGCTCTGTCCGTAGACTTGGGTGGATTACATGATGTATTTCACATCTCGGTGCTTCGGAAGTCCGTGAAAGATCCAGCTCAAGTGATCGCGGATGATTGTGTGTCGGTGGAGTATGGGCTAACAATGAGAGTTAGTCCCATGCAGATCGAAGATCGAGCCGAGAAACAGTTGCAGAACAAGACGGCCGGCATGGTGAAAGTCCGATGGGACAACTGCGGCCTTGAATAACTGACATGGGAGCGAGAGCAAACCATGCGAGAAGAGTTCCCTGAGCTGTTTTTGTAATCTGTAGAGAGGATATTGTAACATAAATTTTGTATGTTGTAACATTTTTCTTGCTGGTTACTGATTGCCTTCCTGTGTCTGAATTTCGAGGACAAAATTTCTTGTAGGAGGGGAGGATTGTAACAGTCCAAATTTCTCAAACAGGAAATTTTTGGGTGACACGGCCTGGGACACGGGCGTGTCCCAGGGCGTGTCAAGCTGGAGTCGATGATTTGGCCGCAAAGTCGACGAAATTTGGAGTCGACGGTCGTCGAACAGCGGACACGGCCTGCGACACGGGCGTGACGCAGGGCGTGTCGAGGCCGTGTCGAGGCCGTGTCGACGATCGGCCTGGGTGTCGACGTTTTTTTCGCTCGACGATGTGTCGAGAGGGGGCACACGGCCCAGGACACGGGCGTGTCCCAGGCCGTGTCGTCGAGTGTCGAGATGTCGAGATTGTTGAGTGTCGAGATGTAGGCGTCTAGTGTCGAGAAGTTGAACATGGCCTGTGACACGGGCGTGTCACAGGGCGTGTCCATTTGGGTCGACGAACTCAGCCCGACGAAGGATTTCGACAGGGCGTGTCTTCGTGCCGTTTCTGGGCACACGGCCTGGGATACGGGCGTGTCACAGGCCGTGTGAAGTCTCAGGATGTTTTGGGATTATTTTCGCCAATGCACACGGCCACAGACACGGGTGTGTCTGAAGGCGTGTTGGGTGATACGGCCCATGACACGGGCGTGTTCCATGGGCATGTCACTGGTCTGGATAGGTCGGTTGACCACCGCTTGAGGCACACGGCCTGGGACACGGGCGTGTCACAGGCCGTGTCAGGTCAAAATCAGTGTTTTTGGCAAAATCGTGGCCGCCCATTCCTTCAGCCTGGATCCAAAGGCTGAAAGGCCTCTAGCTTTCCTTAAGGCCGTGAATGAGAAAGGATTTCTCATAGTGTATTTTAGCCTTCATCTTTCTACAAGCTTAGAGAGAGAAAGAAAGAGGAAGGAGGAGGAGGAAAGGGGGCTGATTGCTGGTGGTGCTGTGGTTTACCGATAAGAGTTCCGAAGCCGGCATTGCGGAGGAAACGTTCTTGTGAGCCAGTCAAGTTAGCTTTGATGTCATGGCACCGAAGCGGTCGTCAAGGGTAACGACTTTTCTTCCTAGTCATGTGAAGGCTTCGTTTTAGAATATCTTTGTGATTCCCCCACCAAGAGGTGGCTGATTTTGGGAGTCGTTTGGGTGATTCATGAAATCCCCTTTGTTGGCATATAGATCCGGAAATGGAGTACGGAATAGGCATGCTGTGTGAAATCCATCTGGACAGGTTGGTCTGGATTGGTGATGTTGCATACGAACCGGAGAAGACTCCGTGATAAACATGTAGTGTAAGGAGTCAACGGGTTATGCCTGAGAAAAGGAGTAGCAGGAAGTACTGGAGTGGTAGCCCAGGAAAAATAGCCATGTTATGTTTTTGGGTCCAACCTGTGAATTAGGCACAGGAAGTACTGGTGTGACCAGGAAAGGCTCTTTGTGATGCTTGATGTTGTAGGGTGTCCACCTGTGAAGCGAGTAACAGGAAGTACTGGCATGGTAGCCAGGAAAGGCCCCTGACATTTGTGATTGTGCGGTGTCCACCTGTGAAGAGAGTCACAGGAAGTACTGGGAGGCCCAGGAAAGACCCGCTGTTGTGCTAAGGAAATGGGTATCGAGAAATACCCAGGCTGTGTGCCAAGAACAGGATTGGTGAGACCGACCCGCGCCTTTGATATATCCATGAGTACGTTGTACTCGGAGAAGGCAAGGCGATTTGAGCAACGGGGGGTGGAGGATCTGACCTGCGCTATGTTCGTCCGACGTGAGACCAAAAGGTGCGGTCTGTTGGAGCGCATAGTAAGAGTCTTCGGCCTGCGTGCCATGACACAATGGGGGGCTACGGGCCATCCCGGTGTAGGAAGACTAACTCCGGCTGCACGCCAAGGAGTAAATGCTCAAGAGATTTACCGTTGGGTTGTGAACCTGATACGGTGGTGGGCAAGAGCTTTGCCAGAACACCAAGAATGTGCCCTGAGTGCACGGACTGTTGGGCCGTGTGGCGAACGGTTGTGATGGCTTGTGTGCTTGAAAGCACATTTTGATGAGATATATTGCCATACTGTGATATGATATGCCTGTAGGGAAGATTACCGCTGCCCCGAGAAAAAGGATAGGGTCGTTATAATTTGGTCAACTGAACGCTGACCGTTGCTTTTGTTTACCACCGTTGGGTGGATTGTCCCTGTACAGGTGCTGGAGAGCCAAGCGGGACGCATAAAGGCTAATGTTCCTGCTGCTATTGTTGCTACTGCTGCTAGCCCTCGAAGGCTTTTGATGTTGAATGCTTGTTATATTTTCTATTATTGTGGCCGGCCTGCGCGCAAATCTGTTTAGGCCACTGTTTGACAGCCATGTAAGGCCATAAGGCCAACTCTTTTACTTGTTGTAAGACATTCCTATATCGTATAAAATGTGGAGTTTTATATTTGGGCATTCATGAGGAGTTCAAGTTGTAGTCTAGGCTTCCGCAAGAATGCTTTGTGATAGGTGCGATGCGCGACTCTGGTATCATCCCGTACCTTCACCGCCTTCTTTGTGATATATACTGTGGGGCCCCGGCCGGACCTTCTAGCATATATCATATGAACGGATGGGGTTGTTACACCTTATTTCCCGCCTACTCGTTTGAGTAGGATTTGTAATATTCCTTCTTTTTATAACTTAGTTTTTTTGTTTATTTATAATTTGAAGTGTGTGTGAGTTCTCGTTTTAGCTAACTATTAAGCTTTCTAAATGTTTGTTATTTCCTTGTCTTCTTCTTATAATCCTTTAGCGTTTAATTACGAACTCGCGACTCATCAAATTATAAAGCCGTCCTCATACCGATGTGTGGCTAATCGTTATTAGCCTCAGTATCGAAGAGTATTGGGACATTTAAAATGATTTGAAATAATTAAAGTTCTTTATTTTCACTTTAATTTTAGGACTTAAGGTTTACCCCGGGTTAACGACGCATAGGATCACATATCGATGTGTGGGCCCTATTTCCGTTATCCATAAGCTAGCTAGCCGAGAGGCCGCGCGTATGGACAGATCACCCCTAGGTAAATAGAGTTGCGTGCATACCCTCGAGAGAGGACAAGCGTAATTCTACCGGATTGGGTTCCCCACCCAATAAAGGGGTTCTTAGCGTAAAGCGGGCGTTAAGAGGAATCCTTCATCAGACTAACGTTCGGTCGAATAGTGTTAGAGTTCAGGTGAACAATATTCCTAGAGATAAGTGCGCTCATATCTGTGGAACCTTCACGGCCAAGTTGCCTATTATTAATTTGAAAACTAAGTTCAATAATTATTAAAATTTATTTTTGTCTTAATCTGATTCGGTGCCAAGCATTAACCCTTCATCGAATTTTTCTAAATTATTTTTCGCTCTTTTATATTTTTCGTCTTTAGTTAATTAAAATCTCAACCGTACTTTCAGTAAAATAATAGTCATCCTGGAGGAGTAAGAATAATCAACCCGACCCCGAGAATAATACGACCTCGGTATTCCCCCAAATATCGAGTACTACTTACGATAGGTGCAGTTGCCTCCCTCAGCAAGCCCGCGGCGTTCGAATCATCAAACCAACCCCCAACATAGGAGTCTGTTCGCGGGCCATCAAGTACCCAGAGTTATTCCACTCAGGTACCGTTTAAGTTTTCTGTATATTTTCCTTTATGTAATTTCGGTACGAAATTCTTTTAATATGGAGAGGATTGTAACGCCCCGAAACTCAAAAGAGTGATGTGCAGCGTTTAGAGACGAGTTTGGGGCCTAGTAAGGGTCACACGGCGTGGGACACGGGCGTGTCCAGGGCCGTGTCGTGCTCGGGTTCGATGAGCTTTCCGAGTGCTCGACAAAATGCACTCAACAATCGTTGAGGCAGCAAACACGACATGAGACACGGGCGTGACCAGGGTCATGTACTACCCGGGTTGTTAGTTGTGCTGTGTCATGGGAGGAACACGGCTAAGAGAACGGGCGTGTTCTAGTTTACACGGGCGTGTCCAGAACCCGTGTCCTCTTCGGGTTGTTTTTGGTCCTGTGTCGATTGAGGGACACGCCCCGCAACACAAGTGTGTACATATTGACACGGGCGTGTCAAGGGTAACACGAGCGTGTCTAAGCCCCTGTCCTATTCGGGATGCGACGGTTTTGGAGTCGAGTGAGTCACACGGCCTTGGACATGGGCGTGTCGCAATCCATATTCGGCCAAGGAAATTGATTTTAAGTGTGAGTCGTATCCGTTCGTTTCATTCTACGGAGGCAACGCCATTGCGGTGCTTTTCATCAGTCTAGATCTTCATGCCGCTAAAGAAAATGCAAGGGTAACGATTCTCTTCTTGGACATGTGAAGTCCTCTTTCCTTTTTGCATAGAAAGCCCGCTCTCGTGAGTATGCGGTGAGTGTGAGGTATTCCTTCGGGTAGACATGAATAGTCCCCATTGTTTTGTATGTAGAGTCTGGAATCGAAGTACGGACATAGGCATGGTGTGTGAAACCTACTCGGATAAGTTGGTCTGGATCAGTGATGTTTCATTTATTATGAATCGCCGGAGAAGACTTCGCGCCGATGGTTGTTTTCGGGTCTTCTATGGGATAGATTGTAATAGGGAATCTAGGGGACTAACTCCAAGGTGCACATGAAAAACTGGGCAGAAGCGTGATTTTTCCATCTTGGTGGCCTAGGATCCAACTTGCACATAACTGGGTTATGTAAAGTCTGTGATCTTGTTGGGACTTGGGGAGGCTTGACTCGCACATATGGCTTAAATTGACATTGTAGTGTGAGCAACGGGTTAGGCAAAGCCGTACCCGCTCTATGTCGTTCGGCACAAGCGACCTAAAGTACGTGGGACTTGCCGTCGGAATAGATGGAGGGTCTTAGGCTTAGGCCAGAAAGACCAAAATGCTCACGAGATGTGTCGTCCAAGGGGCGGTGGTGAGACTGCGGAATTGACCGGGTTCACCGAGAATGTGCCCTGAGAGCACGAGGTGTGTGGTCGTGCGTGCCCACGCGTGCGGTGAAGTGTATTTTTCACTATATTGTTTGGATATGCTAATAAAGTGCAGAGAAGGAGAATTGCCGCCCAGAGTAAAGGGGCGGGGTCGTTATAATTTGGTCAACTTTAGCTGACCGTTGCTTTTGTTTGCCACCGTTGCGGTGGATTGTTGCATGCAGGTGTTGCGGAGCCTAGTGGCAAATAGCGGCCAAAAGCCCTTGTTGCTGAGCCGGACCTCGAAGGCCAATGCAAATGTTTACTTTTATTCTCATGTATGGCCGGCCTACGTGCCAATGTTCGGAAGACACTATTTGTATAAGTAAACTCTTGTAAGGCCATAAGGCCATGTATTTTATGTATTTTGTATGCGCATTCCTTTTGGGTTATTACTTTAGTGGACATTCATATTGTTGTTGGGTTCTTTCTTTGCAACTTTTAAAATGCTTCCGCTAGAATGTACTATGTGTAGGACGTGTGTTATTGGAAGGATGGTTTAATTTCGTAACTCCACGGTCTGTCTGTGGTATATGGCATCGGGCCTCGGCCGGACCTACTGCTATATGCTATGTGATGGATAGGGGTATTACAATAAGCTTCACTGTACTAACATCCCGCACATCCCTGCCCATCGCCATAGGATGACAATCTAGGCAAACCTCTCTCGAGTGTCCTTACTGCCATTGCTTTCAGCTTGCCCATCCCCATATGCCCCAATCTTTCATGCCAGATAGCTGCACTATCACTGGCATTCATCTTATCAGCATCTAAACTTGTTGATTACCCAACTAAGTTCTTCTCCTTACTCTCAGTATGAGTAACGTTCACTGAGTGCAACACAACCTTACACTCCTTCCTGTGGTGACCATGTTGCTTGCATCTATAACATCTTGGTCCTTCCTTCTTCTTCCCATCACGCCTAGGAGAAACGCTCCACTTTTGCTGATATGAAGTAGAAGGACCATCCTCCGCAACAACCTTTACCTCCTCATTGAATAACCCATCAAGGGAAGTCCAAGCCTCCGCAGCTGACCGACATCCACTGATGTGGTCCAAGAGCTCTGTTGAGATCAACTGCTTGATAATAGACTCCGCTCTTGTATTTGTCTCATTCCACTCTCTCGTCTCTTCAGCATTACCAGCAGTAACATCTTGTCTTCCTACTACGCACATCACCTCCCAAAGGTCCTTGCCAAGAAGAAATCTCTCCATACAAGACTTCCACCTCTCAATATTCATCTCTGTAAGGAGTTCAATCACAAGACCACTTGCATATCCCACTGCCATGGTTCTACCATGGGTTCTCTCTTCACAAGAGCAACAACCACTTCAGTTGATCACTACTTATCCACTCCAACATCGCTTTGATACCATGCTGAAATTTCCGGATCTTGGAATGAGCAGGGGTTATCTCAACTAAAGTTAGTCACAACTAGAAACACATGCAGCAACAGGAGTCTTTATTGAAAACAAAAATCTTCTTTACAAGGCGAGACATACATGACGAGACATGATTCACCAAAAACCACCACAGGGAAAGCAGAGACAATTAAAAAAACCAAGACAAGTCAAGCCGCGTAGACTCAAACACTTAGCCACTGGATCTACTGCTAAGGAGTCCGCACAGATCGACAGGTCGCCAGACCACAACCCAAGCTGCAAAGACAGTCCGTTATTCCAATGCTGAGCTCTAGCTGCCGATCTGCAAGCCACATACCGTGCGGTCGACTAGCTGTCAGACCGTACAAGCTGCGAAACCGAACTCAACAGGCTGCCTGAAGAAGGCGACTATTTGAACCCGGAAACAAGTTACAAAAGTCAAAACCGTCTGGTCGCTGTCAGCGACTTGCTGTTTACCGCATGTTGCTTAACCGCAGAGTCCGCACTGTCTCTAACCGCAATCAGAGCCAAGTCATGGCTTTCTAGTGATATCCGCATAACCTGCACAACACAAACCGGTCAACTCAAACAACCCATGCGGATACCAAAAGTCAGTCCGTAGAAACTGATCGCGGGCTCACTTACTGTTCATTCGCCCTCTATTCCTGATGAGTCATGGGTCCTATTATAGGAACGGTGAGGAGTGTTGTCACCGCCATAGCCGATAGGATCACCGCCTCATCCTGCAGCAAGAATAAGTGTCTCTACAACCTACAGATACACTTCAGTCTGCCGCCACCTGTGTAGGATAGCTAGTCCGCATATGCTATATCAAGGCCGGACAGCAAAGCCAGTCTGCCTAATCGCTACAGGCCAAGCCAAGACCGCCACAGCCGGACTCTACAGTAACTATCCACCTATCTGCAGACATAGCTCCAGTCCGCATATCCGGAGCCCACAGCCGCGCCACAAAGGCAACTGTCGGACTCCGTGGACACAACTTCAGTCTGCACACACTGCAGACAGCTCTAGTCTGCATATCCCTGCAGACAGCTCCAGTCTGCACGCCCTTGCGGACGCAACTTTAGTCTGCATTCCCAAAACTCACAACCAAGGCACACGGCACTGCTGCCGAGCTTGGCGGACTGAGAAGCAGTCTGCGCTCCACTACGTGATCTCCCCGTACTGAGTTAAACATGGACTTGGTTCAGAACCAACCAAGTCTATACAACTGGCCGTAACGGCCAGTCCGCACTTACTGGCGGATACTGGAAACAGTCCGCCAGCCCTGGCAAACTCCAGAACCTGCCCTCACTGACTGGAAACCTCCGCGGCTTCGACTTGCCGCTTCACCAGAGCAATACCAAGGCTTCTGCCAAGCTAGTTTGCCACGCTCTAGTCCAGTCAGCTTCTTGCCGGACTCCGCATATAGAATCTCTAACTGCCCGGTTACCTTCTGGGATCCAACTACCCGCTAAGCATATGACAGCCTATCAAACTGCCATTATTTTTCGCATAGTCCGCGCGAACAGACCGCCCAAGCTGCCATAGAATAAGCCGTCTGCAATAGCCCTGCCGACCTGGCTGTCTGATATCCCTGTCTGCATAGTCCGCGCGGATTGGTTGCCCAAGCCCTCCAATCACCCAATTTCACTACACAATGTTCAACACAGGAAACTAGCATTGGTAGTTAGGCGGCTAGCTGGCAGTCTGGCGGCAAGTAGGCGGGGTGGCAGTTAGCAGTCCTTTGTACAGTGTTGCGGTTTGACAATGGAAAACCGCATAACCACGGGGATACTTATTTAGTTCCGCATCTCTTATTGTATACTCTCTCTACCATTTCTGTAAATAATGGGGCATACCTATATAATAATTATCTTTTTGGAGCAACAAAATTTGCAGTTTATTTACTTCTTGGACGTTTATTCGCTCATTTTTCACAGTCTTGAAAAGCCTGCTTCACAATGGAATTCAACTATCAGCGGTAACATTAATGCATGAAATTAGCTCCAGACAAAGCTACACGCTTCCAAACAAAACGGCCTGCCTTCACGATGATACTTCACCCTTCACAACAATACAATATCCTTCATGATGATACAATGGGGCTCTCGACGACACTCTTCACATCGACACGATCTGCAACTCATCACTATGACAAGGAAAGGTTATCTCGATGATATTATCTCAACAATAAGACTCTTCACAATTGTTGCAGTATGGAGGCCGGGCGGTCAGTTGTTGTTCGGAGGCCAGGCAGTCTGGCATTTTATCCTGTCGGCTTGTCTGTCGGGCTGTTGCTGTCTGGTTTCACATCGATCTGGCGGTTTGTCTCAGATGACTTGGAGACCGGGCGGTCTAGCGATCTCCTGTGGCGGCCTCCTCTCTATGGTGCTTGTTCTCCTACTATTGGTTGTCGGGCGGTTAGCCGTCTTGTATAACCACACGACCTGTCCGGTTTGTCTATTTGTAAAGCCGCATATACTTGTAATTGTTTAGTCTCAAATTACTTATTTGTAATCTCTCTCATCTCCTCCATTCTATAAAAGGGAAGTTATAACATTGTAATTGATACCTTTTTTTGGATAATAAAGTTTACATTACTCCAAATTTTTGGTCTACTTTTTCATGTTTGCACATGGTATCAGAGGGTCTCGGTCTTTCTCTCCTAATTCTGTGAGCCCTCTCTGTCCGCGCGGCTTGTTTCTTCATCCCGCGACCTGTCTTCGCGGATTTTTTCCCTGGCCTTCGCTTCATCCTGCGACCTGTCTTCACGGCTTGTTTATCTGGCCTTCGCCCTGTTCACGCGACTTGTTTCTCTGGCCTTTGCTCTGTTTTCATTGTTTCCCTTTGTGTTTGCGGCCTCCTGATTCCTTTTTTCTAGCCGCTTCTCTTCTTTGTTGCCGCGACTTGTTTTTTAAGTCATCGTGACCTTTTCTAGCCGCTCCTCTTCTTTGTAGCTGCGACATGCTCTTAAGTCACCTCGACCTGTTCTTTGTTGTTGCGACTTCTTCTTCTAGCCGCGCCCAGCTCCTTGTCGCCGCGTCTTCTCTTGCTAGCCGCTCCTTCTAGCCGCTACACTCCTCTATGGCCAACTCTGATATCTCTACCGCCACTACTCCCATTGTTGTTCATCCTCCTACACCTCCCACTCCTTCTGGTAATCTTGACATTGCTTCTAAGCTTATCGGTCACAACTATCCGGATTGGAGTGTCTCCATCACCTTGCTTCTCGGATCTCAATGCAAATGACATCATCTCACATATGACCCTCGTCCCATGATTCTCCTCTCTTTGATGATTGGGATGCCAGCGATGCCCTTGTTCGTACATGGCTGGATAACGGCCTCTCTGATGAATGCCTCCCTGTCATTCGTCATGATGAAACAATCAAGGCAGCTTGGCTACAACTTATCGCTCTCTACTCTAAGGGGGCTCAGATGTCTCGCATCTATACTTTATATGTGGACCTCTTTGTCGGTCCCTCCATGTCTCCAGTGGCTTCTTACCAGCAAGTTCACGCTCTCGGAGCCGAAAATCTACAAAATCGCTCCTTCTCGGCTGATCTCGCTGAGCAACACAAACACTTCCATGAGCTTCTGGTTGTGTGTTATCTTCTATGACTTCCTGTGTCGTATGACATGATACAACAACAGATTCTTGGCGAGGTGGAGTCGCCCACCCTGGATTCCACCGCTACCTGCATTGCTACTGTTACATCTTTGCTCCAACGTCCGTTGTTATCCTCCCCTCCTCAACCGGACAGCTACACTCACCATACTTAGCGAAGTGGTTATGGTGGCTGCCACCTCCCCTCAAGAGACCGTGGTGCTTCCTGCTCTCTCTGCTCTCATTGTGGCCGCACCGGCCATACGGTTGATCGCTTCTGAAAAAATCATCCTCATCTTCGACCATCTTGGGATGCTTCCACTTACTCTTCGAAGTTGTCTGCCTCTGTGGTCACGTCTTTAGGTAGTGCCTACGTCGCTACTCAATGTAAATGGCAGATCGACTCTGGTGCTACAAATCACATGACTGGCAATCCGCAATGTTTTTCTCTCCTAGAACAGCATGACCGGTTGCCCCCGGTCCATGTTGCGGACGGCTCTCCCTCACCGGTCAATGGAAGGAGTGTTGTTCAAGTCACTCCGTATCTTCGACTGGAGGATACGCTCTACTTGCCCAAGTTCCCCTGCAACTTGTTATCTGTTACTTCGCTTTGCAAATAACTACAATGCTCTGTCACATTCACTTCTACTACTTGTTCTTTTCAGGATCCGGGCACCAAGCGGATGATTGCTACTGGGACTGAGAGCGGCCACCTCTACTTCCTCGACAATGTTTCTGCACTCTCTGCCTTCTCCACATCTCCTACTGATCTTCTCTAGTGGCACTTTCATCTTGGTCATTCTCCTCCACGTCTTCTTCATCAGCTTCTACCACATCTTCCTCCACAAGGTCCACCTCTCAACTGTGAAGCATGTCAGCTTGGCAAGCATCACCACTCCTCCTTCCCACCAAAGCAGGGTCGTGGATCTTCCCAGCCGTTTGAACTTGTTCACTCCGACATCTGGGGCCTGCTCCTACCCTCATCATAGGTCGGAGTAGTTCATATTTTGTAACATTTATTGATGATTTCTCTAGATGTACGTGGGTGTATCTTCTAAAAGATCTCTCCGAACGTTTTTCTGTACGGACATTTTTTATAATATGGTTAAGAATCAGTTTGATATGCCTGTTAAAATACTTCATTCTGACAACACTAAGGAATATCTTTGCAATGCTTTCTCTTCGTTTTTTATGCAAAATGGTGTTATTCATCAAACCACCTGTGCTTATACCTCCCAACAAAATGGGGTGGCATAACGCAAAAATCGTCACCTTCTCGATGTTTCCCGCACTCTGATGACACAGATGCAAGTTCCTCGCTCCTATTGGGGCTATGCTATTCTCATCTCCTATTACCTCATTAATCGCATTCATCCAGAGTTCTCCACGGACAAACACCATTCTCTATTTTATATCCAGGCAAGGATTCGTTTCCTGTTCATCTACGAATCTTTGGATGCATGGCCTTTGTGCACAATCCCTCCGCCACACTTGAGAAACTTGACTCACGTGCCACAAAATGTATCTTTTGGGGTTACTCAACTACTTAAAAAAGCTACTGTTGTTTTGATCCCGTTCTTCGAAAACAATACGTCTCCGCGGATGTGACCTTCTTCAAGAATGTGTCCTATTTCTCCTCTGACCCACCTCCAGCTCTTTTACCTTCTCCCACCATCCCCTCCACCCCGTCTACTCCCATCGAGATTTTTCCACCATCACCTCCACCATCTCCTCCTTCCATTTATTCACCATCAACACCGCTCTCTCCCACTTCTCTGCGGCCGTCCCTCTCCTCTCCCGGGCCAGCTCTCTCTGCCACGAATGCTCCGGTTACTAAGGAACATGCCGACCTAGATCTTTCTATTGCTCTTCGCAAATGGGTGCGGATGTGTACCCAGCACCCTGTAACAACCCCATCCGTTTATATCGTATATACTAGAAGGTCCGGCCGGGGCCCCATAGCATATACCACAAAACTGGCGGTGAAGTTACGGTATGATACCATAGTAGCGCGACACACCCTAACACATTGCATTCTAGCGGAAGCTTATAACACTGCTCTTAAACTCCACACTTGAATGTCCAACATATAAAAGCTCCACATTTTATATATCATAGGAATGTTTTACACACAAAAACAGTTGGCCTTATGGCCTTACAGGGCTTTCACAACAGTGGCCTCGACATCGGCGAGCAGGCCGGCCACGAATAAAGAAAACACAACATTTAAAAGTTTAGCCTTCGAGGGCTAGCAGCAGCAGTAGCAAATGCAGCAGGGACTTCAGCCCTTATGTGTCCCGCTCGGCTCTCCAACACCTGTACAAGGACATTCCACCCAACGGTGGAAAATAGAGGCAACGGTCAGCATTTAGCTGACCAACTTATAACGACCCTACCCCTTTTTCGGTGCAGTGGTAATCTTCCCTGCAGGCATAGCATTTCACAAACATCATATAATGTGCTTTCACGCACACATTCCATCACAATCGTCAGCCACGCGGCCCGACAATCCGTCCACACAGGGTACATTCGTGGTGTACCGGCGAACCAGGGTCTCACCACCATATCAAGGTCATAACCCAACGGCAAATCACTTGTGCATTCAGTACATGGCGTGCAACCGGAGATTATAGTCTTAATGTACCGCGATTAGGACTACTCGAGTAGTTAGTTATGACACGCCCATGTCACATGACCGACACGCCCATGTTCCTTAGGTACTCGAGACAGTTCCACCCACTTGAGACATTTCCTCGAGATCGACTCGAGTCATCAACATAGAACCGGACACACCTGTGTCCGAAGGATGACACGCCCGTATTACTACTACTCGAGACCGACTCGAGACCTACTCGAGACAATCACTCGAGTAGTCATTTGGGTTGGACATGCCCCTGACACGCCCCTGGACACGCCCGTGACATGGGGCGTGTTCCTCCTGAACACTTCGTCGAATGCATTATCGTCGAACTCGCGACATCTCCGCACCCGAGCAGGACACGCCCTGGGACACGTCTGTGTCCCAAGCTGTGTCACCCAAAATTTTGTCGTGCTGAAATTTGGGCTGTTACAATCCTCCCCTCCTACAAGAAATTTCGTCCTCGAAATTTGTACACAGGAAGGAACCAGCAAGCAAAAAGTTATAACATTAACATTTTATGTTACAACAAACTACCGTTTTACAGAAACAACTTGAGAAAATCAGCTCGCATGGTCTGCTCTCGCTCCCATGTAAGCTCCTCAAGGCTGCAATTGTCCCATCGGTATTTAACCATCCCGACCATCTTGTTCCGTAACTATTTCTCGGGTCGATCTTCGATTTTAATGGGCCTAACTCACATTGTTAGCCCATACTCTACTGGCACACAATCATCCGCGATCACTTGAGCTGGATCTTTAACGGCTTTCCGCAACACCGAGATGTGAAATAAATCATGTAATCCACTGAAGTTTGCCGACAGAGCTAGCCGATATGCAGCTTCCACGACTCGCTCGACCACTTCAAACGGACTAATGTATCTTGGACTCAACTTTTTCAGACGTCGAATCATGGATACGCCTTTGAAGGGCTTGATCTTCAAGTATACCCAGTCCCCTACAGCGAACTCCACATTCCGGTGCTTGGCGTTGTAGTATTTTGCTTGTCGATCCTGGGCTATGAGTAGAATCTCTCGAATAGTACGTATGGTCAAGTTTGCTTCATCGACTTCATTGCGATTAAATACTCTGGCTTCGCCCGCTTCTACCCAAGCTAAAGGAGTACGGCACTTCCGACCATACAGAGCCTCATACGGCGCCATGCCGATGCTCGCTTGATAGCTGTTATTGTAGGCAAATTCCACCATATAGAGATGATCCTCCCATCTCTTTCCAAAGTCGAGGGAGCACATCCGGAGCATATCCTCCATCGTCATGTTGGTCCGTTCAGTTTGTCCATCAGTTTGGGGATGAAAGGCCGTACTGAATGTCAACTTCGTGCCCAACAGTTGATGAACTTGCCTCCAGTCATTTGATGTGAACCGCCCATCTCGATCACTTACGATGCTCCGAGGAACACCGTGTAGTCGCACAATCTGGTCAACATACAACTTTGCCAAAGTTTCGAACGAATCAACCCAACAGTTCGACAGGAAGTGTGCCACTTTCGTTAGCCAGTCGACAATCACCCAAATGGAGTCATTTCCACGCTGAGATCTCGGCAACCCGTGCACGAATTCTATGGAAATATCGTCAAACTTCCACTCTAGAATCTGCAATGACTTCAAGTAACCATCCGGTTTCTGGCATTCCGCCTTTACCATAGCACAGGTTTGGCTATTGACCACATAATGGGCCACATCTCTCTTCAGCCCGAGCCACCAGAACAGCTTTTTCATATCCCTGAACATCTTTGTGCTCCCTGGGTGGATTGAGTACTTCGTATAATGCACTTCATACATCAATTCTTCCCTCAATTTACCCAAATTCGGGATGCACAAATGACCCTCCTTCCGCAAAAGACCGTCATCCCAGGAGAATTTGCCCTCTGGCCCATCGTTAGCATAACATAGGAGATCTTCATCAGCTTCGTTGCTCGTCGAATCCGGTCCACAAGGTCACACTGCACCTCCGTCCAGTTCAAACAGGCAGTGGCGGACATAAGAAATCTCTAACGCTTATAACTCCTGGATGAGACATTCATCATGCCTCTACAACCAGCTTGCCCTTGTCGGAGCTCTCCGACTTAAGGCATCTGCGACAACATTCCCCTTTCCGGGAGTATAATGAATCTCAAAAGTGTAGTCCCCAAGGAACTCCAACCATCTTCTTTGTCGCATATTTAGGTCCTTCTGCTCCAATAAATACCTGAGGCTCTTGTGATCGGTATAGATCTCTACCTTCACACCATAAAGATAGTGTCACCACAGCTTTAGTGCAAAGATCACCGACGCCAACTCTAAGTAGTGGACGGGATAGTTTCGCTCGTGCACCTTCAGCTGGCGTGAGACATAAGCAATCACCTTTCCATTTTGTAGAAGCACGCAGCCTAAGACGCTCCCTGAGGCATCACTATAGATCACAAATCCATCGGTACCACATTGCGATGACAACACAGGTGCCGTGGTCAACCGAACTTTCAGCTCTTCAAAATCTCGCGTGCACTCTGGCGTCCAAACGAACTTCTGATATTTTCTCGTCAGGGTGGTTAGAGGCAAAGCAATCCGCGAGAAGTTTGCAACAAATCTTCGATAGTAACCTGCTAGTCCAAGGAAGCTCCTGACCTCAGCCACTGAAGACAACCTCGGCCACTCCTGTAAGGCATCTTCGCTGGATCCACTGCAATGCCCGCTCCACTCACCACATGGCCTAGAAACTCCACCGACGTTAGCCAAAAGTCACACTTTGATAACTTGGCGTAGAGCTGATTCTGCCTCATGGTATTCAACACCAACCACAAGTGGTTTTCATACTCGACTTTCGATCGAGAGTAGACTAGAATATCATCAATGAAAACTATCACGAACAGGTCTAGGTACTCTCTAATCGTTCGGTGCATCAAGTCCATAAACACTGATGGCGCATTGCACAGCCCAAACGGCATTATAGTGAACTCACAGTGCCCGTAACGTGTCCCAAATGCGGTTTTGGGAATGTCTTCTTCCCGGATCCTCAACTGGTAATAACCCGATTTCAAGTCCAACTTGGAGTAGACGGTCGACCCCACTAGATGATCGAACAACTCATCAATCTGCGGAATCAGATATTTATTCTTCTCGATCAGCTTATTCAGTTCATGGTAGTCAATACATAATCACAAACCACCGTCTTTATTTTTCACAAAAAGCACAGGGGCGCTCCAAGGAGACATGCTTGGGTATATATAACCTTGCTCCAGCAATTCTTGCAGTTGGACCTTCAACTCCGCCATTTCCTTAGGCGCAATGCGATATGGCGAGCGGGCCACAGGTTTCACACCTAGCACCAGCTCAATCGTGAAGTCAATCTCTCGCTAGGGTGGTAGCCCAGGGAGATCCTTGGGAAATACATCTGCAAACTCCGACATGATCGGAACATTGCACACACTGGCCTTAGGCTCAACAGCCTGAATCAGCGCAAAGTAGCACTCTGCGCCCTTCCGAACAGCTTTGACAACTTGGAGTGCAGACATCAACGTCCCGCCCACTCCTCGCATACCCGCGAACGTAGTCTCCTGCTCGGTCTTCTAGCCCAACGTGATCTCTTTGGCATTACAAACAATCAAGCCACGCTGCTCCGCGAGCCAATCCATACCAAAGATTACGTCAAATTCCGATATCGGCAATACAGAAGCAGTCAAACAAAACTCCCGACTTCCTATTTGAACCACCACATCGCAAGCTCGATCTGCAAGCATAAAACAACCATTCGGCAACACCACCCTGAGACTATCTGTCTTTACATGCCTAGGTATCCCAAGCCGCGCTATAAACTTTTTAGACAGAAAAGAATGCGAAGCACCCATATCGAACAGTGCTCGCGCCAGCGTGTTCTGAATCATCACAAAGCCTGTGACCATCATGTCACATACACAAACCGCATACACATATGCCATAAACAAAGTATACAAGCAATACAATGCGCAAAAACTTAACTCGTACCTGTGACGACGTCACTTTGCTTAATGGCCTCCTGCAGGCCAAGATTGTAAAATCGAGGCTGCGCCTGAGATGCAGAGGATTCCACCACTGCTTTGCCCATCTCAGTATATGACGCTCCCGCCTTCTTTTCACTCTTTGGCGGCACCCGACACTCACGGGCGATATGCCCCACCCGTCCACAATTAAAGCATGTATGAGTTTCTAGCTTTGAGGTGGCCCCCGACATTGCTCCCGATGCAACTGAAGAAGGACCTTGTCTCGCCTTCTTGGGCCTCTTGCCCCATTTCTTCTTATAAAATGACTTAGTCAGCCGGGGCACTTTAAACTCTAGCTGTGTCACAGCCAGGGCCCTCTTCCCTTGCACCCTTTTCATATATTTTTCCAGCGCGCAAGCAGTGTCAACTAATGCATGGAAGCCTTGGTTCACGGAACTAGAAAGTAGGAACCTCAACTCGTCCCGCAGTCCTTCGTAGAACCTATTTGTCTTTCTCTGCTCATCAACAAATATCGAACCCGCATACCACCCCAAGTGTGTGAACTCATACAGGTAAGCTTCTACACTTCCATCTCCTTGGGTAAGCCTTTGGAATTCGTTCTCCATGGCTATACGCTGTGCCGTAGGGAGTTGCTTCGCTAGGAAGAGCTGAGAGAATTCCTCCCTCGATACTTGTGTTAACGGTCTACCTGCCAAGTGATGTAGCTCCATCTCAACCCACCATAAACAAGCCTCTCCTTCAAACAAGAAGGAGGATAAGGTGACTTTCTGATGCTCCTCCATTCCACTCGCCATCATGATCCACTTGATGCTCGATAACCAATCTTCAGCCTGTGTAGGAGATCCCACTCTCGAAAGCATAGGCGGGTGAAAACTCATGAACTGCTTTAACTGTTTCTCAGCTGCTCATGGATCGACAGCCGCAACAGGTTCTGGCCTCCCCGCCACCTGTTATGGCCTCAATGCCGGCTGTGCCTTCCCAATTGGCTGAGTTTGGATCATGTCAAACAAAGGCTCAGCAACTAATCACACAGTTTCTGCAGATGGCGGAGGTGTAGGCCTCTCAGCGGGTGTCGTACGTTCATCAAACCGTTGGGGCTCTGATTTCCCCGTACCACTCCGCATCACCTAAATGTGGACAAGGCACATGCATTAGCGACCGTACACAAGCAATCACAACAAAATAGGAATGTGCAGGTTCCTCAAACACATGTATTTGCATTCCTACAATGGACATTCAGGAGTTCAATCGTGTAACTTCGTTCGCACAGAGACGTGCATGCCACCCCACAAAAGAAGTCGGCCACGACTTCGAAAGGGAAAGACCGAGACAACTGATATCAAAAATGTAACAACCCCATCCGTTTACATCATATATACTAGAAGTTCCAGCCGGGGCCCCACAACATATACCACAAAACAGGTGGTGAAGTTACGGTATGATACCAGAGTAGCGCAACACACCCTAACACATTGCATTCTAGCGGGAGCATATAACACTACACTTGAACTCCACACCAATGTCCAACATATAAAAGCTCCACATTTTATATATCATAGGAATGTTTTACACACAAAAACAGTTGGCCTTATGGCCTAACAGGGCTTTCACAACAGTGGCCTCAACATCGGCGCAGGCCGACCACGAATAAAGAAAACACAGCATTTAAAAGTTTAGCCTTCTAGGGCTAGCAGCAGCAGCAAATGCAGCAGGGACTTCAGCCCTTATGTGTCCCGCTTGGCTCTCCAACACCTGCACAGGTACATTCCACCCAACTGTGGCAAATAGAGGCAACGGTCAGCATTCAGCTGACCAACTTATAATGACCCTACCCCTTTTCCGGGGCAGTGGTAATCTTCCCTGCAGGCATAGCATTTCACAAGCATCATATAATGTGCTTTCACGCACACATTCCATCACAACCGTCAGCCACGCGGCCCGATGATCCGTGCATACAGGGCACATTCTTAGTGTACCGGCGAACCAGGATCACAGCATCGTATCAAGGTCGTAACCTAACGGCAAATCACTTGAGCATTCACTCCATGGCGTGCAGCCGACGATTATAGTCTTAATGCACCAGGATTCGCCAATAGCCCTCCATTGTGTCATGGCGCGCAGGCCTAAGACTCTCGCTATGCGCTCCAACAGACCGCACCTTCCGGTCTCACGTCGGACAAACATAATGCAGGTCGGATCCTCCACCCCCCGTTGCTCAAATGGCCTTGCCATCACCGATTATGGTGTACTCGCAGCTAAAAAAGGGCGCGGGTCGGTCTCACCGATCCTATTCTGGCACTCAAGCCTGGGTATTTCTCTTACACCCATTTCATATCACATCATTAGCTGATCTTTCCTGGGCACACCAGTACTTCCTGCTACTCCCCTTCACAGGTACGATCCCGCAATTTCTCAAATGTCAAGGGTCTTTCCTGGCTTACCACGCTAGTACTTCCTGTTACTCCCCTTCACAGGTACCACCCAAGAACATCAAGCATCACAAAGGGTATTTCCTAAACTTCCAATCCAGTACTTCTTGTTACTCCCCTTCACAAGTACAACCCAAAAGCACAAGCATTCTACAGGTATTTTCCTGGACTACCACTCCAGCACTTCCTGTTACTTCCCTTCACATGTCCAACCTGTCGACTCCTAAACTATGCGTTTATCACAGAGTCTTCTCCAGTTCATATGCAACATCACCAATCCAGACCAACCTGTCCAGATGGGCTTCACACAACATGCCTATTTCGTACTCCAATTCCGGAACTATATGTCAACTAATTGGGGATTCCATGAATCAAACCAAAGACTCCACAACAAACCACCCTCTGGTGGGGGAATCATATACATATGCCAAAAGGAAACCTTCACATGGCTAGGAAGAAAGGTTATTACCCTTGAAGACTGCTTCGGTGCCATGAGCTCCTAGCTGGCTAGGAAGAACCGAAACAGCTTTTCCTCCGCAAAGATGGCCTCGGATCTCAGCTTGACACTCTCAAGCTCCACCAGAGATCAACCCCTCTTCCTCCTCCTCCTTATTCCTCTCCTTTTATCTCTCTAAGCATTTTAGAAAGATGAAGGCAATAACATAATGAGAATTCTTTCTTAGTATTTGGCCTTAAGGAAGCAGGGAGGGCTCCCAGCTGTTAGATCCCAGCTGAAGAAAATGGACGGCCACGAAAAAGCCTAAAAATCACTTTTCAGGTCCGACACGCCCTGTGACACGCCCATGTCACAGGTCGTGTACTCTAAGCGGTGCATAAACTGCCTTATCCTGAAACAGGTCACGGCCAGGGTACACGCACGTGACGGCCAAGTCACGCCCGTGACATAGGGCGTGTACCTCACTCGAGTCATATTCGCAACCTACTCGAGAGGACTACTCGAGTAGCTAGTTATGACACTCCCGTGTCACATGACCGACACGCCTGTGTTCCTTAGGTACTCGAGATAGTTCCACCCACTCGATACATTTCCTCGAGATCGACTCGAGGCATCAACATAGAACCGGACACTCCCGTGTCCGAATGATGACACGCCCGTGTCTGAAGGATGACACGCCTGTGTTACCACTACTCGAGACCCCCTCGAGTACTACTCGAGACAATCACTCGATTAGTTGTTTGGGTCGGACATGCCCATGATACGCCCCCGGACACGCCCGTGACACGGGGCGTGTTCCTCCCGAACACTTCGTCGAATACATTTTTGTCGAACTCGCGACGTCTCCGCACCCGAGCAAGACAATCCCTGGGACACGCCCGTGTCCCAGGCTATGTCACCTAAAATTTTGCCATGCTGAAATTTGGGCTGTTACACACCCACTAGCTGCTGTTTTTTTCATATGACCGTCTCACTCCCTCTTGTCGAGTGTTTGCATTGGCTATCTCTACGACTGTCACTTCCCGCAACTACTAGGAAGCTCTTACTGTTCCTCATTGGAAGGCATCCATGGATGAGGAAATTGCTACCCTCAATGAATAGGGTACCTAGACCCTGGTTCCCCCACCTTTGGGCATGGATGTGGTTGGCTGGCGTTGGGTCTTTGTTATAAAATTCCATCAAGAAGGCAGTGTGGATCGCTATAAGGCCCGCCTGGTGGCCAAAGGCTTCACTCAGACCTATGGTGTTGATTACTTCGACACTTTCTCTTCCGTTGCTCGTCTCAGCACCATTCGGGTTTGTCTCTCTATCGCTGCCAATAGGGTTTGGCCCATTTCGCAGCTTAATGTTAAGAATGCTTTTCTTTACGGTGATATTCAGGAATATGTTTATATGGAGCAACCTCCTGGGTATGTTGCTCAGGGGGAGACACGAGTATGCCGGCTCAAGAAGGCTATCTATGGCCTAAAGCAGAGCCCTCGTGCCTGTCTTGACAAGTTTAGCGACATTGTTGCGGCCATTAGTTTTGCAAGAAGTTCAGTCTCTAACTCCATGTTCGTTCGGAAAACCGCCTCGGGTCTAGTAGTTCTTGCGGTATTTATAGATGACATTATTCTTACTAGCGATGACCAGGATGGGGTAACTTTAACAAAGAAACATCTCCGTCAACACCTGGTCACAAAGGATATGGGTGCCCCGAAATACTTTCTGGGGATTGAAATCTTTAGGAAGCCCAACTTCATGGTCCTTTCTCAATGGAAGTATGCTCTTGATCTTCTAAAGGAGGTATGATTGACTGGTGCTTGTTGATGCGCGGAAACGGCACCAGGGACACAGCTAACACCAAGGGGGTGTTTGGTCTCACAGGCTAGGTGAGGAGGGGGGAGAAGGAAGCTTCTGAGTGCTCGAGAGGTGAGCAAACAGCTTGTTCAAGGATGGTTGCGGGGGTAGAGGAGAGGCTTGAGAGAAGAGGAGAGCCTTGATCAACAGAGAGGGTTGATCAAGGGAGGAAGAGAAGGGAGACCAAGAGCGGTCGGACAGATAGTAACCTCAACGGATGCGCTTGCAGGTCGGTTGCGGAGAAGAACTGAGCTGAGCTGAGAGCGAGGCTTGCTGAGTAGAGAGCAAGGCTTGCTGAGCAGAGGTGCAAGGCTTGCTGAGCAGAGGAGCAAGGCTTGCTGAGCAGAGAAGAGAAGAGGGGGCCGCTAGCAGCGGCAACAACACACTTCGCCCGTCGCGGCCTAAATGCCACTCTTGCGACGGGCTTTCCTTTGATTAAAAGCTAGAGATTACAAGCTTACAAGTACACCTTTACAACAAATCACTAAAGGGGTACAAAGATAAGCTGGCGGCTAAGGGAGAAGAAAATTCCAGAAAGCAGAGAAGAGAAGCTGCCAGAGACTAAGTAAAAGAGTCTGTCAGCTGCTGGAGGACTGGAAAACTGAGTCTGCAGAGTATGCTGGCAAGCGCTGAAGAGCTGTGGAGGACTGCGCGGACAGGAAACTGAGTCCGCAGGGCTTGCTGGAAGGGTGATGACAGACTGCACAGACTGGAAAACGGAGTCCGCAGGGTCTGCTGTTAAGACTTGTCTCCTCCTTCGGGGTCCCTGAATGAGAGGCACCAGGGGCTATTTATAGGCCCAAGGAAGATCTTGAATAAGCGGGGCCCAGTGATGTCAGCATGACGACCTGTGCGGACTCCGCAGACTGGAAATTTGAGTCCGCCACCTTGGCCGGTGAAGCAAGCTGCAGGAGGCCCTGGAGAGAACTGGAGGCCGCTCCCTTGCGGGCGGGCCGGGCGGACTCCGGGAGGAGTCCGCCCGGCAGGCCTGAGGCCGCCCCCTAGCGGGTGGCATGGGCAGAGTCCGAGTGGAGTCCGCCCGGCAGGCCGGGCCGCCGCCTTGCGGGCGGCCTGGGCGGACTCCTGGGGGAGTCCGCCCGGCTGGCCGGGCCGCCCCCTTGCAGGCGGCCTGGGCGGACTCCTGGGGGAGTCCGCCCGGCAGGCTGGGCCGCCCCCTTGTGGGCGGCCTGGGTATATTCCGGGTGGAATCCGCCCGGCGAAGCCGGGGCCGCCCCCTAGCGGGCAGCCTTGGCGGGCTCCGGGTGGAGTCCGCTCGGCGGAAGCCGGGGCCGCCCCCTAGCGGGCGGCCTGGGCGGACTCCGGATGGAGTCCTCCTGGCGGAAGCCGGGGCCGCCCCCTAGCGGGCGGCCTGGCGGACTCCGGGAGGAGTCCGCCCGGCGAAACGGGGGCCGCCCCCTAGCGGGCGGCCTGGCGGACTGCCCGGCGGAACTGGGGCCGCCCGCTAGCGGGCGGCCTGGAGGACTCCGGGAGGAGTCCGCTCGGCGGAGAGCGGAGGCCGCCCCCTGCGGGCGGCCTGGACGGACCCCAGGGGGAGTCCGCTTGGCTGGCTGCAAAGCGGGCGCCCTCCTGTGGGCGAGATCCAGATGGTCGACTGCCTCTTGCAAGGAAAAGCAATGCACGGTTAGCAAGCCTAACCGCATGACCCGCGAGGGTGAGCTATGGGAACAGCTCGCCGTCCCACAGGGCACGTGTTTGCAAGGGGACCTAGGCGGACGGGGAAGACTGTCCGCCTACGTTGGGGGCTTGTCGCGATAAAAAGGGAGAATCTAAGGAGTGTCACTAGCCAGCTGGCTACCTTGGGAAGGATCGCCGATTTCTGGGTTAACATAATCCCCGCACTTTTTTAAGTTCCGAAGGGAACTTCAAAAAAGTTGGAGACCCACGAAAATCGTGATCCACCCCAAAGGAAAGAGAAGGGGGCAAGGAGAGATAGAACCTGAATACTCTCCTTACAAGCTTGGTGTTTCCTGTCTATTTTCCTGCAAGAGGAAAGTTAGGGTAAGCATGTATGGGTGGTACATCGAGTGTGTACCTGAGTTTGTTTTTGCAAAACGAAGAAGGTGTGTCTTCCGTTAATGTTCTGTAAAACAAAAGCGAGGAAAACAGAAAGGCATAATATCTTGCAAGTACCTGATAGAAGCTTGCAAGCACCTGTTATCCTCTGCAAAAAAGGGAAGGAAGAAGAGTATACAAGAAAGAGATAAAACTGAGTTGCAAGTACCTGGATGGAACTTGCAAATCTTTGGTGGTTTCTGCGAAAGAAAAGTTAAGAGTACGCATAGTGCATGAAAGTAACTTGTAAGTACCTGAATGGAGCTTGCAAGTGTCGGTGTTCTCTGCAAGAAGAGAGTTAGAGGCAGGTATTGTATACAAAGATAAGCTGCAAGTACCTGAATATGGCTTGCAGACGTCTACTAACCACTGCAAAGTGAAGAGTGAGCAGCAGATATAAAATAATGATTTAAACTGCAAGTACCTGGATGAAGTTTGCAGGTGTCTGTTGTTTTCTACAAAGAGAAAAGTTAGAAGCAGACAATATTCATATGAAAGGAGCTTGCAAGTACCTGTGGAGAGGGCTTGCAAGTGTTTTCTAACCTCTGTGAGGAGAGAGATTAGAAGCAAACAAGACACGAGGATAACCGCACCAGAATCGTTGATATGATTCAATTAATGTTTGATGCCATTAGATTTTTGACAAGAATAATGAGTAGCTCTGTGAATCTCCATATGATAGAGTTTGAGCAGGCAATGTATATGAGATGAGCATAAGCAAAGTGATTACTGGAAATCCTTTTAGTAGGTTGGATTAACCTGTTCACCTGTGAAAGGAGGGAAGAGACAAAAGGAGGTATATACTCGGAATGACTAAAGAAGGTTGAATGTTGCCACAGGTGTTCCCCGTGGGCCTTATGCATCACTTGCCTGAAAAATCACCCCGAGTATAGTCCTACTCAAAGCGGGCTGGCCGCGCATCCTCAAGGAGGGGAAAAAAGAAAAGGAGGTCCATATTCGGAATGACTAAAGAAAGGTTGAATGCTGCCACAGGTGTTCCCCGTGGGCCTTATGCATCCCTGGCCTGAGAAAATCATCCCGAGTATGGTCCTGCTCAAAGCAGGCTGGCCGCGCATCCTCGAGGAGGGCACAAAAGAGAAAAGCAAGGGAAAGATCCTGAGAAGGACCGCTAGCAGGAGCGCTCTCTTGCCTTGGGCACAAGCATCACTGATCAACGAGACGGGTTGCGCCAAGAGGCCTAGCTTGTCTGTGTATTGATCAGTGGAGTTGTGAGAACCCGAGAAGGCACGGATCGGGAGAACCAGAGAGTGTTCAGCCACCACAGTTGAAGGATGATCAAAGAGACAAGGCTACGCTTGGTCGCCATTGCTTGTCCAGCCAAGATCATCCTAACCGTAATGTATCCTATACGACGCACAGCAGAGCTAACACATGGGGCTCCCCTAGCACACACTCTGTGTCAGATGTCGGCTAGGATCCTAAGTCTGAAGCCCATTCCCACGATTGAACTTCTCCCACTACACACATGGGTATTCTCCTGCCATATGTGGTCGAAGAGGTAGTGCAAGAACAAACTATGGAGGGAACGTTTCAGACTCGGCGATATCTCATTGGTGTAACGATCGCTAAGAGAGAGAGAAAGAGAGGAAGGGGCATCACAAGAAGGGAACTGTGTCAGTACGGGATCCCTGAATAAAAGCTTTGCTGGAAAGCAAGTAAAGAACACTGAGAAGTGTTGTAATGAAAATGTTTGAAATGTAGAGAGAGTAAGGGTTGAGATAACCCCTTAAGGTTGTAAGGAGCTTTGGAGGACTGTGAAGTCCATCACTTTGGAGGACTGTGAAGTCCTTGCTAGTTTAGAATAGCCTTCCCAGCACGCCCTCGTCATCGGCATCGAAGCATTCGATGGCTTGGTTAACAACGAGGAGAGTAGGCTCTGCGACTTGGTTCACTCCCCTTGAGGAGCAAGGAACATCTGAAATTTCTTTGCCCTTTGAAGTTGATGGATCAGGGCGATCTTCTTTAGGAAGCAGGTCATGCATCTTGCCCTGCCAGAGCATCTTTTGCACAAGCTGGCAGAATGCTCGGTAGTCTTCTGTTCGATGGCCTGACTCTTTGTGAAATTCACAGAAAGGCTCTGAGTTTCTAGACCTATGATCGGTCGGCCGATAGGGCTTCTTGTAGCTTTCCCTATCTTTCATGATCTGGATTACTTCTTGCACGACGTCGTCGAGATCAGACTCATGCAAGTCGTTGTCCTGCTGCTGTTGAACAGCTGCTGTTTGCAAAGACGGAGCTAGCGGCAGCAATGGGTCTTGAGCATGATCACGGCTCGGGAAGGAGTATCGATGGCGATGAATCCTTCTCTCCTTCCTGGAGTGAGTTGGGAAGTGATTGTGAGGAGACCTTGGAGGATGCTTGCGAGAGGGATCCTCCTCGGATAGAAGCTTGGAGACGAAGCCTGGGTTGCTCTTTTCGCCTCGGATGTATGAGTTGGCTAGAGCAATCAACTCTTGATATGTCCTTGGAGCATGAACATTGGATTCAAACTTGAGAGGCCCTTCACGGAGACAGTGGATAAGAGCCACTCGGTACATTTCTTGATCAGTAACTTCGATGTCCAAAATCTCTCTTTGGAATCGATCAACAAACTGAGACCAAGTCTCATTCCCGCGCTGCTTGATCTCAAAGAGGGCTTCAGGACCGCCCTTTCTCTTGGTTAATGTAGAGAATCTGAGAAGAAACTCCCTTCGCAGATCAAGGAAGGAAGTGATGGAGTGAGAACAGAGGCCATAGAACCAGTCCCTCACTTGCCCATCAAAGGAGGTGACAAGGAGCTTGCACTTGGTTGCATCTGAAAGAGTCTTGAGAGCAACGACTGACTCAAAACCTTGGAGGTGCTTTACTAGATCTGTCTCTCCAGTGTAGATTGGTAGTCGAGGCTCTCTGAAGTTTGCTGGAGTAGGCTCATGGCGAACATTCTCCGCGAAGGGTGAAGGTTCTTCTTGCTCTCCTATAGCATAAGGAAAGAAAGGAGCATAAGCTGCAGCTGCAAAAGGAGCATGAGGATAAAAAGGAAAAGTTGCTGCAGGAGGAGCAGGGGCAGGAGCTGAAGGGTAGGGATGACATCCCTGAAAATTGAGAACTCTAGCAGGACTTCCCCGGGCTGCTCCCCGGAAGAAGTTATGGCGAGCAGCAAACTCTTCATCTTGAGTTCGCAAAGGAGCTGCAGGCCCTTGCGGAAAGGTTGGAGTGTAAGGAGGATAGAAAGGCGTGCAAGCTTGAGAGTAAGCTTGCTGATGCTCTGATGTTGGGGTTGGGTTGATTGGAGCAGCTCGAGCTGCCACTGAATGAGCGTCCAATCGCTGCGTGATTGCAGCAAGAACTTTGTTGATAGCCTGGAACTGTTGAGCATTCTCACGGCACGACTGCTCAAAGGCTTCCCAGAGAGGACCTTCACTGGGACTAGGAGTAAGGTTCTCGGCTGATTGATGGTCTGACATGATTAACTGTTGCTTTCACTGCCTGTTCTGATCTGAAGGGCTGCGCATGAGCTGGCGTCCACGCTCACCGCACCAAAACTATTGATGTGCTGAAACGGCACCGGGGACACAGGTAACACCGAGGAGGTGTTTGGTCTCACAGGCTAGGTTAGGAGGGGGAGAAGGAAGCTTCTGAGTGCTCGAGAGGTGAGCAAACAGCTTGTTCAAGGAGGGTTGCGGGGGTAGAGGAGAGGCTTGAGAGAAGAGGTGAGCCTTGATCAACAGAGAGGGTTGATCAAGGGAGGAAGAGAAGGGAGACCAAGAGCGATCGGACAGACAGTAACCGCAACGATTGCGCTTGCAGGTCGGTTGCTGAGAAGAACTGAGCTAAGCTGAGAGCGAGGCTTGCTGAGCAGAGAGCAAGGCTTGCTGAGCAGAGGAGCAAGGCTTGCTGAGCAGCGGAGCAAGGCTTACTGAGCAGAGGAGTAAGGCTTGCTGAGCAGAGGAGCAAGGATTGCTGAGCAGAGAAGAGAAGAAGGGGCCGCTAGCAGCGGCAACAACACAATTCGCCCGCCGCGGCCTAAATGTCACTCTTGCGACGGGCTTTCCTTTGATTAAAAGCTAGAGATTACAAGCTTACAAGTACACCTTTACAACAAATCACTAAAGGGGTACAAAGAGAAGCTAGCGGCTAAGGTAGAAGAAAATGCCAGAAAGCAGAGAAGAGAAGCTGCCAGAGACTAAGTAAAAGAGTCTGCCAGCTGCTGGAGGACTGGAAAACTGAGTCTGCAGAGTCTGCTGGCAAGCTGTGGAAGACTGCGCAGACAGGAAACTGAGTCCGCAGGGCTTGCTGGAAGGGTGATGATGGACTGCGCGGACTGGAAAACGGAGTCCGCAGGGTCTGCTGTCAAGACTTGTCTCCTCCTTCGGGGTCCCTGAATGAGAGGCACCAGGGGCTATTTATAGGCCCAGGGAAGATCTTGAAGAAGCGGGGCCCAGTGATGTCATCATGATGACCTGCGCGGACTCTGTAGACTGGAAATTTGAGTCTGCCACCTTGGCCGGTGAAGCAAGCTGCAGGAGGCCCTGGAGAGAAATGGAGGCCGCTCCCTTGCGGGCGGCCTGGGCGGACTCCGGGAGCAGTCCGCCCGGCATGCCGGAGGCCGACCCCTAGCGGGCGGCCTGGGCGGACTCTGGGTGGAGTCCGCCCGGCAGGCCGGGCCGCCCCCTTGCGGGCAGCCTGGGCAGACTCCTGGTGGAGTCCGCCGGGCTGGCATGGCCGCCCCCTTGCGGGCAGCCTGGGCGGATTCCTGGGGGAGTCCGCCCGGCAGGCCGGGCCGCCCCCTTGCGGGCGGCCTGGGCGGATTCTGGGTGGAATCCGCCCGGTGAAGCCGGGGCCGCCCCCTAGCGGGCGGACTGGGCGGGCTCCGGGTAGAGGCCGCCCGGCAGAAGCCGGGGCCGCCCCCTAGTGGGCGGCCTAGGCGGAGTCCGGGTGGAGTCCGCTCGGCAGAAGCCGGGGCCGCCCCCTAGCGGGCAGCCTGGGCGGACTCCGGATGGAGTCCGCCCGGCAGAAGCCGGGGCCTCCCCCTAGCGGGCGGCCTGGCGGACTCCGGGATGAGTCCGCCCGGCGGAACCGGGGCCGCCCCCTAGCGGGCGACCTGGAGGACTCCGGGAGGAGTCCGCCCGGCAGAACCGGGGCCGCCCCCTAGCGGGCGGCCAGGCGGACTCCGGGAGGAGTCCGCCCGGCGGAGAGCGGAGGCCGCCCCCTGCGGGCGGCCTGGACGAACCCCGAGGGGAGTCCGTTTGGCTGGCTGCGAAGCGAGCGCCCTCCTGTGGGCGAGATCCAGATGGTCGGCTACCTCCTGCAAGGAAAAGCATTGCACGGTTAGCGGGCCTAACCGCATGAACCGCGAGGGTGAGCTATGGGAATAGCCCGCCGTCCCGCAGGGCACGCGGTTGCATGGGGACCTAGACGGACGAGGAAGACTGTCCGCCTACGCTGGGGGCTTGTCGCGATCAAAAGGGAGAATCTAAGGAGCGCAATTAGCCAGCTGGCTACCTTGGGAAGGATCGCCGATTTCTGGGTTAACAGTGCTAAACCTGCCCGATGTCCCATGGCTGCTGGAGAAGACAAAACTTAGACAGATGACTCGCCCCTTCTATCTGATCTTATGAGGTACCGACGTCTGATTGTCGAACTCATTTATCTCACGGTAACCAGACCGACATCTCTTATGATGTGGGAAAGGTGAGTCAGTTCATTCAAGCTCCTAGGGAGTGGCATCTACAATCTGCTATGAGGATATTGGAGTATATTAAAGCTGCGCCAGGGAAAGGGCTCCTTTTCAGAAGAATGTTCAATTAAGGATTGAAGCATACTCAGATTCGAGCTATGCTGATGACAAAGGTGACCGCAAGTCAACATCAGGTTTCTGCACGTTTGTTGGAGGAAATCTTGTGACTTGGAAGAACAAGAAACAGTCGGTGGTCTCCAGATCTAGTGTAGAAGCAGAATATCGCGGTATGACGTCGACCACATGTGAGTTGAAATGGTTACGAGCTGTCATGCTTGACATAGGAGAGGTCTACAACTATCATCTTCCTATGTTCTGTGACAACAAGGCTGAGATATACATCTCCAAAAATCTGGTCTTTCATGAGAGAACAAAACACATAGAAGTTGACTGTCACTTTATTCGGGAAGAGACCTGATGCTTAAGATCACGGCAGTGAACCGGTCGCATAAGTAATATAAAATGGGGGTTTTCCCAAGTATCGATCTCACAAGGAACACAGTAAGGTGGAGTTAGTTTCGATGAGGACTTGAGAATGAAGTCCTCAGGTCGGAGCTAACTAAGGGGGGTTTGGATTTTTGCGATAAAAAGAAAGTAAAAATCTAACAACTACTCCTATGCAACGCCGCTATGCGATGCTTCGCCAGGCGGGATGGAAGACTAGTCGAGCCGCTATGCACCGAATCGCTAGGCGGATGGACGAGTAGGCTTGCGGATGATGTGGTGAGAATGGCGGAATGAGGGTCGTGAGCACCTTTTCGAAACGCACGCCACTAGCAATTGTTAGTGCGGCAACGGTGGATGGTGGTGGATGGAATATGGCGCAACTCAAGTAAATAACGAAAACATACAATCACATAGACATACTTGTATAAAAACGTTTTACAAACTCAGCATACTTCATCAATATAAATAAAGTTAAACACCAATATTCAACAAGAAAGAAAGAATAAGTCAAGAGATCGACCGAATCCGAAGCCTTGCTGAGGATTCATGGTTGGAATCGTCGGGTTGTCATTCCGCGTCCAAGCTCGGTCCTCAACTGCGTCCGGGATAGAGAAGGGCTGTCACCACCTTCCAATGGCCCGTCTTCTTCCTCTCACGATAGCGGACGAAGTTTGCTAGATTTCCTTTGCTTGATGGCTATGATGTCAAACCCTACCTGAAGCTCACGGATGAAGGAGAAGGCCGAGAGCAAGCTCCGGCTTGGATTTGGCGGTGAAAGCTTGCCCGGAGCACCTCCCTAAGGTGGAAGATGAAGGGGAACGATGGAGAAGGCGGAAAACGGCGGAGAAATGTCGATCTCCGGATCCTCTCTCTAATTAGGGCGAGACCTGCACTATTTATACACAGCAGAAATGAACAATGTGCACGATTACAGGCGCACGACCAGTGGTCGTGCGCACTATGTCCTGTGCTCGTGTGCACTGGCATGGAAGATTAGGAAGAAGAACTGGGATAACGCGCACGAGTAGTGGCGCACGACCAGTGGTCGTGTGCACTAAGTCCAATGGTCGTGTGATTACCCCAGACAGGACTCCATAAAAGAGGAATCAATGCACATGAGCAGTGGCGCACGACCGGAGGTCTTGCTCATTATGTCCAGTGGTCGTGCGCTTACCCCAGGCTGATTCTGGAAAATGTAGAGTAGTGCGCACGATCAGGGGCGCACGACCAGTGGTCGTGCGCATTTTATCCCATGATCGTGCGCAGTATTCCTGTTTCACAACCATCCCGGAACACGCACACGACCCCTGTACCGATAGGAAAAACAAATCACTAATCTGTGCAGACATTCCAGACAATCACAAAAGGAAGTACAAACTATAAAAATAACAAAATACACAACCACGGGCATAAATGTGCACTTCCTATGGAAATAAAGATTAGATGAAATAGGAACGATAAAGAACTAAAAGTGAAGTGCAACCGCGTGAAAACTAGCCCAGATGAGTCCGAAAATAGGTATATAAAGTGGACTCATCACACCCCCAAACTTAACTGTTTGCGCGTCCCGAGCAAACAAAATCTAAGCAGATAGGGAAAAATACTAGTTAACAAAGAAATTGTGATACGAAGTACCATGCGAAGTCGCATGCTCGCGTGCGTAAAAATATAATAGAAGAAATTTCTAAGTATACAAAATAGTTTATACTTTTCACAATGCGTATCAACATTTTATTATTACTCAAAAATAGAATCACGGTGAATCATCCGGTCATGCGTAGGGAGAAAGTAGACTAATCGCTAGGCGAGCATTGCCAAAGATCAGGGCTCAGGATAAACTCCAAAGGAATCCACCAATGTCGGTGACCATATGCTAGACCTTTCGCATTCTCTCCACGACACTGGTTTTGTTCACACACGAATCAGCAGGACTTTAGGTGAAGAGATGAGGCTTGGGTTTCGGTGAGGTAAACAAAGATAAACAGGAAGGCTATGCACCTAACCCAAGTGAGCTAGTATAAAAGGAATCCATTAGCTAAACAAAATATATGCGGGTACACCACACCCCAGACTTAACTTTTAACATATGGGTGTGTGCACCGCCTACTCCAAATATAATCACATTTCCCAAAAAGATTTTCAATATAAACTTTTTCTTTTCACTTTTTTTTCTTTTCTATTTCTTTACAAATATTTTTCTTTTTCTTTTTTTCTATTTCTTCATTTTATTTTCACAATTCAGCAGAAATAAACTTGGGAGCCCTTCCACATTTTCACAAATAATAACACCATGTCACATCCCAACATGAAAATATAAAACACTAAACTCGACTTGGGTGTGCGACTAGGATTGGCTATGAGGCTTTTGTGAAATCATGGTGGAGCTGAATCAAAAGGAGGGGTATGCACAACAGGGCTAGCGAGGATAAGACGTTAGGAATGGTACAAAGCTCAACCGAGCCAAAATGATGGCCTACATCACGCTCATTCATGACTAACCTATACCCATGCTTCGAGAATAGCTTGGGGCAAGTTCTTAGCCAACGAGAAAGATTATCCATCCTCTCGACTCGAGCAATACGAACCTAACGGCCGTCTACACACATCCCTAAGCTATCGTCGGATTCACACCGGATTCACCAACTTTTGAGTAGAATAAAAAGTATTTACGCAATTAAAAAAATATAAAACTAAAAGCATACAAAAAAATTAAATCTACTCTAATTTCTACACGAGATGAGAGCAGTTGTCTAGGAGCACAGCAAGGTCAACATTTTACTCCGTCTCACAATCCTAAGCCAGCACCATAATTTTCCCAAATCTAACGAAGAAATGAGTTTAACTCGCGACACACTAATAGCTAAGGACACGCTCAAGTGGGTGCAGTGGTGTGTGATGCAATGAAATAATCAAAATAAAACTATAAAAGCTTCTAGTATGCACATGAGATGTGCGAGTACAATAGGTAACAGATCTCTCCCCCAGACTTAAACTAAGCAAAACAGCATATAATAGAGAAATTAAAATCATAAAGAGCTAAGGGAAGAGGTTACCCAATGCTCAGCTAGTGAGCATACCAGAAGACGCGTGGAAACCGAAGCAGGCCCGTCATACGAAGAATCACAACCCCGCCAATGCGATTTGCTATGAATATCTGCAGGGGTGAGCTCCGCAAAAAAAAAGAAAAATAGAAAATATAAAGAAATGCTAAAACTAAAATAGACATGAAAATAAAAATGCAGGAAATGAAAGATAAGTACCGGGGTTATTGTCATCCCAGCACGACTTATTAAATTCTAAACAGTTCTAGCTTATAGGCCTATGAAATAAAAAGTGCACAGGTAACTGGCCTAATATCCGTTTCGGTAACGGGTACCGATACGGTGATAGAGCAGTTACCCCTGTGCCTAAATAATCATACCTGCTCCTCGCAGGCAGAAGAAATAGGAAATAGGATAAGGAGGAGGCCTCGTCCTCCCTCATCGTATCACAAAAAATATCCTCGCTTAGTAAGGCATCGTCAACCACAGGTGTGCAGGATGTGATGGCAACGGCAAGAACACCAGGCTCATCATCATCCAAGCATATATGTGGAGACTCAGCCTGCACAGGCTCAGATAGAGAAGGGGGATCACGAAATAAAGGAGAAGAAGAACTAAAATAATCAGAAAATGGGAGAGTGATCCCGGTATCACTCTCAGCAGGATCCAAGCAGAGATCATCATCGGTATCATACGAGTCGTACTGAGGGGAATCCGAGAACTCGAGGTCCGCGATGGTAAGAGGAACGGCCTCATCCAATAAGGAGGTGCAAACCTCTGCATCGGAAAGAGGGTATTTCTCATCCCACCGGGGTGCGTAAAAGTGTTCCGAAGATCCACCTTCTCCCTCGGAGATAGAGGAATTATCATCCCACTTCAGCGTAACCTCGGGCACCGAATCATCCACAATTACGGCATCATCAACCGACTCACAAGAAAGAGGAATAGCACAATCCGGCAAAAATTGTTGTTGAAGATGGTGACCAAGCGGTCTGGCGGTCTGTCTTGGCGGGTTGAAGACCGCGCGGTCTGGCGGTTTGTCTCAGCCGGCTTGGAGATCGGGTGGTCTGGCGGTCTACCCTGGCAGTCTCTCTTTCTCTCTGATGGTAGCCGTGCGGTTAGCCCTTCTGTCTAACCGCGCGGCTTGTGCGGTTTGTTTTGTATAGTCCGCTTAGTCCTGTAAATTTTTAGTCCCACATCTCTTATTTGTATTCTCTCATCTCTCCTCCATTCTATATAAGGGAGGGCATACCTTTGTAATAGATACCTTTTTCAGATAATAAAGTTTCTGTTAAAACCTCTTCCGGTTTGTTTTAGCTCCACTTTCGGCTTGTTTTTTGTTCATTTCTAACATGGTATCAGAGGAAACGATCTTTTCCTCCTGATTCAGCTTCTTCTTCTGTTCGCGCGGGCTACCTTCTAGCCGCTCGACTTCTTTCCCTCCGCTTGATTCTCGTCTTCCCGCGACCTGTCTTCGCGGCTTGCCTTCTCTTTTGACCGCTGCCCTGTTCGTGCGGCTTGTTTCTCCTTGCTTCTCTAATCGCTGCTCCTCTTAGTCGCTGCAGCCTGTTTACTAGTCGCTTCGACCTGTTTCCTTCTACCCGCTCTAGCTTGCTTGTCGCCCCGGCCTCATCTTTAGCCGTGCGACTTGTTCTCCTCTGTTCACCTGACTTTTTCAAGCCGTGCGACTTCTTTCCCTTTGCTTTGCTTCTTGGTAGCGGCCTTCTTAGCCGCACGACCTATTTTCTGTTCGCCCGACTTGGTGCTCTTTTCTCTTCTTCGCTTAACCGTTCGGCTTCTTCCTCTTCTCGCGGCTTGTTCTTATCGTCGCGGTTTGCTCCTCTCTTGCTTCCATGGCCTTCCCCTCCTCCAGTCTGTCCGCCTCGGTGGTCACCTCTTCGGGTAGTGCTCATGTTTTTACCCGCGGAAGATTGCTAATCGACTCTAGTGCAACAAATCATATGACAGGCAATCCTCAATGTTTATCTCTTCTTGAAACACATGCTCAATTGCCCCTGGTCATTGTTGCGGATGGATCTCCCTCACCGGTCCATGGGACGGGCATGCTTCAAGTCACTCCATCTCTGTGCCTGGCTGATACCCTCTATGTGCCCAAGTTTCCGTGCAATTTACTATCGGTTACTTCTTTATGCAAGCAACTACGGTGTTTTATCTTATTCACCCCTACCTCTTGTGCTTTTCAGGATCCGGACTCCCAACGGACGATTGCTACCGGGACTGAGAGTGGTGGCCTCTACTTCCTCGATAATGTCTCTGCTCTATCCGCCTTCTCCTCCTCCTCTACAGATCTTCTCCAATGGCATCTTCGTCTTGGACATGCTCCTCCCAGAATTCTACGCCAGCTCCTGTCGCACCTCCCTCCTCATCATCCCCCTCTAAACTGTGATGCATGTCAACTTGGCAAACATCACCGCTCATCCTTCCCACCAACGCAAAGTCGGGGCTCTTCCCGTCCGTTCGACCTCGTTCACTCTGATATATGGGGTCCCGCTCCTACCCTCACCATCGGTCGGGGTAGTTCCTATTTTGTCACCTTCATTGATGATTTCTCTCAGTGTACGTGGGTGTATCTTCTCAAAGATCGCTCCGAGCTGTTCTCTGTTTGGACCTCATTTTATTCTATGGTTAAGACTCAGTTTGATACGACTATTAAGATCCTTCGTTCTGACAATGCTAAGGAATATCTTAGCCAAGACTTCTCCTCCTTTTGTCTTCACCATGGTGTTATTCGTCAAACAAGCTGTGTCTACACCTCACAACAAAATGGGGTGGCGGAACGCAAAAACCGTCACCTCCTTGATGTCGCTCGCACTATGATGACTCAAATGCATGTTCCTCGCTCCTATTGGGGCTATGCTGTCCTCCTCTCCTGCTATCTCATCAATCGCCTTCCCTCCACAGTTCTCCACGGTGCTACTCCCTTCTCCATTCTTTATCCGGACAAGGATCCCTTTCCTCTTCCTCTGCACATCTTTGGGTGCACTGCCTTTGTGCACTCTCCTACTGCCACCCGTGATAAACTCTCACCACGTGCCACTAAATGTGTCTTTCTGTGGTACTCTCCCACTCAGAAAGGTTATTGTGGCTTTGACCCCGTTACCCGCAAGCAATTTGTCTCTGCGGATATCACCTTCTTTGCCAATGCATCTTACTTCTCTCCCGCTTCCTCCTCTCCTCCTCATGATCCTACTTTTCCTACCAACCCATCCCTTCCCTCTGCTCCCACTGATGTTCCGATGTCTCCACCCTCTCCACCCTCTTCCCCACCACCATCATCTCCACCCTCTACTCCGCTTTCTCCCTCCACTCCGCTGCCATCTCTCTCTACTCCCGGGCCAGCTCTCTCCACCACGGATACTCCGGATACTGAGGCACCTGCAGACCTGGATCTCCCGATTGCTCTTCGCAAAGGGGTTCGGGCATGTACCCAACACCCGCTTGCTGCAGTTGTTTCCTACGATCGTCTAACCCCTTCTCGCCGAGCTTTTGCACTGGCTATCTCGGCCACTGCCACCCCCCGTTCCTACCAGGAGGCCCTTACTATTCCTCATTGGAAAGTTGCCATGGATGAGGAGATTGCTACTCTAACTGAACGGGGTACCTAGACCCTTGTTCCTCCTCCTTTCGGCACAGATGTTGTTGGTTGTCGATGGGTCTTCGTGGTGAAGTTTCTCCCAGATGGCAGTGTGGATCGTTATAAGGCTCGCCTGTTTGCCAAGGGTTTTACCCAAACTTATGGCGTAGATTACTTTGATACTTTCTCTCCAGTGGCTCGTCTCAGCACTATTAGGGTTCTTCTCTCTGTGGCTGTCAACAGGGATTGGCCCATCTCGCAGCTCGATGTTAAGAATGCCTTCCTCTATGGTGATCTGCAGGAAGATGTTTACATGGAGCAACCTCCTGGGTATGTTACTCAGGGGGAGACACGGGTATGCCGGCTAAAGAAGGCTATCTATGGCCTCAAGCAGAGTCCTCGTGCCTGGTTTGACAAGTTCAGTGGCATTGTTGCGGCCATTGGTTTTACAAGAAGCTCAGCAGATCACTCCTTGTTTGTTCGGAAAACCGCCTCTGGTCTTGTTGTTCTTGCGGTTTATGTTGATGACATTCTTCTTACTGGCGATGACCAGGATGGGGTATTGATGACCAAGAAACACCTTCGTCAACATCTGATCACAAAGGATATGGGCTCCCCGAAATACTTTCTGGGGATTGAAATCTCTAGAAAGCCCAACTCCATGGTCCTTTCGGTTGGGCAAACTCATATATCTCACGGTAACCAGACCCGACATCTCTTATGTTGTTGGCAAGGTGAGCCAGGTCATGCAAGCTCCGAGGGAGTGTCATCTACAATCTGCTCTGAGGATATTAGAGTATATTAAAGCTGCTCCAGGAAAAGGACTCCTATTTCAGAAGAATGGTCACCTAAGGGTTGAAGCTTACTCTGATTCAAGCTATGCGGATGACAAAGGGGACCGCAAATCGACATCAGGTTTCTGCACATTTGTTGGAGGCAATCTTGTGAGTTGGAAGAGCAAGAAAAAGTCTGTTGTTTCCAGGTCTAGTGCAGAGGCGGAATATCGCAGCATGGCATCGACTACATGTGAGTTGAAGTGGTTGCGGGCTCTCATGCTTGACTTAGGAGAGGTTTACAACTATCCTCTTCCTCTGTTCTGTGACAATAAGGCCGCGATATACATTTCCAAAAATCCGATCTTTCATGAGAGAACAAAACACATAGAAGTCGACTGTCATTTTATTCGGGAAGAAATATTGAAGAAACAGATTTGCACTCCATTTGTCACTTCCGACAACGAGTTGGCAGATGTCTTCACCAAGCCGGTGTCCGCTTCCTTTTTCCACATCTGCGACAAGCTGGGCATGATCGATATATATGCTCCAGCTTGAGGGGGAGTGTTGAAGATGGTGACCGGGCGGTCTGGCGGTCTGTCTTGGCGGGTTGAATACCGCGCGGTCTGGCGGTTTGTCTCAGCCGGCTTGGAGATCGGGCGGTCTGGCGGTCTACCCTGGCAGTCTCTCTTTCTCTCTGATGGTAGCCGTGCAGTTAGCCCTTCTATCTAACCGCGCGGCTTGTGCGGTTTGTTTTGTATAGTCCGCTTAGTCCTGTAAATTTTTAGTCCCACATCTCTTATTTGTATTCTCTCATCTCTCCTCCATTCTATATAAGGGAGGGCATACCTTTGTAATAGATACCTTTTTCAGATAATAAAGTTTCTGTTAAAACCTCTTCCGGTTTGTTTTAGCTCCACTTTCGGCTTGTTTTTTGTTCATTTCTAACAATTGCGGAGGGGCAAGGCTGCTCTCAAAATCAAGCACTGAATGATCAGGCCCCATCGCAAAATCATTCGCTGACGCCACACCGTCGACGACCGGAACAATCTCATCATCCCATACAGGAGCGTCCATGAGTTCCTGCTCCTCTTTTTGTTGGCTAACACCAGAGTGATCATCATCACTCGACGAAAGCTCGTAAAAAAGGATCGAGGGACCCATGAAAGAGCTGTATGCGGCCAGAGATTCTTTAGTAATCTCAACGGGTAAAGAATGAGAAAAGTGCGTTATATCGGCGTATGGGCCAGGCAACACCCTGGTAGGCCTGTCCACAACAGTCTTCCGCGAACGGGAGGTTGTTGTGCACACGCCCTCAGAGGGAGAAGGCTTGCACAAACGAGGGCAATCCTTCAACATGTGGCCCACACCTTGACATAACAAACACTGAATGCAATGCTTGGCATTCATAACAGCAATGGCATCGAAGGATCGGCGCAAAGTGTCAAGGATACGACACTCAGCATCAGGATCCATCACGACCAAAAATAATTGCTGAAAAAGTGCTACACACCTAAAATAAAAAATAGCACGGATCTACTATCTAAATCAAAAATCAGAAAAGGGCAAAAAGAAATAAGCAAAATAAAAATTCTAATAGCCAAAGCAAATAAAAAAAAATGATATGCACAAATGGAAAAGGGCTTCAATCTATTATCTCCCTCTCCACAAACTCACACGACTGTGTTCCCCGGCAACGTCGCCAAAAACTTGATGCTTAAGATCACGGCAGTGAACCGGTCGCACAAGTAATATAAAATGGGGGTTTTCCCAAGTATCGATCTCACAAGGAACACAGTAAGGTGGAGTTAGTTTCGAGGAGGACTTGAGATTGAAGTACTCAGGTCGGAGCTAACTAAGGGGGGTTTGGATTGTTGCGATAAAAAGAAAGTAAAAATCTAACAACTACTCTTATGCAACGCCGCTATGCGATGCTTCGCCAGGCGGGATGGAAGACTAGTCGGGCCGCTATGCACCGAATCGCTAGGCGGATGGACGAGTAGGCTTGCAAATGAGGTAGTGAGAATGGCGGAATGAGGGTCGTGAGGACCTCTTCGCAACGCACGCGACTAGCAATTGCTAGTGCGGCAAGGGTGAATGGTGGTGGTGGAATATGGCGGAACTCAAGTAAATAACGAAAACATACAATCACATAGACATAATTGTATAAAAATGTTTTACAAACTCAGCATACTTCATCAATATAAATAAAGTTAAACACCAATATTCAACAAGAAAGCAAGAACAAGTCAAGAGATCGACCGAATCCGAAGCCTTGCTGAGGATTCACGGTTGGAATCGTCGGGTTGTCATTCCGTGTCCAAGCTCGGTCCTCAACTACGTCTGGGATAGAGAAGGGCTGTCACCACCTTCCAATGGCCCGTCTTCTTCGTCTCACGATAGCAGACGAAGTTTGCTAGCTTTCCTTTGCTTGATGGCTATGACGTCAAACCCTACTTGAAGCTCACGGATGAAGGAGAAGGCCGAGAGGAAGATCCGGCTTGGATTTGGCTGTGAAAGCTTACCCGAAGCACCTCCCTAGGGTGGAAGATGAAGGGGAATGACGGAGAAGGCGGAAAACAGCGGAGAAATGTCGAGCTCCGGATCCTCTCTCTAATTAGGGCGAGACCTGCACTATTTATAAACAGCAGAAATGAATAATGCACACGATCATAGGCACACGACCAGTGGTCGTGCGCATTATGTCCTGTGCTCGTGCGCACTGACATGGAAGATCAGGAAGAAGAACTGGGATAACGCGCACGAGTAGTGGCGCACGACCAGTGGTCGTGCGCACTAAGTCCAATGGTCGTGCGATTACCCCAGACAGGACTCCAGAAAAGAGGAATCAATGCACATGAGCAGTGGCGCACGACTGGAGGTCGTGCGCATTATGTCCAGTGGTCGTGCGCTTACCCCAGGCTGATTATGGAAAACGTAGAGTAGTGCGCACGATCAGGGGCGCACGACCAGTGGTCGTGCGAATTATATCCCATGATCGTGGGCAGTATTCCTGTTTCACAACCATCCCGGAACACGCACATGACCCCTGTACCGATAGGAAAAACAAATCACTAATCTGTGCAGATATTCCAGACAATCACAAAAAGGAGTACAAACTATAAAAATAACAAAATACACAACCACGGACATAAATGTGCACTTCCTATGGAAATAAAGATTAGATGAAATAGGAACGATAAAGAACTAAAAGTGAAGTGCAACCGCGTGAAAACTAGCCCAGATGAGTCCGAAAATAGGTATATAAAGTGGACTCATCAAGACCTTAAAGAAACATATTTGTACTCTGTTTGTCACTTCCGACAACGAGTTGGACGACATCTTTACAAAGCCGGTGTCCGCATCCTTTTTCCACATTTGCGACAAGCTGGGAATGATTGATATCAATGCTCCAGCTTGAGAGGGAGTGTTGCAGTATGGAGGGCAAGCGGTCTGTTGATGTTTGGTGGCAGGGCGGTCTGGCAGTTTATCCTGCCGGCTTATCTATCAGGTTGTTGCTGTCTGGTTTCATAGCGGTTTGGTGGTTTGTCTCAGACAACTTGGAGACCGGGCGGCCTAGCGGTCTCCTGTGGAGGCTTCCTCTCTGTGGCGCTTGTTCTCCTACTATTGGTTGTTGGGCGGTTAGCCGGCTTGTCTAACCGCACGACCTGTCTGGTTTGTCTATTTGTAAAGCCGCATATACTTGTAATTTTTTAGTCCCACATTGCTTATTTGTAATCTCTCCCATCTCCTCCATTCTATAAAAGGGAGGCTATACCATTGTAATTGTAATCAATAAATACTTGGATAAAATCGGCTTGTCTCAACTAAAGTTAGTCACAACCAGAAACACGTGCAGCAACAAGAGTGTTTACTGATAACATCAATCTTCTTTACAATGCGAGACATACATGGAGAGGCATGATTCACCAAAACCCACAACAGGGAAAGTAGAGACAATAACAAAAAACCAAGACAAGTCAAGCCGCGTGGACTCAAACACTTAGCCGTCGGATCTAATGCTAAGTAGTCTGCACAGATCACCAGGTCTCCAGACCGCAACCCAAGCCGCATGGACTACCCATTATTCTAATGCTAAGCTCTAGCTGCTGATCTACAAGCCGCCTAACCACGCGGTCGCCTAGCTGCCAGACCGCACAAGCTGCGAAACCGAACTGAATAGGCCGCCTGAAGCAGGCGACTGATTGAACACAGAAATAAGTTGCCAAAGAGAAAACCGTCTGGTCATTGTCCGTAACCTGCTGTTTACTGCCTGTTGCTTAACTGCAGAGTCCGCATTGTCCCTGACCTCAATCAGAGCCAAGTCCTGGCTTTCCAACGCTATCCGCACAACCTGCACAACACAAACCGGTCAACTCAAACAACCTGCGCAGATACCAAAATTCAGTCCGCAAAAACTGATCGCGGGCTCAGTTACTATTCATTCGCCCTCTATTCCTGATGAGATATGGTCATATTTATAGGCACGATGAGGAGTGTGGTCACCGCCCTAGCCGATAGGATAACCGCCTCATCCCGCAGCAAGAACAAGTGTCTCTACAACCTGTGGATACACTTCAGTCCGCCGCAACCTGTGTAGGATAGCCAGTCTGCCTCTGATATATCAAGGCCGGACAGCAAAGCCAGTCCGCCTAGTCGCCACAGGCCAAGCCAAGACTGCCACAGCCGGACTCTACAGTAACTGTCCATCTATCCACGAACACAGCTCCAGTCCGCGTATACCGAGCCCACAGCCACACCACAAAGGCAACTTTCGAACTCAGCGGACACAGCTTCAGTCTGCACACACTACAGACAGCTCCAGTCTGCATATACCTGCAGACAGCTCTAGTCTGCACGCCCTTACAGACGCAACTTCAGTCTGCATTCCCCAAACTTACAACCAAGGTACACGTCACTGCTACCGAGCTTGACATACTGAGAAGCAGTCCGCGCTCCACTGCGCGATCTCCCTAGACTGAGTTAAACCCGGACTTGGTTCAGAAGCAACCAAGTCCATATAACTGGCCGCAACTACCAGTCCGCACTTACTGGCAGACACTGGAAACAGTCTGCCAGTCCTGGCAAACTCAAAAACCTATCCGCACTAACTGGCGACCTCCAAGCCTTCCACTTGTTGCTTCACCAGTGTAAGACCAAGGCTTCTGCCAAGCCGGTTTGCCAAGCTCTAGTGCAGTCTGCTTCTTGCCGGACTCTGCGGATAAAATCTCTAACTGCCTGGTTACCTTCTGCAATCCAACTACCTGCTGAGCATAAGTCGGCCTATCAAACCACCGCTGTTGTTCGAGTAGTTCGCACAAACAGACCGCCTAAGCTGCCACAGAACAAACCGTCTGCAACAGCCCTGCCAACCTGGCTATTTGCCAACCCTGTCTGTGTAGTCCGCGCGGATAGGTTGCCCAAGTTCTCCAATCACCCACTTTCACTTCCCAATTTTCAACACAGGCAACTAGCATTGGTAGTTAGGCGGCTAGCTGGCAGTCTGGCGGCTAGCAGGCGGTCTGGCAGTTAGCAGTCCTTTGTACATTGTTGCGGTTTGACAATGGAAAATCACATAACTGCGCAGATACGTATTTAGTCCCACATCTCATATTGTATACTCTCTCTCCCATTTCTATAAATAATGAGGCATACCTATGTAATAATTATCTTTTTGGAGCAATAAAATTTGTAGTTTATTTACTTTTTGGCCGTTTATTCGCTCATTTTTCATAGTCGTGAACAGCCTGCTTCACAACGACATTCAACTGTCAGTGGTAACATTAATGCATGTCATTAGCTCCAAATAAACCTGCACGCTTCCAAACGAAATGGCCTGCCTTCACGATGATACTTCACCCTTCACGACGATACAATATATGATACGATGGGGCTCTCGACGACACTCTTCACACCAACACGATTTGCAACTCATCACTATGACAAGGGCAGGTTATCTAGACGATATTATCTCAACAACAAGACCCTTCACAATGATATAACCTATGGTGCCTGGACAAGGAAAAAAGGGTTATCACTGGTTGTATAACTATCGCTGCATTTCAGATTTCTCCTACTACTTGTCCCAGCACTTCTAGCATCCCAAACATACGGTAAAATTTGGGGTGTTACATGTCGGCATAATGAAATTCCAATTATGGATGTGCGCATATTGAAAATTCCAACATGGGTGTTCGCATAGAAAAATATCACATCATGAGCGTACGTATAGCGAAATATCGCATCATAGGTGTGCGTATTGATGAGTCCATTTTGTATACCTATTTTCGGACTCATCTGGGCTAGTTTTCACGTGTGTGCACTTCACTTTTAGTTTTATATCGTTCATATTTTATCTTATCTATATTTCCATAGGAAGTGCACATTTAGGCCCATGGTTGTGTATTTTTTGTTCTTTTAATATTTGTACTCCCTTTTTGTGCTTGTCTGGAATGTCTGCACATATCAGTGCTGGGTTTAGGGGTCGTGTGCGTGTTCCGGGGATGTTTAGAAGCAGGAATACTACGCACGATCATCTGATATAGTGTGCACGACCACTGGTCGTGCGCCGATGATCGTGCACAATGTACCCTGATTCCCACAATCTGCCTGGGGTAATCGTACGACCACTGGACATAGTGCGCACGACCACCGGTTGTGCGACACTGATCGTATGCATTGATTCCTCTTTCCTGGAGTTCTGTCTGGGGTAATCGAACGACCATTGGACATAGTGCACACGACCACAGGTCGTGCGCCATTGCTCGTGCGCAGTACCCCAGTTCTTCTTCCTAATCTACCATGCCAGTGCGCACGATCACTGGACATATTGCGCATGACCACTGTTCGTGCGCCTGTGATCGTGCGCATTGTTCAATTCTGCTTTCTATAAATATGCAGGTGCCTCCCTAATTCTGGAGGGCTCGACATTTCTCCGTCGTTTTCATCTCCGAGGAAGGGTTCCGCCATTTCCCTTCATCTTCAATCAAAGGGAGGTGCTATGGGCAAGCTTTCACCGCCAAATCCAAGTTGGCGCTTCCTCTCGGCCTCCTCCTTCATCTTTGAGCTTCAAGAAGAGCTTGACCTAGCTTTCTCCATCAAGCTAGGAGAAGTTGTGCCATCCTCCACCGGATCATGACACGAAGAAGACGGGCCATTGGAAGGTGGTGATAGCCCTTCTCTACCCCGGACTTAGTTGAGGACTGAGCTTGGACGCAGATTGACAACCCGACAATTCCAACCGTGAATCCTCAGCAAGACTTCGGATTCAATCGATTTCGCACACTTTTCTTCTCTTGTTGTTGATGGTTTAGTTGAACTCTTTGTATTTGATTATGTTATGCTTAGTGCAATATACGTTTATGTGTAATCATGTCTATGTGATTGTATGTTTTCGTTATTTACTTGAGGTGCACCTATTTGTCCATCCACCATCCATCCGCCCTTGCCGCACTAGCAATTTCTAGTGGCGTGCGTAGCGAAGAGGTGCTCACGACCCTCATTCCGCCATTCTCATCACCTCATCTGCAAGCCTACTGGCCCATCCGCCAAGTGATTCGGTGCACAGCAGCCCGACTAGTGTTCCATCCCGCCTGGCGAAGCATCGCATAGTGGCGTTGCATAGGAGTAGTTGTTATCCTTTTATTTTCTTTTTCCGCGAATATCAAAACCCCCCTTAGTTAACTCCGACCTAAGGACTTTAATCACAAGTCCTCCTGGAAATTAACTCCACCTTACTGTGTTCCTTGAGAGATCGATACTTGGGAAAACTCGCCCATTTTATATTACTTGTGCGACCGGTTCACTGCCGTGATATTTAGCATCAAGTTTTTGGCACCGTTGTCGGGGAACACAGTCGTGCGAGTTTCTGGAGAGGGAGATGTGAGATTTCCTTCCTTTTCCTTTGTAAATCGCTTTTGTTTTTTTTTATTTCTGTTTTGCCTGGATTTTTCTTGTTTGTTTAGGCAATTGTAGTAATATATTGTTGGATTTAGTAATTTGCACAATTTATTTTGAATCTGCTATTTCGACACCATGTGGGGATATTCGTATGCCCAATGTCGTTGGTGTGGAAAGCCTTCCCACGCTAGTCATGAACGCCCTACAAGAGATATTGAGCATAAGCCTCAACGCATAATGCATGAGATGTTGTATTCGTACAGCCCTTCAAACACTGTGCCCTGAGCTTATGGTCAATCTTCCTCGCCATATACACCGTTCTCTTATTCCTCTCCGGCCCCACAGGGACCACAGAGTAATGGGAGAAAGTGTTTGTACTGTCGTAGAACAGATCATGTCCTGAAGGATTGTGCCGAGTACCTCCGTGTTATGGAAGAGGATGATGAGCCGAACATCCGGATCATCCCGACTCCTACCCTCGGTGGCACACCTTCATCATCTAGTTATGTGTCCCTGTCAACTTCATTTGTTGAAGGGAATGAGGTGAACATAACCACACAATGTGTGGCTGATCTAGACTTCGACGTGGCTGAGCCCATCTTTCCTGTGCATACATCTCCAAGCGTGGAGCCGATTCTTTGTGAGGAACCTGCGCTTGACTTTTATCCAAGCAAAGTTCTTCCGCCTTTTGTGCATTCCACTTCAGTCGTCTCTGACGACATTTTCGACGATGCAACACAAGTTGAGGCTTATGATACATGGATTGTTTCCACTCCGACGGAGGAGGACAACCTTCCTGGTGTCGAGGATTCTCCCTCGATACCAAAGGAGGAAGTCCAAGTCTTGGAGGAGGCCTCTATGGATCCGGCCGAGCCTTGTAGCATTGTCTACATTGCTGACGATATTTTTCTACCTCAGCCGTTGGGGAGTGAAACCGGGATCACTCCCCAGATTATTTCTTTATGTTCTTCGTCTCTTTTATTTCTTGACCCCCCTTCCTTATCTGAGCCTGTGCAGGTTGAATCTCCACGGGTAAGTTGGGTTGACGTTGGGCCTTGCGCTTAGGCTGTCGATGAGTGCATCCTCTTGTGTGAGGAGGTTCCTACCTCCTTCACAGTGGAAACCCCTGCCATCATCTTCGCCCCCAGCAAACTTGTGGTGGACGAAACCTTGCTGGGCAAGGATTCATTTTGTGGTGAGAAGAGTGAGGACCAGCGCTACTTCTCTTCTTACTTCCTATTTCCTCTGCCTGCGAGGAGCAGGTACGATTATTTAGGCAGATGAGTAACTGTTCTATTCTCGTATCGGTACCCGTTACCAAAACGGATTTTGGAACAGTTACCTGGGCATTTTTCTTTTCATAGGCCCATTAGCTAGAACCTTTTCATAGCCGAATAAGTCGTGCTGGGATGACAATAACCCCAGTACTTATCTTTCATTTTTTGTATTTGTTTTTCATGTCTATTTAGTTGTAGTATTTCTTTGTAGTTTGTATATTTTTGTTTTGTTTTTGCGGAGCTCACCCCTGCAGGTATTCTTGACAACTTCGTGTTGGTGGGGTTGTGATTCTTCGTATGGCGGGCCTGCTTCAGGTTTCCACGTGTCTTCTAGTATGCTTACTGACTGAGCATTGGGTAACCTCTTCCCTTAGCTCTTTATGATTTAAATTTCTCTATCATATACTGTGTAATTTAGTTTAAGTCTGGTAGAGAGCCAGTTTTGTTACCTTTTGCACTCGCACATTTCATGTGCACACTAGAAACTTTTATAGATTTATTATGATTAGTTCATTGCATCACACACCACTGCACCAACATGAGCGTGTGCTTAGCTTTTTGCGTGCTGCGAGTTAAACTCATTTCTTCGTTAGATTTGGGAAAATTATGGTGCTGGATTAGGATTGTGAGACAGAGTAAAATGTTGACCTTGTTGTATTTCTAGTCAACTACTCTCATCTCGTGTAGAAATTAGAGTAGATTTAATTTTTCTGTATGCTTATGGTTTTATACTTTTCTATTTGCGTAAAAAATTTTTTTTCTACTCAAAAGTTGGTGAATCCGGTGTGAATCAAACGGTAGTATAAGAATGTGTGTAGCCATCACTAGACTCATTTTGCTCGATTCGGGAGGAAAGATCACTTTTCTCGGTGGCTAAGACCTTGCCCCAAGCTACCCTCGAAGCATGGGTACTTGGTTAGTCTAGCATAAGTCTGATGTAGGCCATCATTTTGGCCCGGTTGAGCTTTGTACCGTTCATAACGTCATATCCTCGCTAGCCCCGTTGTGTCTACCCTTCTTTTGATTCAGCTCCACCTTCATTCACCAAAGCACCGTAGCCTATCCTAGTCGCACACCCAAGTCGAGTTTAGTGTTTTATATTTTCATGTTGGGATGTGATGTGGTGTTATTATTTGTGAAAATGTGGAAGTGCTCCCAAGTTTATATCTGCTGAATTGTGAAAATATAATGAAGAAAAAGAAAAAAAATAGAAGAAAAAGTGAAAAGAAAAAGTTTAAATTGAAAATCTTTTTGGAAATGTGATTATATTTGGACTAGGCGGTGCACACACCCATTTATTAAAAGTTAAGTCTAGAGGTATGGTGTACCTGCATATAGTATGCTTAGCGGTTGGATTCTTTTTAGACTAGATCATTTTGGTTAGGTGCTTAGCCTTTCTTTTTATCATTGTTTACCTCACCGTAACCCAAGACCCGTGATTATCCTAAAGTCCTATGGATTTTCGCTTGAGTCTAACTAGTGCCGTGGAGAGAGTGTGAACGTGCAAGCGTATGGTCCCTGACATTGGTGGATTCCTTTGGAGGTAATCCTGAGCCCCAATCTTTGGCAAAGCTCACCTTAGTGGCCAGCCTACTTTCTTCCTATGCGTGACCGGTTGATTCACCGTGACTCTATTTTTGAGTAGTAATAAAATTTTGACACGCATTGTGAAAAATATAAACTATTCTGGATACTTAGAAATTTTCTCTATTGTATTTTTACGCACGCGAGCATGCGACTTCGCATGGTACTTTGTTTTTCAATTTCTTTGTTAGCTAGTACTTTTCCCTATCTGCTTAGATTTTGTTTGCTCGGGACGCACAATCAGTTAAGTCTGGGGGTGTGATGACTCCATTTTTTATACCTATTTTCGGACTCATATGGGCTAGTTTTCACGCGTTTGCACTTCACTTTTAGTTCTATATCGTTCATATTTTATTTTGTTTATATTTACATAGGAAGTGCACATTTAGGCCCGTGGTTGTGTATTTTTTGTTCTTTTAATATTTCTACTCCCTTTTTGTGCTCGTCTGGAATGTCTACACATATCAGTGCTGGGTTTAGGGGTCGTGTGCGTGTTCCGGGGATGTTTAGAAGCAGGAATACTGTGCACGATCATTGGATATAGTGTGCACGACCACTGGTCGTGCGCCGATGATCGTGCACAATGTACCCTTGTTGGGTACATTGGTTTAAATGTACATGATTTGAAGAAGCCTCACCCTACTCGATGATATACATCAAAATGTATTTGAAGTGTTTTGAGTTTAGTTGTGCAGGTTAAGTATTAGCAGGGAAAGCAGAAAAGATTCTAAGTCCATGTGTCGACACCCAGAGGGAAAGTGTCGACACTTAAGAAGACTTGTGTCGACACCCAGACAAGCAGTGTCGACACTTGGAGTAATTGTGTCGACACCTGGGATGCAGAGTCGACACCAGACAGAAAGTGTCGACACAAGGAGCTGTGTCGACACTCAATGAAGAAAAGTCCAGTGAAGCAGTGTCGACACTTAGAAGCAGTGTCGACACCTAGAGGAACTGTGTCTACATCAAAAAGTGTCGACACTTGGAGGCTGTGTCGACACTCAACAAAAGTCAGCAGAGTCTAAGTATAAGTGTCGACATCATGAGGAATGTGTCGACACACAGCAGAAGACTCGACATCATGAAGAAAGTGTCGACACAAGAAAGAATGTGTCGACACTCAGTAGAAGACTCAACATATGAAGAATGTGTCGACACAAGGAGCTGTGTCGACACTTAGCAAAGTTCAACAAAATTCTAAGTACAAGTGTCGACACAAAGGAGATGTGTCGACACTCAGCAAAAGTCTCAACAGAAGAAGAATGTGTCGACACAAAGAAGAAGTGTCGACACTCAGCAAGTATCAACACAGAAGACAAGTGTCGACACCAAGAAGAAGTGTCGACACTGAACAAGTTCAACACATGAAGATGTGTCGACACAATGGAGTTGTGTCTACACTTACAAGAATTCAACAAAGTACTGAAGAAGAAGGACTTGTGTCGACACAGATTATCAGTGTCGACACATGATGAAGAAGCTGTGTCGAGAAGTGAATTCTACAACACAAGGAGTTGTGTCGACACCTTGAAGGCTAGTGTCGACACTTAGTCAACTTGTGTCAACACTTGGTCTATAAGTGTCGACACTTAAAGACAGACTGTCTCGACACTTTCAGACAGTTACAGATATTTCAAGAACTGACTGGATGACTTGACAGCTGCCATTCCAGCTGGTCTACTGCATCTGTCAGAGTTGTCAGAAAGCTGTTAGGAACCGGATCAGCCGGTCACCATGAAGAAGGCCTATAAATAGGCTTATTCTGTCAACAGAAGATGATGATCAATCAACAAGAGAAACACAGAAGAAGATCTAGCTATTCATTGAAGAATCAAGTGAAGATCTAAGAAGTTGAAGAGAGAGAGCTCCATCGAAGAAGACAGCCGTTGGAACCCGGCTGTGAAGAAGGGTTCAGACTTAGTTCTGAATCTTAAGTTGCAGTGATTGAAGATCAGCTGTAGAGAATCAATCATATTGTGTTCTACATTCAAGAAGCTTTGAATAAAAGCCAAGTGAGATTGTTCTCAGCAGAGTTCTTCCAAGAACTCATCAAGAACCTATCAACTCTTCTCTCTATTCTCTGAGTTGCAGGAAAATTCTTTGTATTCTAAATTTCTTGTAGGATCCTTAGGGATCTGAGTTGTAAGCCTGTAATTATAAAGGCTGAGTGGTAGGTCCTGTGTGACTGAGTGTAGGAGATCTAATTTTCTGAGTGTAGGCCTGTTATGGCTGAGTGTAGGCCTGTTGTGGCTGAGTGTAGGTCTTTGGAGAAGACTGAGTTGTAGGGCCTTGGGCCTGAGCTGTAGGAACCATTTTGGGTTCTGAGTGTAAGATCTGAGGATCTGAGATAGTGGAGGAGTTTGGTTTTCCAACCTAATGCATTCTAAATTTGAAATGAGTAGCATGTGTGAGCTATCCTTCTTTCTAGGATTGCAAGTCAAACAACATGCTGAAGGCATCTTTATTTCTCAAACCAAGTATGCAAAAGAATTTGTTAAGAAATTTGGTATGTCTGAAGCATCTTATATGAAAACACCCATGCCTACTAATGTTGTATTGGATGCTGATGAACATGGGAAACCTGTTGATCAGACAATATATAGAGCAATGATTGCCTCTTTACTCTACCTTACAGCTAGTAGACCTGACATAATGTTTGCTACATGCATATATGCTAGATTCCAAGTGAGCCCTAGAGAGTCACACCTAACATTAGTTAAAAGGATTCTCAGGTATGTTAAAAGTTGTCCAAATCTAGGTCTCTGGTATCCAAAAGATTCAGCATTTGACTTAACTGGATTTTTTGATGCTGATTATGCTGGATGCAGAATTGACAGGAAAAGCACTAGTGGAACTTGTCAGTTTCTTGGTGACAGACTTGTCTCTTGGTTTTGCAAGAAACAAACATCTGTGTCAACTTCAACTGCTGAAGCTGAATATATGGCTGCAGGCAGTAGTTGTTCACAAATATTATGGATTCAAAACCAACTCCTAGACTATGGCTACAACTTAGAGAAGTCAAAAATATTTTGTGATAACACCAGTGCTATTTCTATAGCTCAAAATCCAGTCCTCCATAGTAGGACAAAACACATAGAAATTAGGCATCACTTTTTAAGGGATAATGTTGAGAAGAACAAAATTGAACTTCAATATATCCCAACTGATTTGTAAAGGGGAGATATTTTCACCAAACCCTTGGATGAAAAGAAACACGCCATCTTCCTAAATCAGTTAGGAATGTTAGATGGAGGAAGTCTAAAATAATATCCAAGATTTTAAAATTTTAAAAATTGACCAAGACTAGGCAAACATCTTGATTTTTCTAGCGTCTAGTGTATTTCTGGTCTCTGAACTGCTCTCAATGATTTTCCCCCAGATCGTCGAACGGAGCTCGACGCTTTCCGAAATCGTCGACCTGAGTTCAGCGCTTCTCAGATAGTGTTCAACTATCTTTCAGGTCAGCGATTGTCGAACGGCACTCGACGATTTTGTTTTCTGAACTATCGTCGAACGGAGCTCGACGCTCCCCAATATCGTCGAACGGAGATCGACGATGTTGATGACCTTTCAGGTTCCTTTAGAAGCCCCGATCGTCGAACTAAGTTCAACGATCTTTCCTTTTCTGCGTCGAACCCTAATATAAAATTCATTTTCGGCCGTCGTTCTCTCTTTGCGCCTTCGTTCTCTCTGCACTTTCAATTCTCTTTCCCTCCAAACTTCTCTACACTTGGTCATTTGTTTGTTGATTTTTGCAGGTAATAATGGCCGTCTCAGTTGTCGTTCTAGCCGCAATGAAGTTTGATGCAGGATTTGATATAGACATGGAGTCTTTCAGCACCAGCGATCAAATTTTTCAAGACATTCTAGAACTGTTCAAGGAGAAAAAGCTTGTTACTATCATGTCCACAAGAATCAAATTGCCTGCTGATGAGATTAAGGAGTGGGTGTATACTGCCCACAACCAGGACCAAAATACAGTGGTTGGTTCAATTTCTGGAAACCAGGTACCTCTGACCCCAACCATTCTGACAGAGGTTTTTCAATTAAACTCTGGAAGAGATTCTGCTGAGTTGTCAGGAGAAGCATTCTCTGATTTACTTGCTAGAATGGGTCATTCTGATGCAAACCCTAGCAAGCTACTGAAAAAGAACTTAGGTGCGAAATACAAGTTTTTAGCTGATGTAGTGGGAAAGGTTCTGTTGACCAAGCATTCAGCCCATGATACCATCTCCAGGTATCAGCTGTGCTTGATGGGTGCATTAGTGGATAAGAAACAGTTAAACTGGGGAGAGATCTTCTTTGATCTGATTAAGAAGAAGATCAATAAGAATTTTGTGAATTATGGAAGGATACTAGGGATATTTCTTCATAACAGATGCCCTACACTGCTAGTCTCTTCTAGGATGCACATCAATGCCTCTAAGAGGCTGTCTTGTGCCCTGTTTGGCAAATGGGACAGACAGATAGTGAAGCCCAGCAGGCCCTCTACAAGCACCAATTCAGGCACAAGGACTCTTGCAGTCTCTTCCCCTCAAGTCTCTGCCCCTGCAGAAGACTTGCCTGCTGCTTCTTCTCCTCCTCCACCTCCTATTTCCTCTCCACCAGTCACATCCACCATTCAAATTTCCCCCACAATCATTATCTCAACCCCATCTCCAACTTCAATTCCATCTCCAACTATTATTCCCTCTCCAACTCTTCAATAACAGAAGAAATCTTCCATCCATTACATCACTACCCTCAACCAGATATTGACACATCATCCCACATTCCATCTTTCACACTTCTGGATGATTCCTTTATAGATGATTCACCTTCATCCCCTCCTGATCCACCCTCTTCATCCACATCTTACCAACAACTTCTGCAAGATATCATTGATCAACCCTCCTTCACACCCTCTATCTCCATACTACTGTCTTCCATTTCCACAATCCCCACACCTCAACTTTCCTTTCCCCCATACACCAGCTCTCCACCAACATCTCCAGCTGCTCCACCTTCCTTCTCTACCTCTGCTCCAATCCCTACTGAGCATGTAGACATTCCAGCCTTAGCTGACAGACTATATGAGCTGATAGCTCCCAGGCTATCACTTCTGTTGGAGACCTCCTTGGCTCCACTCTTCCAGTTAGTTGCAGACTTATCTTCCAGGCTCTCCTCCATCTTTCCTCCTCAGGCAATCCCTTCCTTTGGGTGCCTTGATCCAGCTCTCTCTGAATCTAGGCAGGGGGAGATGCCTCATGAAGTGGTAAGATTGCCTGCAGCTGCTATTATCGTAGCTCAAGCTCCAGCCTCAACACCACAAGTTACAGTCTTCTCAGTGGACCTCAGGTCCTTATTATCAGTTTTTGATTCAGTTTACTTCAGCTGTCTTCCAGTAAGCACTGTAGTCCAGCCATCAGAGGATCTTTCCAAGGCCATTGTGCCCTTTTCAAGTTGTGACACCAGTGTTATAAATTCTTTTTACTTTCAGTTTATGCTGCTAGTTCTGTTGCTGCTGCTACTCCTGCTGACAAAAATGTTGCTATTTCTGTTTGTTCTGATGCTGCTGATATTTCAGTTTCTGAGGATATGCAGACACAAGCATTTGATTTTGAGCCTACTATTATTGCCGATGCTGAACCTATTGTATCTGAAAGTAGTGTTTCTAAAACTGTTATCTCTGTATCTGTTGCTGCCCCAGCTCCTGTTGTATCTCCTGCTGCTGCTACAACTTCTGCCACTACTATTTCTGCTTCTATTGCTGCTGCTACAACTGCTGTCACCACTATTCCATCTGCTCTAACCCAACCTCAAAAAGACTATCTAAAAAGGATTGATGCTTTATATGATGAACAAAGCTCTGAAAGTGATCAGTTCAGAACTGATTCTGATGATTCTTCTGCTACCATAGCCAGGAAAAGGAAAGCAAGAAGCAAAGCTATGAAAAGAGTTCTACCAGCTAAAGTCAAAGATATCAATGATATTCCCTATTATATTCTTCATGACTGCCCTATAACTGAACACTGGATGCAATATTCCAAGAATCAATTAAAGGCTATGAAGAAGAAGAGGAAATATGAGAAAGGTTCCTCTCAGTTCCATCATCCTCCTCCACCTCCTCCTCCTGATGCAGGTGCAGGTGGTAGCTCTGCTGTTCATCCTTCTGCTAGAAGTCAAACCCCCTATCAGCCTCATGGAAGATCTCAATATAGGGGAAGCCAATCGAGAGGTTCTCAATCAAGGAGAGGAAATTATAGAGGAAACCAAAGGGAACTCCAAGTTTACTCCAAAGGCTATTCTAGACAGCATCCATACTCAAGGGAAGGACAAGCTTCTTCTGATACAACTTCAGGCCCTTTTCCCTACAAGCTGAAAGAATTAGTCTCATCCAGAGCTCCTCCAGATAATCCTTCCAACAGATATGAACCTCCAGTGCCTTTTGAAGATCCAGAGAATAATCCTACTGCATGGACTACTAGAATGAAGGAATTAGCTGCCTTGGATCAAATTAAGAAAGACAGAGAGCAAGGCAAGGACACCTCCAGCATTACTATATTGTCAGAACAAATAAAGAAGGAACTTGAAAGATATGCCTCCATCAAGTTCTTTGATTCTGAAAGATACATGGAGCTGCACCTTGAAGCTGTGGTACCAAGGCCTAAACAACAAACTTCTTTAGGTGCAGCTGATGACAGAAGATCAAAGAAGGATGCTCTTAATCCAAATAGAGAAATTAAACTTATAAAGAGCAAGGAGAAAGAGTAATTCTGTAAGGTGACAATTATTCTGATTTCTGATTTGTCTGAGATATTATATCTGTGATTCTGCAATGTTGTTGTTTGTTATGTTGTTACTGTGTATGTTGTTTTTTATTTCTCCAATTTCTGTAAATAGTAATCCTAACCCAAATTGGGGGAGATTGTTGGAACACCCTATTACTAATTTGGGTCAGGATCACTATGTCCTTAGGAAACCTATTTTTGACCTCATTGTATAGATCTTAAGGTCAATAAGAATTGAGTCTAAGAGTTAGTAGTTAGGTTTGGAAGCTTCCCTCAAGACCAAGGTTTTTCAGTTTGGAGACTAAGTCATTTCGTCGAGCTCAGTACGACGAATCGTCAAACTCCTATCAACAATCGTTGAACTCACTTCGACGGATCATCGAACTCCATTCGACGATCGCTGAGCTCAACTTCAACAAATCGTCGAACTCCATTCGACGATCTTCGAGCTCAGTTCGACTATCTTGACTCCAGTATTGATTCTCTATCTCTGAGCTAAGTTCGACGATAGTTGAGCTCAGATCGACGATCTCTATTGCTGTCTAAGTCCAAATCCCTGAGCTCAGTTCGATGATAGTGGAGCTCAGTTCGACGTTTTTCTGAAGAGTTAAATGATTTTCAAGATTTGAAATTCAGACAGTTAAGGAGTTATTATCAGTAATTAGTTCAGAAGATCTTGTAGCCGTTTACATTTATTCTGGAGCAAGTTTCAAGGGATTATCTAGGAATGTTTCATTGGACTTTCCCCCAGAAAACAATTGCAATTAAGGATGTAATTAATGACAGGCTAACGGCTATTCTAGACAGAGGATCATTTCTATTCAGAACAAAGGAATAAAAGAGAAGATTTTTTTTTTAATTCCTGACAAGAAGAGAGTGCACAAGAAGAAGAAGAAAAAAATATTCTCTGCAACAACTCTTCTCTGAAACAACATCTTTCTCAACAACAATCACTCAAGAGAAAAAGAAAGAGAGCTATAGACATTCTCTGTCTCAAGATTCATACAAGAACACCATCACTAAAAGAGATCAACCATCTGAAATCTTCAGATCTCTTTTGATTCAAGTGTTCAAGGCCATCAACATTCAAGACTCCAGACACCGCACAATTGCTGAAATCATCAATTGCTGGAGATCAATTTTCTGAAGGCCTATCACCATACTGCAAAGCTTCATTTCCTGAACATCTACAGATCTCAGGGTGAGCTTTGGCAACATCAATATCCACATAGTCTTCTCAGCTGCTTTGAGAAAGAGAAGACTTCCATCACTCTCTCATCCCCACCTCTGTAAAGGGTTTTTCAAACTCCCTTCAAAAGTTTGTGTTTGGTTTTTGAGCACCTTATCAAAAGCTCATTGGTGGCAAGACACCTAATCAAAAAATCTGGTTTAGTTTTTGAGCACCTTATCAAAAGCTCATTGGTGCCCAGGATACCTGATCAACTCATCATGCAGTGGATTCCTACCTAGGGTGGTAGAAGAGTGGATGTACCCAAGTTTAGGGGAACCACTATAGCTCCTTGTGTCTTCTAGTTGCTTGTCTTTATTTTTGTTTCTGGCTGTGATTATTTTGTGACTAGGTTGCTCTGTGATTATTCTGTGGTTAGATTTACTATTTGCTTCCCTGTTCACTCAGATTACAACAACTGTTGTAAAAAGTTTATAAGCACCATACTCTATTAACACCCCCCCCCCCTCTAGAGTATATCAAATCTAGCTTGCACTTTCAAAGCGATACCCAATATCGCCTGGCGATATCTCCCTTTTTCAATTCTGACCCGATTCAGCACCAAACAAATATTAGTTAGACACCTCTGTTATCTGCACACCAAAAAAACATCCAAATATCAAATACAAACAAGATTTGTTATTAGCAAACTAGGAAGCGTGGAATGCATGCTCCAACAGATAGGCCTGACATCACTTTCTGCTTTTCCACCTTTTGAAATCCTGCTGAAAATTTTTTTAATGGTAGCTAAACACCTAGAGGGGATGAATAGGTTCCTTTTGGAATCTTTTAGTTCTTTTGAAGTAAGATCTTGTTGCGTGATTATGATAGTAGGTTAGCTTTCAAAAACACATAAAACACACAGAATTTGTAGTGGTTCCTTTATCTATGGTACATCCACTTTTCCCCTTCACCTTGTAATATCCCTCAGAAAACTAGACCCATAGGGTGGTTTTGTCATAAATAGGTCATAACAAAACCCTAGGAAGCACTAAAGGGTTGGGTGAACATGGGAATTAAGGTGTGAACCTCCATGATCTGCAAATAGTAGAATTCCAATTACTAGCTTAGGATTGACCCTAGGGCTTCACCATGACTCCATGACCCCACCACAACATCTCTAACTCATTAGAGGGTCCATTAGAGCCATGGAGACCCATTAGAGTCAACAAAAGAGGCCAAGTTGACCAAGGTCAACCTTAAGCCTAAGAAAGTCAACTTATCTCAACTTGGGTCAATTGACCACCTAAGTGTCAAATTGAACTCACCCTTAGTCTCTTGGCGTCATGGGGGACCCAAAGGCCCCAAAAACCCCATGTCTGAGTCACCCAAGTGGCTAATTTGGACAAGTCAACCCATATTTCAATTTGGTCAATTTCGGCTAACCTAGCCCAATCCAAGTGGGCTAAGCTCAAACTAGTGTGGCCCATTGGTCTAGACGGTGGAGAGACACCTTTGTGGCCCACTAGTTTCAGAGATTGGTGATAGGAGAGAGAGAATGGGGGTTTTCCCAATTTGAAGGAGAGAGAGAATGTGAGCATAATGGGCATCATTGCCATGGAGGCTCCAAACCCCCCCCCCCCCCCCACACACACACACTTTTATGGGGTTTTTACTCCTCTGAGGTAGAGGAACAGTTTCCATGGGGTGGCTGGCCATTGGGGTGTGATGCAGGACCATGGTTTCGACGGATAAAATTACGTGATATTAGGTTTGACAATTAAAATAATTATCAAGCGTGTGATTTTTCTAATTAACACTATCGATTATTCCAGCAATTAATGTCACAATTCTCAACATCAACAACAGAAAGGGATGCTACCCATTTTATAGATTGAACAGGGGCTAAAGGCCAATGTTCTCTCAAGTGAATAAGACCTACCCGATCCAGACAATTAGAAATTCAAATTAAAATTATTCATTAGCAAGTCAGAAAACCAATACGAGAGGATCCAGACAAATTAATGATTCAAAATAAAGTCCAAACCAATCCCGAAAAATAATTAATATGAGGGAATAGCAAATCACTAGAACACAAAATAAATCAAGGCTATGAAAACCTATTTCTACAAGCGTTCACGAGATCTACTCAGTCCAATTTATATGAAAAATATTCGGAAAATTAATGCTTAAAATTTAGTTCTTAATTAGTACGATTTCAATATAAATGAGGACAAATTACTAGCCTTATAATTCCACCAATTCTCACAATAATTTAGAAGAAACACACAAAGAGTTGGTTTAAAAATCGTTCCCCATAATCCCAAGAAAAATCCATCCACAAGATGAGTGGAGGAGGCGCACAAGACGGTAGTTGAATCTATCTCCACGCGACTCCACGGATCCGCATCAGACGATGAAGACGTGAGCCGTTTTCCTTTGCAAAGCCCTAGGCAAGGGAGAAACTTGAGGGCCAATATATATGGAAAGATGAGAGAGGAAAGGTGGTGGGAATATTGCCATAGTGGAAGGAGGGGCTAGTCGGTTATTATTTTTGATGGAGTTGGGTGCTCGGGTTATGTGGTTGAGAGGGAGGAAAGACAGGGGGTGGCCGGTTTTGCAAGGAGGGGAGGAGCGGTTGGCCGAGAGGTTGAAGGAGAAAGAAAGGGCCGAACTTGGAGAGAGGGAAAAGGGAGGCCGAAAATAGGGAGGAGGAGGACGGAAGAGGAGGTGGCCGAACCATTAAGAGGGAGAGAGGGAGGAGACCGGCGGCCAAGAGAGGGGGCAAGAGAAGGGGGGGGGGGACGAATTTTCTGAAAGGGGAAGAGAGAGAGGAGGGGGGGGGGAATTCAAATTTTGAATTCTTGGTTTCAATTTTTCATTCTTCTCTACTAATTTCTTCATAAGCATGGGTATATATAGCCTACACCACTCAATCTCCTCCATTAAAATTCAAATGACATATGATGGTTATAGGCACCCATCTTACATATGAAAGGAAATAATTTAAAACAATGCATGAAATAAAAACACAATAATGAAATGCTTGGAAATAAAAAATGCTTAAATTAAAATTGCATAAAAAAGAATTTGCCAAAAATAATAATTGATAAAATATATAACTATAATTATGTAATTTATAAATATATATTTTATTTATTGGCGGTGGTGGACGTCGAGCAAAACATGTAGCGGTGCGGCGTTGGCGAAGAAACGTCGTGGTAGACTTCCATCTTCGAGCTTGCGGCAACGACCGTTCCAATCCACAAACTCTCTATGACGGGGATCCATGGCCGCATCAGCATCGTCGCCATCAATCCTCCCCCACTCAAAATTACTCATCACCGATGAGTGGCCCGTGAGGGGAGAACAGTCAGAAGCAGCAACAACATGAGGCAAATCTGGCACCGTAATCAATGTCATAGTAGCATGAACATCCCATATAACTAAGAACCTGTCAAGTATATAAAGAGCAAAACTCGAAATGGTGTCAGGCAAAAGAAAATTAACTTTAATCTTACCATCCGGTTCAAGAACCAAGGAGTCCACATGAAAATTAGATACGACACACTAACACTCCCCAACCCAAGAGAATATTTAGTGGTAGGAAGAAACGACGGAGAAAGCCACTCAGGTGGAACAGAGACGTATAATAAAAAGTATGGAAACTTGAAATAATGTGAAACAACCTGTGCTGTATAAAAATCTGAAATAAAAGCATGAAATCCGACGTTCTTTATAATCATGGATTGGTCGGCGTTCCTACGTATTAATTTATTAACGGAGCTAGAATGCATCCGCTCGGGGACTGACCAGACTAAACCCAAATCACTAAATCTAGCATCGGACGGTCTCAGAAAGGAGTGGAAGTGCATGCGACATAACTTAAAATGAAACACTAATGTCTTAGATACATGAGGAGAGAATCCATGTGCTACATGACTATACCCAAATGCGGTAAATAAGGGGGTTAAATCAGGTGGCACGGGAGCCTTATAATCAGAGATGATTTTAATGAGCTCCACATTCGCAGTTTTAATTTTATATTTTAAATACTCACGCTTGACATGAAGATATGCCAAGGTGAACCACTCATCATAAATAATAGAATTGGATGCTCCCAGATGTGAAAGGATGTGCGAGCGATATTGTACAACCCATATTCATCGACGGTGGGTCCTACCGCAGCCAGGTCAGCAGAGGTCAATGTTAACAAGTCAAGATAGAAGTCAACATCAACATGCAATACCTTAGAAGTCCTGGGCGAGTACGACGAGCTCCCCTTGCATACTCGCCATGTAGGTGACTAAGCGAGATACTCTCCCAGCCCGTGCGAGTTCCTCCAAAATTCTCCTGGTCGCCGGGGGTTGGGGAATAAATATGACCCCCCTCCTTCTTGTATTTTCCTATAAATAGGACCCCAGGGGTACGAGATGAGCTATTGAAAATACTCGGTAGGATACTCACGAGCTTCATCTTTATGATACTAGTCAAGCCTTTGGATTCCTTTTCCTTAGAGATCAAGTCACGACCTTGCGACTTTGTCAACTAGCTTCCCTCGTACCCAGTTCGACCATCTTTGGTTAAGAAGGAGCTGCTCATTTCGAGCATCCGGGTACGTGGTGGGACCTTCCTGCCACAACATCTGGTGTCATGTTTGACCTGATTCTTCATCCTAGTCACCCTAGCCATCTGATCTAGCTTCTGAGCCGGTAACCTTAGGCAGCATTTGTCTGAATTCTGAGGTTAGGATTTTTCCTGGCATCAATACTTGGTGCGATGAGCGTGGATCGCACCCAAGAGGAAAGTTTAGAGGTTGAGTGAGATGGCCAATGGTGGCGATCAAGGAGAGTTGGTCGGCAACTCGGCAGGAGATGGAGACACCATGCGAGGTGTCGAGTTTGTGAGGGTTGCTGCTTTTGAGGAGTTTGCGAAGAGGATCGAGCAGACCATCCTCGCCGGGTTTGCTCATCGCCCGAATGTCAAGGAGACTTCTCCCCGTCTCCTGACACCGTTGGAAGAGGAAGCACCGCCGAGGCGAGCTGGGAAGGAGCCCGCTTGGGCATGGGAGGAGCGACCGATGTAGTCGCGACATTATCTGGTAGGCAGCCAAGGGGTCCACTTTTCGGGATCCAATGTCGTCGGCGAGATGCAGAGATACTCGGCACTATAGTGAGTATTATGTCTCCAGCGAGGATGAAACTCGCCACCGCCAGGGAGGGAGGAGCCCCTTTTGTGACGAGATCCTTGCCGTCCCAGTTCCTGAAGGGTTAAGAGAGCCCGTTCTCACCTACTACTCTGACAGAGATGATTCTGTCCGACATCAAGAAATCAAGAAAATGGGTTCAGGTGAGAATCATAAGGAACTAGGTTCTATGAAACTACCCATATGCAGAAAGGAGATTTTTGGCATCTAGAAAGAAAGGGTCAGGCTATTTTTGGAGGCTTCTGATCGAAGGATCTATATCACAGTAAAAGAAGGTCCTTATATTCCTATGAAGATTTCAGTTATAGATGCAAACCAAAGCATTCCCAAGGATTATTCAGAGATGACCAAGGATGAGATCATCTTGGCAACTATGGATAAGAGGGACCAGAACATCATAGTAAGTGCCATAGATGATTCTACCTTTCAAAATTTGATTCACTGCAAGACTTCAAAGGAAATGTGGGATACTTTGATAGTCTACATGGAAGGTTCTGAAGAAGTAAGACAAGATAGAAATTCTATGCTAAACCAGGAGTATGAGAGTTTCAGACAAGGAAAGTGTGACAGTATAACTGAGTGATACAAAACATTCTATAGAATAGTTAATGAGCTGATGTCCTATGGAAGAATCTTCAGTACCTATGAACTGAATGATAAATTCCTAAGATCCCTGACAAAGGATTGGGACACTAAGATTTGTGCCATTAGAGAAGTGGCCAAACATGCAGATATTTCTCCTCCAACCTTGTTTGGAAAGTTGCTGTCATATGAGATGCAACTGATGGCTAGGAAAGAGGAAGAGAAGAGTACAAAAGGGGAGCATAGAGACAAGTCTGTGGCCTTTAAGGTTGAAGCCACTATGAAAAATAGGAGGATGTCTCCATCACCTCCTATGATAGTTGCTGAAATTTCTTCAGACAATTCTGGTAACCAAAGTTCTGAAAGCAGTGACTCAGATGAAGATTTTGCTGCCTTCACAAGACAGTTTCAGAGATTTTTGAAGAAGAAACAGTGGAAGTCTAAGCCCTCCACATCTAAGCCTAATGATGACTATTATCAAAAGAGGAAGTCATCCAGGAAAGACATGAGCAAGTCTAAGCCAAGCAAGTCTACAACATCAAAGATTGTTTGCTACTGCTGTAATAGGCCTGAACATGTAGTAGATGAATGTCCAGATAAAAGAAAAGAGACTGCTGACAAAAAGAAGAGTCAACACCAGAGCAAGAAGGAAAAGTCCTTTGTTGCTAAGAAGGAGAAGACCTTGTCAGACCAATCATCTTCTGAATCAGAATCTGAAGCTGAGGCCTACATTGGTCTATATGCAGCAGATGAAGAAGAAGAGTTTCTCCAGGTGCTGAACTCTATATATGAACAAGAAGACCATCAGTGCAAGGGACCGATGGTTGTGTTAGAAGAAGATAAATGCCAGGATCAGCCTGGTCCTAGTAAGGTACAATGTCTTTCTAGAAATTCAGATTGCAGTACTGAGTCAGAGTCAGCAACATCTGCATCAAGTGATGTGGATGGGTCTGAGTCTGAAGGTGATATTCATCAGCTAATAAATGAGTATGGAGATTTATTGCAGGCACTTAAGAAGAGCAAAAACCTGGTCAAAACTCTGGCTAAGGAAATTGCAGATCTTAAGATGGCTGCATCTGATTCAAAAAAGTTGCTGGATCAGAAGTTGAATGAGATAGACAACTGAAAAACATTAATGTTATTCAGATGGGTACTATCTCATTTAAGAATGATCAAATAAAGAATCTGGAGATTAGACTTCAGAAAGAAAAAGGATTTGGTAGCTAGTTACTCCAAGCCAAAATCAGTTTTACCCTTGATTGATGAGTTTGTGTCTCAAAAGGGTAAAGCAGGATTAGGGTTTAAGAGGACTGCATGGACTGCTAGGTCCAAATCTAAAGGCCAAGCCCCAACACAAAACAAGAAGTTTGCTATAGATAATTCAGCTAGGGTTGTACCTAAACAAAGGTACAACAAGTTTGAGTGCTGGTGTTGTGGCAAGGTAGGCCACTTTACCTTAGATTGTTGGCACAATTCTAGTGTCAAGGAGAGTAGAAATCTGCCTGCTAGAAGAGCTACAGGTAGATTTGTTAAGTTCAGACTAACTTGCACCAAGGACCCAAAAGTTATTTGGGTTCTAAGGTTAAGTAATCTGTGTTGCAGGTGAGTCCAAGTTGCCATGCCCCAATATGGTACTTGGACATTGGATGTTACATGCACATGACTGGAACAAAGGGGTTGCTGAAGGACTACACACCTATCATGGATGGCCTTAAAGTAACCTTTGGTGGTTCTGAAAAAGGAATCATTAAAGAATTTGGTAACATTTCTAGTAACCAGATTACTATCACTCAAGTGGCCTATGTGAAGGGTTTGAAACACAACCTCATTAGCATAAGTTAGCTGAGTGATTTAGGATATAACATCTCATTTGTCAAGAATGGTTGTCATATAAAAAGGTCAAGTGATCAAAAGATCATTTTGACAGGATATAGAAAGAGAAATATATATTGTCTTGACTTTGTGAGTGAGAACAATGTTTCTCCTATTTGTCTTGTAGCTGATGAGAGAGTCTCTCATTGTGTTAAATGGCACAAGAGGCTGGCCCATCTTAACTACAAGACTATTGACCAACTCTTTAGCAAAGAGTTAGTGAGGAATGGTCCTCAAGTGAAGTGTATAAAGGATGAGATATGCTCAGCTTGTCAAAAAGGCAAGCAGACCAAATCCACCTTTCATAGTCTTGAAAACAAGGATTCAGTGAGGTGTCTATACCTCTTGCATATGAATCTATTTGGTCCTATGCAAGTTCATAGTCTAGGTAGGAAGGTCTACACTTTTGTGGTTGTAGATGACTATTCTAGATATTCCTGGGTGTTCTTTCTAAGACAAAAATCTGAAACTCCAACTGTCTTATATAGTTTTGTTAAACAAATTCAGAATGAGTTGAACAGTACAGTGGTCAAAATCAGAAGTGACCATGACACTGAATTTCAGTCTGAAAGTATGACAAGACAATGTGAAGATTTTGGGATTTTTCAAGAATTTTCCTCACCTAGAACACCACAGCAAAATGGTATTGCTGAGAGGAAGAATAGAACACTGATTGAGGCTAGTAGAACTCTATTGAGTGACACTTCTCTCCCTGAATATTTCTGGGCTGAGGCAGTAAACACTGTATGTCATGCGATCAATAGGGCAACTATCACCAAAAGCCACAAAAAGACTCCTTATGAGATTATGAAGGGCAAAAAACCAAACTTATCCTATTTTAGGATCTTTGGTTGCAAGTGCTATATACTTAACAATGGCAAGTCTTATCTAACCAAGTTTGCTGCCAAATCTAAAGATGGGATATTTTTTGGGTACAGCAACAATAGTAAGGTTTATAGGATCTACAACTTGATTACTCAAGTTGTAGAAGAGTTTGGGCATGTTGTTTTTGATGAAACAAGACTGATTAACAGTGAGTTGCCAAGTAGTGCTTGCAATTCTACAGGTATTACTGAGAGGATGGACAAGTTTACCATTACAGAAGATTTAACTGCAAATCAGGAAGTGGAAAATGGTGGTTGTTGTGCAGGGGGAGTACAAGACTCTCCAGATGCTGATGAAAACCAAGAGGTGCAGCATAATGAAGAGGCTGGAGGTGTACAAGATGAGGATAGACTACCTCCAGCTAATAGACACTTAAAGGATCATCCAGCAAATCAGATAATTGGTGATCCAAGATAAGGAGTACAAACAAGGAGCAAGAATCTGAACACAGTTCTTTGCTCTATCTTCCTATCACAAGTTGAGCCAAAAAAATTTGAAGAAGAAGTTCTAGACCCACATTGGATTGATGCCATGCAAGAGGAGCTGAATCAGTTCAAAAGGTGCAAGGTCTGGAAGCTAGTTCCTAAACTAAAAGATCACAACATCATTGGAACAAAGTGGATCTTTAGGAATAAATTGGATGAGAATGGAATCATTGTGAAGAATAAAGCAAGACTTGTTGCAAATGGATACAGGCAGGAAGAGGGTATTGATTTTGATCAAACCTTTGCCCCAGTAGCAAGACTGGAAGCAATTAGGATGTTCCTAGCCTTTGCAACATTTCAAGGCTTCAAGGTATTTCAAATGGATGTAAAATCAGCATTCCTCAATGGAAATCTGAAAGAAGAAGTCTATGTAGAGTAGCCCTCGGGTTTTGTTGATCCTCTCAAACCTGATTATGTTTATAGACTTAGGAAAGCATTGTATGGGTTAAAACAAGCCCCAAGGGCTTGGTATGAAACCCTGTCTAGTTTCCTCATTGAGAACAAATTCTCAAGGGAGAAAATAGACAAGACTCTATTTCTTAGGGAATCTAAAGGAAGGATAATCCTAGTCCAAATATATGTGGATGTCATAATATTTGGGTCTACTGAAAGTAATATTTGCAGAAAGTTTGCAAAACTTATGCAAGGAAAATTTGAAATGAGCAGTATGGGGGAACTTAAGTTCTTCTTGGGTCTCCAAGTAAGACAGACTGAAGATGGCTTGTTCATATCCCAGTCTAAGTTCACTCTGGAGTTAATTAAAAAGTATGGTATGGAATCATCCACTACCATGAGGACTCCTATGGGGACAAGTGTATCTCTTAGCAAAGATGATGCAAGAAAACCTATAGATGAAACTTTATATAGAGGTATAGTTGGCTCCCTCCTGTATTTGACTGCTAGTAGACCAGATATCATGTATGCTACATGTGTCTGTGCTAGGTACCAAGCATGCCCTAAAGAATCTCATCTGACTGCAGTGAAAAGGATTTTGAGATATCTTAAGGGCACACCTAATCTAGGCCTTTGGTACCCTATGAATGGAGATTTTCTAATGACATGCTATTGAGATGCAGATTTTGCAGGTTGTAAAGAAGGTAGAAAAAGTACTACATGTACTTATCAGTTTCTAGGAGGAAGACTGGTGCCTTGGAGTAGTAAGAGGCAAACTAGTGTGGCAATCTCCACAGCTGAGTCAGAATATGTGGCAGCAGGAAGTTGCTGTGCATAGCTGTTGTGGATACAGCATCAGCTAGTAGACTATCGTATTCAGGTAAGTAGAACACGTTTATTTTGTGATTCTACAAGTGTAATTTCTATAGCTAATAATCCTGTTTCACATAGTAGGACTAAGCATATAGAAATTAGATACCTTTTTCTTAGAGAATATGTAGAGAAAGAGGACATTTCCCTAGAATTTGTTAAAACAGATAATCAAATTGCAGATATGTTTACTAAGCCTCTGGATGAAACTAAATTCAATAAGTTTAAAATTGAATTAGAAATGTTGAACATATAATAGTTTGACAATATTGGCTAAGTAAAATTGTGTCGACATATCCAGCAAAATGGTATCGACACAGAGAAGTGTTGTCGACACTTCAGAAATATGGTGTCGACACATCAAGAGAATTGGTGTCGACACTTCAGAGAAGTAGTGTCGACACATTCGGTAGTGGTGTCGACACTTAGAATCAACACAGATTTCGTCGAGTAGAGTATCGACTAATCGCCGAGCGCAGATGTATTTGTGTCGACACATCATAATTGGTGTCGACACATATTAGTCAACACTGTTGTCGAGATTTAAGTAGTCAGTGTCGACACTTTTCAACAGTATCGACACATTCAGTAATTGTTGACGCGCCTTTTCACCTTCATTTTTAGAAAGGTATAAATAGGTATTTAACATTGTCTGTCGACACACTCTCCATAGTTTCGAGACTAAAACTTTGTGTCGATAACTCTCTCATCTAAATTCAAGATTTCTCCAAACCCTAATGGCGCCCAAGCTTGACGACAATGTTAATGAAGGATATGAGCTGGTACGCCTTTGACCATGCGGACCCTGAAATCAAAGGTGTTGTAACCCTAATTACTGAGAATGGTTTAGAATTTCGGGTATCTGAACCAACCAAGATTTGGAAGAAGGAGATACCAGAATTCGTTGGTGCAGCTACCCTAGATGAAACTATTCTCAAAATTAAATTCATAGTCCATGGGGTAAAAGTCAAAATAACCCAAAAGAGTTTAAGGAAAGTTCTACATCTGCCAAGAACTCAAGAAGAGGAAGATGTAACTGCATCTAAGACAAGAGAAGCAATTCAATGGTGTGTTTTGGATCCCACCTTGAAGATTGGAGCTGCAATGAATAGGAAAGGAATGAATCATCAAGGCAAATTTCTTTCAGAAATAGTTGGCAAAGTCATCCTCTGCAAACAAGGGGGACATGATAGGATTTCTCCCTACATGTTCAGCCTGATGACAAGGATCATCTTCAGTGTAAACACTGATTGGTCAGCAGTGATTTTTGAGAAGATTAAGGAGAGTATTAAGAAGCCCAATCTGGGTAGGATAATGAGTCTATACTTGGCTGGAACTATTCCAGAAGTAATGGAACAAGCTACTGGTTCTAAGATAAATCAAATGAGGAGGATGGATATCAGGATTATCTCAAGATGGGATAGTGTGTTAACTAAGGACATGCATACTCCAGAGAAGGAAGTTCCTCCACAGAAAAAGAAGAAGAAAGTCATAATAGCTCCTGAAACTTCAAGTAGTTCAGAGGAGCAAGTAGTTTTCAGTTCTAATGAGGAAGAAGCTGATAATGCTGGAAGATCACCAGTAAGAACTGAAGATGCACAGAGGTAGGGGGAGCAACCATCTGCTAGCCCCATTCACCTGGATCCACTCCAGGGGGAGCCTCATCATGAGGAAGTGCCAACTCACTTGGACAGTGAAATGGCTACTCAAACAATTCTTGAGGTAATAAATGAAGTTCATCAATCAATTTTCCATATTGAGGAAGAAGTATTAACTGAGTATTTAATTGATGTTGCTCAGCCAACTCAACTAAGCAGTCAAGCCCCAGATGTTATCATGGAGGATACATCTGCTGCTGCTAATGTTCCTGAGATAAGAGAGTCTCCAGTTCATTCCCAACAAGAGTTTACCCTAGATGAGCTATTCACTGCTATGGAGCAAGAGACTCAGGGGGAGAACAAAAGAACTGAGGGGGAGTACCCTGAATTTGAGGGGGAGAAGGTAGATTTTGAGGGGGAGCATGTTATTCCTGAGAAGAAGCAAGTAAACCTTGACAAGGAGGAAGTTCAAATTGAGAAGGGGCAAGTGAGTACTGTGGGGGAGGAGCAAGTAACTCAGGGGGAGCAATCTAGGACAGAAAAGGAATTGCATCCTAGTCCAAAGGACAGAGTTACTATAGACAGTACCTCAGCATCTGAGGTTGAAGAAGCTGCTAGAGCTAAGAAGAGAAAGCTTATGGTCTTCAAAAGGAGAAGCCAGACCTACAAGAAAGCATTACAAACTGTTGCTCCACAACCTGCCCCAACTGCTGATTACAGTTCATTGTTGGTGGATTTGCAAGTAAAGCTAGATGAGTAAAGGATAGCAATGGAGAAGTACATAGATGAGACCCACAAAGATCTACAACTCTCCTTGGCTACAGATATCAAATCAATAAGATTTGAAGTGAATCAAAATAAGAAGGAAATGACTGATTATTTTCACAAGGGTGGAAATGTTGTGGTTTACCTAGCTACTCATCAGGAAAAGATAAAGACTCAAGTGGATGATATGGCTGTAAAACAAGGATATGTTCTAGAAAATTAGCTTAGAATGAATGATAATCTGACTGCCTCTCATAATGCAATTGTAACTGAAATGAAAAATATTGCTAATGCCCAAACCGAGGCAAGGACTATAGACAAAGAAGAGTTTGATAAGCAATTACAAGAAAGCATAGCTGCTGTAAAAACTGCTATTGAGGATTCTCAAAAGGCTATTACTGCACAACTCTAGAAGTTGAAGCCTTTTGATGGTGTTAATTATCTTAATGCCCAAATCAGATTTCAGAAAGATGATCTCAGGGATCATATTGAAAGAAAAGTCATAAAGGGGGAGAGGGTATTAGTCAAAGCTGGATCTGACCATGCTAAATAGATTTCCAATAGCATCCGAGCCACACTTGGATATCCTCCCCTGTGTGATGATGACAATGTTGCTGAATCTTTTATAAATCATGCATATTTTGGAGGTGAACAAGCTGAAGTTGCTCAAGTAATCTACCCTCCAGCAGATTTTGAGATGATACATCAGGATGTACAATCTATGTACATTTCTCCAGAGGATAATCAAAATATTATCATTGAGAAAGTAGACATGCCATTGAAAGAGGAAGTATTGACCAAAGCACAAGAAGCTCAATTATCTAAGAAGAGATTCAGAGAACAAGTAGAGTTAAGGCCTGATTTTGAACAGTGGAGCCCAACTTCTAGAAATATTATACTGACTGCTTGGAAAGCTGTCAAGGATAATACTCTAGATAGGGGCAAATGGTACTCTAAGCAAGAGTGGAGAAAGCATGTAACCAGGCAAGAAGTCATATTACAGTATAGAATAAAGGCTAAACTTGGGAAGCTACCTCCTAATGCTCAGGAGCCTAGCAAGTATTTCCCTAAGCCTTTTCATTACTTTGAGAGACAAAGAATATGGGCTGAAGAGCTAAAGAAGAAAGATCTTAAGGGCAAGAAGCCTGTTGATGACACTGATGCTCCAGTTCAAGCCAAGATTCAATCAGACAAGGGCATTGTCATCAAGGAGCCAGAGCAGCCTTAGAATAGAATTACTTGAGTTTACAAATTTTTAATCTTTAGTGTTAAACATCTATGTAAACTTTTGTTCATGAAACTATTGGAAGTTGTAACAAAACAATGTTTAATGCTCAATCTGTTACATTATTATTCTATGAAGATTGTTTATACATGTTCTGTTTAGTAGTCACCCTATCACATAATATTTTTTATACATCATAATATGTTTTTGTTATGAATGGTGTATATCATTGACTAAGGGTTATGACTTCTCCAAATAGGGGGAGATTGTTGGGTATATTGGAAAATGTGTACCATATTTGAAGAAGCCTCACCCTACTCAATGATATGCATCAAGGTGTATTTGATGTGTTTTTGAGTTCATATGTGCAGGTTAAGTAAATGCAGGAATGCAGAAAAGTTTCTATGTCCTTGTGTAGACACCTAGAGAAGTTGTGTCGACACTTATGAAGGCTTGTGTCGACACTGGAGAAAAGATGTGTTGACACTTGAAGTTAAGTGTGTCGACACTTGAATGGGCTGTGTCGACACGAGAAGAAACTGTGTCGACATGTAGAGGCAGTGTCGACATACAGAGAAGCAAAGTCGACATTAACTGTGTCGACACCAAAAGGCAGTGTCGACACACAGGAATCCTTAGTCGACATCAAATGTGTCGACACATAGAGGCAGTGTCGACACACAAAAGTATTTGTCAACACCAACTATGTCGACACAAAGGAGATGTGTCGACACACAGCAAAGCTTCAACAAAGTTAAAGTAAATACGTACTTGTGTCGACACAAAGGAGATGTGTCGGCACACAGCAAGTTTCAACAGAGTTAAAGAAAAGAAGGCTTGTATCGACACACATAATCTGTGTCGACACATTCTAAAGAAGCAGTGTCAAGAAGCTATTTTCAACAACAAAGGTGTTGTGTCGACACCACCAAGACTTGTGTCGACACTTAGTCCACTTGTGTCGACACTTAGTCTACATTTGTCGACACATAATGAAATTCAGTCTCGACACTTTCAGACAGAGACAATATTTTCAAGAAGTGACTGGATGACTTGACAGCTACCATTTCAACCGGTCTACCGCAACTGTCAAAGCTGTCAGAAGGTTGTTAGAAACCAGATCAGCCGGTTACCATGGAGGAAGACTATATAAAGGCCTTTATCCTTCAACAGAAAGAAGAATCAATCACAATTAAGATTGAAGATCTACACAGTTATCTTACAACACAAAAAGAAGAAGACCTTCGACAGAAGATCTAAGAAGTTGGAGAGAGAGAGCTCCTTCTAAGAAGAGCAGTTGCTGAACCAGGCTGCCAAGAAAGATTCAGATTGAGATCTGAATCTCAAGTCAGAAGCTGATTGAAGATCAACTTCTTAAAAGTTCAACCCTACTGAGTTCAGATTCAAGAAGCTTTGAAGAAAGCAAAGAGAGGTTGTGCTCTGCCATCAAGTTCTTCCAAGAACTGATCAAGAAGTCATCCATCCATTCTCTCTCTTTCAGGGTGGTGATAATAAACTGTATTAAATCAAATTTCTGTAAGATCTATTATAGATCTGAGCTGAAAGACTATTTTATAAAGACTGAGTGTAAGATATTTAGATCTCTGAGTGTAGGTTTTGTTGAAGACTGAGGTAGGGCTTTCTGTCTGAGTTGTAGGAGACTGTGTTCTCTGAGTGTAGGCCTTGTTGAAGGCTGAGGTAGGGCAGTTTGCCTGAGTTGTAGGAGTGGGGACACTCTGAGTTGTAGGAACCTATTTTGGGTTCTGAGCTACTATAAGATCTTAGGATCTGAGAAGAAGTGCAGAAGTTAGGCCGAATCTAGTACACTGCTAGATAGGCGAATGGGGAAAGTGGATGTACCCAGACCTTGAGGAACCACTATAAAAATCTGTGAGCACTCTGTGTTGAATTATTTTTGTGATTGTTGTGTTGTGTAGTAGTAGAATTTGTAATTTCTGGTTAATTAACTTAATAGAGTTTCTGCCTTAAAAGCAACAGAAAAAGTACACCTATTCACCCCCCCTCTAGGTGGTTAGGCACTAATTCTTTCATCGTCGACGTGTCGAGCAGATACAATGCCATCTTCGGACGACCCCTCATCAACTACTTCAGGGTCGTTCTGTCATCTTATCACCAGTGCCTGATGTACTGCCACAGAGATGTTTAGATCAGGATCAGGGGAGATCCCAAGGCCTCCAAGGAATGCTACCTGAATGCCGTCAACACCATCAGCTGGATGGGTGACGCAGAGAAGTTGGAGGAGCCGCTGGAGAAGGAGAAGGGATTATGCGTTGTTGAAAAGGTGGAGGAGATAGAAGTGACCTCCAGAGGAGGAGAGCCAGGATTGCTAAAGGTTCGAGGATCCTTGCCGCTTGAATGGAAGATTGAGATGGCTGCTTGCCTGTAGGACAACGTCGACGTCTTTGTATGGAGCGCCGCTGATATGCCAGGGGTGGACACCGATGTTGCCTGCCATCGCCTCAACCTGGATCCCGCAGTGGCTCCTGTTCGTCAGAAGCAGAGGAAGAGCGTCGCCATGCTAGCCGAGCCGGTCAGGGAGGAGGTAGAGAAATTGCTGGAGGCGGGTTTTGTCTCGGAGATCAAGTATCCTGGCTGGGTCTCCAATATTATAATGGTGAAGAATCTCGGAGGGGGCTGGCGTCTATGTATTGACTTTTCCATGTTGAATAAAGTTTGCCTGAAGGATTGCTACCCCTTGTCTCAAATCGACGCTCTGGTTGATTCTGTCGTCGGGTTTCCTGTGATGAGTTTTCTTGATGCTTTTTCAGGGTATCACCAGATCCTGATGCATCCCCCCGACTACCGGGACGTCTCGTTCATAACCAGCGATGGCTTCTATAGCTACAAGATGATGCCCTTCGGGCTCAAGAATACAGGCGCAACTTACCAATGGATGATGGATCAAATCTTCAAGGAGCAGAAGGGGCGGAACTTGTAGGTTTATGTGGATTATCTCATCGTCAAGAGTAAGAGTGTTGTGGAGCATATAATGGATCTGGTGGAGATTTTTGGTACCCTACAGAAGTATAAGATGCGACTCAACTAGACCAAGTGCATTTTCGGGGCAGGAAAGGGGAAGTTCTTAGGTCACCTCTTCACTCCCAGGGGGTGGAACCTAATCCAGACAAGGTGAAGGCCATTATGGAGATGGCGTCACCAAGGGATCCCAAGGAGGTTCAAAGGGTAATTAGAAGGCTGGCAGGCCTCAGTCATTTCTTGTCCAAGGCAGGAGAGAAGTGCTCTTCGTTCTTCAAGACCCTTTGGGGGAGTCAGAAGTTTGAGTGGACAACGGAATGTGAGGAGGCATTTGGAAAGCTCAAGCAGCAGATAACACAAACTCCTCTCCTCCAAGGCCCGGAGGGTAACGAATATCTCTTTATTTATCTAGGAGTCGGGGCAGAGGCGGTCAGCTCGGTTTTGGTCTGAGACGAAGACAAGAAGCATCTCCTTATCTACTTGGTTAGTAGAGTACTACGACAGGCGGAGGCGAGATACCCTATTCTGAAGAAGCTAGTGTTTGCTTTGGTAGTTTCGGCTCGGAGGATCCGTTAGTATTTCCAAGCTCACACCATCAGGGTTGTCTCCGATCATCCTCTACGGAGTATCCTGGATGGAGTGGATCACTCTGGCAGGCTGGAAAAGTGGACGGTGGAGCTTACCGAGTTCGATATTTCTTACTCTCCAAGGGTGGCAATCAAGGCGCAGGCGGTGGCAGATTTCCTTGCCGACTTCTCATCCGAAGTGAAAGGAGAGGAAGACTTTTCTAGCACAGTTTCCTTGAAGATATTTGTGGATGGGGCTTCAAGCAAATATTCTGTTGGAGTCGTAGTCATGCTCGTAATTCCTCAGGGAACCAGGATCGAGCAAGCAGTCGAGATTCTCTTCCCAGTTGCTAATAATCAGGCGGAGTACGAAGCCATGGTTGTCGGCTTGCATCTCGCCGAGGAGTTGGCAATTCGAGATATCAGTTCCTTCACCGACTCGATGGTAGTCGCATCATAGATCGGAGGCGAGTTCGTGGTAAATGATCCAATTCTACAGAGATACTTGATCAAAGTGAAAGGTCTGATCGGGGGATTTCAATCTTTCTTCGTCGAGCATATACCCCGAGAAGAGAACTCAGAAGCGGACTATCTTGCCAAGTACGGTCCTCGGGCTGGGGGGACCGTGACTGAACTGTTCTGACCGTCCATCGAAGAAGGGGAGATGATGGAGATCGAGCATAGTGCATCCTGGAGGGATCCATTTGTTTCCTTCTTAACAACAGGCTGGATTCCTGCTGGCAAGGGGGGTCAGAGGAAGTTTCGTTACAAAGCCGCATACTAATTACTACAGGAACGAGAGCTATATCGCAAAACCATCTCAGGCCCTCTGGCCCACTACTTGTCAGAGATTTAAGTACCACGTGTTCTGGAGGAGATTCACTCAGGAGAGTGCGACAGTCATTCAGGGACTCGCACTCTAGAAAAAAGAATTCTAAGGCATGGGTATTTCTGGCCCACCATTTGGAAAGATGCAGAAGCCTTCTCCAAAAAATGTCTCCAATGCCAGCTCTTCACCCCTCTTCAACTACAGCCAGCTCAACACCTTCTCCCGATCACCGCTCCATGGCCCTTCGCCATTTGGGGATGGACTTGAATGGCCCCTTTCATCAGGCCAGAGGACAGAGAAAGTTTGTCCTTGTCATGATCGACTACTTCTCAAAGTGGATCGAGGCAAAGTCTCTAGCCAAGACCACTTCGCAGATTGTGAAGAATTTCATTTGGGGAGAAATCACATGCAGGTTTGGGATTCCTCTCGCCATCATCACCAATTGTTGGGTACATTGGTTTAAATGTACCTGATTTGAAGAAGCCTCACCCTACTCAATGATATACATCAAAATGTATTTGATGTGTTTTGAGTTTAGTTGTGCAGGTCAAGTATTTGCAGGGAAAGCAGAAAAGATTCTAAGTCCATGTGTCGACACCCAGAGGGAAAGTGTCGACACTTAAGAAGACTTGTGTCGACACCCAGACAAGCAGTGTCGACACTTGGAGTAGTTGTGTCGACACCAGGAATGCAGAGTCGACACCAGACAGAAAGTGTCGACACAAGGAGCTGTGTCGACACTCAATGAAGAAAAGTGCAGTGAAGCAGTGTCGACACATAGCAGTTGTGTCGACACCCAGTGAAACTGTATCTACATCAGAAAGTGTCGACACTTGGAGGCTGTGTTGACACTCAGCAAAAGTCAACAGAGTCTAAGTATAAGTGTCGACACCCAGAGCAATGTGTCGACACACAGCAGAAGAGTCAACACTTGAAGAAAGTGTCGACACAAGAAAGAATGTGTCGACACTCAGCTGAAGACTCAACACTTGAAGAAAGTGTCGACACAAGGAGCTGTGTCGACACTTAACAAAGTTCAACAAAATTCTAAGTACTAGTGTCGACACAAAGGAGATGTGTCGACACTCAGCCAAAGTCTCAACAGATGAAGAATGTGTCGACACAAGGAAGCAGTGTCGACACTTAGCAAGTATCAACACAGAAGGCATGTGTCGACACCAAGAAGATGTGTCGACACTTAACAAGTTCAATACATGAAGATGTGTCGACACAAAGGTGTTGTGTCGACACTTACAAGAATTCAACTAAGTGCTGAAGAACAAGGACTTGTGTCGACACTCAATATCAGTGTCGACACATGATGAAGATACTGTGTCGAGAAGTCAATTCTACAACACAAGGAGTTGTGTCGACACTTAGTCAACTTGTGTCGACACTTGGTCTATATGTGTCGACACTTAAAGACAGATTGTCTCGACACTTACAGACAGTTACAGTTATTTCAAGAACTGACTGGATGACTTGACAGCTGCCATTCCAGCCGGTCTACTGTACCTGTCAGAGTTGTCAGAAATCAGTTAGGAACCGGACCAGCCGGTTACCATGAAGAAGGCCTATAAATAGGCTTATACTGTCTACAGAAAGAGATGATCAAGTAATTGAAAAAGAAAATAAGATCTAGCTATTGATTGAAGAATCAAGTGGAGATCTAAGTAGTTGGAGAGAGAGAGCTCCATCCAAGAAAACAGCCGTTGGAACCAGGCTGAGAAGAAGGGTTCAGACTTTGTTCTGAATCTTAAGTTGCAGAGATCAAAGATCAGCTGCAGAAGATCAACCCTATTGTGTTCTACATTCAAGAAGCTTTGAAGAAAGCCAAGTCAGGTTGATCTCAGCAGAGTTCTTCCAAGAACTCATCAAGAACCTATCAACTCATCTCTCTTTTCTCTGAGTTGTAGGTATAATCTTTGTATTCATATTTTCTTGTAAGCCTGTAATTATAAAGGCTGAGTGTAGGGCCTGTGTGCCTGAGTGTAGGAAATTTTTATCTCTGAGTGTAGGCCTGTTGTGGCTGAGTGTAGGCCTCTTATGGCTGAGTGTAGGCTTTGAAAAGAAGCTGAGTGTAGGTCTTTGGAGAAGACTGAGTTGTAGGGCCTTGGGCCTGAGCTGTAGGAACCTGGTTGAGGTTCTGAGTGTAAGATCTGAGGATCTGAGATAGTGGAGGAGTTTGGCCGAATCTAGTACACTACTAGATAGGCGAAGGGGGAAAGTGGATGTACCCAAACCTTGGGGAACCACTATAAATCTGTGTGTCTACTGTGTGCATGTGTTATGCTGTGATTGCTGATTGATTGCTGTGCAAAAGTAGATATAACTCTGTGAAAATAATCTGAATTCTGCCTATAAAGTGAAAAAGATTTAGTCACCTATTCACCCCCCCCCCCTCTAGGTGATTAGGTACAATATCTTTCAAGTGGTATCAGAGGGAGGTTACTCAAAAAGGGACATAACTGTCTGAGTAGATCCTGTAGGCAGATTAAGTGAAATCAAGAAAATCAAGAAACATGGGTTTAACAGAGAATCATAAGGAACTTGGATCCATGAAGCTACCCATTTGCAGAAAAGAAATATTTGGCATCTGGAAGGAAAGGGTGAGACTATTTATGGAAGCCTCAGACCCTAGAATTTATATCACAGTTAAAGAAGGGTCATATGTGCCCATGAAGGTTTCAGTTTTAGATGCAAATCAGAGAACACCTAAAGACTTCTCTGAAATGACAAAGGATGAGATAATTCTAGCCACAATGGACAAGAGGGCTCAGAATATCATTGTGAGTGCTATAGATGATGCTACCTTTCAGAATTTGATACACTGTAAGACATCTAAGGAGATGTGGGATACTCTTATTGTGTACATGGAGGGTTCTGAAGAAGTGAGGCAGGACAGGAAGTCCTTATTAAACCAAGAGTATGAAAGTTTCAGGCAAGGTAGGACTGGTAGCATAATAGAATGCTATAATAAGTTCTATAGGATTGTGAATGAGCTAATGTCCTATGCCAGAGAATTCAGTAATTATGAGTTAAATGATAAGTTTCTAAGGTCCCTAACAAAGGATTGGGACACCAAGATCTGTGCCATAAGGGAAATGACAAAGTTAGCAGATATCCCTCCACCAACACTGTTTGGAAAACTGCTATCCTATGAGATGCAGTTGATGGTGAGAAAAGAAGAGGAGAATTCTACAAGAAGTGAACATAAAGAAAGAACAGTGGAATTTAAAACAGAAGCCCCCAGAAAATACAGAAGTAAGTCACGAACTCCACCTCCTAAAGTAGCTGAGACTGAGTCAGATGATTCAAAAAGCAGAAAGTCTGAAAGCAGTGAAAGTGATGAGGACTTTGCAGCATTCACAAGACACTTTCAGAAGTTCTTAAAGAAGAAACAGTGGAAGACAAAGCCATCCACTTCACAAGGAAAAGATGACTATTATCAGAACAAGAAGTCATCAAAGAAAGACAGGAAAAAGACCAAGTCTAGCAAAGCAACTCTATCAAAAATTATATGTTATTGCTGTAACAGACAAGGACATGTTATTGCAGACTGTCCAGATAAAAGGAAGGAGTCTAATGATAAGAAAAAGACTCAATTCAAGGGTAAGAAGGAAAGATCTTTTGTTGCCAAAAAGGATAAGAGCCTGTCAGACATATCTTCATCAGAAACTGAGTCAGATGCTGGAGCATACATAGGACTGTTTGCTGAGGAAGAGGAAGAAGAGTTCATCCAGATCATGAACTCTATATATGAACAAGAGGACAGTCAGTGCCAAGGACTGATGGCATTGACAAAAAGTGACAAAATCCTGGAGCAGCCAGGACCTAGTAAGGTACAAAATTGTTCTTTAAGTTCAATTTCATGTGCTAGTTCAGAATCAGATTCATCATCATCAAGTGATGAGAGTGCATCTAAGTCTGAAGAGGATATTCATCAATTGATAGATGAATATAAAGTTCTGTTGCAAGCTTTTAAGAAGAGCAAGTCCCTAGCCAAGAGTCAGGCAAAGGAAATTGCTAGTCTCAAAGTTGCTGCAACTGATTTTGAGAAGATGATTGATCAAATGCTAAATGAAATAGCCAGACTGAAGCACATAACTGTGATTCAGATGGGGACTATAACTTTTAAGAATGATCAAATCAAAAGTTTGGAGATTAGTCTTCAGAAGGAGAGAGATTTAGTTGCTAGGTTTTCTAAACCAAAGTCAGTTCTACCCTTAATTGATGAATTTGTTCATCAAAAAGGTAAAGCTGGACTGGGGTTTACTAAACAAGCTAGGACTGTTCAGTCCAAGTCCAAGGGCAAAGCCCCAGCTCTCAACAAGCCAGCTGTAGATAAAACAGCTAAGAATGTACCTAAGCAAAGGTACAATAGGTTTGAGTGTTGGTGCTATGGCAAGGTAGGCCACTTTGCCATGGACTGTTGGCACAATGCAAGTGCCAAAGTGAGTAGCAAACTGCCTGTTGGAAAACCTGCAGGTAGCTTTGTTAGGAAGCAAACTAACCAGTACCAAGGACCCAAGAATTCTTTGGGTTCTAAGGTTCACTAATCTGTTTTGCAGGTGAGTCCAAGTGGCCATGCCCCAATATGGTACTTGGATAGTGGATGTTCCAGACACATGACTGGAACTAGGGGATTGCTAAAGGACTACGCACCTATCAAGGATGGTCCAAAAGTCACCTTTGGTGGTTCTGAAAAAGGAATCATCAAGGGTTTTGGTAACATTTCTAGCTCTCATATAACTATTACTCAAGTGGCTTATGTCAAGGGTTTGAAACATAACCTTATTAGTATAAGTCAATTAAGTGATTTGGGATATGATATCTCATTTGTTAAAAATGGTTGTCATATCAGGAGGTCAAATGATCAAGAGATCATTTTGACAGGTTATAGAAAAAGAAATGTCTACTGTCTAGACATTATGTGTGAGAACAATGGTTCTCCAGTGTGTCTTGTAGCTGATGAGAAAGTCTCTCATTGTGTCAAATGACACAAGAGACTAGCCCATCTCAACTACAAGACAATTGGCCAACTCTTTAGCAAAGAGTTAGTGAGGAATGGTCCTCAAGTTAAGTGTATTAAAGATGGAATATGCTCAGCTTGTCAAAAGGGCAAGCAGAATAGATCCACCTTTAGTAGCATTAACAATAAAGATGCTGTGAGGTGTTTATACCTTTTGCATATGGATCTATTTGGTCCTATGCCAATTCACAGCCTAGGTAGGAAGGTCTATACCTTTGTAGTTGTAGATGACTACTCAAGGTTTTCCTGGATGTTCTTCCTTAGACAGAAATCTGAAACACCTAGTATCTTCTATAGCTTTGTCAAACAAATTCAGAATGAACTAGACAGTACAGTGGTCAAGATAAGAAGTGACCATGGTACTGAATTTCAGTCTGATAGTATGACAAAACTATGTGAAGAATTTGGGATATTTCAAGAGTTTTATTCACCAAGAACAACTCAGTAAAATGGCATTGCTGAGAGGAAAAATAGAACTTTGATTGAGGCTGGTAGGACCCTATTAAGTGATATATCTCTACCAGAATATTTCTGGGCTGAGGCAGTTAATACTGCATGCCATGTAATTAATAGGGCTACCATTACTAAAAGCCACAACAAGACCCCCTATGAGATTGTGAAAGGCAGAAAACCAAACCTATCCTATTTCAGGATCTTTGGTTGTAAGTGCTTTATACTTAATAATGGAAAGTCTTACTTGACTAAGTTTGCTGCCAAGTCCCAAGAGGGGATCTTTGTTGGGTACACCAACAATAGTAAGGCTTATAGGGTCTACAACTTGTCTACTCAAGTTGTAGAAGAGTCTGTACATGTAGTATTTGATGAAACTAGACTTATTAACAATGAGTTGTCTAGTAGTATTTGCAGCTCCACAGGTGTGACTGAGAAGATGGACAAGCTCACTATAGAAGAAGGACCTACTGCACGACAGCAGATAGAAGATAGTGGCTGTTGTCCAGGGGGAGTACTATATGTACCTAATGAAGAAGAAGTTCAAGGAGTGCAGCAAGATGAAGAAACTGAAGAAGTTCAACCTGAAGCCAGGATGCCTCTAGCTAATAGGCATCTAAGAGATCATCCAGCAGAGCAAATCATTGGTGATCTAAGACAAGGGGTACAAACAAGGAGCAGAAATCTGAATGCAGTACTCTACTCCAATTTTCTATCCCAAGTAGAGCCAAAGAAGTTTGAAGAATCCATCCTAGACCCTCATTGGATTGAGGCAATGCAAGAAGAGCTGAATCAGTTCAAGAGATTCAAAGTCTGGGAGCTTGTTCCTAAACCAAAAGACCACAAAATAATTGGAACCAAGTGGATCTTTAGGAACAAGATGAATGAACATGGTGTGATTGTCAAAAACAAAGCTAGACTGGTTGCTAAGGGATATAGGCAGGAAGAAGGTATTGACTTTGATCAAACCTTTGCTCCAGTAGCCAGACTGGAAGCCATAAGAATGTTCCTGGCCTATGCAACCTTTCAAGGATTTAAAGTTTACCAAATGGATGTTAAGTCAGCCTTTCTGAATGGTAATCTGAAAGAGGAAGTCTATGTGGAACAGCCATCAGGTTTTGTTGATTCAACTCAACCTCATTATGTCTATAGACTTGGGAAAGCTTTATATGGGTTAAAACAAGCCCCTAGGGCTTGGTTTGAAACCCTGTCTAGTTTCCTCATTGAGAATAAGTTCACAAGGGGGAAAATAAACAAGACTCTATTCCTTAGGGAATCCAGAGGCAAGATAATTCTAGTCCAAATATATGTAGATGACATCATATTTGGGTCTACTGAAAGTAGTCTTTGCAAAACGTTTGCAAAACTAATACAAGGACAATTTGAGATGAGTAGTATGAGGGAACTTAAGTTCTTCTTGGGTCTCCAAGTTAGACAGACTGAGAATGGATTATCCATATGCCAGTCTAAGTTCACCCTAGAACTAATCAGGAAGTATGGAATGGATTCATGCAGTACCATGAAGACTCCTATGGGGTCAAGTATGTCTCTTAGCAAAGATGATGCAGGGAAACCTGTAGATGAGACTTTGTATAGAGGGATAGTTGTCTCCCTTCTATATTTGACTGCAAGTAGACCAGATATCATGTATGATACATGTGTCTGTGCTAGGTACCAAGCATGCCCTAAAGAGTCTCATTTGACAGCAGTCAAAAGGATACTGAGATATCTAAAGGCACTCCTTATCTACGCCTTTGGTACCCTAGGAATGGAGACTTTGAACTAACAGGTTATTCAGATGCAGACTTTGCAGGCTGCAAAGAAGACAGAAAAAGTACAACTGGAACCTGTCAATTCCTAGGTGGAAGACTGATTTCATGGAGTAGCAAGAAGCAAACAAGTGTGGCTATCTCCACTGCAGAATCAGAATATGTGGCTGCAGGAAGTTGCTGTGCTCAACTTCTATGGATACAACATCAGCTTGAGGATTATGGTATTCAAGTAAGTAGAACACCACTATTTTGTGATTCTACTAGTGTTATATCAATTGCTAACAATCCTGTTTCCCATAGTAGAACTAAACATATTGAGATAAAATATCATTTTCTAAGGGAATATGTAGAAAAAGAAGATATATCACTTGAGTATGTAAATACTGATAATCAACTAGCTGACATGTATACTAAGCCCCTAGAAGAAACCAAGTTCAATAGGTTCAAAATTGAATTAGGTATGATAAACTTAGAATAAGTTTACAAATATGACTAAGTAAAAAGGTGTCGACACACAGAGTTATCTGTGTCGACACAGAAAAGTGGTGTCGACACTTTAGAGAAAAGATGTCGACACATCTAGGAAGTTGGTGTCGACATTTCAGAAAATTAGTGTCGACATATACAGGGTCAGTGTCGACATAACCAAGGTGGTGTCGACACTAGTATTTACTCAGAATTATCTAAGTAAAGTCTCGACTAAGTGTCGAGTTTAGTGGTGTCGACACGTCTACAAGTGTCAACACATATAATCTGTCGACTAAACTTGTGTCGACACAGTGTGTCAAGACATTATAAGTCTGTATCGACACTTAGTAGCAGTGTCGACATAATTTAAGTTAGCTGACCCGCCCTTTCATCTTCAAATCTAGAAAGGTATAAATAGGATTTTGCCTTTGTCTGCCGACACGCTCACAAAAGTTTCACGACCAAACTTGTGTGTCGACACCTCTCTTCTCTCCAGTAAAATTCTTCAAACCCTAATGGCGCCAAAGCTCGAGGAGAACGTGAATGAAGGCTATGAACTGGTGCGGGACGCGTTTGATGATGCAGAATCCGAAATCAAGAATGTGGTAACCCTAGTAGCAAACTCAGGGTTAGAATTTCTTGTTTCAGAGCCCACAAAGATCTGGAAGAAAGAAGTATTAGAATTTCTAAATGGAGCAACCCTAGACGACACTGGATTCAAGATCAAGTCTAGGGTTCATGGTGAAAAGGTGAAGGTCTCACCAAAAAGTTTGAGAAAAGTACTTCAGTTACCAAGGACTAAGGAAGAAGAAGAAGTTACTACTTCTAAGACCAGAGAAGCTTTAACTTGGTGTGGTTTAGATTCCAAGCTGAAAATTGGATCAGTTTTCAATAGGAAAGACATGAACAGCCAAGGAAAATTCCTCTCTGAAATTGTTGGAAAAGTGATTTTGAGTAAGCCAGGAGGGCATGACAGGGACTCAGCCCATATGTTCAATCTTATGACAAGGATGAAAGTCCACCTAGTGTCAACTAGCTTCACCTATGGGGGGGGGAATAGGTGACGTGCAGCGTTTTTTATGGAATTTAAGATTGTACCTGCACAATAAAAATAAACAGCACAGCACACAGAATACACAGGCAATTTATAGTGGTTCCCCGACTTGGGTACATCCACTTTCCCCCTTCGACCTATCTCCCAACAAGGGACGACTCGGTCACTTCTCCAACAGGATTGAAATCCAATCCTTGCACTATCGGAAGGAACCCTTCCACACGTAGGAGTCAACACTCCCACAAACCGGGTTGCACCCAACCCTTACAACACGGAACAAACGTTCCTTTACAACAAAAGTAAAACTAGAATGTACACGAGATACAAACTTCGTTTGGAGACTAAGGTGTCCCTCTTTGTTGACGACGTGTTCTTGAAGTCCACAAAGAGTCCACAACCCTTGATCTCTCTTGGAGAGGATCTCCCCGGAACCGGCGGCGGCAAGATGGATGGCGACAAGGTTCACGGGATCGGCGGCGACGACGATGTGCGGCTGTTGTACTTTAGAGATCCAAACTTCGTAGCAAAGCTAGCTAGGTCTACCAACGGTCACACTAGGATCAATCGTCTCGATCGATTCGGATGGGGAAGGTTTTCCCGATCTACAAATCGAGAGACAAGGGATCTCCGGTTAGACTCGTGAGACGCTGAGCTTAGCTAGGCTTCTGCCGCAGGAGGATCTAGGCGAAACCACGATCTACCGGCGAACAACTTGGCGCGAGCGGCGGTGGCGGCGGCGGAGCGGAAACGGCGATCTAGGTCACGTCGCGGCTCGCATATTTCGGTTTCGCTTCGCTGTCATACTATTCAAAAATACCCGTGTATTTATACACTGTAGACACTTACAATGTGACCATTGTGGGTCCCACACGTAGAACCCTGAAATCCGGTTCAAACTAGTCCAGCGGCAGAATCCGGTCCAGCAGCATCCCGAGAAATCGCCAAGTAAAATTCGTCAAGAATCGCAAGTGATTCTCGACGAATCGGCGAGAATCAGTTAGTGATTCTCGACGATTCGTCGAGAATCACTAGTGATTCTCGACGAATCACTTGTTGATTCTCAACGAATATAACTTGGTATTCATGATCTGCTCAATGATGGGTTCGGCGAGAATCACTAGTGATTCTCGTCGAATCTTACTTGGCACCGTTTTGAGGTAGCCGATAGAGTCGGCGAGAATCACTAATGATTCTCAACGATTCGGCGAGAATCACTAGTGATTCTCGCCGATTCGTCGAGAATCACTTGGTGATTCTCGTCGAATTGTACTTAGACGAATTTTCGTCTTTCCACCCAAGAGTTGCTCCTTGACCCATCCTTGCTCCTTGTCTGCTCTTGTATAAACACGGCTCTGTACTTGAAAGTAAGTGCACTCCAATAGAGAGAGTACACGTAGGACAACACACTGATCTGCTCAACGAGGGATTACGTCGTGCAGACCCGTGTATATTGACCTACTGCACCCTGACATTGGTGGGCACTTAGCGTGGAATAACTGCAAGCACAACTTAAGAGGTTTCATCAAATACATTGTGAATTCATCTTAGCTTGACAGGTGGCTTCCTCAAATCCAGGTGATTGTGGATACAATACCCAACAATCTCCCCCTATTTAACGAAGCCAAGACCCTACTAGCTAAGATGAATAACACCAATCAAATAATAAAAACAGCATTCAGAATTTAAACATACATCACAAGAAAATATAAGCAAACAGATCAAGACTTGAGTCATTCACAAATTCAAATATATATACAAATATATATATATATATTCTCAGAATTGTTCATATAATGACAATAAGCATTAAATGTTCTTAAGAGAGAATGACAAGCTATAAATTGTTGACTATTTTTCCTTAGCTAAGTCATCCTTGAGTTTTTGCGCCAAATACTTCTTCCTTTGCCTCTCCATATACTCTTTAGGCTTCGGATAATATCTGGGAGGAGGAACTTTATCTGCATCCGTGTTGTTTCTGAAGAATATGTTTCGTTTCGCTTCATACGTCTTGTGCATTTCCCACTCATACTGGCTGTATACTTCGTTTCGATTGAGTTCTCCTTTTTCTTGTAGCCAGAAGGTGTCCAAGATGATGTTCTTTGAAACTGGACTCCACTTTTCGTTTCGTACTTCCTCCTCACTCATTCTGATTCTCTTCTCAGCTAGTGTCTCCTTGGAGGTCCCTTCCTGAGCTTTTCTCTTGCCCCTGGCTTTTGCTAGGGCCTCTTGGTCAAACATGCTCCTCAGTTTAGCTTTGGAAATAGCCCTAGCATCAGCTCACTTATGGGAACATCTGCAGCACTTGCACTTATTCCCTCAGCAGCACTTACTCCCTCAGCGGCCGTAGAAGTCTCAGGAGCATGAATACCCGCAGGATTTTCAGGCAACACGATGCCTAACGCCTGTTGGAGCATCCACCAGCAGCTGTCATAGACGTATTTGTTTGACTGTTCGAAGTTATTGATCATGACTTCTCGGAGCTCAGCCATCTTAGCTATGTATTCCTTCTCCCCCTTTTTGGATTCAACTGCGATGGAGTTTGCATAGGAGTGCAGTGAGTCATCAATATGCTTGGTAGTCCGGGAGAATTCAGTGACCAAGGCCTGCTGATTTGCGTTGAGAGTTACCATATTACCGTCAAACTTTTGAATGTTGTTTGCGACAACATGAGCATTCTGATTCACTACGGCAAGAGTATCAGTGTTCTTTTTCAATCCAGCCATAAGAAGAGTGACCTCTTGGCCGGCCGCTGTATACTTTTTTTCAAATTTCTTGTCCATCATGTCAAGTTTATGGTTGATCTCCACCATGTTCTTGAGCATGATATTTTCAGACTTCTTAATCCTTTTCAGCATTTTATTTTGAGCTTTTTCAAAAGAGCCTTTAAGCTCATCCACTATACCTTGAATGACACTCATGTTGTGAGTGGCTAGCGCATCTCGTAATGGAAGATCCGGAGGCACTGCTTGGCCTTGCACTTCATCAGATGCACCTGTAGAGCTGGACAGGAGCACAGCCTCTAAGGGAGGAATAGTGGCAGCATCTGTAGATTTCTCGGACTCCCCCTCCACTCGTGCACCAATGTTTTCAGGAATGATTTCAGGTGCGTGCTTGTCAGATGGAGGTTCAATGAGATCCTGAGTCTCCAATGCTTCATGTCCCTCATTGCCGTCTTCCTCTCCGTCATCATCCATGAAATCATCTTCATCAGCATCCTCTTCCAACTCTTTGTCAGCAGTCTCCTGTATAGCAGCTTCGGCTCCTTGATCGTTCCGGTTCAGGGCCTCCTCATGCTCCAGCACAGTTTCACTTTCTTCTTGTATTTCTGCCACAACATCCCTGGCCACCTGGGAGATGTCAGATACTATATCAGTATGAGTGGGTAGAGTCTCCCCCTCAATTCCTGCAGTCAAAGAGTCAGGAATTTCACTGGGGATTGCTGCTGGAGATACTTCCTGTTGTTCTTCCATGGCAGCTTGCCCAATTCGCCTCTCCCATCTGTCAAAAACACTTGAGTCCATTTTCTTTAAGTAGTGTAGAGGAACACCTGTGCACATGTCATACTTGTCTCCATTCAGCTGATTGAGATACAGACTTATGATTCGGCCAAAGCTCGGAGATCGCAGGTTGTCCTTTATCTTCTCAAACAGCAACTCCCCCCAGTTGAACCTTTTTCTGCAGACAATGGCCGCCAGGATCTTGAACATGTCTGCAGAGATATGATCATGAGAGCCTGGCTTGCAGATGAGTACTTTTCCGATTATGTCTGACAGAAGCTTCCCTTCTTCATTCATATCCTTGCGCTTTATTGACTGAGTTCCTCGTGGGACACCACAAAATAGGAGAGTCCTGCTCTTGTCTTCTTCCTCAAGATAGTCCTCGTGCTCCGAGCTAGAGAGTTGCAGGAAGCGGGTCAGCTTGCTGGCAGACATATTGACCTTTGCCCCAGCCACCTTGCTTTTGATTAGAGAGTCGTCATTCCGGAGTCTTGCGGTAACGAAGAACTCCAGCACCTCTTTGTCCAAGATTTTGCACGGGTGCTCCAGGACGAATGAGAGCCCAGCCTCTTCCATCATCAGAATGATGTTTCTGAATTCGTCAGAGGCGTGAGAGAACCCAGTTCGAACTAGCTCGCAACCAGTGACCAACCCAGCGGTTGTCCTTGGAGCCATTGCAGATCTAGGGAGAGAAGCCCTACTCTGCGCTTAATCAAAAATCAAAAAGGAAGCGACACTAGTGATCAAGTCCAAGTAAGGGTGAGGGGGGGTTACCTAAAGGTGTAGACGGTGAGTTAGTGCGATGAAGACGAGAGACACCCGATGAGTGCACGCGGAGAAATTCCTGGAAGCAAGAATCGAAAAAGGAAGAGGTCCAAGAGCAAGGTGAGCGTCCTGCGGGAAACTTGCGGTGAGAAGCGATGAAAGGGGAAGACGATTAGGGGAGACTCCAGCGGGATTCGGCGGAAGACCTTCGATGGAGACCGGTTCGGCGAGAGTCTTGCGGGAGTCGGCGAGTTTCCGGCGGAGGAGTCGATTCGGCGAGCTTCCCTTCCGGTGAGTTTCCCCTGCGGAGAGAGTTGGCGAGTTTTCCTGCGGGCTTCGGCGAGTCGGTGGGAATGGGAAGAGTCGGCGGAAGAAATCTTGCGGGATTCCTGCAGAATGTGAAGAGTCGGCGGGAATGGGATTCTTCTTCAGCGTTTCGGCGAGTATTCTGCGGTAAGTTTCCCGTGGAAATGAAAAGTCGGCGGAATTCCTTGCGTTAACGACATGTTTTAATCAAGGGTTTAACAAGTTATAACGGAATCCCTTTGCTAAAAATCGGTGGGAATTTGTCTAAGTTGAAATCGAAGGGTTTCTTTAATAGGAATCTTCAGGTTAAGAGGCATGCAGCATTTTCGAATTATTCTGATGTCAAGTCAATTTAGACATTATAAATATATATATATCTTAAAGCCAATATATCTTAAAGCCAGTCTATTTGGGTTTGAACGGGGCTTTTCCAAACACTTCTTGACGTCAATTGTGAGTTGTCGAGATTTGCAATGACATACCTTCGTTAAATCTTTATTGATGTATAAAAGGTTTATATGTATCGTGTTAACCTATCCTTGGGTGTGCACTCATACATGTGTATATATGTATATATAAATATATATGTATGTATGTCAATACAACATGACTCAAGTATATGAGCTGAACAGACATACCTGGGATTATGTGAGTTATCATTTCGTTCCTCAGATAAAACATATTAGGAACTCAATGTGAGTATGCTCAAGTAGATATCACATCTGTTATTCCAGACGCTTGTTCCAATTTAGTCTTGAGCCACCTACTGTCTAGTTCCCATCATATTTAAGGGAATCTAGACTACCCTGCAAGAAAGAATTACTTTACCTTAGGAACCCAAATCATATTGGGTCCTAGGTTCCTGTTAGCATAAGCACTCGACTGCCTTCCTTCAGAAAACCTGTCAGGAAGACTACCTCTGCCCAGAAAATGTGAATATGCCCTTGCCCGTGACACAAGGGGTTGTGCCAACAGTCGATGGCAAAGTGTCCCACTTTGCCACAGCACCAACACGGGTGAATGTTGTATCGCCGTTTCTGACCTGATCTAGTGACTGAGGTAGTCACGGTCCCAGGTCTAAACGGGATAGGGCATGTCCTCCTCACAAAATTTCCTCTTCCACCGTGACACGTGGAAGGGTGGAAGGAATGCATGTTGCGAGTGTCATGAGGCCGGGGAGGTGGTGCCTTCCTTTCAGGCATCCCCCTTCCAGAGGCCCCATGAAAACTTACACCATGACATCTAACCTCCCTATCCTGTGTCCTCGGGTGGTGAGAAATGTTCTGTGAGCTGGGACATGCAGATTCACACTGAGTTGAGGCAGTGGCAGTGAATACAAAGGGCTCAGAATGAGCCTTAGGTATTCTCTCATGGGTGGCCACGACGGCCCTTGCACTATGGGTGTCTCCACATGGGGACAGATCACCCTTGCAGTGACCACGACTATTCCTGTGGTCATACCTGAAGGCATGATGAGTTGCCTTCCTGCTTGGAGTGGGGGGTCGGAATACCGTTTCCCCATTTCTCCACGAATTGATAATCCAGGAGATCCACCCGTTTTCTTGCTTTCTCTTTATAGCATCAACTTTGGAAAAGTTTGATACTATCCTTTTCTCATTCTCTAGACTACTCTCTAGAGCTGAGATCTTAGAGTCCTTGACCTTGTTGGACGCCAATTGGAGAACCAACAAGATCTTCTGTCGAGCAATCTCTTGAGCTTGCTCCTCAGCAAGTAGGTTGCTTTTCTGAAGGGCTCTCTTCAGGGAATCAGAATCTTCTGAAGGAAAGCAGTTCCTTTCTTCAGAAACTTCAAGAGATATGGGGCAGGATGAAGAAGTTACCTGCTCTTCTGTGTTATTGTCATTAGAGCCAGTGACCATTGTTTCATCCTCATCAGAGCTGCTTTCCTCACTGGCCTCTTCAATCTCTGACACAGACACTGGAGCTCTGATGTTGTCCGAGATATCCATGCCTTCATCTTCAGAGGTGAGGACCCCCACATAGGCTTCATCCTCTGGTTGACAGCAGATTCCAGCTTTCTCTGACCCCCCCATCAACTCTGAGATCATCACCCACATAGATTTAGCCGTCCTGCATTTTTCCAATCTAGAGCGAGAAGCTCCAGACCAGATATCCAAGATAATTTGACGAATCCTCTTGTCCAAGTTAAATAGTGACAGTTCCGTCTCTGACATCTCTGCAATGCACTTGGGCACTTCGATATTCTTTCCAGAGAAGGAGGTCTTCATAGGAATAAAAGGACCCTCTTTCAGGATGAAAGATGCTCGAGGATCGATGGCCTCCAAGTGATATGACACCCTCATCCTCCAGACGGGATAATACTCTTTTGTACATACGGGAAGTCTTAGTGGCGATATCTCATAATCCAGCTCCATGCTTCTGACACCGGTGGCAGGATACTACTCAAGGTGTTAACCTTGTTGATGAGCAACCTCCCTCTGATACCACTTGAAAGTCCACCTAGTGTCAACTAGCTTCACCTATGGGGGGGGGGGGGGAATAGGTGATGTGCAGCGTTTTTGCGGAATTTAAGATTGTACCTGCACAATAAAAATAAACAGCACAGCACACAGAATACACATGCAATTTATAGTGGTTCTCCGACTTGGGTACATCCACTTTCCCCCTTCGACCTATCTCCCAACAAGGGACGACTCGGTCACTTCTCCAACAGGATTGAAATCCAATCCTTGCACTATCGGAAGGAAGCCTTCTACACGTAGGAGTCAACACTCCCACAAACCGGGTTGCACCCAACCCTTACAACACGGAACAAACGTTCCTTTACAACCAAAGTAAAACTAGAATGTACACGAGATACAAACTTCGTTTGGAGACTAAGGTGTCCTTCTTTGTTGACGACGTGTTCTTGAAGTCCACAAAGAGTCCACAACCCTTGATCTCTCTTAGAGAGGATCTCCCCGGAACCGGCGGCGGCAAGATGGACGGCGGCAAGGTTCACGGGATCGGCGGCGACGACGATGTGCGGCTGCTGTACTTTAGAGATCCAAACTTCGTAGCGAAGCTAGCTAGGTCTACCAACGGTCACACTAGGATCAATCATCTCGATCGATTCGGATGGGGAAGGTTTTCCCGATCTACAAATCGAGAGACAAGGGATCTCCGGTTAGACTCGTGAGACGCTGAGCTTAGCTAGGCTTCTATCGCATGAGGATCTAGGCGAAACCACGATCTACCGGCGAACAACTTGGCGCGAGCGGCGGTGGCGGCGGCGGAGCGGAAACGGCGATCTAGGTCACGTCGCGGCTTGCGTATTTCGGTTTCGCTTCACTGTCATACTGTTCAAAAATACCCGTGTATTTATACACTGTAGACACTTACAATGTGACCGTTGTGGGTCCCACACGTAGAACCCCGAAATCCGGTTCAAACTAGTCCAGCGGCAGAATCCGGTCCAGCAGCATCCCGAGAAATTGCCAAGTAAAATTCGTCGAGAATCGCAGGTGATTCTCGACGAATCGGCGAGAATCAGTTAGTGATTCTCGACGATTCGTCGAGAATCACTAGTGATTCTCGACGAATCACTTGTTGATTCTCAACGAATATAACTTGGTATTCATGATCTGCTCAATGATGGGTTCGGCGAGAATCACTAGTGATTCTCGTCGAATCTTACTTGGCACCGTTTTGAGGTAGCCGGATAGAGTCGGCGAGAATCACTAGTGATTCTCGACGATTCGGCGAGAATCACTTGGTGATTCTCGTCGAATTGTACTGAGACGAATTTTCGTCTTTCCACCCAAGAGTTGCTCCTTGACCCATCCTTGCTCCTTGTCTGCTCTTGTATAAACATGGCTCTGTACTTGAAAGTAAGTGCACTCCAATAGAGAGAGTACACGTAGGCCAACACACTGATCTGCTCAACGAGGGATTACGTCGTGCAGACCCGTGTATATTGACCTACTGCACCCTGACATTGGTGGGCACTTAGCGTGGAATAACTGCAAGCACAACTTAAGAGGTTTCATCAAATACATTGTGAATTCATCTTAGCTTGACAGGTGGCTTCCTCAAATCCAGGTGATTGTGGATACAATACCCAACAAAGGATAATCTTCACATTGAAAACAGATTGGTCTGTTATTGTCTTTGATAAGATTAAAGAAAGTATGAAGAAACCCAATTTGGGTAGGATCTTAAGTCTATACTTGGCTGGTAGTATACCAGAAGTTATGAGTCACGCTGCAGGCAGTAAAATCAATCATATGAGGAAAATGGACATGAGACTCTTCTCCAGATGGGATAGGGTTTTATCCAAGGAAATGCCCACACCAGAGAAAATTACTCCCCAAAAGAAGAAGAAGAAGACTGCCCCAGTGGCTCAGGATTCCTCTAGCAGCTCTGGTAGTGAAGAGCAAGTTTTCTTTACTCCTGATGAGGATGTAGAAGGAAATGCTGGGAAGTCTCCAGCTCAACTAGATGCTACAGAGAGGTAGGGGGAGCTACCATCAGCTAGCCCCATACACCAGGATCAAATCCAGGGGGAGCCTCTAGTGGTGGAAGAGTCAACTCCTCTTGAGAGTGAGCAAGCAACACACACTATCCTTGAGGTAATTTCAGAAATCAATCAATTAGATTTCCTTATTGAGAGTGAAGTTATAATTGACAACTTATCTGATGTTAATCAGCAATCTCAGATTGATAGTCAACCCCCAGATGTTGTCATGAAGGACACATCTGTTACAGTTCAAGTAGTATCTGATCCAGTGGTATATGAGCCAAGAGTTTCTCCAGCCCATTCTCCACAAAATATACAATGGAAGATCTTTTCCTCAATCTGGATCAAACAGAATTTGACAAGGAAAGTACTGCTGCTGAGGGGGAGAAGTCCCAAGTTGAGGGGGAGCAGGTCATACTTGATGAAGAACCTGCAAGGCAAGAACCTGAGAAGCCCAAGGAAGTTGAGAAGCTACCAAGGGAGAGGGTAGATATTGCAAGTACATCAGCATCTGAAGATGAGGAAGCTGTCAGAGCAAAGAAAAGGAAATTCCAAGTTTTCAAGAGGAGCCAGACTTATAAGAAATCTCTACAAACTATAGCACCACAGCCAGCACTACAGCTAACTCCATCAGTAGATTACAGTGCTCTGATGGTTGCTATGCAAATCAAGCTTGATGAGCAGAGACAAGCACTTGAAAAGTATGTAGATGAAGGGCAAAAATCACTACAATTTGATCTGGCCCAGGACATAAAGTCCATAAGATTTGAGATGAATCTCAATAAGAAGGAGATGACTGACTGCTTCCACAAGGGAGGGAATGCAGTGGTTTACTTGGCTACACATCAAGAGAAAATCAAAGCTCAAGTGGATGACATTGTACTGAAGTAAGGGTATGTTCTTGAAAACCAGATCAGGATGAATGACAACTTAACAGCTTCACACAATGCCATTATCACAGAGATGAAGAACATAGCTACTGGACTAACTACTTCTAATGCTACTGCTAAGGAAGAGTTTGATAAAGCCTTGCAAAAGAGTTTATCTGATGTTACATCTGCTATTCAAGACTCTCAGAAGTTGATAACTGAAAAGCTCCAAAGGTTGAAACCTTTCTTTAAAGATGGAGTAAACTATTTGGATAACCAAATAAGATTTCAGAAGGATGATCTAAGAGATCACATGGAAAGAGAAGTCATAAAGGGGGAGAGGCTGTTAGTCAAAGCCAGCTCTGATCATGCTGAGTGGATTTCTAATTCTATCAGAGCTACTCTTGGTTATCCTCCTTTGTGTGATGATGACAATGTAGCAGAATCTGGGTTTCACCCTGCATATCTTGGAGGTGAGCAACCTGAAGTAGCCCAAGTAATCTATCCTCCACCAGATTTTGATATGATACAAGCAGATGTACATTCAATGTACATCCCACCTGAGGGTCAGCAAAATATCATCATAGAGAAGGTGGTTCAGGCAGTATCTGAGGCTTTACAGGAAGCTATACTGAAGGAACAAGTTGAACAAGAAGCTAGATTGTCTAAGAAGAGGTTCAGAGAGCAAGCTGAACAAAGACCAGACTTTGAGCAGTGGAGCCCCACTTCAAGAAACATTATCTTAACTGCATGGAAGGCTGCCAAAGATAATGTGCAAGACAGAAACAAGTGGTTTTCTGAACTAGAATGGAGGAAGCATGAGACAAGGCAAGAAGCCATAGTGCAATATAGAAGGAAGGCCAAGATGGGAAAGCTACCTCCTACTGCTCAGGAGCCTAGCAAGTACTTTCCCAAGCCTTATCATTATTTTGAGAGGCAAAAGATCAAAGCTGATGAGCTAAAGAAGAAAGAGCTGAAAGGGAAAAAGCCCGCTGATACTAAAGATGCTGAAGCCCCTGTGCAAGCAAAGATAAAGTCTGCGAAGGGCATAGTGATCAAGGAGGCTGAGCAGAAATAGAATTGCATTATCTTAAGTTTACTATGTAATCACTTGTATTAAAACACTTTGTAAACTTTTGAAAAATGAATATGACAAAGCTGTTAGAACAATGTGTTGTGTGATATATTTATTTCATAATTGTTCTGAGATGATATCTGTGTATACATGTTTTGTTTGGTACATGTTTATGTTTGCCATGTTATATAATCCTGCTTTACATCATGCTATGATTTTATTCTGTATGGTGTATATCATTGACTAAGGGTTATGACTTCTCCAAATAGGGGGAGATTGTTGGGTACATTGGTTTAAATGTACCTGATTTGAAGAAGCCTCACCCTACTCAATGATATACATCAAAATGTATTTGATGTGTTTTAAGTTTAGTTGTGCAGGTCAAGTATTTGCAGGGAAAGCAGAAAAGATTCTAAGTCCATGTGTCGACACCCAGTGGGAAAGTGTCGACACTTAAGAAGACTTGTGTCGACACCCAGACAAGCAGTGTCGACACTTGGAGTAGTTGTGTCGACACCAGGGATGCAGAGTCGACACCAGACAGAAAGTGTCGACACAAGGAGCTGTGTCGACACTCAATGAAGAAAAGTGCAGTGAAGCAGTGTCGACACTTAGCAGTTGTGTCGACACCCAGTGAAACTGTGTCTACATCAGAAAGTGTCGACACTTGGAGGCTGTGTCGACACTTGGAGGCTGTGTCGACACTCAGCAAAAGTCAGCAGAGTCTAAGTATAAGTGTCGACACCAAGAGCAATGTGTCGACACACAGCAGAAGAGTCAACACTTGAAGAAAGTGTCGACACAAGAAAGAATGTGTCGACACTCAGCTGAAGACTCAACACTTGAAGAAAGTGTCGACACAAGGAGCTGTGTCGACACTTAGCAAAGTTCAACAAAATTCTAAGTACTAGTATCGACACAAAGGAGATGTGTCGACACTCAGCCAAAGTCTCAACAGATGAAGAATGTGTCGACACAAGGAAGCAGTGTCGACACTCAGCAAGTATCAACATAGAAGGCATGTGTCGACACCAAGAAGATGTGTCGACACTTAACAAGTTCAACACATGAAGATGTGTCGACACAAAGGTGTTGTGTCGACACTTACAAGAATTCAACTAAGTGCTGAAGAATAAGGACTTGTGTCGACACTCAATATCAGTGTCGACACATGATGAAGAAGCTGTGTCGAGAAGTCAATTCTACAACACAAGGAGTTGTGTCGACACCTTGAAGGCTAGTGTCGACACTTAGTCAACTTGTGTCGACACTTGGTCTATAAGTGTCGACACTTAAAGACAGATTGTCTCGACACTTACAGACAGTTACAGTTATTTCAAGAACTGACTGGATGACTTGACAACTGCCATTCCAGCCGGTCTACTGCACCTGTCAGAGTTGTCAGAAATCAGTTAGGAACCGGACCAGCCGGTTACCATGAAGAAGGCCTATAAATAGGCTTATACTGTCTACAGAAAGAGATGATCAAGTAATTGAAAAAGAAAAGAAGATCTAGCTATTAAATGAAGAATCAAGTGGAGATCTAAGTAGTTGGAGAGAGAGAGCTCCATCCAAGAAAACAGCCGTTGGAACCAGGCTGAGAAGAAGGGTTCAAACTTTGTTCTGAATCTTAAGTTGCAGAGATCAAAGATCAGCTGCAGAAGATCAACCCTATTTTGTTCTACATTCAAGAAGCTTTGAAGAAAGCCAAGTCAGTTTGATCTCAGCAGAGTTCTTCCAAGAACTCATCAAGAACCTATCAACTCATCTCTCTTTTCTCTGAGTTGTAGGTATAATCTTTGTATTCATGTTTTCTTGTAAGCCTGTAATTATAAAGGCTGAGTGTAGGGCCTATGTGCCTGAGTGTAGGAGATTCTTATCTCTGAGTGTAGGCATGTTGTGGCTGAGTGTAGGCCCCTTGTGGCTGAGTATAGGCTTTGTGAAGAAGCTGAGTGTAGGTCTTTGGAGAAGACTGAGTTGTAGGGCCTTGGGCCTGAGCTGTAGGAACCTGGTTGAGGTTCTGAGTGTAAGATCTGAGGATCTGAGATAGTGGAGGAGTTTGACCGAATCTAGTACACTACTAGATAGGCGAAGGGGGAAAATGGATGTACCCAAACCTTGGGGAATAACTATAAATCTGTGTGTCTACTGTGTGCATGTGTTATATTGTGATTGCTGATTGATTGCTGTGCAAAAGTAGATATAACTCTGTGAAAATAATCTGAATTCTGCCTAGAAAGTGAAAACGATTTAGTCACCTATTCACCCCCCCCCCCTCTAGGTGATTAGGTACAATATCTTTCACCAATAATGGGTCGTACTTCGCCAGCTTGGAGTTAGAGTACTTCTGCAAATAGCTAGGGACGGATCTCTGATTCACCTCTGCGCATCATCCTCGCAACAACGGACAGCTGGAAGCCGCCAACAATTTGATCATCAACCTTCTCAAGAAGAAAGTCACCAACTTGAAAGGCAATTGGGCAGAGCAGCTCCCCTCGATCCTTTGGGCTCTGAGAACAACTCTGAACTCGGCTATGGCGAAAAACTCCCTTCAAGTTGTCCCACGGGTTTGAGGTGCTCATCCCAGTGGAGTTCGAGGTTCGGAGCCCGACAGTTATAGCAGCTGGAGATGGCAGTGAAGAATGGCGCTTGGAGAATGAAGACCCTCAAAGGCTCTCGCTGGATTTTGTAAAAGAGCTTCATGACTTGGCCTCCATCCACCACGAGGAGATCAAGCGGCGCATGACAAAGAACTTCAAGAAAAATGTCCGCCTAAAGCATTTCCTTGCAGGGGACTTGGTCATGAAAAAGGTGGACGCCGTAGGAATAGGAGCAACAGTTGGCAAGCTGCATCCGAATTGGGAAGGTCCCTTCATCGTCCAAGAAGCCCTGAACACCGGAGGATATTATCTCCAGTATCATGTCGGAGAGCAACTGGGAGGTATTTGGAGCGGGGATGACCTGAAAAGGTTCTATCCCTAGCAGTTCATGATGTATTTTGTTTGTACATGCTTTCACATATATACAATGGAAACTACGTGGCTTTTGTTCATTCTTTTTTCATCTCAATTTTTCTGAGGACTCAAGGTTCTGCTCTAAGATCGATCCGAGAAACCGGCCGTCAGGTTGTTCCCCTTGAATAGCCTAATGTAGATGATGGGACGATGCCTCGGGATATAAGTGTCCTTGTAAGACCGTATGTAACATCCATCAAACAACTAGACCCCTAGGAGTGGTTTTGTCATGACTAGGTCATGACAAAACCCTATAAAGCGCAAGAAGGCCAAGTAAACCTAAGGATGTAGGTGAGACCACTATGGTCTGCAGATAGTAGATTTATGAACCATAGTTTAAGATGATCATGGGGCTTCACCAAGACTTCAATACCCCACCATGGCCTCACCAATCCATTGTAAGGTACATATGAACCCTAAGGGTCCATTGGAGTCGACTCAGGGTGGTCAAGTTGACCTAAAACCACTCTAGACCTAAACTGGGCAAGGTGCCCTAACTAAAGGCAGGGTGCCCTAGTTAAAGCCCAACTAACCCTACCCGAGGTCTTTTTAAACCTAAAGTGGGGTCAATGGGTCACTAAGGACCCATGGAAGGTAGTCAAAGTGGTTAAGTTGACCAAGGTCAACTCTATCCCTAAATGGGTCAAACTAGCATACTTAGGGTCAATTGGGGAACCCCTAGCCAGGTGGACACCACCCATGCCCTACTAACCCTATGGTGCAGTCAAAGTGTCAACAAGGACCCATTGGGGTCAACTTTAGAGGCTAAGTTGACCTAAGTCAACTCTAGCCCCGAAGTGGTCAAAGTGTCCTTAACAAGGGACAAGTGACCTCCAAGGTGCAAAGTCATACCTATCCAACCGTACCTAGGCCTTAGGGGAGATCAATGGGTCACAAAGGATCCATTGGGGGCAACCCAAGAGGTCAAAAAGATAAAAGTCAACCCAAGCCTACTTTGCGTCAACATTTTTTTGTGAATGAAGTTATTCATCCAAACAAAAGTCAACTCAAAAAACATTTTTTTGTGAAAAAACTCTTCTAAAAAAGCTATTCATCCAAACAACGTAAAAATAACGGTGGTAGTGGGAACATAGCTTTTTGCACCACCCTGGCTGCTCCAAACAGAGTACTAAGCTCTGTTTGGCAGAGAAGTTTTGCTCCGATCAGTTTAGACAAAAACCACCACCATAAAACATAGGTTTAGCACGACCTTGGTAGTGTCGGTTACAAAAAAACTAGTTTTGAACATAAAAGTGAATGAAGTTCTTTATGTGAGCGCTTTCACGAGCGATGATTCATAACCAATACGTTTACGGTTGCTACCATCATGCAAAATGGAGCAATCTTTAGTGAAAAGACTTGAGATTGAAGTCATTTTGGTCGGATGGTTTACGAGAGTTTTATTTAATACTTTTTGTTGTCTCCCTATTTCTGCATCCTAGTCCATTAGATGTCGATCCCGACTGCTATACCGATAACCTTACGCTGCCTTCATCCGATTTTTGGAATAGGGATTTTCCCGGCTTCAATAGTTACCTCTTCCTACTTCATCTTCTTCTTCAGCAGAGAAATGATGACTTGCTTCCTTGGAGTTTCTTTACATGAAGCTTCTTCAACAATGATGGCTTTAATAGCTGAGTGTAGAATTTGTAGAAAGTGGCAAAGGTTGTTTTCCAATGAATTATCTTTTCCTTTTTATATCTTCTTCTTTTCTAACGGTCGAAACATTTTAGAATATATCCCATCACAGTATGGATGGAAGGAGATAGGCCTGACATCACTTTCTGCTTTTCCACCTTTTGAAATCCCGCTAGAAAGGTTTTTAAGGGTAGCTAAATACCTTGAGGGGATGAATAGATTTCTTTTGGAATCTTTTAGTTCTTTTGAAGTAAGATCTTGTTGTGTGATTATGTTACTAGGTTAGCTTTCAAGAACACATAAAACACACAGAATTTGTAGTGGTTCCCCGATCTATGGTGCATCCACTTTTCCCCTTCACCTTATAACATCCCTCAGACAACTAGACCCATAGGGTGGTTTGTCATGAATAGGTCATAACAAAACCCTAGGAAACACTAAAGGGTTGGGTGAACATGGGAATTAGGGTGTGAACCACCATGGTCAACAAATAGTAGAATTCCAATTACTAGCTTAGGATTGACCCTAGGGCTTCACCATTACTCCATGACCCCACCACAACATCTCTAACCCATTAGAGGGTCCATTAGAGCCATGGAGACCCATTGGAGTCAACAAAAGAGGCCAAGTTGACCAAGGTCAACCTTAAGCCTAAGAAAATCAACTTATCTCAACTTGGGTCAATTGACCACCTAAGTGTCAAATTGACCTCACCCTTAGTCTCTTGGCTTCATGGGGGACCCAATGGCCCCAAAAACCCCATGTCTGAGTCACCCAAGTGCCTAATTTGGACAAAGTCAACCCATATTTCAATTTGGTCAATTTTGACTAACCTAGCCCAATCCAAGTGGGCTAAGCTCAAACTAGTGTGTCCCATTGGTCTAGAAGGTGGAGAGACACCTTTGGGGCCCACCAATTTCAGACATTTGTGACTAGGAGAGAGAGAATGGGAGTTTCCCCAATTTGAAGGAGAGAGAAAATGTGAGCTTAATGGCCATCATGGCCATGGAGGCTCCATAACCCCCCCCCCCCCCCCCCCCCTTGATGGGGTTTTTACTCCTCTGAGGGAGAGGAACAGTTTCCATGGGGTGGCTGGCCATTGGGGTGTGATGCAGGCCCATGGTTTCGACGGATAAAATTATGCGCTCTTAGATTTGATAATTAAAATAAATATCTAGCGTGCGATTTCTCTAATTAAAACTATCGATTATTCCAGCAATTAATGCCACAATTCTTAACATCAACAACGCAAAGGGACGCTACCCCTTTTATAGATTGAACAGGGGCTAAAGGCCAATGTTATCTCAAGCGAATAAGACCTACCCGATCCAGACAATTAGCAATTCAAATTAAAATTATTCGCTAGCAAGTCACAAAACCAATACGAGAGGATCCAGACAAATTAATGATTCAAAATAAATTCCAAACCAATCGTGAAAAATAATTAATATGAGGGTATAGCAAATCACTTGAACACAAAGGAAATCAAGGCTAAGAAAACTGATTTCTACAAGCGTTCACGAGATCAACTCACTCCAATTTATATGAAAAATATTCGGAAAATTAATGCTTAAAATTTAGATCTTAATTAGCACGATTTCAATATAAATCAGGACAAATTAATAGCCTTCTAATTACATCAATTCTCACAATAATTTAGAAGAAACACACAAAGAGTTGGTTTAGAAATCGTTCCCCAAAATCCCAAGAAAAATCCGTCCACAAGATAAGTGGAGGAGGAGCACAAGACGGTGGTTGAATCTATCTCCACGCGACTCCACAGATCTGCACCGGACGATGAAGACGCGAGCCGTTTTCCTTTACAAAGCCCTAGACGAGGGAGAAACTTGAAGGCCAATATATATGGAAAGATGAGAGAGGAAAGGTGGTGTGAATATTGCCATAGTGGAAGGCGGGGCTAGTCGATTATTATTTTTGATGGAGTTGGGTGCTCGGGTTTTGTGGTGGAGAGGGAGGAAAGACATGGGGTGGCCGGTTTTGCAAGGAGGGGAGGAGCGGTTGGTCGAGAGGTTGATGGAGAAAGAAAGGGCCGAACTTGGAGAGATGGAAAAGGGAGGCCGAAAATAGGGTGGAGGAGGAGGAGGGAAGAGGAGGTGGCCGAACCACTAAGAGGGAGAGAGGGAGGAGACCGGCGGCCAAGAGAGGGGGCAAGAGAAGGTGGGACGAATTTTCTCAAAGAGCGAGAGAGAGAGGATGGGGGAAATTCAAATTTTGAATTCTTGGTTTCAATTTTCATTCTTCTCTACTAATTTCTTCATAAGCATGAGTATATAAAGCCTACACCACTCAATCTCCTCCATTAAAATTCAAATGACATATGATGGTTATAGGAACACATCTTACATATGAAAGGAATTAATTTAAAACAATGCATGAAATAAAAACACAATAATCAAATGTTTGGAAATAAAAAATGCTTAAATTAAAATTGCATAAAAAATAATTTGCCAAAAATAGTAATTGATAAAATATATAATTATAATTATGTAATTTATAAATATATATTTTATTTATTTGCGGCGGTGGACGTCGACCAAAACATGTAGCGGCAGCGGCGTTGGCGAAGAAACGTCGTGGTAGACTCCCATCTTAGTGCTTGCGGCAACAACCGTCTCCAATCCACGAACTCTCTATGATGGGGATCCATGACCGCATCAGCATCGTCGCCATCAATCCTCCCCCACTCAAAATTACTCATCACCGATGAGTGGTCCGTGAGGGGATAACAGTCAGAAGCAGCAGCAACATGGGGCAAATCTGGCACCGCAATCCGTGTCATAGTAGCATGAACATCCCATAGCACTAAGAACCTTTCAGGTGTAGAAAGAGCAAAACTCGAAATTGTGTCAGGAAAAAGAAAATTAACTTGAATCTTACCATCCGGTTCAAGAACCAAGGAGTCCACGTCGAAATTAGAAACGAAAACACTAACACTCCCCAACCCAAGAGAATATTTAGTGGTAGGAAGAAACGACGGAGAAAGCCACTTATGTGGAATAGAGACGTATAATAAAAAGTATGGAAACTTGAAATAAAGTAAAACACCCTGTGCTATATAAAAATTTGAAATAAAAGCATGAAATCCGGCGTTCTTTATAATCATGGATGAGTCGGCGTTCCTACGTATTAATTTATTAACGGAGCTAAAAGGCATCCGCTCGCGGACTGACCAGACTAAACCCAAATCACAAAATCTAGCATCAGACGGTCTCAGAAAGGAGTGTAAGTGCATGCGACATAACTTAAAATGAAACACTAACGTCCTAGATACATGAGGAGAGAATCTATGTGCTACATGACTATACCCAAATGCGGATAATAATGGGGTTAAGTCAGGTCGAACGGGAGCCTTATAATCAGAGATGATTTTAATGAGCTCCAAATTCGCAGTTTTAATTTTATATTTTAAATACTCACACTTGGCATGAAGATATGCCAAGGTGAACCGCTCATCATCAATAATAGAATTGGACGCTCCCGGATGTGAAAGGATGTGCGAGCGATATTCTACTACCCGTATTCGTCGAGGGTGGGTCCTACCGCAGTCAGGTCAACAGAAGTCAATGTTAATAAGTCAAGAAAGAAATCAACATCAACATGCAAGACCTTAGAAGGCCTGGGCGAGTACGGCGAGTTCTTCTCGCATACTCGCCAGGTAGGCGACTAGGCGAGATACTCGCCCTGCCCGTGCGAGTTTCTTCGGAAGTCGCCTGGTCGCCGGGGGGTGGGCTATAAATATGACCCCCCTCCTCCTTGGATTTGCCTAAAAAAGAACCCCAGCGGTACGCGTTGAGGCACTGGAAATCCTCGGTAGGATACTCGCGAGCTTCATCTTCGGGATACTAGCCAAGAATTTTGATTCCTTTTCATTAGAGTTCAAGTCGCGACCTTGCGACTTGTCAGCTAGCTTCCCTCGTACCCAGTTAGGCCATCTTTGGTTGAGAAGGGGCTGCTCCTTTCAAGCATCCGGGTACGTGGTGGGACCTTCCTGCCGCAACATCTGGGGTCATGTTTGACCGGATGCTTCATCCTAGTCACCCTAGCCGTATGATCTAGCTTCTGAGCCGGAAGCCTTAGGCGGCATTGGTCCAAATTTTGAGGTTAGGATTTTTCCTGGCTTCAATACTTGCTTGCGGTGAGCTTGGATCACAGCCAAGAGGAAAGTTTAGAGGTTGAGTGAGATGGCCAATGGTGGCGAGCAAGGAGAGTTGGTCTGCAATTCTGCAGGAGGAGGAGACGCCACGCGAGGTGGCGAGTTTGTGACGGTTGCTGCTTTTGAGGAGTTTGCGAAGAGGATCGAGAAGACCATCCTCGCCGAGTTTGCTCATCGCCCTGATGTCACGGTGACTCTCCCCGTCGCCTGAAACCGCTGGAAGAGGAAGCGCCGCCGAGGCGAGCTGGGAAGGAGCCCGCTTGGGCACGGGAGGAGCGATCGATGTGGTCGCGACATTATCCGGCTGGCAGCCAAGTGGTCCGCTTTCGTGATCCAATGTCGTCGGCAAGATGCAGAGATACTAGGCACTATAGCGAGTATGACGTCTCCAGCGAGAATGAAACTCGCCACCGCTAGGGAGGGAGGAGCCCCTTTTGTGACGAGATCCTTGCCGCCCCAGTTCCTGAAGGGTTCAGAGAGCCCGTTCTCACCTACTACTCCGGCAGAGATGATCCTGTCCGACATCTACAGTGGTTTGAAGACGTCGTCTCCATCCGCAACATGTCCGACGCCTTCAAATGCCGGTTCTTATCCATCACCCTTAAGGGCAATGCAAGAGATTGGTTCCATCAACTGCCAGCAGGGTCCGTATACTACTTCTCAGCCCCGCGTCAGGGCCTTATGGCGAGGTTCGCGACATCAAAGAAGAGGAAGAAGGAAGCAAAGACTCTCTTCAAAGTCACCCAAGGGCAGCACGAGAGCTTGGGTCATTACATCGATCGCTTTCCAGAGGACATTTTGGAGGTAGAGGAAGTGGACAGCTTTACTCTAATGGTGGCCCTGAAGTTCGGGTTGAAGCAGGGACTATTTAGTATGGAGATGGGGTCTAATCCCCCGAGATCTTTTGAAGATACTATAGAGAAAGCGAACACTTTTGTTCGGGGAGAGGAGAAGAACAAGGATTTCCTGGCAAGTCTAAATGGGGAAGATACGACAGACAGGGGAAAAGCCGGACCTTCGGGGTAGAAGACAAGGAGGACTCCGGAAAGGCGGGAGGAGAGGAAAGAAGGAAGAGACAAGGAGAGAGGATAGGAGGAAGAGAGAAGAAACCAAGAGGGTTGATGAGAGGAGGAAGGAGAGGCCTCGAAGATAGGAGGAGAGGAGCCAGCAGAGCCCCAGGCAGGAGGAAGGGGGGAAAGGTGATTCCAGTATCCCGAGAATCGCCCCCAGTTGAGACCACCAGCAAGGCAGCACTACCAGGAGGAGAGGAAGAATGGTAACCGGCAGGAGGGAGGCCGAGGAGGAGGAAGAAGGGAGACGATGGCCATCGCTCGCCAAGAGAACAAACGACGCATTAGGGAGCAGCGGTCGATGCGTCAGGAGGCGGAGATTCTCCTCTACTGCGATATCCATCGATTCAACGGGCACGAGACCTTAGATTGAGCTGAGTTCTGGGAAGTAAGGAGGAGGTTGGAAACAGGAGCAGCGGAAAGAGAGCAGCAGAGGCAGAAGGCCCTGTTAGGGCTGGTGGCATTTCAAGCTCTAGTAAGGAGGAGGAATGACGACCGCTTCGACCTAGGAGGTCGTGGATAAGTGATACATGGCATAGGAGGTGGGCATGTAGGAGTGATTAATGGAGGTGCCGGACCCGGAGCTTCCCTCAAGGGGAGTCTCCACCAGATCTATCGGAATAACATCGCCTCGACGTCAAAGACCCCGCCGCCGTTGGAGGAGATCACCATCTCTGAGGAAGATTTGTTGGGGAACGAGAAACCGTTCCACGATGCCTTAGTCATTCAAGCCGGCATCGAAGACTTCACCGTCGACCGAGTCCTCACAGACAACGGTAGCTCGGTGAATGTCATTTTTAAGAGAACCTTCGTTGGGCTTCAGGTGGAAGCATCCTGGGTCCAGGCTGCAGATGGACCGCACTTCTCCTTCTCAGGTGAGAAGGAAGAGGTGGAGGGAGCTGTGGAATTGCTGGTTACACTTGGCGGGACGTTTGTCCGATGCCGCTTCATCATCATCGACGCACCGAGCGGATACAATTCCATCTTCAGACGACCCCGCATCAAGTACTTCAGGGCCGTTCTGTCATCTTATCACCAGTGCCTGATGTACTGCCGTGGATATGTTCAGATCAGGATCAGGGGAGATCCCAAGGCCTTCAGGGAATGCTACCTGAATGTCGTCAGCACCATCAGCTGGATAGGTGACGTAGATAAGTTGGAGGAGCTACTGGAGAAGGAGAAGGGACTGTGTGCTGCTGAAGAGGTGGAGGAGATAGAAGTGACCTCTCGAGGAGGAGAGCCGGGATTGCTGAAGGTTGGAGGATCATTGCCACTTGAAGGGAAGATCTAGATGGCCACTTGCCTGCAAGACAACGTCGACTTCTTTGCATGGAGCGCCGCCGATATGCCAGGGGTGGACACCGATGTTGCCTGTCATCGCCTCAACCTGGATCCCGCAGTGGCTACTGTTCCTCAGAAGCAGGGGAAGAGCACCGCCATGCTGGCTGAACCGATCAGGGAGGAGGTAGAGAAACTGTTGGAGGCGGGTTTTGTCTCGGAGATCCAGTATCCAGGCTGGGTCTCCAATATTGTAATGGTGAAGAAGCTCAGAGGGGGCTAGCGTCTATGTATTGACTTTTACATGTTTAATAAAGCTTTCCCGAAGGATTGCTACCCTTGCCTCAAATCGACACGCTGGTTGATTCCGCCATCGGGTTTCCTGTGATGAGTTTTATTGATGCTTTTTCAGGGTATCACCAGATCCGGATGCATCCCCCCGACTGCCGGGATGTCTCCTTCATAACCAGCAATGGCTGCTATAGGTAAAAGATGATGCCCTTCGGGCTCAAGAATGTAGGCGCAACTTACCAAAGGATGATGGATCAAATCTTCAAGGAGCAGAAGGGGCGGAACTTGGAGGTTTATGTGGATGATCTCCTCGTCAAGAGTAAGAGTGTTGTGGAGCACATAACTAATCTGGTGGAGATTTTCGCTGCACTGCAGAAGTATAAGATGCGACTCAACCCAACCAAGTGCATTTTCTGTGCAGGAAGGGGGAAGTTCTTAGGTCACCTCTTCACTCCCAGGGGGTGGAACCTAATCCAGACAAGGTGAAGGCCATTTTGGAGATTGTGTCACCAAGGGATCCCAAGGAGGTTCAAAGGCTGACTGGAAGGCTGGCAGGCCTCAGTCATTCTTGTCCAAGGAAGGGGAGAAGTGCTCTCCATTCTTCAAGACAGTTCGGGGGAATCAGAAGTTCGAGTGGACTACGGAATGTGAGTAGGCATTTGGAAAGCGCAAACAACAGATAACCCAAGCTCCTCTCCTCCAAGGCCCGCGGGGTAACGAAGATCTCTTTATTTATCTAAGAGTCGGGGCAGAGGCGTTCAGCTCGGTTTTGGTCCGAGAGGAAGGCAAGAAGCAGCTCCCTATCTACTATATTAGTAGAGTGCTGCAGCAGGCAGAAGCGAGATACCCTATTCTTGAGAAGCTAGTGTTTGCTTAGGTAGTTTCGGCTCGGAGGCTCCATCCGTATTTCTAATCTCACACAATCAGGGTCGTCTCTGTTCATCCTCTACGGAGTATCTTGGATGGAGTGGAGCACTGTAGCAGGCTGGCAAATTCGGCAGTGGAGCTTAGCGAGTTCGGTATTTATTACACTCCAAGGGTGGCAATCAAGGCGCATGTGGTGGCAGATTTCCTTGCCGACTTCTCAGCCGAAGTGGAAGGAGAGGAATGCTTTTCTAGCACAGTTTCCTGGAAGATGTTTGTGTATGGGGCTTTAGGAATATATTTTGTGGGAGCCGGAGTCGTGCTTGTAAGTCCTCAGGGAACCAGGATCGAGCAAGCGGTCGAGATTCTCTTACCAGTTACTAATAATCATGCGGAGTACGAAGCCATGGTGGCCGACTTGCATCTCTCCAAGGAGTTGGCAATTCGAGATATCAGGGCCTTCATCAACTCGAAGGTAGTTGCATCCTAGATCAGAGGCTAGTTCGTGGTGAATGATCCGATTCTGCAGAGATACTTGATCAAAGTGAAAGGTCTGATCGGGGGGTTTCAATCTTTCTTCGTTGAGCATGTATCCCGAGAAGGGAATTTAAAAGTTGACTATCTTGCCAAGTACGATCCCCGGGCTGGGGGGATCGTGACTGAACTGTTCCGACCATCCATCGAAGAAGGTGAGATGATGGAGATCGAGCAGAGAGCATCCTGGAGGGATCCATTGCTTCCTTCTTAACAACATCCCGGATTCCTGCCGACGAGGGGGATCAGAGGAAGTTCTGTTACAAAGCTTCATACTAAGTACTCCAGGAAGGAGAGCTATATTCGCAAAACCATCTCAGGCCCTCTGGCCCGCTGTTTGTCGGAGATTGAAGTCCCTTGTTTTCTTGAGGAGATTCAATTAAGAGAGTGTGGTAGTCATTAAGGGACTCGCACTCTAGAACAAAGAATTTTAAGGCATGGGTATTTATGGCCCACCATTCGGAAAGATGCAGAATCCTTTTCCAAAAAATGTCTCCAATGCCAGCTCTTCGCACCTCTTCAACAACAGCCAGCTCAACACCTTCGCTCGATCACCGCTCCATGGCCCTTCGCCATCTGGTGATGGACTTGATTAGCCCCTTTCCTCAGTCCAGTGGACAGAGAAAGTTCATCCTTGTCATGATCGACCACTTCTCAAAGTGGATCGAGGCAAAGGCTCTAGCCAAGACCACTTCGCAGATTATAAAGAATTTCATTTGGGGATAAATCACATGTAGGTTTGGGATTCCTCTCGTCATCGTCACCAACAATGGTCTGTACTTCGCCAGCTTGGAGTTAGAGGACTCCTGCAAACAGCTAGGGATGGATCTTTGATTCGCCTCTGTACATCATCCTCACAACAACGGACAGGTGGAAGCCGCCAACAAGTTGATCATCAACATCCTCAAGAAGAAAGTCACCAACTTGAAAGGCAATTGGGCAGAGCAGCTCCCCTCGATCCTTTGGGCTATGAGAACAACACCTAACTCGGCTACGGGGGAAACTCCCTTCAAGTTGTGCCACGGGTCTGAGGTGCTCATCCCAGTGGAGTTCGAGGTTCGGAGCCCGAGAGTCATAGCAGCTGGAGATGGCAGTGAGAAATGACGCTTGGAGAATGAAGACCCTCAAAGGCTCTCGCTGGATTTTGTAGAAGAGCTTCGTGACTTGGTCTCCATCCGCATGGAGGAGATCAAGCGGTGCATGACAAAGCACTTCGACAAAAATGTCCTCCTAAACCATTTCCTTGTAGGGGACTTGGTCATGAAGAAGGTGGACGCCGTATGAAGAGGAGCAACAGTTGGCAAGCTGCATCCGAATTGGGAAGGTCCATTCATTGTCCAAGAAGCCCTAGCCACTGGAGGCTATTATCTCCAGGATCAGGTTGGAGATCAACTGGGAGGTACTTGGAGCGGGGATGACCTAAAAAGGTTCTATCCCTAGCAGTTCATGATGTATTTTGTTTGTACATGCTTTCACATATATACAATGGCAACTACTTGGCTTCTATTCATTCTTTTTTCATCTCAAAGTTTCTAAGGACTCAAGGTTCTGCTCCAAGATCGATCCGAGAAACCAGCCATCAGCTTGTTCCCCTTGGATAGCCCAGTGCGGATGATGGGACGATGCCTCAGGATATAAGCATCCTTGTAAGACCTGACCCCTGCATTGACTGCCGAGATCAGCTCACCCCTTGTATGTTAGCCTAGCTACCCCCGATTGTACCTCTCCTCCGATTGGAGGAACTAGCGAGAACATGTTTGGACTCCAACCTCTTGGATTAGAGGAAGGATCAACCTTACCAAGCTCTCATTTTGGGCAACGGCCCTTCAAATATTTTCAAAGGCAGGATATCCAGCCAAAGAGCATGGATAGGCCCAAGGGAAAATGTTATTCGCGAGTGCATCCTGGAGGACCCTCGAACGAACATAACCATTCGCTCATGCATTTACACACATAGCCAATTGGCAGAGCCAAAAATGATTCTAACGGTTGGATTGGGAAACATGCCGTCGACCTGTTTCTCCTAGATAGTCCAGGGCGGATGATGGGACGATGCCTCGGGATATAAGCATCCTTGTAAGACCGAACCCCTGCATTGACGGCCGAGATCAGCTACCCCCTTGCATGTCGGCCTAGATACCCTAGGTTGCATCACTCCTCCAACTGGAGGAACTATCAAGAAAAGGGTTGGACGCCAACCTCCCAACTCGACATCGCGAGATCATCTCTTTCCTTATAGTTTTTTCATCATCAAAGATATTAATACACTTGATTCATTGCCAATATCTTAAAGCAATAGGAAAAATGACTCCAATGGTGTATCAATTCCTCGAGTGGTAGTGTCATCGTAAGTTCAAGTCCCTGTACGAGCTTCTCTCTTGCATATTGGCCAAGGACCTCCTCGAGTGAGATGAAGTTCCTCGTTGGAGTGATGTCGTAGTCTGAGATCTCTGTACGAGCTCCTCTCCTGCAGACCGACTACTTGCCTCCCCGAGTCGACATACATCACTCTAGTTGAGTGATGAATTGTAAATATACGTATTTTTGGGTATATTAATTTAGTCATTTTCATTTATTTTCGTCATTTTTACTTGTTTTTGTTTAATAAATTGCTCATTTTATTGTAAATATTTTGCTAACTTAATTTATTTTATGTTTAGATAATGGTCAAAAATTGACCCGACACGCCAGTGTCAGCAAAACCAACACGCCTGTGTGATTTCCGATCGACGATCAAAGACTCGGGCTCGACGATTTTCCGTTCGACGATCGTCGATCAAAATGAGATGCCCTTGTCAGCCAACCCGACACGCCCGTGTCATTTCCGATCGACGATCAAAGACTCGCGCTTGACGATCTCCGATCGACGATCAAGACTCGCGCTCGCTGAATTCCGCTCGACGTTCGTCGACACACATGACACGCCAGAGTCACGCCCGTGACCTGGGGCGTGACTTCTCCAGCAAGCTCGATGATTGTCCGCTCGACGATCGGTGACCAACATGACACGCCCGTGGCAGCCAACACGACACGCCCGTGTCCATACCGATCGACGATCAAGGTTTCCAGCTCGATGAATCGCGCTCGACGTTCGTCGACCCACCCTAACACGCCTAGCGTCACGCCCGCGACCTAGGGCATGCCCTTCTCTACCTGGCAGACAAGACGCTGTCAGCGACATTTCGACGAACTCGCGCCCAGTTCTACCTCCCCGACACGCCCATAGTCACGCCCGTGACCTGGGGCGTGACCGTGGCTTGAACGACATGTGTCCATCCCGAAGTCAACTTTGATGTCAAATCTCGCCAACCGCCATCTGAATAGTGCTGACACGCCCGCTGACACTCCCATGTCAGCGGGCGTGTCACATCAAAAATTTATCTAAAAATTCAGAGCTTCTTCTTGTAATCCTATTTTACTTTTTGGGTCATTTTGTATAAGGTGTTATGCTGCTGGGATGAATTCCAAGTCTATGTAAGGGATATTTCTCCCCCTCTCCTTAGCTTTTATTTTTGTGTCTTTGTAACTCGTCCTTTTATTTAATAAAATGTGTTTTTCTTCTCTTATTATGGCCTTGGAATGGATCTATGCACCTCTCCTTTTATGCAGCCTTATTTATTTTTGTTTTAGCTTTATTTTTTCTTATCCTTAAAATGCGTGTGTGAGTGTATGAGTATAGTTTTTTTACTTTAATGTTTTCATTAATTTTACTTAGACTTGTTTATATTAGGTTTTTATAGCTTTATATTTCATTGTTATAAACCCGTAAAACTGATTTCAAAGTGATTTTCATTTCTTTTAACTTAGATTTTTCTTTTTAGGTTGTAAAACTATTTTTTTCTTTTCGCTTTATTTTCACTTTTTGATCATTTTTACGGAGTTATAGGAATGAATATATAGTAGTAATAATTTTTCGAGCATTTCAATTTTTGTTTTAAGCTTTTGGTTCTTTTAATTTTTCGTCTTTTTTATGCATTTCTACCACATTCTAGCGGTAGAAATATAGTCGCTTTAATTGTTCCATAACTTCCATTTTTGCGTTTATTTGCAAAACTTTCTTGCTCGTTTAATTTTTATTTCCACTTTTTATGCATTTGTACCGCATTCTAGCGGTAGAAATGCGGTTGTTTTAATTTTTAGGTAACTTAGTTTTTATTCACTTATGTACGTGTGCACATTTATTTCCGCCTACTCGTTAAGAATTATATGACACATTGTTTTACTTTATTCAAGTAGAGTGCGTGTGTTTTACTTTTCTGCAGTGTGGAGTGTGTTTTACTTTCTGTAGAGTGGGTGCATTTATTTAGTCCTTATCGTTTGAGTAGGACCCGCATTGATTTTCTCCTACTCATTTGAGTAGGATTTGTGTGTGTGCGTATTTAATTTCATGTCGAGAGTGTGTGTGGGTGAGTTTTACTTTATGTAGTGTGTGTGTGTGTGTGTGTGTGTGTGTGTGTGTGTGTGCATTTATATTTTCCTACTCGTTTGAGTAGGACTCGCTTTATTTTCTCCCGCCCACGCATTTGCGTCGGGACTCGCACTTTACTGCTTTCATTTCAGTCCTACTCGTTTGAGTAGGAGTTGCAATTTTCAGCTTTCCTTTACCGCTTTCATTTACTGCTTTCCTTTTCTGCTTTATTGTCTGCTTTTTCTCCCTGTCGTACCCATTCTGATGAGTGGCTAACCGTTCTTAGCCCTCAGTATCGAAGAGTATTGGGACAAAAAAAATAGCTTTAAATAATTAAAAGTCCTTATTTTCTAATTAATTAAAATTACTTAAGGTTTGCCTAGGGTTTACGACGCGTAGGACCACAAATCGATGTGTGGGCCCAATTTCCGTAGTCCATACACTAGCTAGCCGAGAGGTCGTGCGTATGGACCGATCATCCCTTGGTAAAGAGAGTTTCGCACTAACCCTCAAGAGAGGAGGCGGTCCAACTCTACCGGATTGGGTTACCCACCCAATAGCGGGCTTCTTAGGGTAATGCGGGGGTTAAGAGGAATCCTTCGTCGGACTAACGTTCGGTTGAATAGTCTTAGCGTTCAGGTGAGCGATAGCCCTATAGGTAGGTGAGCTCATTTTAGTGGAACCTCCACGACCAAGTCTCTGCCTTAATTGATTTGAAAATTAGGATCTCTGTTTATTCAAAGTTTATTTTAGTTCAATTTCGATTCGATGCGATCGCGCTAAGCTCATCATCGGCTCCCCCTTTAATGCTTTCATTTTCTGTTTTCTGTCTTTCTTTTTTGCTTTTATATATATATAAAAACCCGACAAGTAATTATCGGTAAAATAATAGTTCCCTCCAGGGAAGAGTAGAAATAGTCGAACCGACCCCGATAACAATATGACCTCGATATTCCACCCAGAATATCCTGTACTATATGTGATAGGTGCACTTGCCTCCTTTTGTTAAAACTCGATCACATCTTTTTATATCCAAATAAATACGTGCGCCCCATTTTCTAAATAAAACTAAATCAGCTTTTCTTAAATAAAACTGCCCGGGGCGCCGTGTGAGTTCTCACCAATTTTTGGAGTTTTAACCGCATCAAGTTTTCGGACCCGATGTGAAAACAATCAATCAAGTTTTTGGCGCTGTTGCCGGGGAATTTTTGTGTCGTTATTTTGAACCCTGTAAATCTATTACTTTTACCTGTATATATATATATATAATTTGGCCAACAAAATAATAATAATAATAATAATAATAATAAACTATTAAAAAAACAGACAAAAACAAACAAAAACTAAAAATTTTATATTATTATTATCTATAAAAACACATAAATAAAATGACGTCATTTACGAATAAAAAAAACTAACAAAAAAAACTATAAGTAAAAACTAAAAAAACACAAAAACAAAAAAATCTAAAAACTAAAAAACCAAAAAAAAAATCTAAAAAATCTAAGTTTGATTTTCTGATATAAAATCAAATAAAAAAACAATAAAACTTATAAAAATTTAAAAACTAACAAAAAAACTAAAAACTCTAAAAAAACCATAAAACTTAAAAAAAACCAACCAAAAATATAAAAACTATAAAATCAAAAACATAAAACAAAAACCTAGAAAAAAAACCTAAAAAACCCATAAACACTACAAAACCAACCTAAAAAATAAAAAACCCACTTAAAAACACAAAAAAAGTAATATCTAATAATTTGTATATATTTTGTTTAACTTATTTTAACTTATTTTTTTTATTTATTTTGTTTTATTTTTCTTCGACGCACTTCACTTTTTTGCGCGCTAGGTGATCGCATCTCTGTACACGCTCACAAGCTAAGACGTTAGCTAATCGAGTCACACAAACACTTGCACCCCTACCGCCCACAATCTTTAGGTCGAGTTTATCTTTTTGTTTTTTTTTCCGTTATATTTTTTCTCCTTCTTCTAACATAATGCAGGGTTTCAACCCGGGCCTCCCCGACCTCGCCTAAGAGAAGCTTCTATCCTCTCTTTTATTTTTTGTACATATTTTATTTTATTTTATAAATTATTCGTTCTGCATACTTAGATTGCAACATTGAGGAGAATGTTGGGTTTAAGTATGGGGGTGTTTTCCTATTCTGCATATTTTATATTCTATACTTAGTAAAAAAATAAAAAAAATGCAAAAAAATTTAAATCTCAAAAAAAAAATTTCATTGTTTTTTTATAATAATCAAAACAAAAAAAAAACTTCAAAAAAATTCATAAAACCACAAAATTCAAAAAAAATTATAAATAAAAAAAAATCAAAAATTTATAAAACAAAAATTCAAAAAAAAATTTCTTTTCCTTTGTAAATAGTTTTTGTAAAAAGAAAATTCTCTCTTCCCCCCACCCCTCTATTCTTATTTGCAAATAACAAAACTCGCTTTTTAGCAAGCCCGCGGCGTTCGACTCATCGAACCAACCACCCAAATAAGAGTCTGTTCGCGGGCCGTCTTCGAGTTTTTACTTTTTATATTATTTGAAAACAAAAAAAAATTTCTCTCTTTCCCCACTATCTTTTTTGTAAATAACATTTCTTTCTCTCCTCCTTCTTGTAAATAACTTATACAAATATACTAAAAAATAAAAAAAAATTAGAAAAACCAAAAATCAAAAAAAAAAGAAAAAAAATCAAAAAATCCAAAAAAGATAATAATCAAAACACAAAAAATGATAAAAACTCTAAAAAATCCAAAAACAAATATATGTTTTGTTAATTATGTAACAAAATAAATCGAATATGTCATATCTTAACCCTTTCTGTTTTTTCGAAAATCTTGTTTCGAGTTAATTTATAATCGAATTTTACTTATTCTTTGTTTACTATTCGTTTATTAATTATAGTTCGATAGATTTAAGTGTCTGTGATTAAGTTTTAAAGATTTTTTTGTCTTTTTCTTATAATAGGGAACTATTTTTCACCACCACTTCTAATTTTTATAAATATAAGCTCGTCTTTTATGTTAGAAAATAACAATCATGGATTTTAATTATTTCTACGTTTTGCTATTAGAAACATAGGAATGTTCATTTTAAAAAAGTTGCTCTCAAAACTCTTTTATTAAAATCTAATTTTATTTTTGAAAAAATAAACCCACCTCATTTTTTTTCATGTCTTACTTAGGCATGATTACCCCTATTTCTCCCCTTAAAAGATCTTATGTCAATGAGAATAAGATTTCATTCCGCAAACACAGGCACCCAATATTTAAAAAGATTATATACGGAGTAAGAGGATAAAATTCATTACTCTTACACATATACATTGAGTTATTTATTATTTATGAAGAAAGTAAAAAAAATTATGTTAGTAAAATAAGATTTCATTTTCCTAATTATTCAAAAGAAAAAAATATATAGAGATTCGAGAAAAAATTACCCCGCCTCTAAATTCAAGCCCTCTTCATAAACCACCAAATCACTTATCCTATTTCAATGATTATAGAATTAATTTAAAATTTTTTGAGAGCATAATTTTTAAATTGCATTATTTCTTTTAACTTCTTTTAATCTAAATTTTTTTTTATAATTTCAATCCATCTTTATTATACTAACAAAAATAAATTTTTGCTTTCTATTTATTTTATCTAGAAGTCTTTTTGAAACTCTTTCTCTATTTATAACATTTTCATAAATTAGGATTTAACTCTAGTACCCCGAATATTTATTTTGATCTTTTTTTAATTAATTCAAGTGGTAGCTAAACTTAGGATTTATTTAATTTCTTATAAGTTCATCTCCAACTTTTGCTCTATAATAGCAAAACCTTAAGTATGGGGGTATTTGATGAATTGTAAATAGATGTATTTTTGTCTACAATAATTTAGTCATTTTCATTTATTTTCGTCATTTTTACCTGTTTTTGTTTAATAAATTGCTCTTTTTATTGTAAATATTGTGCTAACTTAATTATTTTATGTTTCAGATAATGGTCAAAAATTGACTTGACACGCCCGTGTCATCAAAAGTGACACGCTCGTGTCATTTCCGGTCGACAATCAAAGACTCGCGCTTAACGATTTTCCATTCGACGATCGTTGATCAGAATGACATGCCCATGTCAGCCAACCCGACACGCCCGTGTCATTTCTGATCGATGATCAAAGACTCGCACTTGACGATCTCGATCAACGATCAAGACTCGCGCTCGATGAATTCCGCTCGACGTTCATCGACACACCCGACACGCCCAGAGTCACGCCCGTGACCTGGGGCGTGACTTCTCCAGCAAGCTCGACGATTGTCCGCTCGATGATCGGCGACCAACATGACATTCCCGTGGCATGCAACACGACATGCCCGTGTCCATCCAGATCGACGATCAAGGCTTCCAGCTCGACGAATCGCGCTCGACGTTCGTCGACTCACCCTAACACGCATAGCGTCACGCCCGTGACCTAGGGCGTGCCCTTCTCCACCTGGCCGACAAGATGCTGTCGAAAACATTTTGACGAACCTGCGCCCAGTTCTACCTCCCCGACACGCCCATAGTCACGCCCGTGACCAGGTGCGTGACCATTGCGTGAATGACACGTGTCCATCCCGAAGTCAACTTTGATGTCAAATCTCGCCAGCTGCCATCTGAATAGTGCTGACACGCCCCCCGACATGCCAATGTCAGAGGGCGTGTCCCATCAAAAATTTCTCTATAAATTCAGAGCTTCTACTTGTAATCATGTTCCACTTTTTTGGCCATTTTGTATAAGGTGTTATGCTGCTAGGATGAATTCCAAGTCTATGTAAGGGATATTTCTCCCCCTCTCCTTAGCTTTTATTTTCGTGTCTTTGTAACTCGTCCTTTTATTTAATAAAATGTGATTTTCTTCTCTTATTATGGCCTTGGAATCGATCTACGCAACTCTCCTTTTATGCAATCTTATTTATTTTTGTTTTAGCTTTATTTTTTCTTATCTTTAAAATACGTGTGTGAGTGTATGAGTATAGTTTTTTTTACTTTAATGTTTTCATTAATTTTACTTAGACTTGTTTAGATTAGGTTTTTATAGCTTTCTCTTTCATTATTATAAACCCGTAAAACTGATTTCAAAGTTATTTTCATTTCTTTTAACATAGATTTTTCTTTTTAGGTTGTAAAACTTTTTCGTTCTTTTCGCTTTATTTTCACTTTTTAATCATTTTTACGGAGTTATAGGAATGAATATATAGTAGTTATAATTTTTCGAGCATTTCAATTTTTGTTTTAAACTTTTGGTCCTTTTAATTTTTCGTCTTCTTTTTATGCATTTCTACCGCATTCTAGCGGTAGAAATGTAGTCGTTTTAATTTTTCCATAACTTCCATTTTTGCATTTATTTGCAAAACTTTATTGCTCGTTTAATTTTTATTTTCACTTTTTATGCATTTCTACTGCATTCTAGCGGTAGAAATGCGGTTGTTTTAATTTTTAGGTAACTTAGTTTTTATTCACTTATGTACGTGTACGCATTTATTTCCGCCTACTCGTTAAGTGTTAAATGGCGCATTGTTTTACGTTATTCAAGTAGAGTACGTGTGTTTTACTTTTCTGCAGTGTGGATTGTGTTTTACTTTCTGTAGACTGGGTGCATTTATTTAGTCCTACTCGTTTGAGTAGGACCAGCATTGATTTTCTCCTACTCATTTGAGTAGGATTTGTGTGCGTGCGTATTTAATTTCATGTCGAGAGTGTGTATGCGTGAGTTTTACTTTATGTAGAGTGTGTGCGTGTATTGCATTTATTTTGGCCTACTCGTTTAAGTAGGACTCGCTTTATTTTCTCCTGCCCACGCATTTGTGCCGGGACTCGCACTTTACTGCTTTCATTTCAGTCCTACTCGTTTGAGTAGGTCTTGCAATTTTCAGCTTTCCTTTACCGCTTTCATTTACTGCTTTCCTTTTCTGCTTTATTTTCTGCTTTTTCTCCCTGCCGTCCCCATTCCAATGAGTGGTCAACCGTTCTTAGCTCTCAGTATCGAAGAGCATTGGGACAGAATAAATAGCTTTAAATAATTAAAGGTCCTTATTTTCTAATTAATTAAAATTACTTAAGGTTTGCCTAGGGTTTACGACGCGTAGGACCACAAATCAATGTGTGGTCCCTATTTTCGTAGTCCATAAGCTAGCTAGCCAAGAGGCCGTGCGTATGGACCGATCACCCCTTCGTAAAGAGAGTTCCGCACTAACCATCGAGATAGGAGGCGCGCCAAATCTACCGGATTGGGTTCCCCACCCAATAGCGGGGTTCTTAGCGTAATGCATGCTTTAAGAGGAATCCTTCGTCGGACTAACATTCGGTCGAATAGACTTAGCATTCAGGTGAGCGATAACCCTATAGCTAGGTGAGCTCATTTTAGTGAACCTCCACGGCCAAGTCTCCGCCTTAATTGATTTGAAAATTAGGATCTCTGTTTATTCAAAGTTTATTTTAGTTCAATTTCGATTCGATGCGGTCGTGCTAAGCTCATCATCGGCTCCCCCTTTAATGCTTTCATTTTCTATTTTCTGTCTTTCTTTTTGCTTTTGTATATATAAAAAATACCAGACAAGTAATTATCGGTAAAATAATAGTCCCCTCCAGGGAAGAGTAGAAATAATCGAACTGACCCCGAGAACAATACGACGTCGATATTCCACCCGGAATATCCTGTACTACACGCGATAGGTGCACTTGCCTCCTTTCGTTAAAACTCGATCACATCTTTTTATATCCAAATAAATACGCGCGCCCCGTTTTCTAAATAAAACCAAATCCGCTTTTTTTCAAATAAAACCGACAGAGGCGCCGCGTGAATTCTCACCAATTTTTGGAGTTTTAACTGCATCAAGTTTTCGGACCCGATGCAAAAATAATCAATCGTTGAGCAAGGCTCCTTAGAGCTGCCGACTCCAACATTTGAAGTCCTCGAGTGGTAGTGTCGATGTAAGTGCAAGTCCCTACACGAGCTCCTGTCCTGCATATTGGCCAAGGACCTTCTCGAGTGAGATCAAGTTCCTCGTTGGAGTGATGTCGTAGTCTGATATCTCTGTACGAGCTCCTCTCCTGCAGACCAACTACTTGCCTCCCCGAGTCGACTTACAGTACTCTAGTTGAGCAAGGCTCCTGAGAGCCGTCGACTCCAACATTTGAAGTCACCGAGTGGTAGTGTCGCTGAAAGTCCAAGTTCCTGCACGAGCCCCTCTCCTGCATATTGGCCAATGACCTCCTCGAGTGAGATCAAGTTCCTCGTTGGATTGATGTCGTCATCCGAGATCTCTGTACGAGCTCCTCTCCTACAGACCGACTACTTGCCTCCCCGAGTCGACTTACACCACTCTAGTTGAGCAAGGCTCCTGATAGCTGTCGACTCCAACATTTGAAGTCCTTGAGTGGTAGTGTCGCTGTAAGTTCAAGACCCTGCACGAGATCCTCTCTTGCATATGACAAAGAACCCCCTTGATTGAGATCAAGTTCCTCGTTGGAGTGATGCCGTAGTTCGAGATCTCTATACGAGCTTCTCTCATGCAAACTGACTACTTGCCACCTTGAGTCGACTGATTCCCACCCCTAGTTGAGCTTGGCTCCTGCTGGGTTTCGACTAATTCCCACCCCTAGTTGAGCTTGACTCCTGCTGGGGGTCGACTGATTCCCACCCCCAGTTGAGTTGGGATCCTGCTGGGTGTCGACTACTCCCAACCATTAACCAAGCTCAGCTCCTCATAGGGTGTCAGCTCTGGTTAAGAGCCCGTCAGAATTAACTCATGAAAAAGAAAATAAATTGTGCAGGTGCAGGAAGGTCATGGCGAGCATTTGAGTAGGTATCGACGAGTATGCGAGCATGACATATCAAATATGTGAGTATGTTATGGCGAGTATATGTGCAAGATGTAGGAGAGTATCGGGATGGAGAGTATCGGGATGCGAGTTGTTATAATGATTACGATCGTATGAGTAATGACTATGCGATTATACACGATATCGACGTGCGAGTAAAGAGTCACGAACACTCATTCTCCCCAAGTCTATGAGCCTAGCGAGCATTATCAGCGAATATACATGAAAGCAGAGAACGACAATGGTAATTCAAACTTGTATAAATATGTATTTCAAAATATTACAAGTTACAAAAGTCGGCGGTTACAAAATTTCTCTAACTACTATGTGCGAGTATGACAAATATCGGCGAGCAACTAGGACTCATCGTCGCCAGTATCAGGCTGATATTCCTCATCTCCAATATCAACTTCCTCCTCTTACTCGTCGCTCTCCTCGCTCTCCTCCTCGCTGCTACCACTGCTGCCGCTACTACTGCTACCGCTGCTGGAGCCCAATGATGGAAAAGCTAGGCGATCTGGCGAGATCGACTCATCGGCAAGCAGCTAGGGGATGAGCTCATCGACCGTGAGCTGCTTCTCCCCCTCTGCAAGCTGGCTGTCAGCCTTAGCCTTGTGAGCATCACGTTCCCCACTGCACGAGCTATCTCTCCGCGGACTGACGATCTCTCCTAAAGGAACTAGTGCCTAATCACCTAGAGGGGGGGGGGGTGAATAGGTGACCTATATCTTTTTAACTTTAAAGGCAGAAATACAGTACAGTAATTGTAATTCTACATATATCACAGCACAGCAACCATACAAGCATACATTCACAGAGTGCACACAGGATTTATAGTGGTTCCCCAAGGTCTGGGTACATCCACTTTCCCCCTTCGCCTATCTAGTAGTCTACTAGATTCGGTCTAACTTCTCCACTTCTCCTCAGATCCTCAGATCTTACAACTCAGAACCCCAAACAGGTTCCTACAACTCAGAGTGATCCCACTCCTACAACTCAGGCACAAAAGCCCTACCACTCAGTCTTCACCAAGACTTACACTCTGAGAATAAAGTCTCCTACAACTCAGGCACTAGGCCCTACCTCAGTCTTCAACAAGACCTACACTCAGAGCACACTGTCTCCTACACTCAGCCTTTATAAAATAGGCTTACAGCTCAGATCCCTTAGGATCCTATAGAAAATTATGTTTACAAAGTTTATAACCACAACTCTGAAAGAGAGAGATGAGTTGACTGGTTTCTTGATGAGTTCTTAGAAGAACTTGGTAGAGATCAACCTCCCTTGGCTTTCTTCAAATCTTCTTGAATTACAACACAGTAGGGTTGTATATCTATGCAGATGATCTTCAATCAACTGCTGTCTTGAGATTCTGATTTCAATCTGAATCTTACTTATCAGCCTGGTTCAGCAGCTAGTCTTCCTAGAAGGAGCTCTCTCTCTCTAACTTCTTAGATCTTCTCTTGAAGGTCTTCTTCTTGTTGTGTTGTCTTTTACTTCATTGATCGATTCTCCATCTGTTGAAGGAATAAGCCTTTATATAAGCTTTCTTCATGGTGACCGGCTGATCCGGTTTCTAACAACCTTCTGATAGCTCTGACAGTAGCAGTTGACCGGTTGAAATGGTAGCTGTCAAGTCATCCAGTCACTTCTTGAAATCTCTGTCACTGTTTGAAAGTGTCGAGACAGATAGTCTTTATGTGTCGATATAAATAGACCAAGTGTCGACACAAGTAGACTAAGTGTCGACACTAGCCTTCATAGTGTCGACACAACTTCTTGTGTTGTTGCAACAGCTTCTCGACACTGCTTCTTCAGAATGTGTCGACACTGATCCTGTGTGTCGACACAAGTCCTTCTTCTTCAATACTTAATTGATTTCTGCTAAGTGTCGACATAAGTCCTTTGTGTCGACACATCTTCTTGTGTTGAAACTTGCTAAGTGTCGACACATCTTCTTTGTGTCGACACATGCCTTCTGTGTTGAAACTTTGCCGAGTGTCGACACATCTCCTTGTATCGACACATTCTTCATGTGTTGAGACTTTGCTGAGTGTCGACACATCTCCTTTGTGTCGACACTTGTACTTAAACTTTGTTGAAGTTTGCTGAGTGTCGACACAGCCTCCTAGTGTCGACACATGTACTTGAACTTTGTTGAAGTTTGCTGAGTGTCGACACAGCCTCCTAGTGTCGACACTTCTGCTGTCGACAAAGTTTCTCTGGGTGTCGACACTGCTTCTAAGTGTCGACACTGATTATGTAGACAATTCTTCATTGTGTGTCGACACTGCCTTTATGTGTCGACACTTTCCTTCTGGTGTCGACTCTGCCTTCCTGGTGTCGACACAATTACTCCAAGTGTCGACACAGCTTCTCTAGGTGTCGACACAAGCCTTCTTAAGTGTCGACACTTTTCTTCTGGGTGTCGACACATGGACTTAGAAACTTTTATGCTTTCCCTGCAATTACTTAACCTGCACAAATAAACTCAAAGCACATCAAATACATCTTGATGTATATCATTGAGTAGGGTGAGGCTTCTTCAAATCTGGTACATATATTCCAATGTACCCAACAATCTCCCCCAATTTGGAGAAGTCATAACCCTTAGTCAATGATACACACCATACATAACAAATTTTCAGTATGATGTAAAACAGTATTATATGACAGGGAAAATACTTAAACATGTATGAACAGAACATGTATAAAATAATTATCTCAGAACAATTAATGTAATAGATTTGAACATGTAACATTGTTCTTACAACTCCAAATATTTTCATTAATTAAAAGTTTACATAGAGTTAAAAGCAAATGATTACAAATTATAAACTTAGGAAAATGCTATCCTATGGCTGCTCTGGTTACTTGATTACAATGCCCTTTCCAGATTGAATCTTTGCTTGAACTGGAGCTTCATTATCATCAGCAGCAGCAGGCTTCTTCCCTTTAAGATCTTTCTTTTTCAGCTCTTCAGCCTTTATCTTCTGCCTTTCAAAATAGTTATAAGGCTTAGGGAAATACTTGATAGGGTCCTGTGCATTAGGAGGTAGCTTTCCCAGTTTAGCCTTCCTTCTATATTGTACAATGGCCTCTTGCCTATTCTCATGTTTTCTCCACTCCAGGTCAGAATACCACTTGCCTCTATCCAGTACATTGTCCTTAGCAGCCTTCCAAGCAGTCAATATGATATTCCTGGATGTGGGGCTCCATTTTTCAAAATCTGGCCTTAATTCAGCCTGCTCTCTGAACCTTTTCTTAGATAATTGAGCCTCTTTTTCCTTTAATAAAGCCTCTTGCTCTTTTAGTACTGCCTCTGGCACAGGCTGTACTACTTTCTCAAAGATAATATTCTGATTACCCTCAAGAGGACTATACATAGACTGTACCTCCTGATGTAACATGGCAAAATCTTCAGGAGGATATATCACTTGAGCCACTTCAACTTGCTCTCCTCCAAAGTATGCAGGATTTATGTCAGACTTTGCAACATTATCATCATCACATAAAGGTGGATATCCAAGGGTGGCTCTGATGGAGTTTGAAATCCATTTGGCATGATCAGAGCCTGCCTTGACTAATACCCTCTCCCCCTTTATGACTTCTCTCTCTATGTGATCCCTCAGATCATCTTTCTGAAACCTGATATGGGCATTCAGATAGTTAACTCCATATTTATAAAAAGGTTTCAACCTTTGGAGCTTTTCAGTGATTAGCTTCTGTGAATCCTGGATGGCAGATGTAATAGCAGTGAGACCTTCTTGTAATGCCTGATCAAATTCTGCCTTGGCTGTAGTCATGGCTGCAGTGTGGGCAGTAGCTAGATTCTTCATTTCAGTGACTATCACATTATGTGATTCAGTCAAATTTTCATTCATTCTTATTTGATTTTCTAGAACATATCCTTGCTTCACTGACAGGTCATCAAGTTGTGTCTTTATCTTCTCTTGAAGTGTAGCCAGATAGACCACTACATTGCCTCCTTTATAGAAACAATTAGTCATTTCCTTCTTGTTGAGATTCACTTCAAATCTGATTGATTTGATGTCTTGTGCCAGATAAAATTGCAGTGATTTATGCCCTTCATCCATATATTTTTCTAGAGGTTGCCTTTGCTTATCCAGCTTAATCTACAAAGCCACCATCAGTGAACTATAATCAGTAGATGGGGCAGGCTGTGGAGCAATGGTCTGTAGTGCTTTCTTGTAGTTATGGCTTCTTCTCTTGAAGACCTGGAACTTCCTCTTCTTGTCTATAGCATCCTATTCATCCTCTGAATCAGAAGTGCTAGCAATATCTACTCTTTCCTTAGGACTAGGATGTAAATCCTTCTCAGTCCTTGGTAGCTCCTCAGCAATTCTTTGCTCCTCAGTCTCTTTGCTTGCTGTCTCCTCTTGAGACCTAACCTGCTCCCCCTGAAGATCTACCTGCTCCCCCTCAACAACTACTTTCTCTCCCTCAAAGTCAGTTTGTAATAAGTCAGGGAACAACTCTTCTAATGTAAACTCATGCTGAGGTTGTACAGGAGAATCTCTAATCTCTAGAGCACTTGTGTCCATTTTATCAGCAACAGATGTGTCCTCTATGACAACATCTTGTGGTTAAGGTTGTATCTGTGTTTGCTGATCAACATCAAGTAATGGTTCAGACAAAACTTCATCCTCAATTGGGAAATTTAATTGATTAACTTCAGTAATTACCTCTAGAATGGTTTGGGTAGCCCTTTCACTCTCTAGTTTAGTTGGCTCATCCACATGTAGAGGCTCCCCTGGAGTGGAGCCAGGTGAATAGGGCTAGCTGATGGCAGCTCCCCCTGCCTTTGTGCATCTTCTTATCTTGCTGGTGTCTGTCCAGCATTTCCAGTCTCTTCATCATCAGGACTAAAGACCACTTGCTATTCAGAGCTGCTGGAGGATTCTTGAGCCACAATGGTTGTCTTCTTCTTCTTCTGAGGTGTTTCCTTTTCTGGAGATGGCAGTTCCTTTGTCAGCACCCTATCCCACCTTGAGAAAATTCTGACATCCATTCTCCTCATGTGGTTTATCTTTGAACCAGCAGCTTGATTCATCACCTCAGGAATACTTCCAGCTAGGTATAGACTCAGAATTCTACCCAGATTGGGTTTCTTTATACTTTCTTTTATCTTATCAAACATAACTGCAGACCAATCAGTATTAAGTTTGAAGATTATCCTTGTCATCAAACTGAACATATGAGCAGAGATTCTATCATGCCCATAAGGCTTACTCAGTATTACTTTTCCTACTATTTCAGATAGAAACTTTCCTTGTATGTTCATCCCTTTTCTGTTGAAAACTGATCCAATCTTCAGGTTTGAGTCTAATCCACACCATTTCAATGCCTCTATAGTCTTAGAAGCAGATACATCTTCTTTCTCTTTTGTTCTTGGTAGGTAAAGTACCTTTCTTAGACTTTTCTGTGTGACCTTGACTTTTGTCCCATGGACTCTGGACTTAATCTTGAGCCCTGATTCATCAAGAGTAGCTGCACTCAAGAATTCAAGGACTTCCTTCTTCCAGATCTTGATTGGTTCTGATACAAGGTATTTTAGTCCAGTCTCGGCAATTACGGTTACCACACCTTTAATTTCGGGTTCCGCATCATCAAAGGCGTGACGCACGAGCTCATATCCTTCGTTAATGTTCTCTTTTAGCTTGGGCGCCATTAGGGTTTGAAGAAATTTTGAATTTAGAGAAGAGAGATGTCGACACACAAGTTTGGTCTCGAGACTAAGGTGAGCGTGTCCACAAATAATGGGGAAAACCTATTTATACCTTTCTAAAATTGAAGGTGAAAAGGCGCGACAAAATACTTGAATTGTGTCGACACTGTTGAAAAGTGTCGACACTCACTGCTAATGTCTCGACAACTATGTGTCGACACAAATATAGTCGACAGAATATATGTGTCGACACTTATATATCTCTGCTCGACACTTAGTCGAGACTCTACTAGACTAATTCAATATAACTCCTAAGTGTCGACACCACCTTGTATGTGTCGACACCTACACTGTATGTGTTGACACTAATTCTCTGAAGCGTCGACACAGACTTCCTAGATGTGTCGACACTATTTCTCTGAAATGTCGACACCACTTCTATGTGTCAACACAGACAACTCTGTGTATCGACACTATTTTACTTAGCCAATTTTGTAAACTATTCTAAGTTTATCATACCTAATTCAATTTTAAACTTATTGAATTTGGTTTCATCTAAGGGCTTAGTAAACATATCAGCTAACTGATTATCTGTCTTAACATACTCTAGGGAAATATCTTCTTTTTCCACATGTTCTCTTAGAAAATGGTATTTTATTTCTATGTGCTTAGTCCTACTATGAGAGACAGGATTATTTGCAATAGAAATGGCACTAGTAGAATCACAAAATAAAGGTGTTCTACTTACTTGAATACCATAATCTTCTAGCTGATGTTGAATCCATAGAAGTTGAGCACAGCAACTTCCTGCAGCCACATACTCTGATTCTGCTGTGGAGATAGCCACACTTGTCTATTTCTTGCTACTCCATGACACCGGCCTTCCACCTAGAAATTGACAGGTTCTTGTAGTACTTTTCCTATCCTCCTTTCAGCCTGCAAAATCTACATCTGAATAACCTGTCAGTTCAAAATCTTCATTCCTAGGGTACCAAAGGCCTAGATAAGGTGTGCCCTTAAGATATCTCAAAATCCTTTTGACTGCTGTCAAATGAGATTCTTTATGGCAAGCCTGGTACCTAGCACAGACACATATAGCATACATGATATCTGGTCTACTAGCAGTCAAATACAATAGGGAGCCAACTATCCCTCCATACAAAGTCTCATCTACAGGTTTCCCTGCATCATCTTTGCTTAGAGACATGCTTGACCCCATAGGAGTTTTCATGGTATTGGATGATTCCATACCATACTTCCTTATCAACTCTAGGGTGAACTTAGACTGACATATGGATAATCCATCTTCAGTTTGTCTAACTTGGAGCCCCAAGAAGAACTTAAGTTCCCCCATACTGCTCATTTTAAATTGTCCTTACATAAGTTTTGCAAACTTTCTGCAAAGACTATTTTTTGTAGACCCAAATATTATGTCATCTACATATATTTGGACTAAGATAATCTTACCTCTGGATTCCCTAAGGAATAGAGTCTTGTCTATTTTCCCCCTTGAAAATTTATTCTCAATGAGGAAACTAGACAGGGTTTCATACCAAGCCCTAGGGGCTTGTTTTAACCCATACAAAGCCTTCCTAAGTCTATATACATAATCAGGTTTAAGTGAGTCAACAAAACCTGATGGATGCTCTACATAGACTTCTTCCTTCAAATTTCCATTTAGAAAGGCTGACTTAACATCCATTTGATATACCTTAAATCCTTGAAATGTTGCATAGGTAAGGAACATCCTTATTGCCTCCAGTCTGGCTACTGGAGCAAAGGTTTGATCAAAATCAATACCATCTTCCTACATATATCCCTTTGTAACAAGTCTAGCTTTATTTTCTATGATGATTCCATTCTCATCCAACTTGTTCCTAAAGATCCACTTAGTTCCAACACTATTGTGGTCCTTGGGTTTAGGAACTAGCTCCCAGACTTTGCATCTTTTGAACTGGTTCAGCTCCTCTTGCATGGCCTCAATCCAATGAGGGTCTAGGATTGCTTCCTCAAATTTCTTTTGCTCTACTTGTGATAGAAAGCTGAAGTAGAGAACTGAACTTAGACTACTACTCCTTGTTTGTACCCCTTGTCTGAGATCTCCAATAATTTGATTAGCTGGATGATCTTTTAAATGCCTATTTGCTGGAGGCAGCCTGTCTTCAGGTTGTACACCTTCATTCTCTTCATTTAGCTGCACTTCTTGGTCCTCTTCATTGTTAATGAGTCTAGCTTCATCAAACACTACATGAACTGACTCTTCTACAACTTGAGTAATCAAGTTGTAGACCCTATAAGCCTTACTATTATTGTTGTACCCAACAAAGATCCCCTCTTGGGATTTGGCAGCAAACTTGGTTAGATAAGACTTACCATTGTTAAGGATATAGCACTTACAACCAAAGATCCTGAAATAGGATAGATTTGGTTTTCTGCCCTTCACAATCTTATAGGGGGTCTTCTTGTGGCTCTTGGTGATAGTAGCCCTATTGATCACATGACAAGCAGTATTTACTGCCTCAGCCCAGAAATATTTTGGGAGAGAAGTGTCACTCAATAGGGTTCTACCAGACTCTATCAAGGTTCTATTTTTCCTTTCAGCAATATCATTTTGCTGAGGTGTTCTTGGTGAGGAAAATTCCTGAAAAATTCCAAACTCTTCACACAGTTTTGTCATACTTTCAGACTGAAATTCAGTACCATGGTCACTTCTGATTTGGACCACTGTACTGTCCAATTCATTCTGAATTTGTTTAATAAAACTATACAAGATACTTGGAGTTTCAGATTTTTGCCTTAGGAAGAACACCCAGGAATACCTTGAGTAGTCATCAACTACCACAAATTTATAGACCTTCCTACCTAGGCTGTGAACTGACATAGGACCAAAAAGATCCATATGTAAGAGGTATAGACACCTCACAGAATCCTTGTTATCAAGGCTATGAAAGGTGGATTTGGTCTGCTTGCCCTTTTGACAAGCTGAGCATATCACATCCTTTATACACTTAACTTGAGTACCATTCCTCACTAACTCTTTGCTAAAGAGTTGACCAATTGTCTTATAGTTAAGATGAGCCAGCATCTTGTGCCACTTAACACAATGTGAGACTTTCTCATCAGCTATAAGACAAATAGAAGAAACAATGTTCTCACACATAATGTCTAGACAATAGACATTTCTCTTCCTATATCCTGTCAGAATGATCTTTTGATCACTTAACCTACTGATATGACAACCAACCTTGACAAATGAGATGTCATATCCTAAATCACTCAGCTGACTTATGCTAATGAGGTTATGTTTCAAACCCTTTACATAAGCCACTTGAGTAATTGTAATTAGGTTGCTAGAAATGTTACCAAAGCCTTTGATGATTCCTTTTTCTGAACCACCAAAGGTAACTTTAGGACCATCCTTGATTGGTGTATAGTCCTTCAGCAATCCCCTAGTTCCAGTCATGTGCCTGGAACATCCACTGTCCAAGTACCATATAGGGGCATGGCCACTTGGACTCACATGCAAAACAGATTACTTAACCTTAGAACCCAAATAATTCTTGGGTCCTTAGTGCAGGTTAGTTTGACTTTTAACAAAACGACCTGTAGTTCTTCTAGCAGGTAGTTTGCTACTCTCCTTGACACTTGAATTGTGCCAACAGTCTATGGCAAAGTGGCCTATCTTGCCACAACACAGTACTCAAATTTATTGTACCTTTGTTTAGGTACAACCCTAGCAGTTTTTTCTACAGCAGGCTTCTTGTTGAGTACTGGGGCTTTGCCCTTAAATTTGGACTTTACTGTCCAGGCAGGTTTTGAAAACCCCAATCCAGTTTTACCCTTATGAGGTACAAACTCATCTATCAAAGGTAGAACAGATTTTGCTTTAGAAAAACTTGCTACAATATCCTTATCCTTCTGAATTCTAATCTCCAGATTCCTAATTTGATCATTATTAAATGTAATAGTACCCATCTGAATAACAGTAATGTTCTTCAGCCTGGCTATTTCATTTAGTTTCTGATCAAGCAACTTGTCTGAATCAGCAGCTGCACACTTAAGATTAGTAATTTCCTTAGTCAGTGTTTTGACCAGATTTTTGCTCTTCTTAAGTGCCTGCAATACATCTCTATATTCATCCATCAACTGATGAATATCACCCTCAGATTTAGACCCACCCACATCACTTGATGTAGATGTATCTGATTCTGAATCAGTACTATAATCTGAAAGACATTGTACCTTACTTGGTCCAGGCTGATACTCGATCTTGTCACCTTTTGTTAAGGCCATCAGTCCATTACACTGATTGTCCTCATGCTCATAAATTGAGTTCATCAGCTGTAAGAACTCATCTTCCTCCTCTTCAACAAATAGTCCAATATAGGCTTCAACTCCTGAATCTGTTTCTGAAGATGATTGATCAGTCAAACTTTTGTCTTTCTTGGCAACAAAGGACCTTTCCTTTTTGCCCTTAAACTTAGTCTTCTTCTTGTCAGTTGACTCTTTCCTCTTTTCTAGACAGTCAGCTACTATATGTCCTTGTCTATTGCAACAATAACATACTATCTTTGAGGATATATTTTTACTTAGCTTGGACTTTCTTTTATTATTCATAGATGACTTCCTTTTCTGATAGTAGACATCTTTAGACTGTGAAGTGGATGGCATGGACCTCCACTGCTTCTTCTTCAGAAACTTTTGAAACTGCCTTGTAAAGGCAGCAAAATCCTCATCACTTTCACTGCTGTCTGAGTTCTGGTTCTCTGAATTTTCTGAAGCAGTATCAGCAACTATTTGTGGTGGAGATGGAGATTTGCTTCTATACTTCCTAGTGGCTTCAGTCTTGAAGGCTACAGCTCTTTCCTTGTGCTCCACTCTGGTAGTCTTCTCTTCCTCCTTTCTAACCATTAACTGCGTTTCATAAGATAGTAGTTTTCCAAACAAGGTTGGAGGAGGTATATCAGCTAATTTGGCCATTTCCCTAATGGCACAAATCTTGGTATCCCAGTCCTTAGTCAGGGATCTTAAAAACTTGTCATTCAGCTCATAGTTGCCGAATTCTCTTCCATAGGACATCAACTCATTAACAATCCTATAGAATTTCTTGTAGCATTCAGTAATGCTATCAGACTTTCCTTGTCTGAAGCTTTCATACTCCTAATTTAACAAAGACTTCCTGTCTTGTCTTACCTCTTTAAATCCCTCCATGTAAACTATTAGTGTGTCCCACATTTCTTTTGAAGTTTTACAATGTATTAGGTTCTGAAATGTGGCATCATCAATTGCACTTACAATAATATTCTGGGGCCTCTTGTCCATAGTGGCCAGAATTATTTCATCTTTAGTCATTTATGAATAGTCCTTAGGAGTTTTCTGATTTGCATCTAGAATGGAGATCTTCATTGGCACATATGGCCCTTCTTTGACTGTGATGTATATTATTGGGTCAGATGCTTCCATAAAGAGTCTAACCCTCTCTTTCCATATGCCAAAAATCTCTTTTCTGCAGATTGGCAATTTCATGGATCCTAGCTCTTTGTTATTCTCAGTATAAAATATTTTCTTGATTCTTGATTATTCTGATTCTGCCTACAGGATCTTTACTCAGACTGTTATGTTCTTTTCGAGTAACCTGGCTCTGATACAACTTGAAAGAACTAGTGTCTAATCACCTAGAGGGGGGGGGGGGGCGGTGAATAGGTGACCTATATCTTTTTAACTTTAAAGGCAGAAATACAGTATAGTAATTGCAATTCTACAAATATCACAGCATAGCAACCATACAGGCATAAATTCACAGAGTGAACACAGGATTTATAGTGGTTCCCCAAGGTCTGGGTACATCCACTTTCCCCCGTCGCCTATCTAGTAGTGTACTAAATTCGGACTAACTTCTCCACTTCTCCTCAGATCCTCAGATCTTACAACTCAGAACCCCAAACAGGTTCCTACAACTCAGAGTGATCCCACTCCTACAACTCAGGCAGAAAAGCCCAACCACTCAGTCTTCACCAAGACTTACACTCAGAGAACAAAGTCTCCTACAACTCAGGCACTAGGCCCTACCTCAGTCTTCAACAAGACCTACACTCAGAGCACACTGTCTCCTACACTCAGCCTTTATAAAATAGGCTTACAGCTCAGATCCCTTAGGATCCTACAAAAAATTATGTTTACAAAGTTTATAACCACAACTCTGAAAGAGAGAGATGAGTTGACTGGTTTATTGATGAGTTTTTTGAAGAACTTGGCAGAGATCAACCTCCCTTGGATTTCTTCAAAGCTTCTTGAATTAGAACACAGTAGGGTTGTATCTCTATGTAGATGATCTTCAATCAACTGCTGTCTTGAGATTCTGATTTCAATCTGAATCTTACTTATCAGCCTGGTTCAACAGCTGGTCTTCTTAGAAGGAGCTCTCTCTCTCCAACTTCTTAGATCTTCTCTTGAAGGTCTTCTTCTTGTTGTGTTGTCTTTTACTTCATTAATCGATTCTCCGTCTGTTGAAGGAATAAGCCTTTATATAAGCTTTTTTCATGGTGACCGGCTGATCCGGTTTCTAACAACCTTCTGATAGCTCTGACAGTAGTAGTTGACCGGTTGAAATGGCAGCTGTCAAATCATCCAGTCACTTCTTGAAATCTCTGTCACTGTCTGAAAGTGTCGAGACAGATAGTATTTATGTGTCGACACAAATAGACCAAGTGTCGACACAAGTATACTAAGTGTTGGCACTAGCCTTCATGGTGTCGACACAACTCCTTGTGTTGTTGTAACAGCTTCTCGACACTGCTTCTTCATAATGTGTCGACACTGATCCTGTGTGTCGACACAAGTCCTTCTTCTTCAATACTTAGTTGATTTCTGCTAAGTGTCGACACAAGTCCTTTGTATCGACACATCTTCTTGTGTTGAAATTTGCTAAGTGTCGACACATCTTCTTTGTGTCGACACATGCCTTCTGTGTTGAAACTTTGCTGAGTGTCGACACATCTCCTTGTGTCGACACATTCTTCATGTGTTGAGACTTTGCTGAGTGTCGACACATATCCTTTTTTGTCGACACTTGTACTTAAACTTTGTTGAAGTTCACTGAGTGTCGACACAGCCTCCTAGTGTCGACACATGTACTTGAACTTTGTTGAAGTTTGCTGAGTGTCGAAACAGCCTCCTAGTGTCGACACTTTTGCTGTCGACAAAGTTTCTCTAGTTGTCGACACTACTTCTAAGTGTCGACACTGATTATGTAGACAATTCTTCATTGTGTGTCGACACTGCCTTTATGTGTCGACACTTTCCTTCTGGTGTCGACTCTGTCTTCCTGATGTCGACACAATTACTCCAAGTGTCGACACAGCTTCTCTAGGTGCCGACACATGCCTTCTTAAGTGTCGGCACTTTTCTTCTAGGTGTCGACACATGGACTTAGAAACTTTTATGCTTTCCCTGCAATTACTTAACCTGCACAAATAAACTCAAAGCACATCAAATACATCTTGATGTATATCATTGAGTAGGGTGAGGCTTCTTCAAATCTGGTACATATATTCCAATGTACCCAACATCTCCTTCTAGAGAACGCGAGATCTTTTGATCGCATAGTGAGGGTCGTCCTCCGGTCGCGATGCTGCTGGTTGAGGAGCTGAAGAACTTGCGCCGGCTTCTAAGACGGTTAGGCGAGATTCCATCTCGGCTATGCGGATTTGGGCTGCCTCTAGCTCGGTCTGAGACTTGGCGAGTTTTGCCGTACACTTAGAAAGCTTCTTGGCGGCTTCAATCTCGGCAGCCTGCAACAAAGAACAAAGAATCAACAAAAAGAATCCAAGTCCGACAGCACTAACGTCGCGCTCAAGAGGCGACTTACCTCATATTCTCGCCAGCAGACAGACTCCATGTCGAGATCAATCGCCTTCTTGGTGACGATCTTCAGGTCCTTAGTCGTCTCCAGCAGCTTTTTCGCCAAATAATGGCCCAGCTCGATAGCTCGTGCAAGCGAGAATGACGCCTGCTGGGCGAGATCCTCCGTGCTGAGCTCCAGCATCGACTCAGCATCGGCTCGCCCGTACAACACATGGAGGACGGCGAAGGCCTCCCCCTTGTCCTCCCAGTCCGCCGACCAGGAGGGGAGGTTGGTGCTCAGCATCACCAGGTGCTCATCCTCTGACCAGGTCACCAGCGGGCAACCATTGGAGTCCGCCTCCCCCAGCCCCAAATTGAAGTTAGGGTGGAAGTGGGGGAGCCGAGCATCTGGAGGCGACTCCTGGTCATTGTCTCACGGCGACGACACCTTCGCCTTCTTGCTCTCAGGGCCCGGCGATCTGGCTTTCCCCTTCCCCTTGGCGAGCCTTTTCTTCTTGCTAACATAGGGCGGAAGGTTGGGCTCATGGAGCGAGGTCGCATCTTCCTTCGCTAGAGGGAGCGACTTCTCCTGGAGCTCGCACACCACTGTAAAACACAGAGCAAATATTAGTATCAGGTTACTAGTAAGGCGAGTATGCAAGAGATGAGATGATTCTCGCCCAAATGTTACCCTCATTAGGATGGATCTCCAGCAGAGTGTTGACATTTAGTCGCCAGAAGATGACGACGAACCCGCAACCACAGAACGACTCCACAGCTGCTCGCGGACTCCCTCCAATATCGGTCGGAGGAAGGCGACATCGGCAGGTTGATGCGGCCTTCTCAGGACGCCCGCAGAGTCGCCATGGATGACTATGAGCTGCTCGCTCCAGCAGTGGACCATGTTCGCCGTCCCCACCAAGGTGCAGATGTGGATGCTGAATTAAACCACTCCCTCGGCAGTCGCGGTGAAGGCGAAGATCTTGTAGAAGAACGAATGGTCGAAGGAGACCCTATCCTCTCGCAAGTAGCAAATGAACCCCATGATGATCACCACACCATTGGGGTTGATCTGTGTCGAGACGATGCCGAAGTATCCTAGGATCTCGCAATACTCCGGCCATAGGGGAAGTCCCAGGCCGGTGTTGAAGTGGCGAATAGGCAGGACCAGCGCAGCCTCTATGTGGGTGTTAAGTCGCTCACTACGACTAGGGAGCCTTGCTGAGTATCCGTCCGACAAAAGTCTCTCCCTGAAATTCTCCAAATCTCGCTCTGTTGTGATCTAATTCTTGAAAGCCGCATCAGCGAAGTTGGCAGCATGGTCTTGTCGGCGAGAAATGACATCGTCTCCCACCATTTCTGCGAGATTGGCGAACTGAAGAAATTTGGCGAGCTGAGGAAGGTTTGCGAGATGAAGAAGAAAGAAGGGAGAGATGATAGAGGGCGAAGCACGCAAGAAGAGAAAGATACACACGAGCTAGGGGTTGAAAAGTGCAACAACATACTTATGTCCTACCTACCCCCTCTATTTATAGGAGATGCAAGGGGGGGGAGTATATCTTCACCCTGGCGAGTATCGGCCTAAGTCGCAGTCTAGGCGAACAATGAATCTCGACACCGATATCGCACGACACTGTGAAAGGATATCGCGACGATAATCAGAACCTGCATGATAAACTCGGCACATCGCAGAAGATATCGCAAAAACATAAGCAAGAAGACAACAAAAAATGAATAAAGTGCGAGATCCAAGCTCGCTTATTACAATAAATAATTGTTCATTACAAGTCGCACGTGGCGAGTTTCAAATAAGAAAGAAAAAATAAAAACCAAGTCCTTGGGGGTCTCTCTAGTGGATGAGGATGTCGCCAGCCCAGCCCATCTCCCGCGCTCGCCGGTAATGCTCCATCGCCAGCTGGTCGAACTTGCTCTCCAGCTCCAAGTAGGCACGAGCAGTGGCCTGGCGATACTCGTTGCCCGACAACCCGATGGCGTCGATGAAGGCCGCCCTGGGAGTCGCCAGGCGATCTGACAAAATAAGAAAGTCACCAAATTCGGGATAGAACACTTAGTCGCCAAAATATTGCAGTAGTGACGGCACTCACCATGGTGAGGAGACCTTGATCGGCGAGGAGAAGGGACGTGAGCTGGAGCATCTCGCCGGTCAGAAGATGGGCCACCAGCATGCTAGGCCGCCTTACCCTGCACGCGACCTCCATGGCCGGAATCCCCCACGCTCGGCTGGAAGTAGCTCGGCCGCAGCTTGACCGGCTTCCCAACCACAGACTTCGAAAGAGGCGGCGGAGGCTGCGACGAACTCGCAGGTTAGTGCGAGGTCTTCAGCGGAGGAGTCGGAGGAAGTCGCGATGTGGCGGTTTGCAGCGGGGTGACCAAAGGCGGCAAAGGCGGTACGGAGACAACCACCGACGGGATGGCGACGACGTTCGGAGGAGGCGGCGGCGGCGGAATAGAACTCGTCGCTGGCAGTACAGAATCTCGAGCAGGGGCGGGCGAGACCTTACTCGCCGGAAGATCCTTGCTCACCGACACCAACTTCTTTGGCGGAGGATTCTTCAGTGATGGTTCCTTGCTCGTCGCAGGAACCGAGGTCTCAGTTAACCTCTTAGTGCCTATATAGATCCGGACGGTGTGCGCGGTCCTTACTGGTCTCTCGGCTGAGAGGGCGAGCAGCGGCGCGGAGTTCAGCGGGGCGACATTCAAGACCACGTCGGCGACCTCCGGCAGAGAATCTGCGAGTATCGAAATAGAGTCAGCGAGAAGTATGCAGCGATCAACATGGAAAAGAATGTCTCGGCAACATGACGACCTGGCAGGGAGACGACTTCGACCTGCTGCGACACCAGCGTGGAGGCGAGTTTTGGGGCCATGGTGGAGGCTAGTTCCGGGATGTCCAGTGAACCGAGGAGGCTCGCGTCAGGGGAGACTACATTGGGAATGTCATCAAGCCCCAAGTCGCTGAGCAGCTTCAGCGTGATAGCACAGCGCGCAGGATCGTTAGTCGAAGCCTCGACTTGCATAGGAGGTTGCGGCGGATCAACTGCATCGGAGACAGGTCTCTTCCTGGATTTCTTGGTCTTCTTTTTCTTGAGAGGGGGGGGGGGGTAAGTCGGCGGCGGCATCCTCCTCGCACGGCCTTTTAGGCTTAGCAACGCCGAGAATACTAGTTAGCGCGGCGAGGCTGTCCTGAAGAAGTTTCTCGGCGTCCGACATTATGCGCGAGCTTTGAAAATACGGCTAGAAAATCAGTCCCCCCAATTTATAGAGATCTGCAGGAAGTTACCAGTCATGAGCAACCCTAATATTCGGCATAGCAGCTCGCTGAATAAGTGTTGGTTGTTTCTTTCCGAGTTCCTACGCAGCTCAAAAAGAGCAGGGATTGTGTACAGCCCGCATTCGTCGAGGCTGGGTCCTACCACAGCCAGGTCAGCAGAAGTCAAGGTCAACAATTCAAGATAGAAGTCAACATCAACATGCAAGACCTTAGAAGTCCTAGGCGAGTACGGCGAGCTCCACTCGCATACTCGCCAGGTAGGCGACTAGGCGCGATACTCGCAAAGCCCGTACGAGTTCCTCCGGAAGTTGCCTGGTCGCCGGGGGGTGGGGTATAAATATGCCCCCCTCCTTGGATTTGAATATAAATAGGACCACAGGGGTACGATGTGAGGCACTGAAAATCCTCGATAGGATACTCACGAGCTTCATCTTCGGGATACTAGCCAAGCCTTTGGATTCCTTTTGCTTAGAGATCAAGTCACGACCTTGTGACTTTGTCAGCTAGCTTCCCTCGTACCCAATTCGGCCATCTTTGGTTGAGAAGGGGCTACTCCTTTCAAGCATCCGAGTATGTGGTTGGACCTTCCTGCCACAACATCTGCGGTATTGTTTGACCTGATTCTTAATCTTAGTCACCCTAGCCGTCTGATCTAGCTTCAGAGCTTTTAACCTTAGACGGCATTGGTCTAAATTTTGAGGTTAGGATTTTTCCTGGCTTCAACAGATATAACTCAAGGGACTCAGCTATACTCACTAACGTGTGGAAATGAGGGTCATCAAAAGGCAGTGGGTAAATGCGTGCAACCGGGTGTGGTATATAAGTATGTTTAAGTGACACCACATCCTGCGAAATAATGGAAAAGGACTCAGAATCGGTGGCAGTCGAGGACAAAACTGTAGACGGACACGTAGAAAAATGAACAGCCAAATGTGACATGTAGTCAGATCTGTATGGTGCGGTGAACATACCAAATAGTAGCGCACTCAACTTAGAAATATCTAAGCACCGTGACAACGTCAAAGTTGGAACTAAAGGAGTGGGCATGTCACAAAAACTCAGACTAAGACTACCGATTACACGTCCTAAAAAGTCAACTAATATGGGCAAATAATCAGGAGGAAGGGTCGGCAAAATCAAACCCGGGATAAAATCCAAATCAGTACAAATTTCATCCAACGGTGACAAAATAATGGAACTCTCATCCGGGTTTATATCAATAACGTCATCCAAAAGTACAACTTCCTCACTAGAAAATTTTTCCACACTAGATATATCATCCAAATCAGAATCAGTGAAGGTCTCAGAAATAGGTAAAATTAAACCCGACAAGATTTCTAATCCACAAGAAGCTTCAAGCAATGGTGATAACATCAAAGAGATATCCTTCAGGTTCTCAACACTAAAATCATCCACAATTAACCTTCCCTCATAAGGTAAATCATCCAAAATTTCAATAGGGAAATCCTCACTCTCAGGTTCCTCAGATAACTCAGATAAACTCTCAGTGGGAGCAATCGTAGGCTCTATCATGATGGGGATCGTATCATAGAGAGAACACTGAATACTAGGGTGATCAAACACAACACTAGCAGTACAAGTAATAGGCAACGAGATACTCTCACAGATTGGAATTACATCATCTTATACATCATCTTCCAAATCTTTAGGATATCCAAGCTCCTCAATGTCAGAATCATTCGAATCATCGGGCACTATCGTACATGTCAGAATACTCTCACCTAGCTGGTCATCTTCAGAATCTAGGGATACCACATCTACATCAGAGTCCTCGGGGGTATCAGCCACAATCTCAGGGGGGCTCAGACGTCGGAGCTAATGGAGCCAACGCCGTTGTAGTAATATCTTTAGAGTCCAAATTATGTGGTCTAAACTGCTTATTTTCCCTAGAGGTGGAAATAGGAACCCTTTGGGTAATACTACCACTATGGGGATAGGATCTAACCTGAGGTATATGGTGACTCCTATAAGCAACAATAGGTCTAGTGCCATAACTGTCTTGCTAACGGGTGGCAAAGGGTCACTCCTATAAGCAGCTACAGGTCTAGTGCCATAACTAGTCTTGCTAACGGGTGGCATAGGGTCACTCCTATAAGCCAATATGGGTCTAGTGCCATAACTATACTGACTCACGGGTGTGGTGCTATTAGCACGAAGGTAGTCAGGATCAAATTGATCCGAGAGTAAGCTTCGCATGTACAGCCAAGCATATTGATAGCTAACAACACGACGCTCTTCATTTAACCAAAACACGCGGTCTTGCCTTATTAACCACTCTTGGGCGATGTTAACCTTTTGGTGGTTGTCCCATACTTGACAAACAAAAAAATTTCTATCCCCTTAAGCCAGTCTCTAAAAATTTGGGGACGCCCTAAACCGTCATAAGTAGGACAAGTGTGGGGATGGTTGGAATTCCTTTGGTATTTAGGTACGGCTGGGGTGTGATGAGCCATAACTTTAGCATACAAATAGTCTAAACGGGAAGCATAACCGTCATGGGCCATTTTCTAGTGGCGACGGGACAGAAAATTCTACTCAAATCTGGTGCACATACAATGAAATAAGATTCTGACCCAATAAAAATACAACGGGTGGAATTGTTCCCGCTTAATATCTAGGGTAAAAACAATATTTTTTTTGATTTTCTTACTGAAAATTATAAAGAGATTATTAAAATTTTTTTGATTTTTTTGTAAAAAAATAAAAATTTAGGCCACTATTGGCAGAACATAAGAAATTGTTTTTATTATTTTTTGACAAATAAACGTGCAAGACAAGTGCGTGTCGGCGTACTAATAAAAGGGGGATGGTGCCAATTTGGAAATTGACATAAATCTCCCTCTGATACCAAATTGATGCAGGCCCATGGTTTTGACGGATAAAATTACGCGCTCTTAGGTTTGACAATTAAAATAAATATCTAGCTTGCGGTTTCTCTTATTAACACTATCGAGTACTCCGGCAATTAATGTCACAATTCTCAATATTAAAAACCCAAAGGGACGCTACCCCTTTTATAGATTGAATAGGGGCTAAAGGCCAATGTTTGCTCAAGCAAATAGGACCTACCCGATCCGAACAATTAGCAATTCATATTAAAATTATTTGCTAGCAAGTCACAAAACAAATACGAGAGGATTCAGACAAATTAATGATTCAAAATAAAGTCCAAACCAATCCCGAAAATTAATTAATATGAGGGTATACCAAATCACTTGAACACAAAAGAAATCTAAGCTAAGGAAACTGATTTCTACAAGCGTTCACGAGATCTACCAACTCCTATTTATACGAAAAATATTCAAAAAATTAATGCTTAAAATTTAGATCTTAATTAGCACAATTTCAATATAAATCAGGACAAATTACTAGCATTCTAATTCCACCAATTCTCACATTAATTTAGAAGAAACACACAAAGCGTTGGTTTAGAAATCATTACCCAAAATCCCAAGAAAAATCCGTCCACAAGATGAGTGGAGGAGGCGCACAAGACGGTGGTTGAATCTATCTCCACGCGACTCCACGGATCGGCACCGGATGGTGAAGATGCGAGCCGTTTTCCTTTGAAAATCCATAGGCGAGGGAGAAACTTGAAGGCCAATATATATGGAAAGATGAGAGAGGAAAGGTGGTGGAATATTGCCAAAGTGGAAGGAGGGGCTAGTCAGTTATTATTTTGATGGAGTTGGGTGCTCAGGTTGTGTGGTGGAGAGGGAGGAAAGACAGGGGGTGGCCAGTTTTGCAAGGAGGGGAGGAGAGGTTGGCCGAGAGGCTGAAGGAGAAAGAAAGAGCCGAACTTGGAGAGAGGGAAAAGGTAGGCCAAAAATAGGGAGGAGGAGGGAAGAGGAGGTGGCTGAACCACAAAGAGGGAGAGAGTGTTGGGTACATTGGTTCAAATGTACCTGATTTGAAGAAGCCTCACCCAACTCAATGATGTACATCAAAATGTATTTGATGTGCCTTTAAGTTACATGTGCAGGTTAAGTATCTGCAGGAATGAAGCAAAAAGTTTCTAAGTCCATGTGTCGACACCCAGAGGGAAAGTGTCGACACTTAAGAAGACTTGTGTCGACACCCAGACAAGCAGTGTCGACACTTGGAGTCATTGTGTCGACACCAGGGATGCTGAGTCGACACCAGATAGAAAGTGTCGACACAAGGAGCTGTGTCGACACTCAATGAAGAAAAGCCAGTATAAGTGTCGACACTTAACAGTTGTGTCGACACCCAGTGAAGCTGTGTCTACATCAGAAAGTGTCGACACTTGGAGCTGTGTCGACACTCAGAAAAAGTTAGCAGAGACTAAGTATAAGTGTCGACACTCAGAACAATGTGTCGACACTCAGCAGAAGAGTCAACACTGGAAGTAAGTGTCGACACCCAGAACAATGTGTCGACACTCAGCTGAAGACTCAGCACTTGAAGAAAGTGTCGGCACAAGGAGCTGTGTCGACACTTAGCAAAGATCAGCAAGTTCAACAAATTATTCTAAGTACAAGTGTCGACACTAATTGAATGTGTCGACACTCAGCCAGAGTCTCGACAGAAGAATAATGTGTCGACACAAGGCGCTGTGTCGACACTCAGCAAGTATCAACACTGAAGACGTGTGTCGACACCAAGAAGCAGTGTCGACACTTATCAAGTACAACACATGAAGATGTGTCGACACAAAGGTGTTGTGTCGACACTTAGAAGAACTCAGCAAAATACTGAAGTACAAGGACTTGTGTCGACACACATTATCAGTGTCGACACATGCATAAGAAGTAGTGTCGAGATACAAAATCTACAACACAAGGAGTTGTGTCGACACCTTGTAGACTAGTGTCAACACTTAGACAACATGTGTCAACACTTGGTCTATTAGTGTCGACACTTAAAGACAGAAAGTCTCGACACTTTCAGACAGATAGAGAATTTTCAAGAACTGACTGGATGACTTGACAGCTGTCATTCCAGCCGGTCTACAGCACCTGTCAGAGTTGTCAGAATTCAGTTATGGACCGGACCAGCCGGTTACCATGAAGAAGGCCTATAAATAGGCTTATACAGTCTACAGAAACTGTTGTTGTTGTTGGAGATTGATGAAGTGGTTCAAGTGATCATTCACAAGAGAAACACACAAGAAGATCTTGCTTTCAAGTGAAGATCTAAGAAGTTGGAGAGAGAGAGCTCCATCCAAGAAATCAGTTGTTGGAACCAGACTGAGAAGAAGGGTTCAGATCTACTCTGAACCTTAAGTAGCAGAGATCAAGGATCAACTGCAGAAGGAGTCAATCTTATTGAGTTCTACTTTCAAGAAGCTTTGAAGAAAGCTAAGTCAGATTGAGTCCAGCTGAGTTCTTCCAAGAACTCATCAAGAAACTCACAACTCTTCTCTCTCTTTTCTCTGAGTTGTTGAGTCACATTATTGTATTCATTTTATCTTGAAGGATCCTTTGGATCTGAGTCTTATAAGCCTGTAATTATAAAGGCTGAGGGTAGGAGAGTTAAATCTCTGAGTGTAGGCCTTGGTGGCTGAGTGTAGGCCTTTGTGGCTGAGTATAGGCTTTGTGGAAAAGCTAAGTTGTAGGGCCTTGGGCCTGAGGTGTAGGAACCAGTTTTGGGTTCTGAGATAGTGGAGGAGTTTGGCCGAATCTAGTACACTGCTAGATAGGCGAAGGGGGAAAGTGGATGTACCCAAAGATTGGGTAACCATTATAAAACTCTGTATCTACTGTGTTTGTGGTTTGCTGTGTATGCTGTGTGATTGCTGTGTAATAGTATACTAAATTCTGTGTTAGAAACTGATTGCTGCCATAAAAATTTAAAAAGAATTTGGTCACCTATTCACCCCCCCTCGAGGTGTTTAGGTAATATATCTTTCAAGTGGTATCAGAGCCAGGTTGCTCAAAAAGGACTAACAGTATGAGGAGATTCTGTTGGCAGATTCAGTCTAAGTCAAATTACAGATTCAAGAAAATCAAGAATCATGGGTTCTACTGAAAATCACAAGGAATTGGGATCCATGAAGTTACCCATATGCAGGAAAGAGATCTTTGGGATATGGAAGGAAAGGGTGAGGCTGTTTATGGAAGCCTCAGACCCTAGGATTTACATCACAGTAAAAGAAGGGCCATATGTGCCCATGAAGGTTTCAGTCTTGGATGCCAATCAGAGAACACCAAAGGATTTCTCTGAAATGATAAAGGATAAGATTGTTCTGGCTACCATGGACAAAAGGGCTCAGAACATCATAGTAAGTGTCATAGATGATGCAACTTTTCAGAATCTAATACACTGTAAGACAGCCAAAGATATGTGAGAAACTCTTATTGTGTACATGGAGGGTTCTGAAGAAGTGAGGCAAGACAGAAAATCCTTGCTAAATCAAGAGTATGAAAGTTTTAGACAAGGAAAATCTGATAGCATAACTGAGTGCTATAAAAAGTTCTACAGGATAGTGAATGAGCTCATGTCCTATGGCAGAGAGTTCAGTAATTATGAACTCAATGACAAGTTTCTAAGGTCCCTAACTAAAGATTGGGACACCAAGATCTGTGCCATTAGAGAAATGACTAAGTTGGCAGAAATTCCTCCACCTACACTGTTTGGCAAACTGCTGTCATATGAGATGCAGTTGACAGTGAGGAAAGAAGATGAGAAATCCACAAGAAATGAACACAAGGAAAGAACAGTGGCCTTTAAATCAGAAGCCCCCAGAAAGTACAGGAGTAAGTCACCAACTCCACCTCCAAAAGCAGCTGATTCTGAGTCAGATGAGTCAGTCAGCACAAAATCTGAAAGCAGTGAAAGTGATGAGGACTTTGCTGCCTTCACAAGACATTTTCAGAAATTCTTAAAGAAGAAACAGTGGAGGTCAAGGCCATCTACTTCACAGGGAAATGAAGACTCTTATCAGAAAAAGAAGTCTTCAAAGAAAGACAAGAAAAAGTCAAAGTCTAGCAAAGCTACACTATCAAAAATTGTGTGCTATTGCTGTAATAGACAAGGTCATGTGATTGCAGATTGTCCTGAGAAGAGAAAGAAGTCTAGTGACAAGAAAAGGACTCAATACAAGGGCAAGAAGGAGAAGTCTTTTGTTTCCAAAAAGGACAAGACCCTGTCAGATATCTCTTCTTCAGAAACTGAGTCAGATGCTGAGGCATATATAGGGCTGTTTGCTGAGGAAGAAGAAGAAGAGTTCATGCAGATTATGAATTCTATATATGAACAAGAAGACTGCCAGAGCCAAGGACTGATGGCATTGACTGAAAATGACAAAATCCTGTAGCAGCCAGGACCTAGTAAGGTACAAAATTCAACCTTAAGTTCAGTTTCTTGTGCCAGTACATAATCAGATTCATCTTCATCAAGTGATGAGAGTGTATCTGAGTCTGAAGGAGATATTCATCAGTTAATAGATGAATATAAAGTTCTTTTGCAAGCTTACAAGAAGAGCAAGTCCCTAGCCAAAAGTCAGGCAAAGGAAATTGCTAATCTTAAAGCTGCTGCAACTGAGTTTGAGAAGTCATTTGATCAAAAACTAAATGAGATAGCCAGATTGAAGCACATAACTGTGATTCAAATGGGAACTATATCATTTAAGAATGATCAAATCAAGAGTCTGGAGATTAATCTTCAGAAGGAGAAGGACTTAGTTGCTAGGTTTTTTAAACCTAAGTCAGTTTTACCCATAATTGATGAATTTATTCATCACAAAGGTAAAGCTGGACTGGGATTTACTAGACCTGCAAGGATTGTTCAGTCCAAGTCCAAGTCCAAGGGCAAAGCCCCAACACTCAACAAGTCAGCTGTAGATAAGACAGCAAAGACAGTACCCAAGCAAAGGTACAATAAGTTTTAGTGTTGGTGCTGTGGCAAGGTTGGCCACTTTGCAATGGACTGTTGGTACAATGCTAGTGCTAAAGTGAGTAACAAACTGCCTATTGGAAAACCAGTAGGTAGCTTTGTCAGGATGCAAACTAACAAGTACCAAGGACCCAAAAATTCTTTGGGTTCTAAGGTTCACTAATCTGTTTTGTAGGTGAGTCCAAGTTGCCATGCCCCAATATGGTACTTGGACAGTGGATGTTCCAGACATATGACTGGAACTAGGGAACTACTAAGGGACTACATTCCAATCAAAGATGGTCCAAAAGTAACCTTTGGTGGTTCTGAAAAAAGAATCACCAAAGGGTTTGGTAACATTTATAGCAACTTGGTTACCATTACTCAAGTGGCTTATGTTAAAGGGTTGAAACACAACCTAATAAGTATAAGTCAATTAAGTGATGTAGGGTATGACATCTCATTTGTTAAGAATGGTTGTCATATCAAGAGGTCAACTGATCAAGAGATCATTTTGACAGGTTATAGAAAGAGGAATGTCTACAGCCTAGACATTATGTGTGAGACTAATGGTTCTCAAGTGTGTCTTGTAGCAGATGAGAAAGTATCTCATTGTGTCAAATGGCACAAGAGGCTAGCCCATCTAAACTACAAGACAATTGGCAAACTCTTTAGCAAAGAGTTAGTGAGGAATGGTCCTCAAGTTAAGTGTGTTAAAGGTGGTATTTGCTCAGTTTGTCAAAAGGGCAAGCAGACTAGATCCACCTTTAGAAGCATAGAAAACAAAGATGATATGAGGTGTTTATACCTCTTGCATATGGATCTCTTTGTTCCAATGCCAGTTCACAGCCTAGGTAGGAAGGTCTATACCTTTGTTGTTGTAGATGACTACTCAAGGTTTTCCTGGGTGTTCTTCTTAAGACAGAAATCTGAAACACCTAATGTCTTCTATAACTTTGTCAAGCAAATTCAGAATGAACTAGACAGTACAGTGGTCAAGATTAGAAGTGACCATGGTACTGAATTTCAGTCTGAGAGTATGGCAAAACTATGTGAAGACTTTGGGATATTTCAAGAGTTTTCTTCACCAAGAACACCTCAGCAAAATGGCATTGCCGAGAGGAAGAATAGAACCTTAATTGAGACAGGTAGAACCCTATTAAGTGATACATCACTACCAGAATATTTCTGGGCTGAAGCAGTTAATATTGCATGCCATGTTATTAATAGGGCTACCATTACTAAAGGCCTCAATAAGACCCCCTATGAGGTTGTGAAAGGCAGGAAACCAAACCTATGTTACTTCAGGATCTTTGGTTGCAAATGCTTCATACTTAACAATGGAAAGTCTTACTTGACTAAGTTTGCTGCCAAGTCCCAAGAGGGAATTTTTGTTGGGTACAACAATAATAGTAAGGCTTATAGAGTCTACAACTTGTCTACTCAAGTTGTAGAAGAGATTGTACGTGTAGTATTTGATGAGACTAAACTTATTAACAATGAGTTGTCTAGTAGTGTATGCAGCTCCTCAGGTATAACAAAGAAGTTGGACAAGCTTACTATAGAAGAAGAACCTGCTGCAAGACAGCAAGTAGAAGATAGTGGCTGCTGTCCAGGGGGAGTACTACATGTACCTAGTGCAGAAGAAGTACAAGGAGTACAGCAAGATGAAGGAACTGAAGAGGTTCAACCAGAAGTCAGGATGCCTCCAGCCAATAGGCATCTTAGAGATCATCCAGTAGAGCAGATTATTGGAGATCCAAGACAAGGGGTACAAACAAGGAGCAGAAATCTGAATGCAGCAATCTACTCCAGTTTTCTATCTCAAGTTAAACCAAAGAAGTTTGAAGAAGCCATTCTAGATCCACAATGGACTGAAGCAATGCAAGAAGAGCTGAATTAGTTCAAGAGGTGCAAGGTCTGGGAACTTGTTCCTAAACCTAAAGACCACAATATAATAGGAACCAAGTGGATCTACAGGAATAAGTTGGATGAACAAGGTGTCATCATTAAGAACAAAGCAAGATTGGTTGCTAAAGGATATAGGCAGGAAGAAGGTATTGACTTTGATCAAACCTTTGCTCCAGTAGCCAGACTGGAAGCCATAAGGATGTTCCTGGCCTATGCAACCTTTCAAGGATTCAAAGTTTACCAAATGGATGTCAAGTCATCATTTCTAAATGGTAATCTTAAAGAGGAAGTCTATGTGGAACAGCCCTCAGGTTTTGTTGATTCAACTTTACCTAATCATGTCTATAGACTTAGGAAAGCATTATATGGGTTAAAGGAAGCCCCTAGGGCTTGGTATGAAACCCTATCTAGTTTCCTCATTGAGAACAAGTTCTCAAGGGGGAAAATAGATAAGACTCTATTCCTTAGGGAATCTAGAGGCAAAGTTATACTAGTCCAAATATATGTAGATGACATTATATTTGGGTCTACTAAAAGTAGTCTTTGCAAAAAGTTTGCAAAACTGATGCAAAGTCAATTTGAGATGAGTAGTATGGGAGAGCTAAAGTTCTTCTTGGGTCTCCAAGTAAGACAGACTGAGAATGGTTTATCCATTTGCCAGTCCAAGTTCACCCTAAAACTCATAAGAAAGAATTGTATGGATTCATCCAGTACCATGAAGACTCCTATGGGGTCAAGTATGTCTCTTAGCAAGGATAATGCAGGGAAGCCTGTAGATGAAACCTTGTATAGAGGGATAGTTGGCTCCCTATTATACTTGACTGCAAGTAGACCAGATATCATGTATGCTACATGTGTCTGTGCAAGGTATCAAGCCTGCCCTAAAGAGTCTCATTTGACAGCAGTCAAAAGAATATTGAGATATCTAAAGGGCACTCCCTATCTAGGCCTCTGGTACCCTAGGAATGGGGATTTTGATCTAACAGGTTATTCAGATGCAGACTTTGCAGGATGCAAAGAAGATAGAAAAAGCACTACTGGAACCTGTCAATTCCTAGGTGGAAGACTGATTTCATGGAGTAGCAAAAATCAAACAAGTGTGGCTATCTCCACTGTAGAATCAGAGTATGTGGCTGCTGGAAGTTGCTGTGCTCAACTTCTGTGGATACAACATCAGCTAGAGAACTATGGAATTCAGGTAAGTAGAAATCCACTCTTTTGTGATTCTACCATTGCTATTTCAATAGCTAATAACCCTGTATCCCATAGTAGAACAAAACATATTGAAATTAAATATCATTTTCTTAGGGAGCATGTAGAAAGAGAAGATATTTTGCTTGAATATGTTAGAACATATAATCAATTAGCTGATATGTATACTAAGCCCCTAGAAGAAGCTAAGTTCAATAGATTTAAAATTGAACTAGGAATGATAAACTTAGAGTAAGTTTACAGAATTGGAAATGGCTAAGTAAAAAGGTGTCGACACATAGAGATTTCTGTGTCGACACAGAAAGTAGGTGTCGACACTTCAGGAAAAAGGTGTCGACACATCTAGGAAGTTGGTGTCGACACTTCAGAATATTAGTGTCGACACATGACAAGTAGGTGTCGACACATCCAAGATGGTGTCGACACTTAAGTTTTACTCAGTCTTCTCTAAGTAAAGTCTCGACTATGTGTCGAGTTGAGTAGTGTCGACACATAATCCTGTGTCGACACATATGTGTCGAGACATTCGAAGTCAGTGTCGACACTTATTGCCAGTGTCGACACAATTCAAGTTAGCTGCCTGCCTTTTCATCTTCAAAACTAGAAAGGTATAAAAAGGGTTTTGCCTTAGTTTGTCGACACGCTTTCAAAAGTTTCGAGACCAAAACTTCTGTGTCGACACCTCTCTTCTCTCAAGTCAAATTCTACAAACCCTAATGGCTCCAAAGCTTGAGGAGAACGTCAACGAAGGATACGAACTGGTGCGTGACGCATTTGGGGATGCTGACCAGGAAATCAAGAACGTGATAACCCTAGTAGCAGACTCGGGTTTGGAATTCCTTGTTTCTGAACCTACAAAAATCTGGAAGAAAGAGGTACTGGAATTTCTCAATGGAGCTGAAGTAGACGATACTGGATTGAAGATCAAATCCAGGGTTCATGGTGAGAAGGTTAAGGTCTCTTCAAAAACTCTGAGAAAAGTACTTCAGCTGTCTAGAACTAAGGAAGAAGAAGAGGTTACAGCTTCCAGGTCCAGAGATGCATTGGCATGGTGTGGACTGGATGCTAAGATGAAAATTGGCTCAGTTTTCAATAGGAAAGTCATGAATAGTCAAGGGAAATTCCTATCAGAAATTGTTGGCAAGGTCATCTTAAGTAAGCCAGGAGGGCATGATAGGATATCAGCCCATATGTTCAACATTATGACAAGGATAATCTTTACTTTGAAGACAGATTGGTCTGTTGTGATATTTGAGAAGATTAAAGAAAGCCTAAAGAAGCCCAACTTGGGCAGGATCATAAGTCTTTACCTTGCTGGTGTTATACCTGAAGTTATGGGTCAGGTTGCTGGAAGCAAAATCAACCATATGAGAAAAATGGATTTGAGAATTTTTTCCAGATGGGACAGGGTGTTGTCTAAAGAGATGCCAACCCCTGAGAAGATAGTTCCTGAGAAAGTATCACCACCAAAGAAGAAGAGGAAAACTGCTCGAGTGGCTCAAGTGTCCACTAGCAGCTCTGACACTGAAGAACAGGTTGTCTTCACACCAGATGAGAATGAGGAAGGACCTGCTGTAAAATCTCCAGCTCCTCAAGATGTTGCTGAGATCCAGGGGGAGCTACCTCAAGCTAGCCCCATACAGAAGGATCACATCCAGGGGGAGTCTCTAGTTATAGAAGAACCAACTACACTAGAAAGTGAACAAGCAACCAATACAATACTAGAGGTAATCATTGAACTAAATACTATAGATTTTCCTATAGAGGATACTGATTTGTCTAATGTTCATCAGCAAACTCAGCTGGATAGCGAAGTCCCAGATGCTGTCTTGGAAGACACATCTGTTGAAATTGTAGTTACTGATCCAGTGGTTGAAGAGCCAAGACTTTCTCCTGCTCATTCACCCCAAGAATTTACAATGGAAGATTTATTCCTAAATCTGGATCAACAAGACTTTGACAAGGACACTGCTGCTGCTGAAAAAGAGAATGCTCCAGCTGAGGGGGAGCCAGTTGTAATTCTTGAACAGCCTGCAAGCCAAGAAACTGTGAAGGCACCAGATGTGCAGACTGAGAGGCCCCCAAGCCCTAAGGAGAGGGTAGAAATTGCTAGCTCCTTAGCTTCTAAAGATGAGGAGGCTGCAAGGGCAAAGAAACATAAACTTTATGTATTCAAGAGAAGGAGTCAGAGTTATAAGAAGGCCTTCCAAACTATAGCACCACAGCCTATAGTTCAGCAAGCACCATCAGTTGATTATAGTGCACTGATGGTTGCTATGCAGATTAAACTGGATGAACACAGGAAAGCAATTGAAAAGTATGTGGATGAAGGGCAGAAATCATTGCAGTTTGATCTGGCACAAGATATCAAGTCAATAAGATTTGAAATGAATCTTAACAAGAAGGAAATGACTGACTGCTTCCACAAGGGTGGGAATGCAGTAGTCTATCTTGCAACTCATCAGGAGAAGATAAAAGCATAAGTGGATGACATAGCTGTAAAGCAAGGATATGTACTTGAAAACCAAATCAGAATGAATGACAATTTGACAGCATCTCACAATGCTATTATCACAGAAATGAAGAACTTAGCTGCTGGACCTTCTACCTCTACTGCTACTGTTAAAGCTGAATTTGACAAAGTATTCCAAGAAGAAATCACTGCTGTTAAGACTGCCATTCAAGAATCTCAAAAGATCATAACTGACAAACTCCAAAGGTTAAAACCTTTCTTTAAGGATGGAGTCAATTATTTGGATAATCAAGTAAGATTTCAGAAAGATGATGTCAGAGATCATATAGAAAGAGAAGTCATAAAGGGGGAGAGAGTGTTAGTCAAGGCAAGCTCTGATCATGCCAAGTGGATATCTAATTCCATCAGAGCTACACTGGGTTATCCTCCTCTTTGTGATGATGACAATGTTGCTGAATTTGGAATTAACCCTGCCTATCTTGGAGGTGAGTAACCAGAAGTAGCTCAAGTTATCTACCCTCCTCCAGATTTTGACATGATTCATGCTGACATACAGTCCATGTATAGCCCACCTGGGGGTAAGGACAATGTAATTATTGAGAAAGTTATTCAGCCTATTTCTGAAGCTATGCAAGAGGCACTCCAGAAAGAAGAAGAGACAAGATTGTCTAAGAAGAGGTTTAGGGAACAAGCTGAACAAAGACCAGATTTTGAGCAGTGGAGCCCTACCTCAAGGAATATTATATTGACTGTCTGGAAAGCTGCCAAAGATAATGTGCATGACAGGAATAAGTGGTTTTCTGAAACTGAATGGAGGAAACATGAATCAAGGCAGGAGGCTATAGTTCAATACAGAAGGAAGGCCAAGATGGGAAAGCTACCTCCTACTGCTCTGGAGCCTAGCAAGTACTTTCCCAAGCCTTATCACTACTTTGAAAGACAAAAGATTAAAGCAGAAGAACTTAAGAAGAAAGATCTGAAAGGCAAGAAGCCTGCTGATGCTGAAGTTGCTGAAGCTCCTGTTCAAGCCAGAGTTCAAGCTGGAAAAGGAATAGTCATTAAGGAGGCTGAACAGAAATAGCTTAGAAAATTTCTTAAGTTTACTACCTATTCTTTTGATATAAAACATTCTGTAAACTTTAGAATTTTGTACATGACAAAGTATTGGAACAATGTTTTGTGTGATAAATTTGTTGTGTAATAAATTTGTTTCATAATTGTTCTGTGATGATGTCTATGTATACATGTGTGATTGATACATGTTTATGTTTACCCTGCTATACATAATCCTGCTTTACATCATTTTATAATTTAATTATGAATAGTGTATATCATTGACTAAGGGTTATGACTTCTCCAAATAGGAGGAGATTGTTGGGTACATTGGTTCAAATGTACCTGATTTGAAGAAGCCTCACCCAACTCAATGATATACATCAAAATGTATTTGATGTGCCTTTAAGTTACATGTGCAGGTTAAGTATCTGCAGGAATGAAGCAAAAAGTTTCTAAGTCCATGTGTCGACACCCAGAGGGAAAGTGTCGACACTTAAGAAGACTTGTGTCGACACCCAGACAAGCAGTGTCAACACTTGGAGTCATTGTGTCGACACCATGGATGCTGAGTCGACACCAGACAGAAAGTGTCGACACAAGGAGCTGTGTCGACACTCAATGAAGAAAAGCCAGTATAAGTGTCGACACTTAACAGTTGTGTCGACACCCAGTGAAGTTGTGTCTACATCAGAAAGTGTCGACACTTGGAGCTGTGTCGACACTCAACAAAAGTTAGCAGAGACTAAGTATAAGTGTCGACACTTAGCAGAAGAGTCAACACTGGATGTAAGTGTCGACACCCAGAACAATGTGTCGACACTCAGCTGAAGACTCAGCACTTGAAGAAAGTGTCGACACAAGGAGCTGTGTCGACACTTAGCAAAGATCAGCAAGTTCAACAAATTATTCTAAGTACAAGTGTCGACACTAATGGAATGTGTCGACACTCATCCAGAGTCTCGACAGAAGAAGAATGTGTCGACACAAGGCGCTGTGTCGACACTCAGCAAGTATCAACACTGAAGACGTGTGTCGACACCAAGAAGCAGTGTCGACACTTATCAAGTACAACACATGAAGATGTGTCGACACAAAGGTGTTGTGTCGACACTTAGAAGAATTCAGCAAAATACTGAAGTACAAGGACTTGTGTCGACACACATTATCAGTGTCGACACATGCAGAAGAAGTAGTGTCGAGATACAAAATCTACAACACAAGGAGTTGTGTCGACACCTTGTAGACTAGTGTCGACACTTAGACAACATGTGTCAACACTTGGTCTATAAGTGTCGACACTTAAAGACAGAAAGTCTCGACACTTTCAGACAGATAGAGAATTTTCAAGAACTGATTGGATGACTTGACAGCTGCCATTCCAGCCGGTCTACAGCACCTGTCAGAGTTGTCAGAATTCAGTTATGGACTGGACCAGCCGGTTACCATGAAGAAGGCCTATAAATAGGCTTATACAGTCTACAGAAACTGTTGTTGTTGTTGGAGATTGATGAAGTGGTTCAAGTGATCATTCACAAGAGAAACACACAAGAAGATCTAGCTTTCAAGTGAAGATCTAAGAAGTTGGAGAGAGAGAGCTCCATCCAAGAAATCAGTTGTTGGAACCAGACTGAGAAGAAGGGTTCAGATCTACTCTGAACCTTAAGTAGCAGAGATTAAGGATTAACTGCAGAAGGAGTCAATCTTATTGAGTTCTACTTTCAAGAAGCTTTGAAGAAAGCTAAGTCAGATTGAGTCCAGCTGAGTTCTTCCAAGAACTCATCAAGAAACTCACAACTCTTCTCTCTCTTTTCTCTGAGTTGTTGAGTCACATTATTGTATTCATTTTATCTTGTAGGTTCCTTTGGATCTGAGTCTTGTAAGCCTGTAATTATAAAGGCTGAGGGTAGGAGAGTTAAATCTCTGAGTGTAGGCCTTGGTGGCTGAGTGTAGGCCTTGGTGGCTGAGTGTAGGCCTTTGTGGCTGAGTGTAGGCCATTGTGGCTGAGTATAGGCTTTGTGGAAAAGCTGAGTTGTAGGGCCTTGGGCCTGAGGTGTAGGAACCAGTTTTGGGTTCTGAGATAGTGGAGGAGTTTGGCCAAATCTAGTACACTGCTAGATAGGCGAAGGGGGAAAGTGGATGTACCCAAAGCTTGGGGAACCACTATAAAACTCTGTGTCTACTGTGTTTGTGGTTTGTTGTGTATGCTGTGTGATTGCTGTGCAATAGTAGACTAAATTCTGTGTTAGAAACTGATTGCTGCCATAAAAAGTTAAAAAGAATTTGGTCACCTATTCACCCCCCCCCCCTCTAGGTGTTTAGGTACTATATCTTTCAGAGAGGGAGGAGGCTGGCGGACAAGAGAGGGGGTAAGAGAAGGGGGGACGAATTTTCTCAAAGGGGGAGAGAGAGGAGGGGGAATTCAAATTTTGAATTCTTGGTTTCAATTTTTCATTATTCTCTACTAATTTCTTCATAAGCATGGCTATATATAGCCTACACCACTCAATCTCCTCCATTAAAATACAAAAAGCATATGATGGTTATAGACACCCATCTTACATATGGAAGGAAATAATTTAAAACAATGCATGAAATAAAAACCCAGTAATGAAATGCTTGGAAATAAAAAATGCTTAAATTAAAATTGCATAAAATAGAATTTGCCAAAAATAATAATTGAAAAAATATATACTTATAATTATGTAATTTATAAATATATATTTTATTTATTGGCGGCGGCGGACGTCGAGCAAAACATGTAGCGGCGGCAGAGTTGGCAAAGAAACGTCATGGTAGACTCCCATCTTCGAGCTTGCGGCAACGACCGTCCCAATTCACGAACTCTCTATGACAGGGATCCACGGCCACATCAGCATCGTCGCCATCAGGGTGGCTCAGCCCACTTAATTTGGCTGAAACCGAAAAACTAGGTTTTTGGCCATTAATGTTGTTTTATGAAATTGGGTAGGTACAAGCCTCCTCTTCCAAATCCCCTCTTTAAGAATCTTCACAATAGCAAGGGCTAGAGTTTCCCCCGATCCTTTCTCAATTTTGTTGGGGTTGCTGTAGGAGTTGCAGAGCGCCCAAGCTCGGTGGTCGGAAAAGGTGTGGAGGCAAAGCACTCATGTTCAAGCCGCAAACCAGGTCCTCCTCTACTCTTTTTTCATGGATAAGATCCTATGAATCTTTAGAGAAATGAATCGGGCTCAATTGAGCACGATCGGGTGGAGTTTTTCCACTGGTTTTCCGTTAAAAAAAAGAGGGTGTCAGGTCACTGGAATCCGCCATCTCCGACGTCCAAACCATCGCCGACCGATAGCACTTACCTCCACAGTGGCGGTGGTGTCAGTGGTTGGCCGGGGAGGTGGCCGAAGGGCCGGGGATTGGGGCTGGAGTTGGCTCCAAGTCGGGTGGATTGGGACCATATAGTGGAGGAAGAAGAATGTCAGCCGCCACCCGATCATGCTTTAAGGTCTGTGCAGATCTTGATGAATTAAACTTTTGGGTATATGTATTTCTATCGCAGAAAATGAGCTGCCTTAGTATTTAAATTAAAATATTTAGATGCCTTTTCAGAAAAAGTGGTCAACATGAAACTTGTAGCCCCATGAGTCTAGTTTATTTTAAAATTAATTTGTACCAATATGGAGTTCAGGTTAGACCGCAACACTAATTTTGGTGAGGTCTATACTTTGGGTTGATCAAAGATTGTTTGGGGTGCCCCCATCAATCCTAACCTCCAAATGACTTGAAATTTGGAGCATGTGCCATTAATATCTAAAATTATAACATATCCAAAAATGAGAATTTGTGGAAAAACATTTCTAAAGTTTTGGAAGTCAATTCATTTTTCATTTATGGTTTAATTAAACGGTCTAATGACCTCCAAATCCTCCCATATTTTTGTGAGTTGTCCTTGGGATCAATTTAGGACACTGTATAAAATTTCATCCCATTTGAAGATGATTTGATTTGTAATTTAGTAGACCCTATCCTTGGCCTAAAAGGGTTATTTAGGTCAAAGTGTCACTTGCAGGTATTGAGTGACCAAATCACCTCATCAGAGGTTGAAACATTGGCCACTGATTTGTTATGACAATAAACACCTTCACATGGAGTTTTGGGTGGATTTGCCCTAGGACACTAGTATAAACACTAAGGTCGAACTTTGGGGATTTGTGAAAGACATAGGGTGATATGTCCTTGTATGGCCTTGGGTTTAGTCCATGTGATCTTAGGGTGGTGAAATGCCCTAGAAGGAATTTGGTGGTATTTGGAGACATGCACCCTACTTTAATCACTTGGAAACTATTTAGGTCTATACACCTTATGGAATAATTAAGAGATCCTATGATCTTGGATCTTCATGAGATTTTGGTAGGAGTAATTATATAGAAATATTTGTTGGGTATTGTATCCACATTAACCCAGATTAGATGAAGTCACCCTTGAACTAAGATGAATTAAGTTGTATTTGATGCTTTGTTTAAGTTATGTGTTTGCAGGATTCTAATATCAAGTGTAGACCAATGTCAGTCTACAATGGGTCACCAAACATAGGACCATACAATGTAATCTCTCATTGTGTGATCCAAGGTGTTGACTCATGTGTAGCCTCTCTATTGGGATACACTTCATATTCAAGCTCTAGTACTAATTGGAAAAGACTTGTTGCTGGATTCACCAAAGAAGAAGAGAATTCTGTTAAAAGGAATTTACAAAGTATTTTACTCGAGTAGATCTCTACATACTCGAGTGAATTACTTAGTTAATACTCGAGTAAAAATCTTTATACTCAAGTAAGGAAGTTAGAACTCGAGTAGTCAAATTATAGCTCTCGAGTAGCTAAGATAACTACTCGGGTAGATTCCTTCTCATTCTCAAGTTAACAGAATTTCTTCTCCAGATGTTTTCTAAGTAAATTACTCGAGTAGCCATATAAGTACTCGAGTAGTTTAAACCTTCTCTCTCGAGTTACAGAAGTTTGGGTCTCGTGTCACTTTTCCTCACTCGAGTAGTCTAAGTCATGTACTCGAGTTGTTCATCTACTACTCGAGTAGTCCAGAGTTTATAACCGAGTAACAAGATTTTCTTCCCTCAGAATTTTTCTAAGTCTATTACTCGAATAGCTATTTCCATATACTCGAGTAGTTCGTTCCTCTCGAGTAGTTCAGTTTACCTACTCGAGTAACGAAGAATTCTATTCCAGAAAATATTTTAAGTCCCTGACTCGAGTAGTTCTCCTACCTCTCGAGTAGTCAATTTCTTTATACCACACTAATATCTTGTTAACCTACAATGTTCATAATTTTTGAGTGGGCATACCCTAAGTAAATCTAGTACATCATGTTTAAATCACCCATGGATTAATTTTGAGAAAAATTAATTAAATGCCAAATTTAATTAGAAATTATAAATTTCTGGATTTCAACTAAACATATCATGATAGACCCCCACTAAATAATATAGGGCTTTTGGATGAAAAATTGGAGTACCTCGTGTATTATACATCATGTAGCCTAGAGTGGTCTGCACATAGTAAAACTGCAAAATGAACTCAGAGAGTTGGGATATTAGGCTATTGGTTGAGGTCATGAACTAAGGAGTTCATCATTTGGAATAATGATGGGTTAATTAGAGTAGGTGGTGCTCGGGATCGACGAAAGATCGTCTTTCCCGCGGATAGGAAGAGTCAAATACATTATGGTAAGTTCCAACATAACGTTAAATGGATCAGGTAATAGGTAATAACCAATAATAGTAAGTGTCTTGCGAAAGGGAGCTTTGGGCTTCAGCCCATCGTAGTTCCTAGTGCCCCCGAGAGCCTTTCATGGGGAATACCTTGGGCAGTCCTGGGCTAACCTAAGTTGTAAAAATAAATTTAAAAGAGCAATTAGTATAAGTAGGGATTCACAATTCACACACCCCATTAGCTCTAGAGGTTGGTTAGGTTAGTTCGATTAGTCTCCCGAATGGTATGTTCGGAAGGTAAATGTAACAGATGAGATAGTTCGGGAAGCCGGTGGCTCGGAAGGATTTGGATACATAAATAAGGTGGTGGGTCTTCGGTATTGGATGATCCTTCACACCGATGTCGATACGTTGACTCGGCGGGTGTGGTTGACACTTAGCCAAAGAAAGTCTGGTGGACATGGCGAGCACTACTACGTGGTGACTCTAGGTTGTGTCCTTCTAGAGGCATACGTAAGGGCTAGGCCTGATAGTGTGATACCCGCCTAGGAGTGGGGGGCCTGACCCACTATCTCTGTTTGCCACTACGGAGGTTCCTGGGAGTGAAGCTATGTAACTCCCCAAAACTCAAAAGAGCGACGGGAGGTGTTTTGGGCCAAATTTAGAATTTGGCAGGGGGCACATGGTCTGGGACACAGGTGTGTCCCAGGGTGTGTCATGTTTGGGTCGACGATTTGGCCGAGAGCTCGACAAATTTTGGAGTCGACGATCGTCGAGCAGCGAACACGGCCTGAGACACGGGCTTGTCCCTGGGCGTGTCGAGCTCGTGTCGACGATCTGCCAGGGAAGTCGACATTTTCGCTCGACGATGTGTCAAGACAGGGAACATGGCCTAGGACATAGGCATGACCAAGGCCATGTCAGGTGGTCGACAAAGTGCACTCGACGAAGTGTCAAGATGGTGAACACGGCCTGGAGCCCAGGCGTGTTCGGGTTTGACACGGGCGTGTCGAATTTGACACGGGTGTGTCAAATTGGACACGGGCGTGTCCAAGACCCGTGTGAGTCTCGGGTTGGTGTTGGTCCTGTGTTGATGAAGGAACACGCTCGGGAACACGGGCGTGTACTGGATGACACGGGCATGTCAGGTCTAACACGGGCGTGTCGGGTGCTCGTATGCTTTTTGGGACGCGTCGGTTTCGACGGCGAATGTGGGACATGGCTCTGGACACGGGCATGTCACAGGCCGTGTTCAGACTAGATTTTACTTTTCAGCTCCAAATCGTGGCCGTTCGTTTCTTTATTTTGGGATCAGATGGTTGGGGCATGTTCCTACTGGGATATACCCAGGAATAAGGTTTCAAATCCCTCACTTCTTTCACATAAGTCTCTTTCTAATGTCTAGAGAGAGGGGAGAGCAAGGAAGAATAAAGGAGGCTAAATCCGGCCACCGGCGGAGCATCAGAGCTCCAAATAGCAAGCCGACTTCGGATCTACGGAGGCTAGGAGATTGCGGACCTTTTCATCTGCATAGATTTCTATGGCGCCAAGTAAAAATGCTAGGGTAATGATTCTCTACTTGAGCATGCGAAACTCTCTTTTCCTTTGCATAGGAAGCCCGCACTCGCGAGTTTGCGGTGAGTTGAGGCGTTCCTTCGGGTAGACATGAATATTCCCCGTTGTGTATATGTAGAGTCCGTAATCGAGAACGGATATAGGCATGATGTGTGAAGCATACCCGGACAAGTTGGTCTAGATCGGTGATGTTGCATTGCTTGAATGGCCGGAGAAGACTCCGTGCGAATGATTGTTTTTCGGGTTTTCTACTCGGTAGATTGCAACAGGGAGCCTTGGAGATTAACTCCAAGGTGCACCCGAAAAACTGGGCAGATACGTGATTCTGCCAACATGGTGGCATGGGAGCCAACTTGTACATGACTGGGTCGTGTAAAGTGTGTAATCGGATTGGGACTCGGGAATGTTTGACCCACGCATATGGCTTAATTTGTCGTTGCGATGTGAACACGGGTTAGGCGGAACTGTACCCGCTCTATGTCGTTCGGTTGGAGCCGTTGGCATAGATGGAGGGTCTTAGGTGGTCTATGGATTAAAATGACGTGGCCAATGCCGGAAAGACTAAATGCTCACGAGATCGGCCATCCAAGTGGCAGTGGTGAGACTGAGATGTCTATGGCATAAGCTGACGTGACATTGACCGGTTCATCGAGAATGTGCCCTGAGTGCACGGGGTGTGTGGCCGTGAGTGCCTACGCCTGTGTTGTTGTGTGATTACACTATACTACTGTATTATGCTAACAAAGTGTAGGGAAGGAGCATCGCCGCCTCGAGTTGGCGGCGAGATCGTTATAATTTGGTCAGCATAGCTGACCGTTGCCTTTGTTTGCCACCGTGCGGTGGATTGTTTCTTGCAGGTGCTGCAAAGCCAAGTGCTAAATAGTGGGCTAAAGCCCAAGTTGCTGAGCCGGCCCTCGAAGGTCTAACTTTGAGTGTTTTCTGTTATTCGTGTATGGTCGGCCTAGATGCTGAGGTTTGGAAAACATTTATATTCAAGCAAACTATTGTAAGGCCTTAAGGCCAGTACTTGTGTATTTGTATGCTCATTCCTGTTGGCTTTTTAGTGGACATTCATGCTATTAGTTGGGTTCTTTTATTTGCAACTACTAAAATTGCTTCCGCTAGAATGACTCTGTGTAGGACGTTGTATATTAGTTGGATGGTTTCCATTGAGTAACCACCCGGTATGTCTGCAGTATATGACATCGGGCCCCGGCCGGACCTACTGATATATGCTATGCGACGGATACAGGGTGTTATAATTTCGTATCAGACTCCTAGTTTCGGTCGGGCTTAAAATGAATTCGTGGACAAATTATTTTTAAGGGGTGGTGAGCACATGTGTGTGCGTCGTCGTTATAACATCAAAAGAACCCATGAATGTCCACTTAGAAATGAAAATACACGTGTTTGAGGAACTTACGTGTTCTTATAATTGCTTTTGCAATTTTGTATGGTTTCTTAACGGCGTTTTGTACAACTATAGGTGACCAGAAGCGGTGCTAGGACGTCAGAACGCCGAGTTTTTGAGGCTAGTAGTGCACCAAACAATGTTCCTACAACACCTCCATCGGCCGAAACCATACGATTGGTTGCCTAAGCAGTGTTTGCCATGATCAATGTGCAGCCTGCAAGGCAAATGCAGTACCTCGCTCCTGCGATGGAGAAGGTACCTCTTCCGGAGGTTGAGCCGAGAAGAGTGGAGCAAGTAGTAGTGGAGCCTTTGGCGCCGAGGCGAGCAACTAAAAGGCAGCTCAAGCACGTTATGAGCTTTAATCCTCGTGTGTTATCGGGGTTGGGAACCCCATCTCAAGCTGAAGATTGGCTCTCCCGAGTGAAGAGAGTCCTGACAGCTACTAAAACGGAGGAGTGGCAGATGACCACTATAGCTACGTTCCTTCTGGATAGTGATGCTAGGTTGTGGTGGAAAGGCTTGAAGCTGCACCTCTTGAGGGGAATGCAAGTTACAGACGTATCGATGGAGGAGTTCTCGATACTATTCTTGGATAGGTACCTCCCTCCGACTCAGAGGATTGCTTTGGAGAATGAGTTTCTGAAATTGGTGCAAGGAGAGAGTAGCGTGGATGAGTATCTCCACAGGTTTACTCGGTTGGGTCGGTATGCTAGCTCTACGTTTGCGGATGAGGAGCGTAAGACCAACCGTTTCTATGAAGGTCTGAGAGATGACTTGAGGCTACTACTCTCGGGGCCGATGACACAGGCCTTCTTGACCCTGGTCAACACGGCCCGCTCTTTGGAAAAGGATATGAAGAATGTACACGCAAATAAAAGCTTTGGTGATAAGAAGTCTGAGTTCAAGGTGTCGACTACCCCAAAGTACGGGTACCGTAAGTTCTTTAAGAAGGTTAGGACTTCGGGTCCAGCTCCTTCTTCCGGTGCTTCTGGGTCGACTACGGGTCGGACCCCGGGTGCATGTTTTACTTGTGGGAAGCTGGGGCACTTTGCCTATGCTTGCTGGAGCGGACGTCCCAAGTCCGAAAGGAAGCCGGGAGCATCTTATGAAGATAAGGGCAAGGCGGTGGAGTCAACCGCATCCCATTATGCTCTGGCTCAACCAAGAGTTTATAATCTTGGCCAATAGGAGGCCATTAAACAAGCGGATGTGGTAACATGTATGGTTTAAATTTATAGCAAGTCAAATTGTTTTATACTTGTTATATGCATGTTACCTTACCACTGCTTGTTTAGGATTTGTTTTGATTTGCGAGTATCCGGCGAGAGCACTCTTTGATACGGGAGCTTCACCCTCCTTTTTGTTTGAAGGGTTAATATAGCACATCGGAGTACCTTCTTCGATGGCAAAGGAAAAACTAGATGTGCTGTTACTGAATGGGTGTTTGATGCGTGCGGAGAGAATCTGTGGCGTTCAGATTCGTATTGGGAGTCAGGAGTTCCATTTGCTAGCGTCGTTACTGCCGTTGGTGGAGTTCGACGTAATATTTGGCATGGACTGGCTCTCGGAGCAGCAAGCTTATATTGATTGCGGTCGCAAGGTAGTCAAGTTGGGAACAGGTCGTGAGATGACTTTTACAGGCTTGAAAGGGTCGAGTAAGACGTTGATGTCTGCTCTTCAGATGGTGAAGGCAGTTCGTGCTCGTGCAAAGAAATTCTTTACACTGGTAGAGATTACAAAGACTAAAACTTCATTGGATAGTATTTCAGTGGTATCAGAGTACCCTGATGTATTCCATGGTGATCTTCCTGTAGCTCCGCATCAATGGGAGATAGATTTCACGATTGTGCTAGTACCAGGTGCAAAACCTGTGTCGCGCTCTCCATATCGGCTAGCGCCTAAGGAGATGGCAGAGCTGAAGGTGCAACTTCAAGAGTTGTTGGAGCAAGGTTATGTGCGTCCAAGTTCGTCGCCTTGGAGCACACCGGTCCTCTTTATAAAGAAGAATGACGGGAGTTTGAGACTTTGTATTGATTACCGAGAACTGAACAAGTTGACAGAGAAGAACAAGTACCCGATCCCATGTATTGACGATCTATTTGATCAGTTAGTCGGGTCGACGGTGTACTCAAAGTTGGATCTCAAGTCTGGATACTATCAGCTGAGGAGAAGGGAGAGTGATATCCCCAAAACAGCTTTTATTATAAGGTACGAGCATTACGAATTTACAGGCATGCCGTTTGGGGTGACAAATGCGTCGTCAGTGTTCATGGATTTGATGAACAGGACTTTCAGGGAGTACTAGGACCATTTTGTGATCGTCTTCATTGACGACATTTTGGTGTACTCGTAGAGTGAGGAAGATCACTTCAGGCATCTTCATTTGGTATTGGAGATGCTGAGGAGGAATCAATTGTACACCAAGTTCTCGAAATGCGAGTTTTGGTTGTCCTTAGTGGCATTCCTCGGTCATATAGTCAGTGGAGAGGGGATTGCGGTGGATCCGGCGAAGATTGTTGCGATACGAGAGTGACCTGTTCTTGCTACGGTAGCGGAAGTCCGGAGTTTTCTGGGGATTGCCGGCTATTATAGGCGCTTCATGGAGAACTTCTCGTGGATAGCGTTACCTCTCAATACTTTGACGAGGAAGGAGCAGAAGTTTGTTTGGACACCGGAGTGCGCACGAGCTTTTGAGGAGTTGAAGTGTCAGTTGACAACGACGCCTATACTGAGTTCGCTGAGTTGGACTGAAGGCTTTGAAATATACAGCGATGCTTCGGGAAGTGGTTTGGGTTGTGTGCTACTATATAATGGGAGCATTATAGCATATGGCTCGAGACAGCTGAAAGTGAACGAGAGGAATTATCCGGTCCATGACTTGGAGTTAGCGGCCGTGATTTTTGCCTTGAATCTGTGGAGGCACTACTTATATGGAGTAAGGGTCGATATCTATACCGACCATAAGAGCCTGAAATATTTGTTGGATCAGAAAGATCTGAACATGAAGCTGTGTATATGGATGGAGTTCCTGGGGGACTATACATTCAAGATCCACTACGTGCCTGGTAAAGGCAATGCGGTTGCGGACGCGTTGAGTCGTCAGGCCCCAACCTAAGCCTATTGGCTGTTGATCCATGACGAGCGGTTGGTTCGGGAGTTGGAGGCGTTGGAGATCTCTTGCGTAGACAAGAAGTCGAGTGCTAAAGCGCTTTTGAACTGGACGGAAGTTCAATATGACCTGGCTGATCGGATTCGGCAGGCTTTGGATGTGGATAGCAGCATGAAGCGGCTCATGATAGAGGCTCTGGATGGATCAAATTCCCAATATGAGGTTGTGGATGGTTTGCTTTTGAAAGACGGCAGTCTGTGCGTCCCAAATGTGGGCAATTTACGGGTGGAATTGTTGTATGAGGTGCATCATACCAAGTACTCGATTCACCTGGGGAGCACAAATATGTACCGCAACGTGAAGAAATTGTTTTGGTGGCCAGGACTGAAGAAGGATGTGGCATTATACGTGGCGAAGTGCAGACGTACGCCTTGGTGGAGGCGGAATGCCAAAAGCTAAGAGGATTCTTGAAGTCCTTGCCTATTCTGGAATGGAAGTTTGACGACATTACCATGGACTTTGTGCACGGGTTGCCAAGGTCGCAAAAGGAGAACGACGCCATTTGGGTGGTCGTAGATCGTCTAACGAAGGTGTCACACTTCATTCCGCAAAGGAAGGATGATCCGGTTGAGAAATTGGCAAAGTTGTATGTAGACAATATTGTGCGGCTTCATGGTGTGCCCCGCAGCATTGTGAGTGACCGAGATGGGCGTTTCAGTAGATGTTGGGAAAAGCTGAGTTTTACCACAGCCTTTCATCCGCAAACGGATGGGCAGACCGAGAGGGTCACTAGGACGATGGAAGACATGCTTCGCATGTGCGTCCTGGATTTCGAAAAATAGTGGGAAGACCACCTATACTTGGTGGAGTTCGCGTACAACAATAGCTACCATGGAAGCATACAAATGGCGCCCTTCGAGGCCCTTTATGGTAGAAGATGTCGCACGTCGTTGTCTTGGTTATAAACGGGTTAGTCAAAGTTGTACAAGCGACAAGAGGTGTAAGGTGCTACTTCTTTGGTGCGAAACATTCAGGAGATGTTGCTAATCGCTCAGGACCGCCAGGCTAAGTACTATAATGCCAAGCACATGAACGTGAAGATCAAGCCGTTCAAGGGTGTCTCGCGGGTGCGGTACTTAAAGAAGCTAAGCCCAAGGTACCTTGGACCGTTTGAGGTTCTGGAGCGGATTGGTGAAGAAGCGTATCGTTTGAAACTATCAGTGGAGCTTAGTGGTCTTCATGATGTATTCCATATATCGGTGCTGTGGAAGGCAGTGCAAGAGCCTTCGCATCTGATCGCGGTGGATCAAGTGCTGGTGGATAATGGGTTGACGACGAAGGTCAAGCCCATTCGAATTTACGACTCAGAAGTCAAACGGCTACGCAATAAAGCGATCAGGATGGTCAAGGTCCGTTGGGACAAATGCAGTAGGGAAGAGCTCTCTTGGGAGCGAGAGCAGACCATGCTTGAGGAGTACCCGGAGTTGTTTCACTCAGCTACCGTTTAAGTTTTATGTTTGTTTCCTTTATGTAATTTCGAGGATGAAATTATTTTAAGAGGGAGAGAGTTGTAATGCCGCGAAACTCAAAAGAGCGACGAGAGGCATTTTGGGCCACATTTGGAATTTGGTAGGGGGCACACGACCTGGGGCACGGGCGTGTCCCAGGGCGTGTCTTGTTTGGGTCGACGATTTGGCCAAGAGCTTGACGAATTTTGGAGTCGACGATCGTCGAGCAGCGAACACGGCCTGAGATACGACGTGTCCCAGGGCGTGTCGAGCTCATGTCGACGATCTACCAGGGAAGTCGACATTTTCGCTCAATGATGTGTCGAGACAGGGAACACGGCCTAGGACACAGCGTGTCCAAGGCCGTGTCAGGTGGTCGACGAACTGCGTTCGATGAAGTGTCGAGATGGAGAACACGGCCTTGAGCCCAGGCGTGTTCGGGTTTGACACGGTAGTGTCAAATTGGACACAGATCTGTCAAATTGGACACGGGTGTGTCCAGGACCCGTATGATTCTAGGGTTGGTGTTGGTCCTGTATTGATGAAGGAACACGCCCGGGAACATGGGCGTGTACTGGATGACACGGGCGTGTCAGGTCTAACGCGGGCATGTCGGGTGCCCGTGTGCTTTTTGGGACGCATCGGTTTCGATGGCGAATGGGCGACACGGCCCTCGACACGGGCGTGTCACATGACGTGTTCAGCCCAGATTTTACTTTTCAGCTCCAGATCGTGGCCGTTCATTTCTTTATTTTGGGATCCGACGGTTGGGGGTTGTTCCTACTGGGATATACCCGGGAATAGGGTTTCAAATCCCTCACTTCTTTCACATAAGTATCTTTCTAAAGTCTAGAGAGAGGGGAGAGCAAGAAAGAAGAAAGGAGGCTAAATCCGGCCACCGGCGGAGCTTCGGAGCTCCAAATCGCAAGCTGACTTCGGATCTATGGAGGATATGAGATTGCAGAGCTTTTCATCCGCATAGATTTCCACGGCTTCAAGAAAAAATGCTAGGGTAATGATTCTCTACTTAAGCATGTGAAGCTTTCTTTTCCATTGCATAGGAAGCCCGCTCTCGTAAGTTTGCGGTGAGTTGAGGCATTCTTTCGGGTAGACATGAATAGTCCCCGTTGTGTACATGTAGAGTCCGTAATCGAGAATGGATATAGACATGATGTGTAAAGCCTACCCGGACAAGTTGGTCTAGATAGGTGATGTTGCATTGCTTGAATGGCCGGAGAAGACTCCGTGCGAATGATTGTTTTTCGGGTTTTCTACGCGGTAGATTGCAACAGGGAGCCTTGGGGATTAACTCCAAGGTGCACCCGAAAAACTGGGCAGATACGTGATTCTGCCAACATGGTGGCCTGGGAGCCAACTTGTACATGACTGGGTCGTGTAAAGTGTGTAATCGGATTGGGACTCGGGAATGTTTGACCCGCGCATATGGCTTAAATTGTCGTTGCGATGTGAGCACGGGTTTGGCGAAGCCGTACCCACTCTATGTCGTTCGGTTGGAGCCGTTGGCATAGATGGAGGGTCTTAGGCGGTCTATGGCTTAAAATGACGTGACCAATGCCGGAAAGACTAAATGCTCACGAGATCGGCCATCCAAGTGGCGGTGGTTAGACCGAGATATCTATGGCTTAAACTGACGTGACATTGACCGGTTCATCGAGAATATGACCTGAGTGCACGGGGTGTGTGGTCGTGAGTGCCTACGCTTGTGTTGTTGTGTGATTACACTATACTGCTGGATTATGCTAACAAAGTGCAGGGAAGGAGCATCGCCGCCCCGAGTTGGGGGAGGGATCGTTATAATTTGGTCAGCATAGTTGACTGTTGCCTTTGTTTGCCACTGTGCGGTTGATTGTTTCTTGCAGGTGCTGCGGAGTCGAGTGCTAAATAGCGGGCTAAAGCCCAAGTTGCTGAGCTGGCCCTCGAAGGCCTAACTTTGAGTGTTTTCTATTATTCATGTATGGCCGGCCTGCGTGCCGAGGTTTGTAAAATGTTTATATTCAAGCAAACTATTGTAAATCTTTAAGGCCAGTACTTGTGTATTTGTACGTTCATTCCTGTTGCCTTTTTAGTGGACATTTATGCTAGTAGCTGGGTTCTTTTATTTGCAACTACTAAAATTGCTTCCGCTAGAATGACTTTGTGTAGGACGTTCTATATTAGTTGGATGGTTTCCATTGAGTAAACACCCAGTCTGTCTGTGGTATATGGCATCGGGCCCTGGCCGGACCTACTACTATATGCTATGCGACGGATAGGGGGTGTTACAAGCTAGCTGCCCAAATGGGGGGAATTAAAGATTTGTGTGCATAGAGTCGTGTGTGTGAGTTGCACTTACATGAATCATGGCATAACATAGCACTACACTCATACTTGCATTTAAACCGGACACCCCATTGTATAAATCGGTATGGGTCTTTTTATAAGATGGGAGCCTTGCAGAAGACCCCTCAACTTATAAGTTTGTATGGGCATTCATATAAGTTGAGGTTACTTACTTCTTAGTATGTGTTTCTTACATGTGTTGAGTGTTCTACTTGTTTACCGTACTGCTTACTATCATAGAATTTCTAGCTTGTACCTTTCTTCCTTAGCTGTATATACATTATAATTAACTGCTAGAATAGTTCCACCATCACCTGCTTTGTTTACACTCTACCTTCCTTGATTCCCTTTCCTCCTCCCCGCTCGGTGCCTAGGAGCCATGGCGGAGGGGTAGGGGATGATAGGACTTAGTCTTTTTGTCTAATGGTTTTCGGACCACAACATTTCAGGGACTCTGGATGGGAGACAGGGAGCTGCAGCAGGGGATATAGCACCAACGGAGTACGATGCACATGGAGGTGGGCCAGTCTAGCACAGGAGCACCGACTACTGGCTCCGTGAGTGATTAGTTTACTTAGCTTCCGCTATAGTTTGTAGTATGAGCTATCCCAATATGACGTCAACTCATCGAAGACAACATCTTTCGACACGATGAACCTTTTCGTCGCAGGATCCAAACATCTCCATCTTCTCTTCTGCTCATCTTACCCAACAAAGAATAGCTTCATCTTGAGAGAATCCGGAGAGTGTACATAGCAGGTAGATCCAAACACCCGTAGGTGCTTCACACTGGGCTTCACCCCGAACATCAGCTCAATCGTAGTCTTCACAATGATCGGACTAAAAGGCATCTGATTGATGACATGTATAGTACAGGCCATTCCTTCCTACCAAAAGGCCTTAGGAATGCCTTTGCACTGAATCCAACACTTGCAGGTCTCCGCCAACAGATGGATCATCCGAACTGCAACACCGCCTTGTTGTGAAGTATATCCACGAGACAGCTTCGTTCGGATCCCATGGTTTTTGCAAAAGTTCGAGAACTCGGTTGAGCCGAACTCACCACCGATGCTTGTCCAAAACATCTTTTTCCACAGGCCAAGCAGGCCCTCCATAAGTTTCTTGAACTCCACAAACAAGCGGAACATGTTCGACTTCTCCTTCATGAAGTGTACCCAAGTATACCTCGAATAGTCATCAACCAATATCAGCATGTACCTGCTACCTCCAAGAATGGCGGTGATGGTCGGTCCAACCAGATCACAATGGACAAACTCCAAATGTACTTTACATCTGGACTGTGCCTTATCAACGATAAAGCAATAAGTGTAACGCCCCGAAACTCAAAAGATGGACGAGCAGCGTTTAGAGCCGAGTTTGGGGCCTGGTAAGGGTCATACGGCCGGGGATACGGGCGTGTCTAGGGCCGTGTCATGCTCTGGTTCGACGAGCTTTCCGAGTGGTCGACGAAATGCGATCGATGATTATCGAGGCATCAAACACGGCCTAAGATACAGGCGTGTCCAGGGTCGTGTCCTTCTCGGGTTGTTAGTGTAATGCCCCGAAACTCAAAAGAGGGATGGGTAGAGTTTTGAGACAAGTTTGGAACTTGGTAGGGGGTACAAGACCTGGGACACGGGCGTGTCCTAGGGCGTGTCGTACTCGGGTTGATGATCTTTCCGAGTGGTCGACGAATTTGGAGTCGACGATCGTCGAGCAGCGAACACGGCCTGAGACACGGGCGTGTCCCAAGCCGTGTCCTTCTCTTGGTGATGGCCAAGCCGTGTCGGGGGGAGACACATGGTGTTAGCGCACGGGCGTGTACGGGTAGACACGGGCATGTAAAAATCGGACACGGGCATGTCGATTACCTGTGTCCTTTGCGGGACATTTTTGGTGTTGTATCGAAGGAAGAACACTCCCGGCAATACGGGCATGTATTGGTTGACATGGGCGTGTCATGTGTGACACAGGCGTGTCGGGTGCACGTGTCCTATTCTGGTTGCGATGATTGCGGCATCGATTGAGGCACACAGCCTTGGACACGGGTGTGTCACAAACAGTGTTCGGCCCAGGTTTTGGATTTTAAGTGCGAATTGTGGCCTTCCGTTTACTTATTTTGGGATCCAACGGTTCAGGGTTGTTCTTGATGTGTTATACCCAGGAATAGGGTTTAGATGCCTTCATTTCTCTTAAGCCATCTCTTTCTAAAGTTCTAGAGAGAGGCGAGAGCAAGGAAGAAGAAGGAAGGTAGATCCGGCCGCCGGTGGAGCTTCGGAGCCCCATATCGCAAGCCGAGTTTGGATCTTAGAAGGCAAGTACATTGCAGTGCTTTCCATCTGCATAGATCTTCATTGCACCAAATAGGAATGCTAGGGTAATGATTCTCATCCTTGTACATGTAAAGTCCTCTTTTCCTTTGCATAGGAAGCCCGCTCTCGCGAGTTTGCGGTGAGTGTGAGGCGTTTCTTCGGGTAGACATGAATAGTCCCCGTTGTTTTGCATGTAGAGCCTGTAATCGAGAAACGGACATAGGTATGATGTGTGATGCCTACCCGGACAAGTTGGTCTAGATCGGTGATGTTGCATTGCATGAATGGCCGAAGAAGACTCCGTACTGATGGTTGTTTTTCGGGTTTTCTACACAGTAGATTGCAACAGGGAGCCTTGGGGTCCAACTCAAAGGTGCACCCGGAAAACGGGGCAGATATGTGATTCTGCCAACATGGTGGCTTGGGAGCCAACTTGCACATAACTGGGTTATGTGAAGTGTGTGATCGAATTGGGATTCGTGGAATCTAACCCGCGCATATGGCTTAAATTGACGTTGCAGTGTGAGCAACGGGTTAGGCGGAACCATACCCGCTCTATGTGGTTCGGTTAAAGAGACCTAAAGTACTTGGCACTTACCATTGGCATAGATGGAGGGTCTTAGGCATAGGCCAGAAAGACCGTAATGCTCACGAGAATTACCATCCAAGGGGCGGTGGTGAGACCGCAGTTTTGACCGGGTTCACTAAGAATGTGCCCTGAGAGCACAGGGTGTGTGGCCGTGAGTGCCTACACCTGTGGTGAAGTGTTTATTCACAAGTGTTTGGCTATGCTATTAATGTGTAGGTAAGGAGCATCGCTGCCCCGAGTTTGGGGGCGGGATCGTTATAATTTGGTCAACTTTAGCTGACCGTTTCTTTTGTTTGCCACCGCTTCGGTGGATTGTGCTTGCAGGTGCTGCGGAGCCGAGTGGCAAATAGCTGGCAAAAGCCCTTGTTGCTGAGCCGACCCTCGAAGGCCTATTTTGGGCGTTTTCTTTTATTCTCTTTTATGACCGGCCTGCGTGCCGAGGTTTAGAAGATACTTATATTTGAGTAATCTATTGTAAGGCCATAAGGCCAAGTACTTGTGTATTTGTACGTTCATTCCTATTGGGTTTTTGTAGTGGACATTCATGCTGTTGGTTGGGTTCTAATTATTGCAACTTTTAAATTGTTTCTGCTAGAATGTACTCTGTGTAGGACGTTGGTTATTGGAAGGATGGTTCTTTTGCGTAACCTTCCGCTCTGTCTGTGGTATATGGCGTCGGGCCCTGGCTGGACCTACTGATATATGCTATGTGACGGATAGGGGGTGTTACAATTTGGTATCAGACTACTGTTTTCGGTCAACTTAAATGAATACAAGAGCGAATTCTTTTAAGGGGTGGTGAGCAAATGTGTGTGCGTCATCGTTATAACATCAAAAGAACACATGAATGTCCACTTAGGAATGAAATTACACTTGTTTGAGGAACCTGTGTGTTCCTATACTTGCTTTTTGCAATTTTGTTTGATCGCTTAATGGCGTTTTGTATGACTATAGGTGACCAGGAGTGGTGCAGGGCCGTCAGAATGTACAGTTTCTGAAGCAAGTAGCGTAGCTAATGATGCTCCAGCAACACCTCCCTCGGCAAAAACCATACGATTGGTGGCTGAAGTAGTGTTTGATATGATCAATACGCAGCGTACAAGGCAAATGCAGCAGCCTGCCCCTGCGGTGGAGCAGGTACCGCTTCAAGCAGCGGAACCGAGAAGGGTGGAGCAATTGAAAGGCAGCTCAAGCATGTTATGGGCTTTAATCCTCCGGTGTTCTCGCGGACGGGAACCCCATCCCAAGCTGAAGATTGGCTCTCCCGAGTGAAGAGAGTCTTGACAGTGACGGAAACGAAGGAGTGGCAGATGACCACTATAGCTACATTCCTGTTGGACAGAGATGCAAGGCTATGGTGGGAAGGTTTAGAGCTCCATCACTAGAGGGTAAGGCAACTCACGGACGACTCGATCGAAGAGTTTTCGAGACTGTTCTTGGCAAGGTACCTTACTTCGGCTCAAAGGATAGCAATGGAGAATGAGTTCCAGGAGTTGACGCAGGTAGAGAGTAGTCTGGAAGAGTATATCCACGAATTTACTCGGTTGGGTCGGTACGCTAGCTCTACTTTTGCTGATGAGGAGTGTAAGTCCAACCGATTCTATGAGGGTCTGAGGGATGACCTAAGGCTACTGCTCTTGGGGCCGATAACACAGGGCTTCTTGACCCTGGTCAATACGACCCGGTCTTTGGAGAAGGATCTGAAGAATGTGCAAGCGAAGAAAAACTCTGGTGATAAGAGGACGGAGTTCAAGGTGCCGACTACCTCAAAGTCTGGGTATCGTAAGTTCAACAAGAAGGCTAGGACTTCGGGTCCAGCCCCTTCTTCTGGTGCTTCTGGGGAAAGTACAGGACGAACCCCGAGACGGTTGGAGCGGACATCCAAAGTCCGAGAGGAAGTCGGGAGAAACCTATGAGGAAATGGGCAAGGCGGTGGAGTCAACCATATCTCATTATGCTCAACGTAGAGTCTATAATCTTGGGCAGCTGGATGTTGAAATTTGTGAAGTGGAAGTGGGTGATGGGCAGGCCGGGCGGCCTGTGCGGACTGAGTCCGTGACCTGGGCAGATTGCTGACTACGGCCTGGGTGGTGGCTGATGGCGCGGCCCCTCCTCCACCGGTTGAAGACGATGCTGATAATGCTGTTGATGATCATCCGGTTGCTAAGGCCAAGGACGTGGCGGCACGATGACGCTAACGGACGGCTACGCTACAACCTCCGCCCGCGCCGTGCTACCGCCACGGCAACGCCTTAGTTTTATTTATTTCCTTTTCGTGCACTTTATTTTATAATTGGAATATAAAATTATCCTATGCTTATGTGATAATTTTATATTCATTGTATGTGTTGTTGTATTTTCAATTTGAATTATTTTAGTTTTGGTGTGCAATTAGCCATTCGGATGGATGAGATTAAATCTCCATCATGAAGGGCTAAGGCTTATTTGTAACTCCTATTAGCCATTCAGATGGATGAGATTAAATCTCCATCATGAAGGGCTAAGGCTTATTTGTAACTCCTATTTAAAGGAGGCTATCATGAAGAGTTAAAGCAATTGGAAATGAAACCTAAAAAAACCCCCTTGTGGAAATTTCGGCCACCATGGAGAAGTCCATAGCCGCCCCTCCCCTTTGGTGTGAAGCCAAGCCTTGCCTCCTCCATCCCCGTTCGGTGCGACTCCGGCGTGGCTTCCTTCGGTGCGAATCCTTGGAAGAAGGTTGCAAACCATTCGGTGTGACGCCGGTGGATCCGTGGAGAGAGTGATTCTCCCATAGTTATCTCGTGTGAACGTTTTCCGATTGGGTAATCTCTTTCCCCTCCCTTGTGTGATTCTTCTCTTTAGTTCTGGTGGATTTCGCTCATCATTTTCTCCGGATCTTTAATTTAATCGCTGCAAGTTTTGAATCGAAATCGCCGTTGCAAGGCTTTTATTTCCGGATCGGGTGGATCCTATTTGCCTGAGCGGATCTTGGCCTATAGCCTTGGTCTTGCTCTCAAAAAGGAGTTTCAACCTTTGTGTTTTCTTGGGGAATATTCCGACTCAAATTTCCGATCGTCGTTTTCGAGTCGACCATTCCTCCCTCGTTGTTGTGCTGCGTTTTGTGACGAGGACTATTGTGGGCAATAGGTGTTGTGTAGGTGCGGTAGATCTACGACGTGTTGTGCGTAGGGAGAGCATTAGCTTCGCGAAGATCTCCGTTTCCGGATAACCCTACATCAGTTGCTGTCTTGGTGGCTTGCTGATTGAGCAGCCTGTGGTCTAAGAAGCCTATGTGGACTGAGTCTGCAGCCTGGGTGACTGCTGTCTGCGGACAGGGTGTTGGCTATCTTGGTGGCTTGGTTGATTAAGGAGCGGCCTGAGTGGACAGAGGTTTGCGGGCTGTAGGCAGTGCTCTGTTCAGTGGCCTTGTGTTGCAAGCTTGTGTTAACCGGCGGATTGGGTGTCCTGTCCGCGGGAGGCTTGGGGACTGACGTGTCCGCGGTATCCACTGTGGCGGACTGACCTTGGAGTTTGGCTGTGGCCCTTGACGAACTCTGGTGGTACAGCATGTTCTAACTGCTGGGGAGTACTGTGCGGACTGATGTCGGAGACCGACAGTTGGCCGCTTATTTTGGCAGTTGTGCGAGGATTACTTGCGGACTCTTCCTTAACTCTGGAGGAGTATTGGCGATCTGCTTTGGGTATTGGCGGAATGGGCCTTGTCCGCCGAGCTCGCACTAGGCCTTTGGTGATTTACTGGACTTGGTCACATTCTGTGACAAGTTTAGTGTGTCCGCAGTATCCGCCAAGTCTGTTGTTGACCGGGCGGACTGCCTTTGGTCGTGGACTTGTGGCGGATGGAGGCTTTGCTCTTGTGTTGTGCGGACTGCCTCTTGCATATGCGAACTGTCATTGAAGGAGTTGTGGCTATCCAAATGTTGATTGTTTGCGGACTGTGCGGACTGTACCTTGTCCGTTTAGTGTGGGCGGTCTGGTGCAAGGCCGCCCAATAGTGAACATCGGTGCCTTTCTTTTAGCAGTTGTCTTGGAATTCGGCTAAGTCTTTGCGGACTCAGCGGACGGAGTTTTTGCTAGCGCGCGGGATGGGGTGGTGATTCTATCCACTAGGGTGGTGACCACACTCCTCACCCCGCCTATAAATAGAACCCACCGGCACGTCTACAGTAACGGAGTGAACAGTAAGTTGGGCTTGGGCAAATGTTGCGGTCTGCGGTTTTCTGTCTGCATTGGTTGAGTAGTGCTGACGATGTGCTGTGTGCAGGTCACACGGCTAGCTTCAAGGAGCCAGGAGTTGGGAATTGAAGTGTGCGGTCTCTGCAGTCTCAGATGGTCGCTTCTGTGGCTTGTCAGATTTTTACTTCAGCTTGATCAAGTTCCAATAACCTGTCTGTCGGTCTCAGGCTGGTAGGCAGTCAGTTCCTCTATTCTTTAGCAGGCAGCGAATAATGGTGTGTCCGCATGACCTCGCGGTCTCAGCGGACTACGTGTGCTATTCGGCTTGTAGCAGTTGCAGCATGGGCGGCTTGGGCGACCTTGGCGGATGAGGCGGTCTCGGCAGTCTCCAGTGCTGTCCGCCCGACTTGTTTCTTCTTTCTATTTGTAGCTGTTGTACTAGCGAAATCATGTCTCGCTACGTATACCTCACCTTGTAAATAAGAGTGAATGAATAAAAGACCTGCTTGTTCTTTCATTTGTGGTTGGTGTTAAACTTGCTCCTTGGGCTTCCGCGTGATCAAAGTGTGAACTGGGTAGTTCTGAGAATATTAATTTTACTTTAAGCTACCTTGCTGACCACTTTGAGAAAATTCAACATGGTATCAGAGGGAGGTTCAGTTGCTTGAGCGGAGTTCAACCAGTGTTGTTGATCTGTGCTTGAGTGGTGATCAACCTGTGTTGGTGCTCTGTGCTTCTGGAAGTTTGCTTACCAACGGTTGTTGCAATGTAAGGGAGCTATGCTAGGGGTCTTGGCATTGAACTCTTAACGTCGATTAACTTCAAGAAGTGGAAGTCATGCATGAGTAGTTACCTTCTTGGTGAGGAGGTATGGGAGGTCGTCGGTGGTGACGACAGACAGGAAGTGACTGCTGTTTTCGGAATTGCTTAGCAGGTGAGGCTCTGGAGAAAACAAATGCTAAGGCGGAGTTTGATCTCAAGAGAGCTATTTCACCGGAGTTGTTTGATCACATCATTGGATGTGAATCAACTGCTAATATTTGGACAACCATTGATGAGCTGTTCAATAGGAAGTATGTAGCAAGGCTACAATTCTTGGAAAATGAGTTGGCCAGTACAACTGAAGGAGACCTGACTATCTCTAAACACTTCTTGAAGATGAAGAGTCTGTGTGCAGAGATATCAGCGCTTGATCCTGATGAGCCTATTTCTGAGGCCAAGTTGAAAAGGCACATAATCTGCGGCTTACGGAAGGAGTATGTTGCTTTTGTGACATCAGTTCAAGGCCGGGCTACTCAACCATCTTTGCTGGAGCTTGAGAATCTACTTGCTTCACAGGAAATCTTGGCAAGGCAGATGGCTGGAGTCACTGTCTATGAGGAGAGCAGTGAAGCACTCTTCATAGGCAAGAAGAAGAAGAGATAGGAAGGGAAGAAGAAGCAAGTCACTTCTGAGAATGAGCCTTCAACTTCTTATTAGGCAGAGAGGAGCACTGCTCCTAAGAAGGACTGGAAGAATAACCTGAAGTGCTACAGGTGTCATCAGCGAGGATACTTCAAGCAGGACTGCAAGGTCAAACTGCAGCCTGAGCATGTTGCTGGCAAGGAGGAAGCTTGCTCTAAGAGTGAGGAAACTGAATGGGGCGGAGCTTTCATGACGGGCACTTGTGTCCGTGCCCCGTCCGCTGTCGACTTTAACGATGATTGGATCGTGGACTCCGGGTGTGGTCATCACCTCACCGGATACAAGTCGAAGTTCTCTTCTCTGCAAGCCTACTCACGTAATGAAGCTATTATAACTGCTGATAATACTGTTTATGCAGTAGAGAAGGAGGGAGTTGTGTCTTTGGGTTGTGATAAGGGGCCACTCACATTAAGGAGTGTGTATCATGTATCGGGCATGAAGAAGAACCTCTTCTCGGTGACCAATGCGGTAGACGTGGGTTATCACGTTCTGTTTGGGCCAACAGAAGTGAAGTTCCTTCGCAATGTATCAGCGGTTAAGGCTGATATTGCTCATGTTAGGAGGAGAGTGAAGAACCTGTTTGTTCTTTATACTAACTCTTATGTTGATCGGATGAGAGCAAACGATAGCACTGCTATTTGACATGAAAGGCTGGGGTATGTAGGAATGGATAAGTTGAAGGCTATGGCTAACAAAAGCCTTGTAAGAATCTTGCCTAAGTTATCTTCATTTGGTGACGGTCATGTTTGCGCGAGATCTTAGTACGGCAGGGCTCATCGCCTTCCGTTTGATAAATCACAAACGAGGAGCAAGAGACCATTGAAGTGCATCCATGGAGACTTGATGGGATAAACCTCACTGCAAGACTTGGCGGGAGCAGATACATGTTTGTGCTAATTGATGACTACTCAAGATACACTTGGGTATATTTCTTGAAGGAGAACTCTGAAGCCTTTCGTTTGTTTATGGAGTTCAAAGAGTTAGTGGAGTGCCGGCTTGGCTTGCGGATCAAGATGCTTAGAACAGACAATGATGGTGAGTTTATCTCCTCCGAGTTTTCTAACTTCTGTAGGAAGTACGGGATCCAACGAGAGCTTACTTATGCTCACACTCCACAACAAAATGGAGTAGCGGAGCGGAAGATCCGTCATCTGACGGAGACTTGCAAATGTTGGCTTCATGCGAAAGACATTCCAAGGTCCTTTTGGGCGGAGGACATGTTTTGTGCATCTTATGACATCAACTGGATGTCGCTTAGCCCGATCAACATGAAGACTCCTTTTGAGTTGTTGCTGAAGGAGAAGCCTAGTGTGGAACACCTCCGGGTGTTCGGATCAACTTGCTATGTGCATGTCCTGGATGCTTCAAGGACTAAGCTGGATGCAAAGACAAGGAAGCTTTTCTTTGTTGGCTACGATGAGCGGAAGAAGGGATGGAAATGCATGGATCATGCGACGAAGAAGTTCGTTGTGTGAATAGATGTTGTCTTTGACGAGCTGACGTCGTTTGGAGGTGGCTCGGTTGAGCTAACCGGAAGCAAGGTTGATGAAGAACCGATGGTGGTTACTGAAAGCCTAGAAGAGGAGCTTGTTGTTTCACCAGCAGCTCCTATTGCTTCAAATTCTGGTGCTGAGGCTTCTGGCTCAGGAAGCTGGGGGAGCATTGCTCAAAGCTTGTCTGAAGGTGGTGCTGAGCCTGAAGGAGCAACAGATGTAGTAAGCAAGGTTTAGACCCTTCGGAGATCGAAGAAGGTTATTAAGCCATCGACTCGTTACTGTGATGGGAATGCAGTGAGCTTTGTCTCCGGATTCTTTGCACGTCCTTTGGATGAGTGAGAGCCTGCAAACTTCAATGAGGCCACTGGAGTTAAGGAGTGGGATGATGCCATGAAGGAAGAGATTGTTGATCTCAAAAAGAATGAAACCTGGGACCTTATGGCCAAGGTTGATGACATTACTCTAGTGACTTGCAAGTGGGTATATAAGTTGAAGAAGAAGGCTGATGGGAGCATTGATAGGTTCAAAGCTCGCCTGGTTGCTCGAGGGTTCTCACAGCAGTATGGAGAAGACTATGAGGAGACATTTAGTCTGGTTGCAATGATGACTTCAGTTAGAGTGGTGATCACCTTGGCTGCTAGTAAGGGATGGAGGATGTGGCAGCTTGATGTGAAGAATGCTTTCCTTTACGAAGAGATTGACAAGGACATCTTCATGGATCATCCACTTGGATATGTTTCTGAAGTTCATACGGACTATGTCTGCAAGCTCAGGAAGGCTCTCTACGGGTTGAAGCAAGCTCCTAGAGCTTGGTATGGGAAGATAGCAGAGTATTTGCAATTCTGCGGGTATCTTGCTTCCAACTCAGATTCTAGCTTGTTTGTCAAGAAGAAGGGGGAGCTTCAAGTCTTGGTCCTGCTGTATGTGGATGACATGATTTTCATAGGGAATTCAGAGCAGGAAGTAGCAAGGTTCAGGGCTGATATTGTTATACGCTTCGTGATCAAAGACTTGGGGGAGCTTCATCACTTTCTCGGTCTTGAAGTGGAGAGGAAGGAGTGTAGAATTCTCATTTTCCAGAAGGGTTATGCGGATGACATTGTAAGTCGATTTGGCATGGGCGAAGGAAGTGTTGCTCTACTCCACTAGAATATGGGCTGAAGCTTTGACGAGATCAAGGAAGAATTCTTCCTGATCCCTTGGTGTTCAGGGCTCTTATAGGGAGTTTGATCTACCTGACAATTACAAGGCCAGACATTGCTTATGCCGTTGGCCGAGTAAGTCAGTTTATGGCTGAACCAAGGAAGTCTCATCTGGTTGCGGCAAAGCATATCTTGAATTATGTCAAGTCAACCTCTGATATGGGACTCCTTTATAGTAGGGATGTGGACTTTGCTTTGCTTGGATACACGGACGCTGACTATGGTGGTGACTCGGATGATCGGAGATAACCTTCGGGATATGTTTTCACTTGTGGTACAGCTGGTATTTCGTGGTGTAGCAAGAAGCAGGATTCTGTGTCCGTGTCTACTACGGAAGCTGAGTATAAGGCTTTGGCCTTGGCTGCTCGGGAAGCTATCTGGTTGCGGAGGCTTGTAGAGGATGTTCATGAAGAAGTGCAAGGGCCTACTTTACTCTAGGGTGACAATGAGAGTGCTCTCAAACTGGTAAACAATCCAGTATATCACGCAAGGACCAAGCATATTGAGATCGCACACCACTTCATAAGGGAGAGGGTGTTGGAGGGATCTCTTCCAGTCGGGCATGTTCGGAGTGAAGATAATCTTGCTGACATATTCACTAAGCTGCTGTCGAAGGGGCATTTTCAGCGGTTACGTAACTTGCTGGGCTTGATCACCACTTCTCACTTCATGGGGGAGTGTTGAAATTTGTGAAGTAGAAGTGGGTGATGGGTAGGCCGGGCGGCCTGTGCGGACTGAGTCCGTGACTTGGGCAGATTGCTGACTGCAGCCTGGGTGGTAGCTGTCTTGGTGGCTTGCTGATTGAGCAGCCTGTGTTCTGAGCGGCTTGTGCGGACTGAGTCCGCGGCCTAAGCGGACTGCTGTCTGCGGACAGGGTGTTGGTTATCTTGGTGGCTTAGCTGATTAAGGAGCGGCCTGAGAGGACAGAGGTTTGCGGGCTATAGGTAGTGCTATGTTCAGTGGCCTTGTGTTGCAAGCTTGTGTTAACCGGCGGATTGGGTGTCCTATCCGCGGGAGGCTTACGGACTGGCGTGTCCCCGGTGTCTGCTTTGGCGGATTGACCTTGGAGTTTGGCTGTGGCCCTTGCCGAACTCTGGTGGTACAACATGTGCTAACTGCTCGGGAGGACTGCGCGGACTGATGTCGGAGTCTGGCAGTTGGCCGCTTGTTTGGGCAGTTGTGCGAGGATTTCTTGCGGACTGTTCCTTAACACTGGAGGAGTATTAACGATCTGCTTTGGGTATTGGCAGACTGGGCCTTGTCCGCAGAGCTCACAATAGGCCTTTGGTGATTTACTTGACTTGGTCACATTCTGTGACAAGTCCAGTGTGTCCGCAGTATCCGCTAAGTCTGTTGTTGACCGGGCGGACTGCCTTTGTTCGTGGACTTGTGGCGGATGGAGGCTTTTCTCTTGTGTTGTGCGGACTGCCTCTTACATATGCGGACTGTCACTGAAGGAATTATGGCTGTCCAAATGTTGATGTGTGTGGACTGTGCGGACTGTACCTTGTCCGTTTAGTGAGGGCGGTCTGGTGCAAGGCCGCCCAATAGTGAACATTGGTGCCTTGCTTCTAGCGGTTGTCTTGGAATCCAGCTAAGTCTTTGCGGACTCAGCGGACGGAGGTTTTGCTAGCGCATGGGCTGGGGTGGTGATTCTATCCACTAGGGTGGTCACCACACTCCTCACCTCGCCTATAAATAGAACCCCCCGGGCACGTCTACAGTAATGGAGTGAACAGTAAGTTGGGCTTAGGAAAATGTTATGGTCTGCAGTTTTCTGTCCGCGCGGGTTGAGTAGTGCTAACGGTGTGTTGTGTGCAGGTCGCGCGGCTAGCTTCAAAGTGCCAGGAGTTGGGAATTGAAGTGTGCGGTCTCTGCGATCTCAGATGGTCGCTTCTGCGGTTGTCATATTTCTACTTCAGCTTGATCAAGTTCCAATAACCCGTCTGTCGGTCTCAGGCCGGTAGGCGGTCAGTTCCTCTGTTCTTCAGCAGGCAACGAATAACGGTGTGTCCGCTTGACCTCGCGGTCTCGGTGGACTCCGTGTGCTATTGGTCTTGTAGAAGTTGCAGCTTGGGCGGCTTGGGCGACTGATGCTTAAGATCACGGCAGTGAACTGGTCACACAAGTAATATAAAATGGGGGCTTTCCCAAGTATCGATCTCACAAGGAACACAGTAATGTGGAGTTAATTTCGAGGAGGACTTGCGATTGAAGTCCTTAGGGTCGGCGGTAACAATGGGGGCTTTGATATTTCGGACAAAGAAAATAAAACACTATCAACTACTCCTATACAACGCCGCTATGCGATGCTTCGCCAGGCGGGATAGAAGACTAGTCGGGCCGCTATGCACCGAATCACTAGGCGGATGGACGAGAAGGCTAGCGGATGAGGTGGTTAGAACGGCAGAATGAGGGTCGTGAGCACCTCTTCGCAACGCACGCCACTAGCAATTGCTAGTGCGGCAAGGGCGGATGGATGGTGGATGGACAAATAGGCGCACCTGAAGTAAATATAACGAAAATATACAATCACATAGACATGATTACAGATAAACGTATATTACACTAATCATATCTTCATCAAATACAAAGAGTTCAACTACACATTCAACAACCAAACAAGAAAAGTGTGTGAAATCGACCAGATACGAAGCCTTGCTGAGGATTCACGGTTGGAATCGTCGGGTTGTCAATCTGCGTCCAAGCTCGGTCCGCAACTGCGTCCGGGGTAGAGAAGGGCTGTCACCACCTTCCAATGGCCCGTCTTCTTCGTGTCACAATCTGGTTGAGGATGGCAAAACTTCTCCTAGCTTGATGGAGAAAGCTAGATCAAGCCCTTCTTGAAGCTCAAGGATGAAGGAGGAGGCCGAGAGGAAGCTCCGGCTTGGATTTGGCGGTGAAAGCTTGCCTGGAGCACCTCCCTAGGGTGGAGATTGAAGGAGGATGGCGGAATCCCTCCTCGGAGACGAAAACGGCGGAGGAAAAATGAGTGATCCTGAATTAGGGCGGAACCTGCGAATTTATAAATTGCAGGAATTATAGTGCACACGACCAGTGGTCGTGCGCACTATGTCCAGTGGTAGTGCGTTTGCCCCAGGCAGATTTTGGAAAAATATGGAATCAATGCACACGTTCAGTGGCGCACGACCAATGGTCGTGCGCACTGTGTCCAATGATAGTGCGCATACCCCATGAAGATTCGGGAAATCAGGGAACATTGCGCACGAGCAGTGGCGCACGACCAGTGGTCGTGCGCACTATATCCGATGAGCGTGCGCAGTATTACTGCTTCCAAACATCCCCGGAACATGCACACAACCCCTAAACCCAGCACTGATATGTGAAGACATTCCAGGCAATAACAAAAAAAGAGTACAAACAATAAAAGTAACAAAATACACAACCACGAGCATAAATGTGCACTTCCTATGGAAATAAAGATCAGATGAAATAGGAACGATAAAGAACTAAAAGTGAAGTGCAAACGCGTGAAAACTAGCCCAGATGAGTCTGAAAAACCCTATATAAATCGGACTCATCACACCCCCAGACTTAACTGTTTGCGCGTCCCGAGCAAACAAAATCTTAGCAGATAGGGAAAATTACTAGCTAACAAAGAAATTGAAAAACAAAGTACCATGCGAAGTCGCATGCTCACGTGCGTAAAAATACAATAGAGAAAATTTCTAAGTATGCAGAATAGTTTATATTTTTCACAATGCGTATCAAAATTTTATTACTACTCAAAAATAGAATCACGGTGAATCAACTGGTCACGCATAGGAAGAAAGTAGGCAGGCCACTAAGGTGAGCTTTGCCAAAGATCGGGGCTCAGGATCACCTCCAAAGGAATCCACCAATGTCGGGGACCATACGCTTGCCCGTTCACACTCTCTCCACGACACTAGTTAGACTCAAGCGCAAATCCGTAGGACTTTAGGATAATCACGGGGCTTGGGTTACGGTGAGGTAAACAATGATAAAAAAGAAAGGCTATGCACCTAACCCAAATGAGCTAGCCTAAAAAAGAATCCAACCGCTAACCACAATATATGTAGGTACACCACACCTCCAGACTTTAACTTTTAACAAATGGGTGTGTGCACCGCCTACTCCAAATATAATCACATTTCCATAAATATTTTCAATTTAAACTTTTTCTTTTCACTTCCTTTTTTTTTCTTTACAACTATTTTTCTCTTTTTTTTTCTTCATTTTATTTGCACAATTCAGCAGATATAAATTTGGGAGCACTTCCACATTTTCACAAATAATAATACCACATCACATCCCAACATGAGAATATAAAACACTAAACTCGACTTGGGTGTGCGACTAGGATAGGCTATGGGGCTTTGGTGAATGAAGGAGGAGCTGAATCAAAAGAAGGGTAGGCACAACGGGGCTAGTGAGGACAAGACGTTAGGAACGGTACAAAGCTCAACTGGGCCAAAATGATGGCCTACATCACGCTTATGCTTGACTAGCCATGCACCTATGCTTCGAGAGTAGCTTGGGGCAAGTTCTTAGCCATCGAGAAAGATAATCCTTCCTCCCGACTCGAGCAAAACGAGGCTAGTGGCGGCTACACACATCCCTACACTACCGTTTGATTCATATCGGATTCACCAACTTTTGAGTAGAATAAAAAGTCTTTACGCAAATAGAAAAATATAAAACTATAAGCATACAGAAAAATTTAATCTACTCGAATTTCTACACGAGACGAGAGCAGTTGACTAGAAACACAACAAGGTCAACATTTTACTCTGTCTCACAATCCTAAGCCAGCACCATAATTTTCCCAAATCTAACGAAGAAATGAGTTTAACTCGCAGTACGCAAAAAGCTAAGCACGCGCTCATGTGGGTGCAGTGGTGTGTAGTGCAATGAACTAATCAAAATAAAACTATAAAGGCTTCTAGTATGCACATGAGATGTGCACGTGCAAAAGGTAACAAAACTGGCTCTCCCCCAGACGTAAACTAAACGAAACATCATATGATGGAGAAATTAAAAATCATAAAGAGCTAAGGGAAGAGGTTACCCAATGCTCAGCTAGTGAGCATACTAGAAGACGCGTGGAAACCTGAAGCAGGCCCGACATACGAAGAATCACAACCCTGCCAATGCAATTTGCCAAGAATACCTGCAGGGGTGAGCTCCGCAAAAACAAAACAAAATATACAAAAAGAAATGCTAAAACTAAAATAGACAAGAAAAATAAAATGCAGAAAATGAAAGATAAGTACTGGGTTTATTGTCATCCCAGCATGACTTATTCAGCTACAAAAAGGTTCTAGCTAATGGGCCTATGAAAAGAAAAATGCATAGGTAACTGTTCCAATATCTGTTTCGGTAACATGTACCGATACGGCGATAGAACAGTTACCCCTCTACCTAAATAGTAATACCTGCCCAACACAGGTAGAGGAAATAGGAAGTAGGATGAGGAGGAGTCTTTGTCCTCACTCATCTCACCACAAAACAAATCCTTTCCTAGCAAGGTTTCGTCCACCACAAGTTCGCTAGGGGTGAAGGTGATGGCAGGGGCTTCCACTATGAAGGAGGTAGGAACCTCCTTACACAAGAGGAGGCACTCGTCGACAGCCTGAGCGCAAGGCTCAACGTCAACCCAACTTACCTATGGAGATTCAACCTGCACAGGATCAGATAAAGAAGAGGGATCAAGAAATAAAGGAGAAGAAGAACTAAAATAATCAGAAATAGGGGGAGTTGTCCCGGTCTCACTCCCAGCAGGATCCAAGCAGAGATCACTGTCGGTGTCATATGAGTCGTATCGGGGAGAATTCAAGAACTCGAGTTCCACGGTGGCAAGAGAAACGACCTCGTCTAATAAAGAGGTGCAAACCTCCACATCAGAAAGAGGGTATTCCTTATCCCATCGAGGTGCTCCATAGTGTTTCGAAGATCCACCTTCTCCGTCGGAGATAGTGGAGTTATCATCCCACTTCGGTGCAACCTCGGGCACTGAATAATCCACGATCACGGTATCATCAGCCGACTCACTAAAAGTAGGGATAGATAATTCTTGCAAAGAAGGCGGAGGAACAACAACATCAGAGAAAATATGTGCGGGTTTCTCCAGGGGTGAAGCAACAAGAGGGGAAGAGGGCATGAGGAGAGACGGTGCCACAATGTCGTCACACCGATCAGCAGAAAGTCTGATGGGTATATCCGCAGCAGTCCCCCATAGACAAGGTGGTGCTGTGAACATATCATCAGAATCAGAAGGGGCAGCCGATTGAGAGGTGGATGGAGTGAATCGGATACCCGGTTCATCATCCTCCTCCAACTGGAGCTGAAATTCTGCGCAATCTTTCAACACGTGGTCGGTGCTACGACAACACAAACATCATTTTCCATTACTCCTGGGTACAGGTGGGACCGGAGAGGAATAATAAAAAGATGAAGGCGTAGAAGAGGAGTGACCATAAGACCTGGGTTGGGTGTATGAAGTACCATAAGAAGATGGTGCTCCATACACAAAACCACGAGAATTATGCTCCCATTCTTCAGTGGGGCACTCATCACTACCATGCCTATAATCCCCGCACCATCGGCAACGGATATTCATATAAGAATACATGGTGCAACAAGAATAATTCACCAACAGAAAGTTTCTAAGAAACAATTAACTACACATCACAAATAAAAGAATAGGAAAACCTGCTATAGCAAAATTAAAACTAGAATAGGAACAAATAAAAACAAACACAAATGCTAAAAACTAAAATAAAGAAGAAAGTGATATGAACAAATGAAAAAGGGCTTCTATCTCTTATCTTCCTCTACAAAAACTCACACGACTGTGTTCCCGGCAACGACGCCAAAAACTTGATGCTTAAGATCACGTCAGTGAACTAGTCGCACAAGTAATATAAAATGGGGGCTTTCCCAAGTATCGATCTCACAAGGAACACAATAAGGTGGAGTTAATTTCGAGGAGGACTTGAGATTGAAGTCCTTAGGGTCGGCGGTAACAATGGGGGCTTTGATATTGCGGACAAAGAAAATAAAACACTATCAACTACTCCTATGCAATGCCGCTATGCGATACTTCGCCAGGCGGGATAGAAGACTAGTCGGGCCGCTATGCACCGAATCACTAGGCGGATGGACGAGAAAGCTAGCGGATGAGGTGGTTAGAACGGCGGAATGAGGGTCGTGAGCACCTCTTCGCAACGCACGCCACTAGCAATTGCTAGTGCGGCAAGGGCGGATGGATGGTGGATGGACAAATAGGCGCACCTCAAGTAAATATAACGAAAATATACAATCACATAGACATGATTATAGATAAACGTATATTACACTAAGCATAGCTTCATCAAATATAAAGAGTTCAACTACACATTCAACAACCAAACAAGAAAAGTGTGCGAAATCGACCGGATATGAAGCCTTGCTGAGGATTCACGGTTGGAATCGTCGGGTTGTCAATCCGCGTCCAAGCTCGGTCCGCAACTACATCCGGGGTAGAGAAGGGCTATCACTACCTTCCAATGGCCCGTCTTCTTCGTGTCACAATCCGGTGGAAGATGGCAAAACTTCTCCTAGCTTGATGGAGAAAGCTAGGTCAAGCCCTTCTTGAAGCTCAAGGATGAAGGAGGAGGCCGAGAGGAAGCTCCGGCTTGGATTTGGCGGTGAAAGCTTGCCTGGAGCACCTCCCTAGGGTGGAGATTGAAGGAGGATGGCGGAATCCCTCCTCGGAGACGAAAACGGCGGAGGAAAAATGAGCGATCCTGAATTAGGGCGGAACTTGCGAATTTATAAATTGCAGGAATTATAGTGCACACGACCAGTGGCGCACGACCAGTGGTCGTGTGCACTATGTCCCGTGGTAGTGCGTTTGCCCCATGCAGATTTTGGAAAAATATGGAATCAATGCACACGATCAGTGGCGCACGACCAGTGGTTGTGCGCACTGTGTCCAGTGATAGTGCGCATACCCTAGGCAGATTCGGGAAATCAGGGAACATTGCGCACGAGCAGTGGCGCGCGACCAGTGGTCGTGCGCAATATATACAATGAGCGTGCGCAGTATTCCTGCTTCCAAACATCCCCGGAACATGCACACAACCCCTAAACCCAGCACTGATATGTGCAGACATTCCAGGCAATAACAAAAAAGTAGTACAAACAATAAAAGTAACAAAATACACAACCACGAGCATAAATGTGCACTTCCTATGGAAATAAAGATCAGATGAAATAAGAACGATAAAGAACTAAAAGTGAAGTGCAAACGCGTGAAAACTAGCCCAGATGAGTCTGAAAAACCCTATATAAATCGGACTGATCAGCGACCTTGGCGGACGAGGCGGTCTCGGCAGTCTCCAGTGCTGTCCGCCCGACTTGTTTCTTCTTTATATTTGTAGCTGTTGTACTAACGAAATCATGTCTCGCTACGTATACCTCGCCTTGTAAATAAGTGTGAATGAATAAAAGACCTGCTTGTTCTTCCATTTGTGGTTGGTGTTAAACTTGCTCCTTGGGCTTCCGCATGATCAACGTGTGAACTGGGTAGTTCTGAGAATATTAATTTGGCTTTAGGCTACCTTGCTGACCACTTTGAGCAAATTTAACACAGGAGGCCATAAAGCAAGAGGATGTGGTGACAGGTACAGTTTAAATTTATAGCAAGTTAGCTTGAAATACTGATTACCTTACGCATGTTAGCTTATTGTTACTTATATAGGCATTGTTTTGATTTCCGATAGTACGGCGAGAGCACACTTTCATACGGGAGCTTCGCACACCTTTTTGTCCGAAGGATTTATATAGCGCATCGGAGTACCTACTTTGATGACAAAGGGTAAACTGGATGTGTTGTTGCCGAATGGCTGTTCTATGCGCGCGGATAGAGTCTGTGGCGTAAAGAATCGTATTGGGAGTCAGGAGTTTGATCTGCAAGCGTCGTTACTGCCGCTAGTGGAGTTCGACGTGATATTTGGTATGGACTGGCTCTAGGATCATCAGGCTTATATTGATTGCTGTCGCAAGGAGGTCAAGTGGGAAAAGGTCGTGAGATGACTTTTATAGATTGAATGGGTCGTGCAAGACTTTGATTTCTGCTCTTCAGGTGGTAAAGGATATTCATGCTGGTGCGGAGCTGTTCTTCACGGTAGTTGAGGTTGCAAAGCCTAATCCTGTGTTGGACAGTATCTCAGTGGTATCTGAGTACCTTGATGTGTTCCCTGGCGATCATCCTGGAGACCGACCTCAACGGGAGATTGACTTCACGATTGAGCTCGTGCCAGGTGCGAAACCAGTGTCATGCTCTCCGTATCGGTTAGCGCCTAAGGAGATGGCGGAGCTGAAGGTTCAACTCCAGTAGTTGTTGGAATAGGGTTATGTGCGTCCATGTTCGTCGCCTTGGAGCGCAACGACCCTTTTTATTAATAAGAAGGACAGAAGCTTGAGACTTTATATCGATTATCGGGAGCTGAACAAGCTAACAGAGAAGAACAAGTACCCGATCCCAAGGATTGATGATCTGTTTGATCAGTTAGTCGGGTCATCGGTGTACTCGAAATTGGATCTTAAGTCTAGTTATTATCAGCTGAGGATAAGGGAAAGTGATATCCATAAGACAGCTTTTAGCACGAGATACGGGCATTATGAGTTTACAGTCATGCCATTTGGGCTGACTAATACGCCATCAGTGTTCATGGATTTGATGAACAGGACTTTCAGAGAGTACCTAGACCACTTTGTGAACATCTTTATCGACGATATATTGGTGTACTCGCAGTGTGAGGAGGATCACTTTAAGCATCCGCATTTGGTGTTGGAGATGCTGAGGAGAAATCATGTGTACACCAAATTCTCCAAATGCGAGTTTTGGTTGTCCTCAGTAGTGTTCCTTGGTCACATAGTCAGTGGAGAGGGAATTGCGGTGGATCCGGCGAAGATTGTTGCTATACGAGAGTGGCCTGTATTGTCTACGGTAGTGGAAGTTCGGAGTTTTCTGGGGCTTGCCGGCTATTACAGGCGCTTCGTGGAGAACGTCTCGAGGATAACGTTACCCCTCACGACTGTGACGAGGAAAAAGCAGAAATTTGTTTGGATGCTTGATTGCGCATGAGCTTTTGAGGAGTTGAAAAGACGGTTGACCACAGCACCGGTTCTAAGTTCGCTGAGTGGGACCGAAGGCTTTGAGATCTACAACGATGCTTCGGGCAGTGGATTGGGTTGTGTGCTACTGCAACATGGATGCGTAATAGCGTATGGATTATGACAGCTGAAAGTGCATGAGAGGAGTTATCCGGTCCATGTCTTGGAGTTAGCAGCAGTGATTTTTGCCTTGAAGCTGTGGAGGCATTACTTGTACGGTGTGAAGATCGTTATCTATACCGATCACAAGAACTGAAGTATTTGTTGGATCAGAGGAATCTAAACATGCGGCAGCGTAGATGGATGGAGTTCCTGGGGGACTACACTTTCAAGATCCACTATGTGTCTGGGAAAGGCAATGAGGTTGCGGATACGTTGTGTCGTATGGCCCCTACGCGGGCTAACTGGTTGTCAGTTCATGACGAGCGCTTAATTCTCGAGTTGGAGGCATTGGAGATCTCTTGTGTTGACAAGCAGATTAGTGTCGAAGTGTAGTTTAACTGGACAGAAGTTCAGTGTGACCTGGCTGATCGAATACGTCGGGCTCTGGATGTGGATAGCAACATGAAGCAACTCATGATAGAGGCTTTGGATGGGTCAAATTCCCGATATGAGGTTGTGGATGGATTGTTATGGAAGGACAGTCGTTTGTGCATCCCAAAGGTTGGTAATATGCAGGTGGATTTGATGTACGAGGCTCATCATACTAAGTACTCGATTCACCCAGGGAGCACAAAGATGTACCGTGATATGAAGAAATTGTTCTGGTGGCCAGGACCTAAGAAGGATGTGGCACTGTACGTGGCGAAGTGTCAAACATGAGCCTTAGTGAAAGCAGAGTGCCAAAAGCCTGGAGGATTCTTAAAGTCCTTGCCTATTCCGGAGTGGAAGTTCGATGATGTTACAATGGACTTTGTGCATGGTTTGCCAAGGTTGTAGAAGGGAAACGACGCCATTTGGGTGGTCGTAGATCGTTTGACGAAAGTGTCGCACTTCATTCCGCATAGGAAGGATGATTCTGTCGAGAAATTGGCAAAATTGTATGTGGATAACATTGTTCGGGTTCACGGTGGGCCCTGCAGCATCGTGAATGAACATGATGGGCGGTTCACGTCCAATGATTGGAGATTGGTGTAGCAGATCTTGGGAACAAAGTTGAGTTTCAGCACGGCCTTTCATCCGAAGACAGATGGTCAGACCGAGAGGGTCAACGGGATAATGGAAGATATGCTTCGCATGTGTATCCTAGACTTCGGGAAATAGTGGGAAGACCACCTTTACGTAGTGGAATTTGCTTATAACAACAGCTACCAGGCGAGCATTCAAATGGAGCGCTTCGAGGTCCTTTATGGTAGGAGATGTCGCACGCCGTTATCATGGTTGGAAACGGGTGAGTCAAAGGTGTATAAGAGGCAAGAGATAGAAGATGCAACCTCGTTGGTACGGACCATTCAAGAAAGATTGCTAATCGCTCAGGACCGGCAAGCTAAGTACTATAATGCCAAGCATAGGAATGTGGAGTTTGCTATTGGAGACTGGGTGTACTTGAAGATTAAGTCGTTCAAGTGTGTCTCGCGGGTACGACGCCTGAAGAAGCTAAGCCCGAGGTACCTTGGACCGTTTGAGGTTCTAGAGCGGATTGGTGAAGCGGCTTATCGGTTGAAGCTATTAGTGGAACTAAGTGGTCTACACGATGTATTCCACATTTCAAAGCTACGGAAAGCGGTGCAATAGCCTTCACAAGTGATTGCGGTCGATCAAGTACCAGTTGATAATGAGTTGACGACGAAGGTCAAGCCTCTACGCATTGAGGACTCGGAAGTCAAGCGGCTACGGAACAAAGAGATCAGAATGGTCAAGGTCTGTTGGGACAATTGCGGTCGGGAGGAGCTCTCGTGGGAGCGAGAGCAGACCATGCTTGAGGAGTACCCAGAGTTATTCCACTCAGGTACCGTTATATTTTTGGTTCTATCTTTTCCTTTTTTTTTAATTTCGTGTCAAAATTCTTTTAAGAGGGAGATAGCTGTAACGCCCCGAAACTCAAAAGACGGACGTGTATCGTTTTGAGCCAAGTTTGGAACTTGGTAGGGGTTACACGACCTGGGACACGGACGTGTCCCAGGGGCGTGTCGTGCTCGGGTCGACGATCTAGCCGAGTGGTCGACGAATTTGGAGTTGGCGATCATCAAGCAGTGAACATGGCCTGAGACGCGGGCGTGTCCTGGGCCATGTCCTTCTCGAGGTGCTGGTCGGGCCATATCGAGGGGGAGACACATGGTGTTAGTGCACGAGCGTGTATGGGTAGACACGGGCATGTCAAAATCCGATATGGGCGTGTCGAGTACCCATGTCCTTTGCGGGACGTTTTTGGTCCTATGTCGAAGGAGGAACACGCCCGACAACACGGGCGTGTACTGGTTGACACGGGCTTGTCAGGTGTGACACGAGCATGTAGGGTGCCCGTGTCCTCTTCTGGATGTGAAGGTTTCGACATCGATTGAGGCACACGGACTTGGACACGGGTGTGTCACAAGCCGTGTTCGGCCCATCTTTTGGATTTTAAGTGCGAATCGTGGAAGTCCATTTCCTTATTTTGGGATCCAACAGTTCAGAGCTATTCTTGTTATGTTATACCCGAGAATAGGGTTTGGATGCATTCATTTCTCTTAAGCCATCTCTTTCTAAAGTTTTAGAGAGAGGGTAGAGCAAGGAAGAAGAAGGAAGGTAGATCCGACCCCCGGTGATGCTTCGGTGCCCCAAATCGCATGCCGAGTTCGGATCATCGAACACAAGGACGTTGCGATGCTTTCCATCCGCATAGATCTTCATGGCGCCAAAGTGGAATGCTTGGGTAACGACTCTCATCCTAGGACATGTGAAGTCCTGTTTTCCTTTGCATAGGAAGCCCGTTCTCGCGAGTTTGCGGTGCGTGTGAGGCGTTCCTTTGAGTAGACATGAATAGTCCCCATTGTTTTTCATGTAGAGTCCGTAATAGAGAAACGGACATAGGCATGATGTGTGAAGCCTACATGGACAAGTTGGTCTGGATCGGTGATATTGCATTGAATGAATGGCCGAAGAAGACTCCGCACCGATGGTTGTTTTTTGGGTTTTCTACACGGTAGATTGCAACAGGGAGCCTTGGGGACTAACTCCAAGGTACACCCGGAAAACTGGGCAGATGCATGATTCTGCCAACATGGTGGCCTGGGAGCCAACTTACACATAACTGGGTTATGTGAAGTGTGTGATCGAATTGGGACTCGGGGAAGCTAACCCGCACATAAGGCTTAAATTGACGTTGAGGTGTGAGCAACAGGTTAGGCGGAACCGTACCCGCTCTATGTGGTTCGGTTAAAGAGACTTAAAGTACTTGGCACTTACTGTTGGCATAGATGGAGGCTCTTAGGGATAGGCTAGAAATACCATAATGCTCATAAGAATTGTCGTCCAAGGGGTGGTGGTGAGATCGCGGTTTTGACCGGGTTCACCGAGAATGTGCCCTAAGAGCACATAGTGTGTGGATGTGAGTGCCTACGCATGTGGTAAAGTGTTTATTCACTAGTGCTTGGCTATGCTATTAATATGCAGGGAAGGAGCATCGCCGCCCAGATTTTTGGGGCGGGAACGTTATAATTTGGTCAGCTTTAGCTGAACGTGGCTTTTTTTGCCACAGCTTCGGTGGATTGTGCTTGCAGGTGATGCGGAGCCGAGTGGAAAATAGCGGGCAAAAGCCCTTATTGTTGAGCCGGCCCTCGAAGGCCAATTTTTGAGTGTTTTTTTTATTCTCATGTATGACCGGTCTGCGTTCCGAGGTTTGGAAGACAATTATATTTGAGTAATCTATTGTAAGGCTGTAAGGCCAATTACTTGTGTATTTGTACGTTCATTCCTGTTGGGTTTTTTAGTGGACATTCATGTTGTTGGTTGGGTTCTAATTATTGGAACTTTTAAATTGCTTCCGCTATAATGTACTCTATGTAGAACGTTGGTTATTGGAAGGATGGTTCTTTTGTGTAACCTTCTGGTATGTCTGTGGTATATGGAGTCGGGCCACGGCCGGACCTACTGTTATATGTTATGTGATGGATATGGGGTGTTACAGTTAGTCGGGCTGTGTCGGGGGAGCAACAAGGTTAGAGCATGGGCGTGTTCTGGTTGACACGAGCATGTCAAAATTGACACGGGTGTGTCAAGAATCCGTGTCCTCTTCGGGATATTTTTTTTCCTGTGTCGATTGATGGACATACCTCAAAACACGGGCGTGTACATATTGACACGGGCGTGTTAAGGGTAACACAAGCGTGTTTAATCCTGTGTCCTATTCTTGATGCGACGGTTCCAGCATCGAGTGAGGTACACGGCCTTGGACACGGGCGTGTCGCAAGCCGTGTTGGGCCCAGGAAATTGATTTTAAGTGCGAATCGTGGTTGTCAGTTTCCTTCTTTTGGGATCTAACAGTCCAGGCTAGTCCTTGCTGAGTTATGATCGGGAATAGGGTTTGAAACCCTTATTTGTTTTGAGTTTTCTCTTTATAAAAGCCTTAGAGAGAGGGGAGAGCAAGGAAGAAGGAGAAGGAGAGTTCCGGCCGCCGGTGGAGCTTCGGACCCCCAAATCGCAAGCTGAGTTCAGATCTACGGAGGCAAGGTCATTGCGGTGCTTTTCATCCATCTAGATCTTCATGGCGCCAAAGAGAAACACAACGGTAACGATTCACTTCTTGGACATGTGAAGTCCTCTTTCCTTTTTGCATAGGAATCCCGCTCTCGCAAGTATGCGGTGAGTGTGAGGTATTCCTTCGAGTAAACATGAATAGTCCCCGTTGTTTTGCATGTAGAGTCCAAAATCGAAGTAAGTACATAGGCATGGTGTGTGAAGCCTACCCGGACAAGTTGGTCTGGATCGGTGATGTTTCATTATATATGAATGGCCGAAGAAGACTCTGTGCCGATGGTTTTTTTAGGGTTTCCTATGCGGTAGATTGCAATAGGGAATCTTGGGGACTAACTCCAAGGTGCACCCAGAAAAATAGGCAGAAGCGTGATTCTGCCATCTTGATGGCCTGAGAGCCAACATACACATAATTGAATTATGTAAAGTGTGTGGTCGAGTTGGGACTCGGGGTGGCTTGACCCGCATATATGGCTTAGATTGACGTTGTGGTGTGAGCAACGAGTTAGGCGGAACCGTACCCGCTCTATGTCGTTCGGTACAAGCGACCTAAAGTACGCGGGACTTGTCGTTGGCATAGATGGACGGTCTTAAGCTTCGGCCGAAAAGACCAAAATTCTCATGATATTTGTCGTCCAAGGGGTGGTGGTGAGACCGCGAAATTGATCTGGTTCATCGAGAATGTTCCCAGAGAGCACGGGGTGTGTGGTTGTGCGTGCCCACGCTTGTGGTGAAGTGTAATTTTCACTATATTGTTTGGCTATGCTAATAAAGTGCAGGGAAGGATCGCCGACCCGAGTATATGGGCTGGGTCATTACAATATGGTCAACTTTAGCTGATCGTTGCTTTTGTTTGTCACCGTTGTGGTGGATTATTGCTTGCAGGTGCTGCGGAGCCTAGTGGCAAAGAGCGGGCAAAAGCCCTTGTTGCTGAGTCAGCCCTCGAAGGCCAATGCAAATGTTTACTTTTATTCTCATGTGTGACCGGCCTGCGTGCCGTTGTTTGGAAGACTCTATTTGCATAAGTAAACTCTTTTAAGGCCATAAGGCCATGTACTTTGTGTATTTTGTACGCCCATTCCTTTTGGGTTATTACTTTAGTGGACATTCATGTTGTGCCTGTGTTCCTTATTTGTAATTTTTAAAATGCTTCTGCTGGAATGTACTCTGTATAGGATGTGTGTTATTGGAAGGATGGTTTCATTTCGTAACTCCACGGTCTGTCTGTGGTATATGGCGTTGGGCTCCGGTCGGACCTACTGCTATATGCTATGTGACAGATAGGGGTGTTACAATTTAGCATCAGACTACCGGTTTCAGTCATGCTTAAATGAATTCGTGGGCAAATTCTTTTAAGGGGTGGCGAGCACATGTATGTGCGTCATCATTATAACATAAAAGAACCCATGAATATCCACTTAGGAATGAAAATACACATGTTTGAGGATCCTGCGTGTTCCTATAATTGTTTTTGCAATATTGTACGGTCATTTAATGGTGTTTTGTACGACTATAGGTCACTAGGAGTGGTGCAGGGACATCAGGATGTCCGGTTTCTAAGGCAAGTAGCCCACCGAATGATGTGCCTGCAACACCTCCCTCGGCAGAAACCATAAGATTGGTGGCTGAAGTGGTGTTCGCTATGATAAATGCCCAGCCTGCAAGGCAAATGCAGCAGCCTGCCCCTGCAGTGGAGCAGGTACCGCTTCATGCGGCAGAACCGAGAAGGGTGGAGCAAGTGGTGGTGGAGCCATTGGTACCTAGGAGAGAAACTGAAAAGCAGCTCAAGCATGTTATGGGCTTATATCCTCCGGTGTTCTCGGGGACTAGAACCCCATCCCAAGCTGAAGATTTGCTCTCCCGAGTAAAGAGAGTCTTGACAGCTATGAAAATAGAGGAGTGGTAGAAGACCACCATAACTACTTTCCTGTTAGATGGAGATGCAAGGATGTGGTGGGAAGGTTTAAAGCTACATCACCTGAGGGGAAGGTAACTCACGGACGTCTCGATGGAAGAATTTTCGAGACTATTCTTTGCAAGATACCTTCCCTCGACTCAGAGTATCGCGATGGAGAATGAATTCCGGAAGTTGACGTAAGGAGAGAGTAGCGTGGACGAGTATCTCCACGAATTTTCACGATTGGGTCGGTACGATAGCTCTACATTTGCTGATGAGGAGCATAAGACAAACCATTTCTATGAGGGTATGAGGGATGACCTAAGGCAGCTGCTCTCGGGGCCTATGACATAGGGCTTCTTGACCCTGGTCAATACGGCCCGGTCTTTGAAGAAATATCTGAGGACTGTGCAAGCGAAGAAAGACTCTAGTGCTCAGAAGATAGAGTTCAAGGTGCCGACTACCTCAAAGTTTGGGTATCGTAAGTTCTATAAGAAGGCTAGGACTTCGGGTCCAGCCCCTTCTTCTGGTGTATCTGGGGCGGCTATGGGCCGAACCCCGGGTGCATGCTATAACTGTGGAAAGCCGGGACACTTTGACCGAGACTGTTGGAACGGACGTCCAAAGTCTGAGAGGAAGCCAGGAGCTACCTAGGAGGAGAAGGGAAAGGCGGTGGAGTCAACCTCATCCCACTATGCTCCAGCTCAACCTAGAGTCTATAACCTTGGCCAACAGGAGGCCACAAAGCAAGCTGATGTGGTGACATGTACTGTTTAAGTTTATAGCAATTTAGCTTTAAGTACTTGTTACCTTGCACATGTTAGCTTATTATTGGTTGTATTAGGCTCTGTTCTGATTTTCGATAATTCGGAGAGAGCACTCTTTGATACGGGAACTTCGCACTCCTTTTTGTCTGAAAGATTTTGATGGTTAAAACTCTAAAAATTATTTTGTTTACGCGGCGACCCGAGCGGTTTATTTAAGAAAAGCGGAGTTGGATTTTATTTAGAAAACGGGGCACGCAAATTTATTATTTGGATATAAAACAGTAAAGTCGAGATTTAATGAAAGGAGGCAAGTGCACATATCGTGAGTACTACAGGATATTCCAGTGTGGAATATCGAGGTCATATTATTCTCGGGTTCGGGTTGATTATTTCTACTCTTCCCTAGAGGGGACTATTATTTTACCAATAATTAACTAGTCGGGTTAATTTTTTACATATATAAACAAAAAAGGGCAGAAAATAAAGAGCTTTAAAAAGGTGGAGCCGATGAAGAGCTTAGCTCGATGGCACCGAATTAAATTTGAACTAAAATATACTTTCAATAAAAAGAAATCCTAAGTTTCAAATTAATTAAGGCGGAGACTTGGCCGTGGAGGTTGCACTAAAATGAGCTCACCTAGTTATAGGAATATCGCTCACCTGAACTTTCAGACTATTCGACCGGGCTCTCGTCCGACGAAGGATTCCTCTTAATGCCCGCATTACGTTAAGGACCCCGCTATTGGGTGGGGAACCCAATTCGGTAGAGTTAGCGCGCCTCCTCTCTAGAGGGTTGGTGTGGAACACCATTTACCAAGGGGCGATCGGTCCATACGTGCGCCTCTCGGCTAGCTAGCGTATGGACTACGGAAATAGAGCCCACACATCGATTATGTGGTCTTACGCTTCGTAAAACCTTGGCACACCTTAAGTAATTTTAATTAATTAGAAAAACTGGACCTTTTATTATTTTAAGCTATTTTATCTGTCCCAATGCTCCTCGATATTGAGGGCTAAGAGTGGTTAGTCACTCATCAGAATGGGGACGACAAGTGAGGTAAGCAATAAATAAAGCAGTAAATGGAAAGCAGAAAAAGGAAAGCAGTAAAGAAAGTAGTAAATTGCAAGTCCCACTCAAACGAGGGGGACTGAAATGAAAGCTGGAAAAGTACAAGTCATACTCAAACGAGTAGGCGGGAAATGAAGACTTGCCATTTAACTCAAATGAGTAGGCGGTAAATAAAGTCCTGCCATTTATCTCCTAGCGAGTAGGCGGAAATAAATGCTAACACTCATGCTCTCTACTTGAAAGTAAAACACACCCACTCTACAGAAAGTAAACACACTCTACTGGAATTAAAATACGCACACACACACGACAGAAATGAAAAAGCACGCGTACAAGTCCTACTCAAACGAGTAGGCGAAAATAAAGGCACACCATTTAACTCTTAATGAGTATGCAGAAATAAATGCAACACACGCACGCACTCTACAGAAAGTAAATACTCACGCACTCGACATAAGTAAACACACACACACACACACACACACACACACACACACACTTGCATAATTGAAAACAAACACACACACACACACTTTACTGAAATAATATAAAGCTATAAAAACTAACTCATGCACGCACGCACTCTTCAGAAATAGAAAAAAAACAAAGTGACTAGAAAATTAAAACAACTACATTTGTACCGCTAGAATGCGGTAGAAATGCATAAAAATGGAAAATAAAAATTAAACGAGCAAAAAAAGTTGCAAATAAACGCAAAATAAAAGTGCTCGAAAAATTAAAACGAATACATTTCTACCGCTAGAATGCGGTAGAAATGCATAAAAAAAGAAATAAAAATTAAACGGGCAAAACGTTTTCAAATAAAAGTGAAAATGAAAATGCTTGAAAAATAAAAACGGCTATATATTCATTCCTATAACTCCATAAAAGTGATTAAAAAGTGAAAATAAAGTGAAAAAAACGAGAAATTTTACAACCTAAAAATGAAAATCTAAGTTAGTAAAAATGAAAATCACTTTGAAAATATTTTTACGGTTTTATAGGAATGCTTAAAAGGCTATAAAAATCCTAAGTCTAACACAATTAAGTAAAGTAATGAAAACATAAGAACAAAAGCTATACTCATACACACGCGCGCACGCATTTTAAAAGAACAAAAACAAAGTTAAACCAAAGAAAAACAAAAGATTGCTTAGAGTGGGGGGGGGGGCTAAATCCATTCCAAAACAACATAAAGAGACAAAAAATTAATCATTTTATTAAGCTAAAACGAGTGTAACAGAAAGCTCAAAACAAACATAAGAGAGGGGGAGAAAGTAACTTTACATAGCTTAGAAATGCATCTAACAGCCGACGCTAAGCAAAATTACTCCAAAAAAAGGGAACATGAACTCATACAGCAGGTGGCCTTTTATAGGCAAATGTTTCCAAGTACACGCCCTCTGACATGGGTGTGTCAGGGGGCGTGTCACTACTATTCAAATGGCGGCCGGTGATTTTATTGGAGATTTGACTTTGTGGCTGAAAACGCGGCGATCACGCCCCATGTCACGGGCGTGACATTGGGTCTGTCGGGGAGGTTAAACTGGGCGTCGTTTGCGTCAAAAGTCGTCGGCGGCGATTTGTCGGGCCAGGTGGTGGAGTCACGCCCTAGAACACGGGCGTGTCAGTGGGCGTGTCGGGATGTTCGACGATCGTCAAGCGCATTTCGTCGAGCTTGTGTGACATGGCTCTGGCACGGGGTATGTCACATGACACGGGCGTGGCATTGGGCGTGTCGGGTTATCTCGATGATCATTGAGCACGTTTCATCGAGCGGGAGTGACACAGGCCCAGGTCACGGGCGTGTGGCCGGGCGTGTCACATGATTTTTCTTCACTTTTGTTGATTTCACGGGAAATTGAGTTGTCATGCCAAGGTCACAGGCGTGACCCAAAGTACACGGCCGTGTACTATGCAAAAATTTGAATTTTCCTGAAATTTTTCAGAAAATCAAAATAAAGTAAGTTAGCAAATTATTTACAAAATAGGAGCAATTTATTAAAGAAATATAAGAAAAAATGACGAAAATAAACTAAAACAATTTTTTTAACGTACGCAAAGATACGTATATTTACAATTCATCAAATACCCACATACTTAAGCTTTTACTATTCCAGAGCAAAAGTTGGAGATGAACTTATAAGGAATTAAAGAAATCCTAAGTTTAGCTACCGCTTGACTTACTTGAAAGAAAGATCTAAATAAATATTTGGGGTATAAGAGTTAAATACTTAATGAAAAAATTAGTGCCTACCACCTAGAGGGGGGGGGGGGGTAAATAGGTGTACTTTTTCTGTTGCTTTTAAGGCAGAAATATTGTTAAGTTAATTACCCAGAAAATGCAAATTCTACTACTACACAGCACAGCAATCACAGAAATAATTCAACACAGATTTCACACAGATTTTTATAGAGGTTCCCCAAGGTCTGGGTATATCCACTTTCCCCCTTCGCCTATCTAACAGTGTACTAGATTCAGCCTAACTTCTGCACTTCTCCTCAAATCCTCAGATCTTACAGCAGCTCAAAACCCAAACTAGGTTCCTATAACTTAGAGTGTCCCCACTCCTACAACTCAGGCAAACTGCCCTACCTCAGCCTTCAATAAGGCCTACACTTAGAGGACACAGTCTCCTACAACTCAGGCACAAGGCCCTACCTCAGTCTTCAACAAGACCTACACTCAAAGATCTAAATCTCTTACACTCAGCCTTTATAAAATAGGCTTACAGCTCAGATCTATAATAGATCTTACATAAATTTGATCTAATACAGTTTATTATCACCACCCTGAAAGAGAGAGAATGGATGGATGACTTCTTGATCTATTCTTGGAAGAACTTGATGGCAGAGCGCAACCTCTCTTAGCTTTCTTCAAAGCTTCTTGAATCTGAACTCAGTAGGGTTGAACTCTTGAGAAGTTGATCTTCAATCATCTTCTGACTTGAGAATCAGATCTCAATATGAATCTTTCTTGGCAGCCTGGTTCAGCAACTGCTCTTCTTAGAAGGAGCTCTCTCTCTCTCTCCAACTTCTTAGATCTTCTATCGAAGGTCTTCTTCTTTTTGTGTTGTTAGATGACTGTGTAGATCTTCAATCTTAATTGTGATCATCATATTTTTGTTGAAGTAGAAAGACCTTTATATAGTCTTCCTCCATGGTAACCGGCTAATCCGGTTTCTAACAACCTTCTGACATCTTTGACGGTTGTGGTAGACCGGTTGAAATGGTAGTTATCAAGTCATCCAGTTAGTTCTTGAAAATACTGTCTCTGTCTGAATGTGTCGAGACTGAACTTCAATATGTGTCGACACATGTAGACTAAGTGTCGACACAAGTGGACTAAGTGTCGATACAAGTCTTGGTGGTGTCGACACAACTCCTTTGTTGTTGAAAATAGCTTCTCGACACTGTTACTTTAGAATATGTCGACACAGATTCTGTGTGTCGACACAAGCCTTCTTTACTTCCATTTAGTTGAAACTTGCTGTGTGTCGACACATCTCCTTTGTATCGACACAACTACTTCTTTACTTTAACTTTGTTGAAGCTTTGTTGTGTGTCAACACATCTCCTTTGTGTCGACACAGTTGGTGTTGAGAAATACTTCTGTGTGTCGACACTGCCTTTATGTGTCGACACATTTGATGTCGACTAAGTATTCCTGTATGTCGACACTCCTCTTGGTGTCGACACAGTTGATGTCGACTTTGCTTCTCTATGTATTGATACTGCCTCTGCATGTCGTCACATTCCTTCTGGTGTCGACACATTCCTTCTGAGTGTCGACACAATTAACTCCAAGTGTCGACACAACTTTTCTCCTAGTGTCGACACAAGCCTTCATAAGTTTCGACACTTCTTATCTAGGTGTCGACACATGGACTTAGAAATTTTTTTCTGCATTTCTAGCAATTACTTAACCTGCACATATAAACTCAAAAACACATTAAATACACCTTGATGCATATCATTGAGTAGGGTAAGGCTTCTTCAAATCTGGTATACATTTTCCAATGTACCCAACAATCTCCCCATATTTGGAGAAGTCATAACCCTTAGTCAATGATATACACCATACATAACAAATACATAATATGATGTATAACAACATTATATGACAGGGTAATTTATTAAATAAAACATATAAAACAAATCATCACAGAATAATAATAATGCTAACACAGAACAAGCATTAATCTTGTTTTGCTTCAACTACAAAAGTTTCTTTAATAGAAGTTTACATAGATTTTAGACACTAAATGTTACAATGTGATAAAATCTAGTAAATCTAATCTAAGGCTGCTCTGGCTCCTTGATGACAATGCCCTTGCCAGATTGAATCTTGGCTTGAACTGGAACATCAGTGTCATCAACTGGCTTCTTGCCCTTTTGATCTTTCTTCTTTAGCTCTTCATCCCTTATCTTTTGTCTTTCAAAATAATGATAAGGCTTTTGGAAATATTTGCTAGGCTCCTGTGCATTACGAGGTAGCTTCCCAAGTTTTGCCTTCCTTCTATACTGTACAATAGCTTCTTGCATGGCTTCATGTTTTCTCCATTCTTGCTCAGAATACCATTTACCCCTCTCTAGGGTATTGTTCTTTGCAGCTTTCCATGCAGTTGGGATGATATTCCTAGATGTTGGGCTCCACTGTTCAAAATCAGGCCTTAATTCTGCATGTTCTCTGAATCTCTTCTTAGATAATTGAGCTTCTTGCTCTTTGGTCAATACTTCCTCTTGCGCTGGCATGTCTACTTTCTCAATGATAATATTTTGATTACCCTCTGGAGGACTGTACATAGATTGTACATCCTGATGTATCATCTCAAAATCTGCCGGAGGATAGATTACTTGAGCAACTTCAGCTTGTTCACCTCCAAAATATGTAGGATTTATACCAGATTCAGCAACATTGTCATCATCACATAGGGGAGGATATCCAAGTGTGGCTATGATGCTATTGGAAATCCATTTAGCATGGTCAGATCCAGCTTTGACTAATACCCTCTCCCCCTTTATGACTTCTCTTTCAATATGATCCCTGAGATCACCTTTCTGAAATCTGATTTGGGCATTAAGATAATTAACACCATCTTTATAAAAAGGCTTCAACTTCTGGAGCTATGCAGTAATAGGCTTTTGAGAATCCTCAAAAGTAGTTTTTACAGCAGCTATGCTTTCTTGTAAGTGCTTATCAATTTCTGCCTTGACTTTAGTCATTGCTTCAGTTTGGACAGTAGCAAGATTCTTCATCTCAGTGACAATCACATTATGTGATTCAGTTAGATTATCATTCATTCTCAGTTGATTCTATAAGACATATCCTTGTTTGAGAGCTATGTCATCAACCTGAGTCTTGATCTGCTCTTGATGCTTGGCTAGGAAAACCACAGCATTTCCTCCTTTGTGAAAACAGTCAGTCATCTCTTTCCTATTATGATTGACTTCAAATCTTATTGATTTGATATCTGTAGCCAAGGATAGTTGTAGATCCTTATGAGTCTCATCTATGTACTTATCCAAGGTTATCCTTTGATCATCTAGGTTTACTATCAAAGCCACCAACAATGAACTGTAATCAGTAGTTGGGGCAGGTTGTGGAGCAACATTTTGTAATACTTTCTTGTAGGTATGAATTCTCCTTTTGAAGACCATACGCTTTCTCCTCTTAGCTCTGGCAGCTTCTTCATCCTCAGATTCTGAGTTACTGTCTATAGTAACTCTGTCCTTAGGACTAGGATGCAATTCCTTTTCTGTCCTAGATTGTTCCCCCTGAGTTACTTGCTCCTTCTCAGGAATAACATGCTCCCCCTCAAAATCTACCTTCTCCCCCTCAAATCCAGGGTACTCCCCCTTAGTTCTTTCTTTATCCCCCTGAGTCTCTTGCTCCATAGCAGTGAATAGCTCATCTAGGGTAAACTCTTGTTGGGAAGGAACTGGAGACTCTCTTATCTCAGAAATATCAGCAGCAGCAGATGTATCCTTCATTATAACATCTGGGACTTGACTGCTTAGTTGATTTGGCTGAGCAACATCAATTAAAGACTCAGTTAATACTTCATCCTCAATATGGAAAATTGATAGATTAACTTCATTTATTACCTCAAGAATTGTTTGAGTAGTCATTTCACTGTCCAAGTGAGTTGGCATTTCCTCATGATGAGGCTCCCCCTACAGATGGTTGCTCCCCCTGCCTCTGTGCATCTTCAGTCCTTACTGGTGATCTTCCAGCATTATCAGCTTCTTCCTCATTAGAACTGAAAAATACTTGCTCCTCTGAACTACTTGAAGTTTCAGGAGCTATTATGACTTTCTTCTTCTTTTTCTATGGAGGAACTTCCTTCTATGGAGTAGGCATGTCCTTAGTTAACACCCTATCCCATCTTGACATAATCCTGATATCCATGCTCCTCATGTAATTTATCTTAGAACCAGCAGCTTGTTCCATGACTTCTGGAATAGTTCCAGCTAAGTACAGACTTATAATTCTACCCATATTGGGCTTCTTAATACTTTCCTTAACTTTTTCAAAAATCACTGCTGACCAATCAGTGTTAAGTCTGTAGATGATCCTTGTCATCAGGCTGAACATGTAGGCAGAAATCCTATCATGTCCTCCTGGCTTGCAGAGGATGACTTTACCAATAATTTTTGAAAGAAATTTCCCTTGTTGATTCATTCCTTTTTTGTTCATGTCAGCACCAATCTTTAAGGTGGGATCCAATCCACACCATTGAAGTGCTTCCCTTGTCTTAGATGCATGTACATCTTCTTCCTCTTGAGTTCTTGGTAGACGAAGAGCTTTCCTTAGACTCTTCTGGGTGATTTTCACCTTAACTCCATGGACTGTGGATCGAATTTTGAGTCCAGCTTCATCTAGTGTAGCAGCACCAAAGAATTCGAATACTTCCTTCTTCCAAATCTTGGTTGGCTCAGAAACTAGATACTCCAACCCATTCTCAGCAGCTAGGGTTACTACAGCTTGAATTTCAGAATCCGCATGGTCAAATGCGTTGCGTACTAGCTCATATCTTTCATTGAAATTCTCTTCAAGCTTGGGCGCCATTAGGGTTTTGAGAAATCTTGAATTTAGAAGAGAGAGATGTCGACACAAAGTTTTGGTCTCGAAACTATTGAGAGCTTGTCGACAAACAATGTTGAAGACCTGTTTATACCTTTCTAAAAATGAAGGTGAAAAGGCGCGTCATAATACTCTTAATGTGTCGACACTGTTGAAAGGTGTCGACACTTACTTCTAATGTTTCGACAACGGTGTTGACTACTATGTGTCGACACTAATATAGTCGACAGAACTTATGTGTCGACACTTACACATCTGCGCTCGACGATTAGTCGATACTCCACTCGACGTAATCCGTGTTGAACCTAAGTGTCGACACCACTTCTGGATGTGTCGACACTTACTTCGGATGTGTCGACACTTACTTCAGATGTGTCGACACTAATTTTCTGAAGTTTCGACACAGACTTTCTAAATGTGTCGACATTATTTCTCTGAAATATCGACACCACTTCTATGTGTCGACACAGACAACTCCTTGTGTAGACACCTTTTTACTTAGCCAATTTTATTAAACTATTCTAAGTTCAACATTCCTAATTCAATTTTAAACTTATTGAATTTAGTTTCATCTAGAGGCTTAGTAAACATATCAGCAATTTGATAATCTGTTTTGACATATTCTAGTGAAATGTCTTGTCTCTCTACATGTTCTCTAAGAAAATGGTATTTAATTTCTATGTGCTTAGTCCTACTATGTGAGACAGGATTATTATCTATAGAAATTGCACTTGTAGAATCACAAAATAAAGGTGTTCTACTTACCTGGATAGCATAGTCTTTTAGCTGATGCTGTATCCACAACAACTGTGCACAGCAACTTCCTGCTGCCACATATTTTGACTCAGCTGTGGAGATTGCCACACTGGTTTGCTTCTTACTGCTCCAAGACACCAGTCTTCCTCCTAGAAACTGACAGGTTACTGTAGTACTTTTTCTATCTTCTTTACAACCTGCAAAATCTGCATCTGAATAGCCTGTCAGTAGAAAATCTCCATTCCTAGGGTACCAAAGGTCTAGATAAGGTGTGCCCTTAAGATATCTCAAAATCCTTTTGACTGCAGTCAGATGAGATTCTTTAGGGCATGTTTGGTACCTAGCACAGACACATGTAGCATACATGATATCTGGTCTACTAGTAGTCAAATACAGGAGGGAGCCAACAATGCCTCTATACAAAGTTCCATCTACAGGTTTTCCTGCATCATCTTTGCTTAGAGATACACTTGTCCCCATAGGAGTTCTCATGGTAGTGGATGATTCCATACCATACTTCTTTATTAACTCCAGGGTGAACTTAGACTGGCATATGAACAAGCCATCATCAGTCTATCTTACTTGGAGACCCAAAAAGAACTTAAGTTCTCCCATACTGCTCATTTCAAATTTTCCTTGCATAAGTTTTGCAAACTTTCTGCAAAGATGACTTTCAGTAGACCCAAATATTATGTCATCAACATATATTTGGACTAGGATTATCTTTCCTTTAGATTCCCTAAGGAATAGAGTCTTGTCTATTTTCCCCCTTGAGAATTTGTTCTCAATGAAGAAATTAGACAGGGTTTCATACCAATCCCTTGGGGCTTGTTTTAACCCATACAATGCATTCATAAGTCTATAAACATAATCAGGTTTGAGAGGATCAACAAAACCTGAGGGCTGCTCTACATAAACTTCTTCTTTCAGATTTCCATTTAGAAAAGTTGACTTTACATCCATTTGAAATACCTTTAAGCCTTTAAATGCTACAAAGGCTAGGAACATCCTAATTGCTTCCAGTCTTGCTACTGGGGCAAAGGTTTGATCAAAATCAATACCCTCTTCCTACCTGTATCCTTTTGCAACAAGTCTTGCTATATTCTTCACAATTATTCCATTCTCATCCAATTTGTTCCTAAATATCCACTTTGTTCCAATGATGTTGTGATCTTTTGGTTTAGGAACAAGCTTCCATACCTCACACCTTCTGAACTGATTCAGCTCCTCTTGTATGGCATCAATCCAATGTGGGTCTAGAACTGCTTCTTCAAATTTCTTTAGCTCCACTTCTGATAGGAAGCTAGAGCAAAGAGCTGTGTTCAGATTCTTGCTCCTTGTTTGTACTCCTTGTCTTGGATCACCAATTATCTAATTTGCTGGATGATCCTTTAAGTGTCTATTAGCTTGAGGTAGTCTATCCTCAGCTTGTACACCTCCAGCCTCTTCATTATGCTGCACCTCTTGGTTTTCATCAGCATCTGGAGAGTCTTGTACTCCCCTTGGACAGCAGCCACCATTTTCCACTTCCTGATTTGCAGTTAAATCTTCTATAATGGTAAGCTTGTCCATCCTCTCAGTAACACTTGTAGAATTGCAAGAACTACTTGGCAATTCACTGTTAATGAGTCTTGCTTCATCAAAGACTATATGTACAGACTCTTCTACAACTTGAGTAACCAAGTTGTAGACCCTATAAACCTTACTATTATTGGTGTACCCAACAAATATCCCATCTTGGGATTTGGCAGCAAACTTAGTTAGATAAGAATTGTCATTGTTAAGTATATAGCACTTGCAACTAAAGATCCTAAAATAGGATAAGTTTGGTTTTCTGTCATTTACAATCTCATAGGGAGTCTTTTTGTTGCTCTTGGTGATAGAAGCCCTATTGATCACATGACATGCAGTGTTGACTGCCTCAGCCCAGAAATATTCTGGGAGAGAAGTGTCACTCAATAGAGTTCTACCAGCCTCTATCAATGTTCTATTCTTCCTTTCAGCAATACCATTTTGCTAAGGTGTTTTAGGTGAGGAAAATTCTTGAAAAATTCCAAATTCTTCACATAGTCTTGTCATACTTTTAGATTGAAATTCAGTGCCATGGTCACTTCTGATTTTGACCACTGTACTGTCCAACTCATTCTGAATTTGTTTAACAAAACTATATAAGACACTTGGGGTTTCAGATTTTTGTCTTATAAAGAACATCCAGGAATATCTAGAATAGTCATCTACCACCACAAATGTGTAGACCTTCCTACCTAGACTATGAACTGGCATAGGACCAAATAGATCCATATGCAAGAGGTAAAGACACCTCACTGAATCCTTGTTTTCACGGCTATGAAAGGTGGATTTGCTCTGCTTGCCCTTTTGACAAGCTGAACATATCCCATCCTTTATACACTTAACTTGAGGACCATTCCTCACTAACTCTTTGCTAAAGAGTTGGCCAATAGTCTTATAGTTAAGATAAGCCAGCCTCTTGTTCCATTTAACACAATGTGAGACTCTCTCATCAACTACAAGACAAATAGGAGAAACAATGTTCTCACACACAAAGTTAAGACAATAAACATTTCTCTTTCTATATCCTGTCAAAATGATCTTTTGATCACTTGACCTTTTGATATGACAACCATTCTTGACAAATGAGATGTCATATCCTAAATCACTCAACTGACTTATGCTTATAAGGTTGTGTTTCAAACCCTTCACATAAGCCACTTGAGAGATAGTAATCTGATTTTTAGAAATGATACTGTAGCCTTTGATGATTCCTTTTTCTGAACCACCAAAGGTTACTTTAGGGCCATCCATGATATGTGTGTAGTCCTTCAGCAACCCCCTTGTTCCAGTCATGTGCCTGGAATATCCACTGTCCAAGTACCATATAGGGGCATGGCCACTTGGACTTACCTGCAACACAGATTACTTAACCTTAGAACCAAAATACCTTTTGGGTCCTTGGTACAAGTTAGTTTGAACTTTAATAAATCTACCTGTAGCACTTCTAGCAGGCAGATTGCTACTCTCTTTGACACTGGAATTGTGCAAACAATCTACGGCAAAGTGGCCTACCATACCACAACACCAACAATCAAACTTATTGTACCTTTGTTTAGGTACAACTCTAGCTGAATTATCTACAGCAGGCTTCTTATTTTCTGATGGGGCTTTGCCTTTGGATTTGGACCTAGCAGTCCATACAGCTTTCTTAAACCCTAACCCAGCCTTACCCTTTTGAGGTACAAACTCATCAATCAAGGGTAATACAGATTTAGGTTTAGAAAAACTGGCTACAATCTCTTTCTCTTTCTGAAGTCTAACCTCCAGATTTCTAATCTGATCATTCTTGAATGTGATAGTACCTATCTGAATAACAGTAATGTTTTTTAAGTATGGCTATCTCATTCAATTTCTGATCCAGCAATTTCTCTAAATCAGATGCAGCCATCTTAAGATCTGCAATTTCCTTAGTCAGATTTTTGGCCAGGTTTTTGCTCTTCTTAAGTGCCTGCAGCAGGTCTCCATATTCATCTATCAGCTGATGAGTATCACCTTCAGACTCAAATCCATCCACATCACTTGATGCAGATGATGCTGACTCTGACTCAGTATTACAATCTGAAAGACATTGTACCTTACTAGGACCAGGCTGATCCTGACATTTGTCTTCTTCAGATACAACCATCAGTCCCTTGCACTGATGGTCTTCTTGTTCATATATAGAGTTCAGCACCTGGAGAAACTCTTCTTCTTCATCTGCTGCATATAGACCAATGTAGGCCTCAGCTTTAGATTCTGACTCTGAAGTAGATTGGTCTGACAAGGTCTTCTCCTTCTTAGCAACAAAAGACTTCTCCTTCTTACTTTGGTGTTGACTCTTCTTCTTATCTGTAGTCTCTTTTCTTTTATCTGGACACTCAGCCACTACATGTCCAGGCCTATTACAACAGTAGCAAACAATCTTTGATATTGTAGACTTGTTTGGCTTAGACTTTCTCTTGTCTTTCCTGGATGACTTCCTCTATTAATCGTAATCATCCTTAGGCTTAGATGTGGAAGGCTTAGACTTCCCCTACTTCTTCTTCAGAAATCTCTGAAATTGTCTAGTAAATGCTGCAAAGTCTTCATCAGAGTCACTGTTGTCTGAATACTGATTGTCTGAATTTTCTGAAGCAGTTTCAGCAACAATCTTAGGAGGTGATGGAGACATCCTCCTATTTTTCTTAGTGGCTTCAACCTTGAAGGCCACAAACTTTTCTCTATTCTCACCTTTTGCACTTTTCTCTTCCTCTTTTCTTGTCATTAGCTGCATCTCATATGACAGCAACTTTCCAAACAAAGTTGGAGGAGAAATATCTGCAAGTTTGGCCACTTCCCTAATGACACAAATCTTAGTGTCCCAATCTTTTGTCAGGGATCTTAGGAATTTATCATTCAGTTTATAAGTACTGAAGATTCTCCCATAGGACATCAACTCATTCACTATCCTATAGAACTTTTTATAGCACTCAGTGATATTGTCAGACTTTCCTTGTCTGAAACTTTCATATTCCTGGTTTAGCATAGATTTTCTATCTTGTCTGACTTCTTCAGAACCTTCAATGTAGACTATCAAAGTATCCCACATTTCCTTTGAAGTCTTGCAGTGAATCAAATTTTGAAAGGTAGAATCATCTATGACACTTATTATGATGTTTTGGGCCCTCTTATCCATAGTTGCCAAGATAATCTCATCCTTGGTCATCTCTGAATAATCCTTGGGGATTCTTTGGTTTGCATCTATAACTGAAATCTTCATAGTAATATAAGGACCTTCTTTTACTGTAATATAGATCCTTGGATCAGAAGCCTCCATAAACAGCATGACCCTTTCTTTCTAGATGCCAAATATCTCCTATCTGCAAATGGGTAGTTTCATTGAACCTAGTTTCTTATGATTTTCACTTGAACCCATTTTCTTGATTCTTTCTTGATTCTTAAATCTGCCTTAAGGATCTCACTCTGACTGTTAAGTCCTTCTTTGAGGAACCTCCCTCTGATACCACTTGAAAGAATTAGTGCCTACCACCTAGAGGAGGGGGGTGAATAGGTGTACTTTTTCTGTTGCTTTTAAGGCAGAAATATTGTTAAGTTAATTACCCAGAAAATACAAATTCTACTAATACACAGCACAGCAATCACAGAAATAATTCAACACAGAGTGCACATAGATTTTTATAGTGGTTCCCCAAGGTCTAGGTACATCCACTTCCCCCCTTCGCCTATCTAGCAGTGTACTAGATTTGGCCTAACTTCTGCACTTCTCCTCAGATCCTCATATATTACAGCAGCTCAGAACCCAAACCAGGTTCCTATAACTCAGAGTGTCCCCACTCCTACAACTTAGGTAAACTGCCTTACCTCAGCCTTCAACAAGGCCTACACTCAGAGAACATAGTCTCCTATAACTCAGGCACAATACCCTACCTCAGTCTTCAACAAGACCTACACTCAAAGATCTAAATCTCTTACACTCAGCCTTTATAAAATAGGCTTACAGCTCAGATCTATAATAGATCTTACAGAAATTTGATTTAATATAGTTTATTATCACCACCCTGAAAGAGAGAGAATTGATAGATGACTTCTTGATCTATTCTTGGAAGAACTTGATGGCAGAGCACAACCTCTCTTAGCTTTCTTCAAAGTTTCTTGAATCTGAACTCAGTAGGGTTGAACTCTTGAGAAGTTGATCTTTAATCAGCTTCTGACTTGAGAATCTGATCTCAATCTGAATCTTTCTTGACAGCCTAGTTCAGCAGTTGCTCTTCTTAGAAGGAGCTCTCTCTCCAACTTCTTAGATCTTTTGTCGAAGGTCTTCTTCTTTTTTGTTGTTGTTAGATGACTGTGTACATCTTCAATCTTAATTGTGATCATCATCTTTCTGTTGAAGGAGAAAGTCCTTTATATAGTCTTCCTCCATGGTAACCGGGCGATCAAGTTTCTAACAACCTTCTGATAGGTTTGACGGTTGCGGTAGACCGGTTGAAATGGCAGCTGTCAAGTCATCCATTCACTTCGTGAAAATACTGTCTCTGTCTGAAAGTGTCAAGACTGAACTTCAATATGTGTCGACATATGTAGACTAAATGTCGACACAAGTGGACTAAGTGTCGACACAAGTCTTGGTGGTGTCGACACAACTCCTTTGTTGTTGAAAATAGCTTCTCGACACTGCTACTTTAGAATGTGTCGACACAAGCCTTCTTTACTTCCATTTAGTTGAAACTTACTGTGTGTCGACACATCTCCTTTGTATCGACACAACTACTTCTTTACTTTAACTTTGTTGAAGCTTTGTTGTGTGTAGACACATCTCATTTGTGTCGACACAGTTGGTGTTGACAAATACTTCTGTGTGTCGACACCGCCTTTATGTGTCGACACATTTGATGTCGACTAAGTATTCCTATGTGTCGACACTACCTCTTGGTGTCGACATAGTTGATGTCGACTTTGCTTCTCTGTGTATTGATACTGCCTCTGCATGTCGACACATTCCTTCTGGTGTCGACACATTCCTTCTGAGTGTCGACACAATTAACTCCAAGTGTTGACACAGCTTTTCTCCTAGTGTCGACACAAGCCTTCATAAATGTCGACACTGCTTCTCTAGGTGTCGACACATGGACTTGGAATTTTTTTTCTGCATTTCCTGCAATTACTTAACCTGCACATATAAACTCAAAAACACATTAAATACACCTTGATGCATATCATTGAGTGGGGTGAGACTTCTTCAAATCTGGTACACATTTTCCAATGTACCCAACACTAAATATGACAAATTTAAATAAAGGAAGAGTTCCAGATAAAAAAATTCTGGTTATAAGCAAATAGATAGCAAAAATTTTTATTTGTTAGGCTAACAAAAATAGATTGGATTTATGAAAACTTTAGCTTGTAAGAATTATAGGAAATAATTTAATTTACAAATTATACTCTCAAAATGATTTTAAAATTAAATCTAGAACATTTGAAGTTAGCGGAGTAGGATGTTGTGGTATATGAAGAAGGCTTGAATTTTTAGAGGCGAGGGTATATTTTTTCACTCGAACCCCTAATGAAATTTTGGTTTGAATATGGATGTTTAGGAAAACGAAATCTTATTTTCCATAACATAATATATTTATTTAATATCATCATAATAATCTAATGTATATGTGTAGGAGTATTGAATTTTATCCTCTTACTCCATAACATATAATTTTTTCAAATATTGGATGCCTATGTTTACGGAACGAAATCTTATTTTCATTGACATAAGATCTTTTGAGGATCAAAATCATGTCAAGTAAGACATGAAAAAAAAGATGGTAGGGTTTTTTCAAAAATAAAACTAGGTTTAATAAAAAGTTTTTAAGAGCAACGTTTATAAATTAAATGTTCCTATATTGCGAAAAAAAGCTTGTAGTTAACATAATTGAAATCTAAGATTGTTATTTTCTAACAAAATAAATGTGCAACGATTTAAATAGTTTAGAAGCTATGCTGAAAATAGGTCTTTATCTAAATAAAAAAGCATACAAAAATTTTTAAAACTTAAACCTAGATATCTAAATCTATCGATCTTCAATTAATAAATGAATAGTTAGCAAAGAATAAATAAAATTTGCTTATAAATCAACTCGCAACTAAATTTTTGGAGAGCGAAAAGTGTTAAGATATGGTATATTCGATTTTATTTGTTTCATAATAAACGATTTTTTTGCGATTTTAGGGTTTTATTTTTTTTTTGTATTTTAAGTTATTATCTTTTTTTTTTATTTTTAGAGTTATTCTCTTTTTTTGGGGGGGGGGGATTTTTGATTTTCTAAGTTTTTTTCTTGAGTTTTTAGTTTATTTTGATAAGTTATTTACAAGAAAAAGGAAAGAAAGAAGTGTTATTTACGAAGAAGATAGGGAGGGAAAGAGATTTTTACAAAAAAATGTACAAAGTAAAAACTGGATGGCCTGCGAAAAGACTCTTATTTAGGTGGTTGGTTCGATGAGTCGAACGTCGCGGGCTTGCTAAAAAGAGAGTTTTTACAAATAAGAAAGTGGGGGGAAAGAGAAAGATTATTTTTACCAAAAATTTACAAAGTAATGTAAACGAATACATTTTTTTGTGATTTTTTTAATTTTTCCGTCTTTTTTTGAGTATTTGTTTTCTAATTTTTTTTATTTTTGTTTGATGATTTTTTTGTGATTTTTGTGTTTTATAAGTTTATTTTTTGAATTTTTGTTTATAAAATACAAGGAAAAGTTTTTTTTAAAAGGTTTTAGTTTTTGCAATTTTTTTTTGAATTTTTGATGAAAATTTTTTTATTGCAAAATATAAAAGTGCAGAAATAGAAAAAATAAGAAAATACTCTCATACTTAAATCCAACATTATCTCCAATGTTGCAATTTAAGTATGCAGAACGATAATAGACAAAAATGAAATATGTACAAAAAGAAATAGGGAGGGTAAAAGCTTCCCTAAGATGAATTCCGGGAGGCGCGGGTTGAAACCCTGCATTATTAAAAATAGCAATTATAGAACAACAAAAATAAAAAATGATAAACGCGGCCAAAAGGGTGTGGGCGGTAGGGGGTGGCATGTGTGTGTGTGACTCGAAGCTAACGTCTTAGCTGTTGAGTGTGACGGATAAGCGATCCCCTAGCGCACACAAGAGCGCAAAACGTGCCGATGCGACAAAATAAATATATAATTTTTGAATAAAAAGGTTTTATTTATTTAAAGTATTTATTATTATTTTTTGGTAAAAATTTGTTACTTTTTGAAAATGAAGAAGTTAAAAACAAAACATATAAACGAAAAAAAATTTTGTGGTCTTTTAGGTGTTTTTTTAGTGTTTTTGGTTTTGTGGGTTTTTTAAGTTTTTAAGTTTGTTTTTTAAGTTTTAAGTTTTCTTTATACTTTTTTTTTGTTATGTTGTTTTTTTTTTCATTTTTTAAGTTTTTAGATTTTTAAGTTTTTGATTTTGAGGTTTTTTTTAGTGTTTTAGTTTTTTTTTTCATAAAAATAATGAAAAAATGTTTTAAAGTTTTTTTGTGTGTTTTAGATTTTTTGGTTTTATAGGTTTTTCAAGTTTTTAGTTTTATAGGTTTTTAATTTTTGTGGAAACAACGCTATTTCATTTTTGTGTTGTTTTTTTATAGATAAATATATAAAAAATAATAAGTATAAAATAAGCTCTTTTTTGTAATTTTTTTGTAGTTTTATTATTATTATTATTATTATTATTAGTATTATTATTTTTGTTGGCCATTTTATATTTTTTTGATATATATAAAAATAGGCAGAATTAATAGTACTCCAGAGTTCGAAATAACGACACGAAAGATTCCCCGGCAATGACGCCAAAAACTTGATGGTTAAAAGTCCAAAAATTATTTTGCTTACGCGGCGACCCGGGCGGTTTATTTAAGAAAAGCGGAGTTGGATTTTATTTAGAAAACGGGGCACACAGATTTATTATTTGGATATAAAATAGTGAAATCGAGTTTTAACAAAAGGAGGCAAGTGCACCTATCGTAAGTAGTACAAGATATTCAAGTGTGGAACATCGAGTTCATATTGTTCTCGAGTTTGGGTTGATTATTTCTACTCTTCCCTGGAGGGGACTATTATTTTGCTGATAATTAACTTGTCGGGTTAATTTTTTTATATATAAACAAAAAAGGGCAGAAAATAAAGAGCATTAAAAAGGTGGAGCCGATGAAGAGCTTAGCTCGATGGCACCATATTAAATTTGAACTAAAATATACTTTTAATAAAAAGAGATCCTAAGTTTCAAATTAATTAAGGCGGAGACTTGACACTAGAGGTTTCACTAAAATGAGCTCACCTAACTATAAGAATATCGCTCACCTTAACATTAAGACTATTCGATCGGGCTCTCGTCCGACGAAGGATTACTCTTAATGCCCGCATTACGCTAAGAATCTCGCTATTGGGTGGGGAACCCAATCCGGTAGAGTTAGAGCGCCCCCTCTCTCGAGGGTTAGTGCGGAACTCCATTTACCAGGGGGCGATCGGTCCATACGCACGGCCTCTTGGCTAGCTAACATATGGACTACAAAAATAGAGCCCACACATTGATTATGTGGTCCTACACTTCGTAATCCCTAGGTGAACCTTAAGTAATTTTAATTAATTAGAAAAACAGAACCTTTTATTATTTTAAGCTATTTTATCTATCCCAATGATCTTCGATACTGAGGGCTAAGAGCGGTTAGCCACTCATCGAAATGTGGACGACAAGCGAGGTAAGCAATAAATAAAGCATTAAATGAAAAGTAGAAAAAAGAAAGCAGTAAAGAAAGCAGTAAATTGCAAGTCCCACTCAAACAAGGTGGACTGAAATGAAAGCTGGAAAAGTACAAGTCCTACTCAAATGAGTAGGCGGGAAATGAAGACCAGCCATTTAACTCAAATGAGTAGGCGGTAAATAAATTCCTGTCATTTATCTCCTAGCGAGTAGGCGGAAATAAATGCTAACACTCATGCACTGTACTTGAAAGTAAAACACACCCACTCTACAGAAAGTAAACACACTCTACTGGAATTGAAATACGCACACACACGACAGAAATGAAAACACATACGTACAAGTCCTACTCAAACGAGCAGGCGGGAAATAAAGGCACGCCATTTAACTCTTAACGAGTACTTGGAAATAAATGCAACACACGCACGCACTATTCAGAAAGTAAATACTCACGCACTCGACACAAGTAAACACACACACACTTGCATAATTGAAAACAAACACACACACACTTTACTGAAATAACATAAAGTTATAAAAACTAACTCATACACGCACACACTCTTCAGAAATAGAAAAAAAAACAAAGTGACTGGAAAATTAAAACAACTACATTTCTACCGCTAGAATGCGGTAGAAATGCATAAAAAGGGAAAATGAAAACTAAACGAGCAAAAAAAGTTGCAAATAAATGAAAAATCAAAGTGCTCGAAAAATTAAAACGAATATATTTCTACCGCTAGAATGCGGTAGAAACTCATAAAAATAAGAAATAAAAATTAAATGGGCAAAGCATTTTGCAAGTAAAAGTGAAAATGAAAATGCTTGAAAAATTAAAACGGCTATATATTCATTCCTATAACTCCGTAAAAGTGATTAAAAAGTGAAAATAAAGTGAAAAGAACGAGAAATTTTAAGACCTAAAAATGAAAATCTAAGTTAGTAAAAATGAAAATCACTTTGAAAATGTTTTTACGGTTTTATAGGAGTGTTTAAAAGGCTATAAAAATCCTAAGTCTAACAAAATTAAGTAAAGTAATGAAAACATAAGAATAAAAGCTATACTCATACACACATATGCACGCATTTTAAAAGAACAAAAACAAAGTTAAAACAAAGAAAAACGTAAAACTACTTAAAGAGGGTGGCTAGATCCATTCCAAAACAACATAAAGAGACAAAAATCTAAACATTTTATTAAGCTAAAACGAGTGTTACAGAAAGCTAAAAGCAAACATAAGAGACGGGGAGAAAGTAACTTTACATAGCTTAGAAATGCATCTAACAGCTGGCCCTAAGCAAAATGGCTCCAAAAAAAGGGAACATGAACTCATACAGCAGCTGGCATTTTATAGGCAAAATTTTCCAAGTACACGCCCTCTGACACGGGCGTGTCAGGGGGCGTGTCACAACTATTCAAATGGCGGTCGTTGATTTGACTAGAGATTTGACTTTGCGGCTGAAAACGTGGCGGTCACGACCCAGGTCACGGGCGTGACATTGGGCTTATCGGGGAGGTTGAACTGGTCGTCGTTTGCGTCAAAAGTCGTCAGCGGCTGTTTGTCGGGCCAGGTGGTGGAGTCACGCCCTGGAACACGGGCGTGTTGGTGGGCGTGTCGGGTTGGTCGACGATCGTCGAGCGCGTTTCATCGAGCGGGTGTGACACGGGCTTTGGCACGGGGCATGTCACATGACACGGGCGTGGCATTGGGCGTGTCGGGTTGTCTCGACAATCGTTGAGCGCATTTCGTCGAGCGGGAGTGACACGGGCCCAGGTCACGGGCGTGTCATTTTACACGGGCGTGTGGTCGGGCGTGTCACATGATTGTTCTTCACATTCGTTGATTTCACCGAAAATTGAGTTGTCACGCCCAGGTCATGGACATGACCCAAAGTACACGAGCGTGTACTATGCAAAAATTTGACTTTTCCTGAAATTTTTCAGAAAATCAAAATAAAGTAAGTTAGCAAAATATTTATAAAATAGGAGTAATTTATAAAAGAAATATAAGAAAAATGACCAAAATAAACTAAAACAACTTATTTAACTTATATAAAAATACGTATATGAAAGAAAACAGTTGTCAACCTAAATCACCTAGAGGGGGGTGAATAGGTGAGTTGCGCATCTTTTGCGGAATAAAAATAATTAGAGCACAGTATAGAAATATCTACCAATATCACACACGATACAAGATTTATAGTGGTTCCTCGACCTTGGGTAGAACCACTTTCCCTCACCGATCTAGCAATCAACTAGACTCGACTACTCCACTATCTCGGATCGAAAAACCGATCCTACCCTCAGAACAAAGTTCCAACAAACTCGATCCAACCAATGAGATCTACACCTCGGAAGATAACACTTCCTACAAACTCGGATTGAAATACTCCTACACTCGGAGAAACTTTCTCCTACAAGTTTACTAAAGTTTTAGAAAAGTTATACAAACAGTAAATCCAATCAGATCTGATGAGACGGCCAGAATCTTTTTTTTATGAACTTTGCAGCACTTTCAGAAATCGATGAAGAAAATCTCGGCCCAGATCTGGATCTTCTTTGCTTTTACAGAATCAGAGAGAGAAGATGAACAGTGATGTCGATCTCGATTTGTAACTTTCTTCAGAATGAATCCTCTGAAATTAGAAGCAGTGGCCGGAGAAGATGGCGGCGGCGGCGGCTTCCGTTCCGTGAAAACAGAGAGGAGTTTGCTGGAAAACTTTCTTAAAATAAATTGACAATGAAAGCTTTCAGAATGCTTAGGGTTTGTCATTCTCTGATAAGACTTTATATAGTAGAAAGTAACGGTCATAATCGGTCATAATGATGTACACGTGGACCAATTATGTCGCGTGACTTGAAAATCCCATCAGAAAAAGACTTAGACAAAATTTCAGGAAAGTTCAGACATATACACGAGTAAGAGAAGAGCTACTCAAGTAGTTGAATAACTACTCGAGTACATGAAGGAGAACATACTCGGGTATATAAAGATAGACTATTCGAGTAGGTAGAAACCAACTACTCGAGTAAGCAGATAGAACTACTCGAGTATGTAAAGTGACTTACTCGAGTACATGAAGGATCTACTCGAGTACAAGAAAGGACTACTCGAGTATATGAAAGGACTACTCGAGTATATTACATAAACTACTCGAGTACATGAAGGACTACTCGAGTGGAATACTTGGAATAATTTATGAAGACGTCAGCAAGCAGCTACTCGAGTAGTTGAACAAAACTACTCGAGAGGAAGTGATCTACTCAAGTAAGAGACTTAGAAAATTCTGGAGTTAGGGAAATTATAATGTACACGAGTGAGACATGATCTACTCGAGTAGGTATAATGAACTACTCGAGTATGTTTCTATCTACTCGAGTATGTGAGTATACTTACTCGAGTATATGAGTGTATTTACTCGAGTCCATGACTTAGAAGAATTTTGATGAGTGAAGCCTTTAATACTCGGGTATAATAAATGATCTACTCGAGTATATAAACATGCTACTCGAGTATATGACTAAGTCTACTAGAGTACATGACTTAGCTACACGAGAGATACACTTAAGTACTCGAGTATAAAGCTGCTTTACTCGAGTAAATTATAACCAATCTACTCGAGTAGTTATGGACCTACTCGAGTAAAAGACTTAGAGAATTTTGTTGTTGGAAACTCTTTCTTCTAATGTAGTCAACTTCCAATTCTTTTCCCATGGTCCAATAGCTTGAATATGAAGTGTATCCCAATAGAGAGACCATACATGAGTCAACACCTTGGAACATGCAATGAGGGATTACATTGCACAGTTCTTGTGTTTGGTGACCCACTGTGGACTGACATTGGTCTACACTTTCCAGTGAAATTCCTGCAAACATATAACTCAAATCAAGCATCAAATACAACTTAATCCATCTTAGTTACGTTCCAGGGTGATTTCATCAAATCTGGGTTAGTGTGGATGTAATACCCAACAATCTCCCCCTATTTGTTGAAGTCAGAACCCTTTACACTAATGTGAATTATAGATATAAAAGAAACTAAGTAGAAAAACAAGAGCAGGTAAGCAATAGACAATGAAAAAGATAATTAGACAGAAATTTAGAATTGTATATATGTAAATTTCCAAAAACATCAAGTCTATAACTTGTCATTTCAATCTCTCAACATCTTTTAGGTTTAATCTTAGGTTTGCTGCTTTTCCATCTTTTCTTGTTGTCTTCTTAGATAGCTGAAAGGCTTATGGAAATATCTGGGAGTCCTTGGAGGAGCAGCAAGATTATTTCTCCCAAACTCTTTATCATGGATCTTCCTTTTTAGCATTGATTTCTCATATAACTCCCATTCCTGGGAACTGTAGTGAATTTTCCTGTTCTCATTAAGGTCCATAACTAGTCTGAGTGTGTCCAAAATTAGAGACTTGGAAGTTGGAGACCAAGCTTCAGCATGTTCAGGAGCTCTAGTGGGAGCAGTCCTGCTAGCAGAGGGGCCTTCACCATACTTCCTTTTCTTCTTAGAGGTTTTGATCTCTGGAGGAGCTTGAAGGAAGATATCAGCATTGTCGTCTTCCCAGCCTGGAACATAATTATCTGGAGGAGCAACTGAGTCTCCAGGCCTGGGAGAGAAGGAAGGTTGCAGAGGAACAGCTTGGGTAGAGACATCTGTAGCTAGAGGGTTGAGATGATGGGGAATGATGTTGGGGTCAACTACAAGATCTGGCAGAATCTGATTGTGCATCCAGACAACAGTGTCATAGGTGTGAAACTTGACACTCTGTATCTGTGCTAGCACATCATCATGAATGGTCTTCACATGAGCTTCTCATACATCTGACTTCTAAGCAGTAGATTTTTCTACTTGTTCTTTAAGTTCTTTGATCAAACCCTCCCCCTTTCTGATTTCAACAGATAGCTTGGTTATAGCATCTTCTTTGAGAAGACCAACTTATTCACAGATTTTCATTTTGTTAGCTTCATTTCTCTTGTCTAGCTCTATCTGATTGTTAGCAAGGGTGACACCTTGTTCCATAACATTATCAACAATAGTGATAGTGTGGTATAAGGCTTTGCCACCAAGTTGAAATAGGTACTTGAGCTTGTCAGTATTATGCTGAATTTCAGCAAAGCCTCTACTCATCTCAGTATTAAGAGCAGTTACCTTGTCAGTGACTATCTTTAGAGAGGTTTCAAAATAATTTCTTTGTTTTTGCAGCTGGAAGGAGATTTTGGGCAGCAAATCTGAGGAGGAAGAGACTGTAATAGCAGCAGTAGAGGGAGCAGTAGTAGGGAGAGGAGGAGTTACCCAAGGAGCTATTTCTTCAATGATCACAGAGCTGTCAGCTCTTGTGGTATGAATTACAGCATCCCTTTCTTCTGTATCATGAGGGATGGAGAAATCTAGGGTTCTGAGAGGGGCCTCAGCTGGCTCTGGAGAGGGCTCATCAGAAATAAGAATGGTGTCTTGCTAGTCTTTGAGGGCATCTGGAGATTTGGCTGGAGTCCTGTCTGGAGAATGTGCAGGAGAGTGTGCTGGAGTGGAGTCCTTGTGACATTCAGAGGATGGAGCTGGAGGAGATAGAGGAGGAATGGACATCACTTCTTCAGAAAGCTCTGAAATCATAGCATCTATGGCAGCAGCTGTGGAGAGAAGAGATTCTGGAGGTATTGCATCTGAGGGAGTTGCTGGATTTAGTGGAGTATGAGGTAGGGAATTAATTTCTGGCTGAGGAGAGGGCCTCCTGACTAAGGTAGAAGGAGCAGGCTCCCCCTCACTTGGTGCACCAGAGGAGCTGGCCACATGATGAGGAGAGGGAGATGGAGTCCTGTCTTCTAGTGCTGGGTCTGCTGGAGTTTCTGAAATTGTTCCAGCTTGGGCAGGATTCTTCAGCTTGAGTTCCCATCTCTGAATTGAGGAGATGGAGACCTTCTTCATGTGATGAAGAGGGGTCCCTTTGGAGAAGTTGAATACCTCAGGATTTGTTTCATGAAGGAGCATAGAGATAATTCTGGCGTAGTTGGGGGATTTTAATCTGTCCTTGATTTTGTCCAGAATCAGCATCCCAAACTGATATTTCTTGCGGCAGACAATGGCTTGCATTATGTCGAAGAAATATAGGGAATGTCCCTTATGAAGTTGGTCTTGCACAGCAGAATCTTGCCAATAATATCAACTAGAAGTTTTTCTTCAGCGTTCATGTCTGACCTTTTAATATACTGAGCTTCAAATGAAATGCCACAAAAAAGGGTTGTTCTGTCAGTGTCTTCATCATCTAGGTCATCTTCTTCATCTACAAGAGGTAATCGGAGAAGCTGAGAGACAAAGGTCTTGGTGAGCTTGAGTTTCACACCTTTCACCTTTGATTTTAGGACAAATCCATGACGCTTGACCTTCAGGTTTGAGAAGAATTCAGCAACTTCCGGGAATAAAATTCGGCAGGGTTCCTAGAGGATGAAGGAGAGGTCGGCGGTGTCGAGAAGGATGAGAAGGTTGTGGAAGTCATCTGAGAGCTCGGAAATACCTGCGGTAACGAGTTCTAATCCGATGCCTATCTTGGAATAAGCGGCCATGGATGCGGTTGACTGGAAGTGGTGAGGAGGGAAGCGGCTCTGCAACAGCGGCAGAGTAGGCAAAACGGCAGAGGGTACTCGAGAGAACGAAATTATTTCATGTAGGTTTGGGTTTTCGGAATTTCATATATATAACCCTAAATTACATCTAATTAATTTAAAGGAGATTAACTAAATAGAGGGAAGAGGCGGCATTTAGCCTTGGGTGGCGATTAGAATAAATTCAAAAATTGGCAGACGACTACACGAGAGGGTTAAGTATTACTCGAGTAGGTAAGTAGTTACTCGAGTAGGTCTAGAAGGGTACTCGGGTAGGCCTAGAAGGGTACTCGAGTAGGTCTAGAAGGGTACTCGAGTAGGTCTAGAAGGGTACTCGAGTAGGTAAGTAGTTACTCAAGTAGGTCTAGAAGGGTACTCGAGTAGGTAAGTAGTTACTCGAGTAGGTCTTAATTTTCTCGAGTCAAACAAAAAAAAATTTTGAAATTCTAAAATTTGACTAACCCCTTGGAATTTCTTGCCTGTTTATCATTCCATCTTCTTTAGTCCTCCTTGTTGAGCATCCCAAGCTCAGTCTTGAAGAACGAGAACTTGGTCTCGTATAACGGCTTTGTGAAAATGTCTGCAACTTGCCTATTTGTAGGCACATATTGGAGATCTATGTCTCCATTCTCCACATGCTCCCGGATGAAGTGATACCTTAGCTCGATGTGCTTTGTCCGGCTGTGCGAGACTGGATTGTTGGCGATTGCGATTGTGATGGAGAAGTCACAGTACAAAGGAATATCCTTGAACTGCAGATTGTAGTCCTCGAACTGATTCTTTATCCATAGCAACTGTGTGCAACAACTGCCTGCAGAGATATTTTCTGACTCGGTCGTTGAGATTGCGACACAGTTCTGCTTCTTGCTACTCCAGGAAATTAGCCTTCTTCCAAGGAATTTGCATGTCCCGGAGGTGCTTTTCCTATCATCCTTACTTCCTACAAAATCTGCATCTGAGAAACCAATTAGTTCACTGTCATTACTTCTTGGGTACCATAAGCCAAGATTTGGTGTACCTTTAAGGTATCTCAAGATCCGCTTTGCAGCAGCATAGTGAGATTCCTTGGAGTTCACCTGAAATCTAGCACATACACATGTTGAAAACATTATGTCAGGTCTACTTGCAGTAAGGTAGAGCAAGGATCCAATTATGCTTCTGTACTTGGTTTCATCAAAAGGTTTCTCTTTTTCATCCTTGTCCAGAGACATAGTTGAGCCCATTGGAGTCCTCATAAAGGTTGCGTTCTACATTCCGAATTTCTTAAATAGCTCTTTGGTGAACTTGGTCTGTGTGATGAAAATTCAATCTTCAGATTGTTTCACCTGAAGCCCTAAGAAGTACTTCAGCTCGCCCATACTGCTCATTTCAAACTTCCCTTGCATAAGTTTTGAGAATATTTTGCAGAGGTTGTCATCTGTAGAGCCAAAAATAATGTCATTGACATAGATTTGCACTAGCAAAATCTTGCCTTTTATTTCCCTAAGAAATAATGTCTTGTCTATCTTTCCCCTTGTGAACTTATTCTCAAGTAGAAAGGTAGACATCGTTTCATACCAAGCTCTAGGAGCTTGTTTCAGGCCATATAGGTCCTTGTGCAGGAAATAAACATAATCTGAGAAGTTAGGATCTACGAAACCTGGTGGTTATTACACATACACTTCTTCATTTATGTTGTCATTCAGGAAGGCAGACTCCACGTCCATTTGAAAGACGGTGAAGCCTTTGAGTGCAGCATATGCTAGGAACAACCGTATTGCCTCCAGCCTTGCCACTGGAGCATATGTTTGGTCGAAGTCGATTCCTTCCTCCTGACGATAGCCCTTGGCGACGAGTCTGGCCTTTTACAACCTAAAAATGAAAGGCATATGTCAGGAAGGCATAAAGTGAAAAAAACGAGAAATTTTACAACCTAAAAATGAAAATCTAAGTTAGTAAAAATGAAAATCACTTTGAAAATATTTTTACGGTTTTATAGGAATGCTTAAAAGGCTATAAAAATCCTAAGTCTAACACAATTAAGTAAAGTAATGAAAACATAAGAACAAAAGCTATACTCATACACACGCGCGCACGCATTTTAAAAGAACAAAAACAAAGTTAAACCAAAGAAAAACAAAAGATTGCTTAGAGTGGGGGGGGGGGCTAAATCCATTCCAAAACAACATAAAGAGACAAAAAATTAATCATTTTATTAAGCTAAAACGAGTGTAACAGAAAGCTCAAAACAAACATAAGAGAGGGGGAGAAAGTAACTTTACATAGCTTAGAAATGCATCTAACAGCCGACGCTAAGCAAAATTACTCCAAAAAAAGGGAACATGAACTCATACAGCAGGTGGCCTTTTATAGGCAAATGTTTCCAAGTACACGCCCTCTGACATGGGTGTGTCAGGGGGCGTGTCACTACTATTCAAATGGCGGCCGGTGATTTTATTGGAGATTTGACTTTGTGGCTGAAAACGCGGCGATCACGCCCCATGTCACGGGCGTGACATTGGGTCTGTCGGGGAGGTTAAACTGGGCGTCGTTTGCGTCAAAAGTCGTCGGCGGTGATTTGTCGGGCCAGGTGGTGGAGTCACGCCCTAGAACACGGGCGTGTCAGTGGGCGTGTCGGGTTGTTCGACGATCGTCAAGCGCATTTCGTCGAGCTTGTGTGACATGGCTCTGGCACGGGGTATGTCACATGACACGGGCGTGGCATTGGGCGTGTCGGGTTATCTCGATGATCATTGAGCGCGTTTCATCGAGCGGGAGTGACACAGGCCCAGGTCACGGGCGTGTGGCCGGGTGTGTCACATGATTTTTCTTCACTTTTGTTGATTTCACGGGAAATTGAGTTGTCATGCCAAGGTCACAGGCGTGACCCAAAGTACACGGCCGTGTACTATGCAAAAATTTGAATTTTCCTGAAATTTTTCAGAAAATCAAAATAAAGTAAGTTAGCAAATTATTTACAAAATAGGAGCAATTTATTAAAGAAATATAAGAAAAAATGACGAAAATAAACTAAAACAATTTTTTTAACGTACGCAAAGATACGTATATTTACAATTCATCAAATACCCACATACTTAAGCTTTTACTATTCCAGAGCAAAAGTTGGAGATGAACTTATAAGGAATTAAAGAAATCCTAAGTTTAGCTACCGCTTGGCTTACTTGAAAGAAAGTTCTAAATAAATATTTGGGGTATAAGAGTTAAATACTTAATGAAAAAATTAGTGCCTACCACCTAGAGGGGGGGGGGGGGGTAAATAGGTGTACTTTTTCTGTTGCTTTTAAGGCAGAAATATTGTTAAGTTAATTACCCAGAAAATGCAAATTCTACTACTACACAGCACAGCAATCACAGAAATAATTCAACACAGATTTCACACAGATTTTTATAGAGGTTCCCCAAGGTCTGGGTATATCCACTTTCCCCCTTCGCCTATCTAACAGTGTACTAGATTCAGCCTAACTTCTGCACTTCTCCTCAAATCCTCAGATCTTACAGCAGCTCAAAACCCAAACTAGGTTCCTATAACTTAGAGTGTCCCCACTCCTACAACTCAGGCAAACTGCCCTACCTCAGCCTTCAATAAGGCCTACACTTAGAGGACACAGTCTCCTACAACTCAGGCACAAGGCCCTACCTCAGTCTTCAACAAGACCTACACTCAAAGATCTAAATCTCTTACACTCAGCCTTTATAAAATAGGCTTACAGCTCAGATCTATAATAGATCTTACATAAATTTGATCTAATACAGTTTATTATCACCACCCTGAAAGAGAGAGAATGGATGGATGACTTCTTGATCTATTCTTGGAAGAACTTGATGGCAGAGCGCAACCTCTCTTAGCTTTCTTCAAAGCTTCTTGAATCTGAACTCAGTAGGGTTGAACTCTTGAGAAGTTGATCTTCAATCATCTTCTGACTTGAGAATCAGATCTCAATATGAATCTTTCTTGGCAGCCTGGTTCAGCAACTGCTCTTCTTAGAAGGAGCTCTCTCTCTCTCTCCAACTTCTTAGATCTTCTATCGAAGGTCTTCTTCTTTTTGTGTTGTTAGATGACTGTGTAGATCTTCAATCTTAATTGTGATCATCATATTTTTGTTGAAGGAGAAAGACCTTTATATAGTCTTCCTCCATGGTAACCGGCTAATCCGGTTTCTAACAACATTCTGACATCTTTGACGGTTGTGGTAGACCGGTTGAAATGGAAGTTATCAAGTCATCCAGTTAGTTCTTGAAAATACTGTCTCTGTCTGAATGTGTCGAGACTGAACTTCAATATGTGTCGACACATGTAGACTAAGTGTCGACACAAGTGGACTAAGTGTCGATACAAGTCTTGGTGGTGTCGACACAACTCCTTTGTTGTTGAAAATAGCTTCTCGACACTGTTACTTTAGAATGTGTCGACACAGATTCTGTGTGTCGACACAAGCCTTCTTTACTTCCATTTAGTTGAAACTTGCTGTGTGTCGACACATCTCCTTTGTATCGACACAACTACTTCTTTACTTTAACTTTGTTGAAGCTTTGTTGTGTGTCAACACATCTCCTTTGTGTCGACACAGTTGGTGTTGAGAAATACTTCTGTGTGTCGACACTGCCTTTATGTGTCGACACATTTGATGTCGACTAAGTATTCCTGTATGTCGACACTCCTCTTGGTGTCGACACAGTTGATGTCGACTTTGCTTCTCTATGTATTGATACTGCCTCTGCATGTCGTCACATTCCTTCTGGTGTCGACACATTCCTTCTGAGTGTCGACACAATTAACTCCAAGTGTCGACACAATTTTTCTCCTAGTGTCGACACAAGCCTTCATAAGTTTTGACACTGCTTATCTAGGTGTCGACACATGGACTTAGAAATTTTTTTCTGCATTTCTAGCAATTACTTAACCTGCACATATAAACTCAAAAACACATTAAATACACCTTGATGCATATCATTGAGTAGGGTAAGGCTTCTTCAAATCTGGTATACATTTTCCAATGTACCCAACAATCTCCCCATATTTGGAGAAGTCATAACCCTTAGTCAATGATATACACCATACATAACAAATACATAATATGATGTATAACAACATTATATGACAGGGTAATTTATTAAATAAAACATATAAAACAAATCATCACAGAATAATAATAATGCTAACACAGAACAAGCATTAATCTTGTTTTGCTTCAACTACAAAAGTTTCTTTAATAGAAGTTTACATAGATTTTAGACACTAAATGTTACAATGTGATAAAATCTAGTAAATCTAATCTAAGGCTGCTCTGGCTCCTTGATGACAATGCCCTTGCCAGATTGAATCTTGGCTTGAACTGGAACATCAGTGTCATCAACTGGCTTCTTGCCCTTTTGATCTTTCTTCTTTAGCTCTTCATCCCTTATCTTTTGTCTTTCAAAATAATGATAAGGCTTTTGGAAATATTTGCTAGGCTCCTGTGCATTACGAGGTAGCTTCCCAAGTTTTGCCTTCCTTCTATACTGTACAATAGCTTCTTGCATGGCTTCATGTTTTCTCCATTCTTGCTCAGAATACCATTTACCCTTCTCTAGGGTATTGTTCTTTGCAGCTTTCCATGCAGTTGGGATGATATTCCTAGATGTTGGGCTCCACTGTTCAAAATCAGGCCTTAATTCTGCATGTTCTCTGAATCTCTTCTTAGATAATTGAGCTTCTTGCTCTTTGGTCAATACTTCCTCTTGCGCTGGCATGTCTACTTTCTCAATGATAATATTTTGATTACCCTCTGGAGGACTGTACATAGATTGTACATCCTGATGTATCATCTCAAAATCTGCCGGAGGATAGATTACTTGAGCAACTTCAGCTTGTTCACCTCCAAAATATGTAGGATTTATACCAGATTCAGCAACATTGTCATCATCACATAGGGGAGGATATCCAAGTGTGGCTATGATGCTATTGGAAATCCATTTAGCATGGTCAGATCCAGCTTTGACTAATACCCTCTCCCCCTTTATGACTTCTCTTTCAATATGATCCCTGAGATCACCTTTCTGAAATCTGATTTGGGCATTAAGATAATTAACACCATCTTTATAAAAAGGCTTCAACTTCTGGAGCTATGCAGTAATAGCCTTTTGAGAATCCTCAAAAGCAGTTTTTACAGCAGCTATGCTTTCTTGTAAGTGCTTATCAATTTCTGCCTTGACTTTAGTCATTGCTTCAGTTTGGACAGTAGCAAGATTCTTCATCTCAGTGACAATCACATTATGTGATTCAGTTAGATTATCATTCATTCTCAGTTGATTCTATAAGACATATCCTTGTTTGAGAGCTATGTCATCAACCTGAGTCTTGATCTGCTCTTGATGCTTGGCTAGGAAAACCACAGCATTTCCTCCTTTGTGAAAACAGTCAGTCATCTCTTTCCTATTATGATTGACTTCAAATCTTATTGATTTGATATCTGTAGCCAAGGATAGTTGTAGATCCTTATGAGTCTCATCTATGTACTTATCCAAGGTTATCCTTTGATCATCTAGGTTTACTATCAAAGCCACCAACAATGAACTGTAATCAGTAGTTGGGGCAGGTTGTGGAGCAACATTTTGTAATACTTTCTTGTAGGTATGAATTCTCCTTTTGAAGACCATACGCTTTCTCCTCTTAGCTCTGGCAGCTTCTTCATCCTCAGATGCTGAGTTACTGTCTATAGTAACTCTGTCCTTAGGACTAGGATGCAATTCCTTTTCTGTCCTAGATTGTTCCCCCTGAGTTACTTGCTCCTTCTCAGGAATAACATGCTCCCCCTCAAAATCTACCTTCTCCCCCTCAAATCCAGGGTACTCCCCCTTAGTTCTTTCTTTATCCCCCTGAGTCTCTTGCTCCATAGCAGTGAATAGCTCATCTAGGGTAAACTCTTGTTGGGAAGGAACTGGAGACTCTCTTATCTCAGAAATATCAGCAGCAGCAGATGTATCCTTCATTATAACATCTGGGACTTGACTGCTTAGTTGATTTGGCTGAGCAACATCAATTAAAGACTCAGTTAATACTTCATCCTCAATATGGAAAATTGATAGATTAACTTCATTTATTACCTCAAGAATTGTTTGAGTAGTCATTTCACTGTCCAAGTGAGTTGGCATTTCCTCATGATGAGGCTCCCCCTACAGATGGTTGCTCCCCCTGCCTCTGTGCATCTTCAGTCCTTACTGGTGATCTTCCAGCATTATCAGCTTCTTCCTCATTAGAACTGAAAAATACTTGCTCCTCTGAACTACTTGAAGTTTCAGGAGCTATTATGACTTTCTTCTTCTTTTTCTATGGAGGAACTTCCTTCTATGGAGTAGGCATGTCCTTAGTTAACACCCTATCCCATCTTGACATAATCCTGATATCCATGCTCCTCATGTAATTTATCTTAGAACCAGCAGCTTGTTCCATGACTTCTGGAATAGTTCCAGCTAAGTACAGACTTATAATTCTACCCATATTGGGCTTCTTAATACTTTCCTTAACTTTTTCAAAAATCACTGCTGACCAATCAGTGTTAAGTCTGTAGATGATCCTTGTCATCAGGCTGAACATGTAGGCAGAAATCCTATCATGTCCTCCTGGCTTGCAGAGGATGACTTTACCAATAATTTTTGAAAGAAATTTCCCTTGTTGATTCATTCCTTTTTTGTTCATGTCAGCACCAATCTTTAAGGTGGGATCCAATCCACACCATTGAAGTGCTTCCCTTGTCTTAGATGCATGTACATCTTCTTCCTCTTGAGTTCTTGGTAGACGAAGAGCTTTCCTTAGACTCTTCTGGGTGATTTTCACCTTAACTCCATGGACTGTGGATCGAATTTTGAGTCCAGCTTCATCTAGTGTAGCAGCACCAAAGAATTCGAATACTTCCTTCTTCCAAATCTTGGTTGGCTCAGAAACTAGATACTCCAACCCATTCTCAGCAGCTAGGGTTACTACAGCTTGAATTTCAGAATACGCATGGTCAAATGCGTTGCGTACTAGCTCATATCTTTCATTGAAATTCTCTTCAAGCTTGGGCGCCATTAGGGTTTTGAGAAATCTTGAATTTAGAAGAGAGAGATGTCGACACAAAGTTTTGGTCTCGAAACTATTGAGAGCTTGTCGACAAACAATGTTGAAGACCTGTTTATACCTTTCTAAAAATGAAGGTGAAAAGGCGCGTCATAATACTCTTAATGTGTCGACACTGTTGAAAGGTGTCGACACTTACTTCTAATGTTTCGACAACGGTGTTGACTACTATGTGTCGACACTAATATAGTCGACAGAACTTATGTGTCGACACTTACACATCTGCGCTCGACGATTAGTCGATACTCCACTCGACGTAATCTGTGTTGAACCTAAGTGTCGACACCACTTCTGGATGTGTCGACACTTACTTCAGATGTGTCGACACTTACTTCGGATGTGTCGACACTAATTTTCTGAAGTTTCGACACAGACTTTCTAAATGTGTCGACATTATTTCTCTGAAATATCGACACCACTTCTATGTGTCGACACAGACAACTCCTTGTGTAGACACCTTTTTACTTAGCCAATTTTATTAAACTATTCTAAGTTCAACATTCCTAATTCAATTTTAAACTTATTGAATTTAGTTTCATCTAGAGGCTTAGTAAACATATCAGCAATTTGATAATCTGTTTTGACATATTCTAGTGAAATGTCTTGTCTCTCTACATGTTCTCTAAGAAAATGGTATTTAATTTCTATGTGCTTAGTCCTACTATGTGAGACAGGATTATTATCTATAGAAATTGCACTTGTAGAATCACAAAATAAAGGTGTTCTACTTACCTGGATAGCATAGTCTTTTAGCTGATGCTGTATCCACAACAACTGTGCACAGCAACTTCCTGCTGCCACATATTTTGACTCAGCTGTGGAGATTGCCACACTGGTTTGCTTCTTACTGCTCCAAGACACCAGTCTTCCTCCTAGAAACTGACAGGTTACTGTAGTACTTTTTCTATCTTCTTTACAACCTGCAAAATCTGCATCTGAATAGCCTGTCAGTAGAAAATCTCCATTCCTAGGGTACCAAAGGTATAGATAAGGTGTGCCCTTAAGATATCTCAAAAACCTTTTGACTGCAGTCAGATGAGATTCTTTAGGGCATGTTTGGTACCTAGCACAGACACATGTAGCATACATGATATCTGGTCTACTAGTAGTCAAATACAGGAGGGAGCCAACAATGCCTCTATACAAAGTTCCATCTACAGGTTTTCCTGCATCATCTTTGCTTAGAGATACACTTGTCCCCATAGGAGTTCTCATGGTAGTGGATGATTCCATACCATACTTCTTTATTAACTCCAGGGTGAACTTAGACTGGCATATGAACAAGCCATCATCAGTCTATCTTACTTGGAGACCCAAAAAGAACTTAAGTTCTCCCATACTGCTCATTTCAAATTTTCCTTGCATAAGTTTTGCAAACTTTCTGCAAAGATGACTTTCAGTAGACCCAAATATTATGTCATCAACATATATTTGGACTAGGATTATCTTTCCTTTAGATTCCCTAAGGAATAGAGTCTTGTCTATTTTCCCCCTTGAGAATTTGTTCTCAATGAAGAAATTAGACAGGGTTTCATACCAATCCCTTGGGGCTTGTTTTAACCCATACAATGCATTCATAAGTCTATAAACATAATCAGGTTTGAGAGAATCAACAAAACCTAAGGGCTGCTCTACATAAACTTCTTCTTTCAGATTTCCATTTAGAAAAGTTGACTTTACATCCATTTGAAATACCTTTAAGCCTTTAAATGCTACAAAGGCTAGGAACATCCTAATTGCTTCCAGTCTTGCTACTGGGCAAAGGTTTGATCAAAATCAATACCCTCTTCCTACCTGTATCCTTTTGCAACAAGTCTTGCTATATTCTTCACAATTATTCCATTCTCATCCAATTTGTTCCTAAATATCCACTTTGTTCCAATGATGTTGTGATCTTTTGGTTTAGGAACAAGCTTCCATACCTCACACCTTCTGAACTGATTCAGCTCCTCTTGTATGGCATCAATCCAATGTGGGTCTAGAACTGCTTCTTCAAATTTCTTTAGCTCCACTTCTGATAGGAAGCTAGAGCAAAGAGCTGTGTTCAGATTCTTGCTCCTTGTTTGTACTCCTTGTCTTGGATCACCAATTATCTAATTTGCTGGATGATCCTTTAAGTGTCTATTAGCTTGAGGTAGTCTATCCTCAGCTTGTACACCTCCAGCCTCTTCATTATGCTGCACCTCTTGGTTTTCATCAGCATCTGGAGAGTCTTGTACTCCCCTTGGACAGCAGCCACCATTTTCCACTTCCTGATTTGCAGTTAAATCTTCTATAATGGTAAGCTTGTCCATCCTCTCAGTAACACTTGTAGAATTGCAAGAACTACTTGGCAATTCACTGTTAATGAGTCTTGCTTCATCAAAGACTATATGTACAGACTCTTCTACAACTTGAGTAACCAAGTTGTAGACCCTATAAACCTTACTATTATTGGTGTACCCAACAAATATCCCATCTTGGGATTTGGCAGCAAACTTAGTTAGATAAGACTTGTCATTGTTAAGTATATAGCACTTGCAACTAAAGATCCTAAAATAGGATAAGTTTGGTTTTCTGTCATTTACAATCTCATAGGGAGTCTTTTTGTTGCTCTTGGTGATAGAAGCCCTATTGATCACATGACATGCAGTGTTGACTGCCTCAACCCAGAAATATTCTGGGAGAGAAGTGTCACTCAACAGAGTTCTACCAGCCTCTATTAATGTTCTATTCTTCCTTTCAGCAATACCATTTTGCTAAGGTGTTTTAGGTGAGGAAAATTCTTGAAAAATTCCAAATTCTTCACATAGTCTTGTCATACTTTCAGATTGAAATTCAGTGCCATGGTCACTTCTGATTTTGACCACTGTACTGTCCAACTCATTCTGAATTTGTTTAACAAAACTATATAAGACACTTGGGGTTTCAGATTTTTGTCTTATAAAGAACATCCAGGAATATCTAGAATAGTCATCTACCACCACAAATGTGTAGACCTTCCTACCTAGACTATGAACTGGCATAGGACCAAATAGATCCATATGCAAGAGGTAAAGACACCTCACTGAATCCTTGTTTTCACGGCTATGAAAGGTGGATTTGCTCTGCTTGCCCTTTTGACAAGCTGAACATATCCCATCCTTTATACACTTAACTTGAGGACCATTCCTCACTAACTCTTTGCTAAAGAGTTGGCCAATAGTCTTATAGTTAAGATAAGCCAGCCTCTTGTTCCATTTAACACAATGTGAGACTCTCTCATCAACTACAAGACAAATAGGAGAAACAATGTTCTCACACACAAAGTTAAGACAATAAACATTTCTCTTTCTATATCCTGTCAAAATGATCTTTTGATCACTTGACCTTTTGATATGACAACCATTCTTGACAAATGAGATGTCATATCCTAAATCACTCAACTGACTTATGCTTATAAGGTTGTGTTTCAAACCCTTCACATAAGCCACTTGAGAGATAGTAATCTGATTTTTAGAAATGATACTGTAGCCTTTGATGATTCCTTTTTCTGAACCACCAAAGGTTACTTTAGGGCCATCCATGATATGTGTGTAGTCCTTCAGCAACCCCCTTGTTCCAGTCATGTGCCTGGAATATCCACTGTCCAAGTACCATATAGGGGCATGGCCACTTGGACTTACCTGCAACACAGATTACTTAACCTTAGAACCAAAATACCTTTTGGGTCCTTGGTACAAGTTAGTTTGAACTTTAATAAATCTACCTGTAGCACTTCTAGCAGGTAGATTGCTACTCTCTTTGACACTGGAATTGTGCAAACAATCTACGGCAAAGTGGCCTACCATACCACAACACCAACAATCAAACTTATTGTACCTTTGTTTAGGTACAACTCTAGCTGAATTATCTACAGCAGGCTTCTTATTTTCTGATGGGGCTTTGCCTTTGGATTTGGACCTAGCAGTCCATACAGCTTTCTTAAACCCTAACCCAGCCTTACCCTTTTGAGGTACAAACTCATCAATCAAGGGTAATACAGATTTAGGTTTAGAAAAACTGGCTACAATCTCTTTCTCTTTCTGAAGTCTAACCTCCAGATTTCTAATCTGATCATTCTTGAATGTGATAGTACCTATCTGAATAACAGTAATGTTTTTTAAGTATGGCTATCTCATTCAATTTCTGATCCAGCAATTTCTCTAAATCAGATGCAGCCATCTTAAGATCTGCAATTTCCTTAGCCAGATTTTTGGCCAGGTTTTTGCTCTTCTTAAGTGCCTGCAGCAGGTCTCCATATTCATCTATCAGCTAATGAGTATCACCTTCAGACTCAAATCCATCCACATCACTTGATGCAGATGATGCTGACTCTGACTCAGTATTACAATCTGAAAGACATTGTACCTTACTAGGACCAGGCTGATCCTGACATTTGTCTTCTTCAGATACAACCATCAGTCCCTTGCACTGATGGTCTTCTTGTTCATATATAGAGTTCAGCACCTGGAGAAACTCTTCTTCTTCATCTGCTGCATATAGACCAATGTAGGCCTCAGCTTTAGATTCTGACTCTGAAGTAGATTGGTCTGACAAGGTCTTCTCCTTCTTAGCAACAAAAGACTTCTCCTTCTTGCTTTGGTGTTGACTCTTCTTCTTATATGTTGTCTCTTTTCTTTTATCTGGACACTCAGCCACTACATGTCCAGGCCTATTACAACAGTAGCAAACAATCTTTGATATTGTAGACTTGTTTGGCTTAGACTTTCTCCTGTCTTTCCTGGATGACTTCCTCTATTAATCGTAATCATCCTTAGGCTTAGATGTGGAAGGCTTAGACTTCCCCTACTTCTTCTTCAGAAATCTCTGAAATTGTCTAGTAAATGCTGCAAAGTCTTCATCAGAGTCACTGTTGTCTGAATACTGATTGTCTGAATTTTCTGAAGCAGTTTCAGCAACAATCTTAGGAGGTGATGGAGACATCCTCCTATTTTTCTTAGTGGCTTCAACCTTGAAGGCCACAAACTTTTCTCTATTCTCACCTTTTGCACTTTTCTCTTCCTCTTTTCTTGTCATTAGCTGCATCTCATATGACAGCAACTTTCCAAACAAAGTTGGAGGAGAAATATCTGCAAGTTTGGCCACTTCCCTAATGACACAAATCTTAGTGTCCCAATCTTTTGTCAGGGATCTTAGGAATTTATCATTCAGTTTATAAGTACTGAAGATTCTCCCATAGGACATCAACTCATTCACTATCCTATAGAACTTTTTATAGCACTCAGTGATATTGTCAGACTTTCTTTGTCTGAAACTTTCATATTCCTGGTTTAGCATAGATTTTCTATCTTGTCTGACTTCTTCAGAACCTTCAATGTAGACTATCAAAGTATCCCACATTTCCTTTGAAGTCTTGCAGTGAATCAAATTTTGAAAGGTAGAATCATCTATGACACTTATTATGATGTTTTGGGCCCTCTTATCCATAGTTGCCAAGATAATCTCATCCTTGGTCATCTCTGAATAATCCTTGGGGATTCTTTGGTTTGCATCTATAACTGAAATCTTCATAGTAATATAAGGACCTTCTTTTACTGTAATATAGATCCTTGGATCAGAAGCCTCCATAAACAGCCTGACCCTTTCTTTCTAGATGCCAAATATCTCCTATCTGCAAATGGGTAGTTTCATTGAACCTAGTTTCTTATGATTTTCACTTGAACCCATTTTCTTGATTCTTTCTTGATTCTTAAATCTACCTTAAGGATCTCACTCTGACTGTTAAGTCCTTCTTTGAGGAACCTCCCTCTGATACCACTTGAAAGAATTAGTGCCTACCACCTAGAGGAGGGGGGTGAATAGGTGTACTTTTTCTGTTGCTTTTAAGGCAGAAATATTGTTAAGTTAATTACCCAGAAAATACAAATTCTACTAATACACAGCACAGCAATCACAGAAATAATTCAACACAGAGTGCACACAGATTTTTATAGTGGTTCCCCAAGGTCTAGGTACATCCACTTCCCCCCTTCGCCTATCTAGCAGTGTACTAGATTTGGCCTAACTTCTGCACTTCTCCTCAGATCCTCATATCTTACAGCAGCTCAGAACCCAAACCAGGTTCCTACAACTCAGAGTGTCCCCACTCCTACAACTTAGGTAAACTGCCTTACCTCAGCCTTCAACAAGGCCTACACTCAGAGAACATAGTCTCCTACAACTCAGGCACAATACCCTACCTCAGTCTTCAACAAGACCTACACTCAAAGATCTAAATCTCTTACACTCAGCCTTTATAAAATAGGCTTACAGCTCAGATCTATAATAGATCTTACAGAAATTTGATTTAATATAGTTTATTATCACCACCCTGAAAGAGAGAGAATTGATAGATGACTTCTTGATCTATTCTTGGAAGAACTTGATGGCAGAGCACAACCTCTCTTAGCTTTCTTCAAAGTTTCTTGAATCTGAACTCAGTAGGGTTGAACTCTGGAGAAGTTGATCTTTAATCAGCTTCTGACTTGAGAATCTGATCTCAATCTGAATCTTTCTTGACAGCCTAGTTCAGCAGTTGCTCTTCTTAGAAGGAGCTCTCTCTCCAACTTCTTAGATCTTTTGTCGAAGGTCTTCTTCTTTTTTGTTGTTGTTAGATGACTGTGTACATCTTCAATCTTAATTGTGATCATCATCTTTCTGTTGAAGGAGAAAGTCCTTTATATAGTCTTCCTCCATGGTAACCGGGCGATCAAGTTTCTAACAACCTTCTGACAGGTTTGACGGTTGCGGTAGACCGGTTGAAATGGCAGCTGTCAAGTCATCCATTCACTTCGTGAAAATACTGTCTCTGTCTGAAAGTGTCAAGACTGAACTTCAATATGTGTCGACATATGTAGACTAAATGTCGACACAAGTGGACTAAGTGTCGACACAAGTCTTGGTGGTGTCGACATAACTCCTTTGTTGTTGAAAATAGCTTCTCGACACTGCTACTTTAGAATGTGTCGACATAGATTCTGTGTGTCGACACAAGCCTTCTTTACTTCCATTTAGTTGAAACTTACTGTGTGTCGACACATCTCCTTTGTATCGACACAACTACTTCTTTACTTTAACTTTGTTGAAGCTTTGTTGTGTGTAGACACATCTCCTTTGTGTCGACACAGTTGGTGTTGACAAATACTTCTGTGTGTCGACACCGCCTTTATGTGTCGACACATTTGATGTCGACTAAGTATTCCTATGTGTCGACACTACCTCTTGGTGTCGACATAGTTGATGTCGACTTTGCTTCTCTGTGTATTGATACTGCCTCTGCATGTCGACACATTCCTTCTGGTGTCGACACATTCCTTCTGAGTGTCGACACAATTAACTCCAAGTGTTGACACAGCTTTTCTCCTAGTGTCGACACAAGCCTTCATAAATGTCGACACTGCTTCTCTAGGTGTCGACACATGGACTTGGAATTTTTTTCTGCATTTCCTGCAATTACTTAACCTGCACATATAAACTCAAAAACACATTAAATACACCTTGATGCATATCATTGAGTGGGGTGAGACTTCTTCAAATCTGGTACATATTTTCCAATGTACCCAACACTAAATATGACAAATTTAAATAAAGGAAGAGTTCCAGATAAAAAAATTCTGGTTATAAGCAAATAGATAGCAAAAATTTTTATTTGTTAGGCTAACAAAAATAGATTGGATTTATGAAAACTTTAGCTTGTAAGAATTATAGGAAATAATTTAATTTACAAATTATACTCTCAAAATGATTTTAAAATTAAATCTAGAACATTTGAAGTTGGCGGAGTAGGATGTTGTGGTATATGAAGAAGGCTTGAATTTTTAGAGGCGAGGGTATATTTTTTCACTCGAACCCCTAATGAAATTTTGGTTTGAATATGGATGTTTAGGAAAACGAAATCTTATTTTCCATAACATAATATATTTATTTAATATCATCATAATAATCTAATGTATATGTGTAGGAGTATTGAATTTTATCCTCTTACTCCATAACATATAATTTTTTCAAATATTGGATGCCTATGTTTACGGAACGAAATCTTATTTTCATTGACATAAGATCTTTTGAGGATCAAAATCATGTCAAGTAAGACATGAAAAAAAAGATGGTAGGGTTTTTTCAAAAATAAAACTAGGTTTAATAAAAAGTTTTTAAGAGCAACGTTTATAAATTAAATGTTCCTATATTGCGAAAAAAAGCTTGTAGTTAACATAATTGAAATCTAAGATTGTTATTTTCTAACAAAATAAATGTGCAACGATTTAAATAGTTTAGAAGCTATGCTGAAAATAGGTCTTTATCTAAATAAAAAAGCATACAAAAATTTTTAAAACTTAAACCTAGATATCTAAATCTATCGATCTTCAATTAATAAATGAATAGTTAGCAAAGAATAAATAAAATTTGCTTATAAATCAACTCGCAACTAAATTTTTGGAGAGCGAAAAGTGTTAAGATATGGTATATTCGATTTTATTTGTTTCATAATAAACGATTTTTTTGCGATTTTAGGGTTTTATTTTTTTTTGTATTTTAAGTTATTATCTTTTTTTTTATTTTTAGAGTTATTCTCTTTTTTTTGGGGGGGGGGGATTTTTGATTTTCTAAGTTTTTTTCTTGAGTTTTTAGTTTATTTTGATAAGTTATTTACAAGAAAAAGGAAAGAAAGAAGTGTTATTTACGAAGAAGATAGGGAGGGAAAGAGATTTTTACAAAAAAATGTACAAAGTAAAAACTGGATGGCCTGCGAAAAGACTCTTATTTAGGTGGTTGGTTCGATGAGTCGAACGTCGCGGGCTTGCTAAAAAGCGAGTTTTTACAAATAAGAAAGTGGGGGGAAAGAGAAAGATTATTTTTACCAAAAATTTACAAAGTAATGTAAACGAATACATTTTTTTGTGATTTTTTTAATTTTTCCGTCTTTTTTTGAGTATTTGTTTTCTAGTTTTTTTTATTTTTGTTTGATGATTTTTTTGTGATTTTTGGGTTTTATAAGTTTATTTTTTGAATTTTTGTTTATAAAATACAAGGAAAAGTTTTTTTTAAAAGGTTTTAGTTTTTGCAATTTTTTTTTTGAATTTTTGATGAAAATTTTTTTATTGCAAAATATAAAAGTGCAGAAATAGAAAAAATAAGAAAACACTCCCATACTTAAATCCAACATTATCTCCAATGTTGCAATTTAAGTATGCAGAATGATAATAGACAAAAATGAAATATGTACAAAAAGAAATAGGGAGGGTAAAAGCTTCCCTAAGATGAATTCCGGGAGGCGCGGGTTGAAACCCTGCATTATTAAAAATAGCAATTATAGAACAACAAAAATAAAAAACGATAAACGCGGCCAAAAGGGTGTGGGCGGTAGGGGGTGGCAAGTGTGTGTGTGACTCGAAGCTAACGTCTTAGCTGTTGAGTGTGACGGATAAGCGATCCCCTAGCGCGCACAAGAGCGCAAAACGTGCCGATGCGACAAAATAAATATATAATTTTTGAATAAAAAGGTTTTATTTATTTAAAGTATTTATTATTATTTTTTGGTAAAAATTTGTTACTTTTTGAAAATGAAGAAGTTAAAAACAAAACATATAAACGAAAAAAATTTTTGTGGTCTTTTAGGTGTTTTTTTAGTGTTTTTGGTTTTGTGGGTTTTTTAAGTTTTTAAGTTTGTTTTTTAAGTTTTAAGTTTTCTTTATACTTTTTTTTTGTTATGTTGTTTTTTTTTTCATTTTTTAAGTTTTTAGATTTTTAAGTTTTTGATTTTGAGGTTTTTTTTAGTGTTTTAGTTTTTTTTTTCATAAAAATAATGAAAAAATGTTTTAACGTTTTTTTGTGTGTTTTAGATTTTTTGGTTTTATAGGTTTTTCAAGTTTTTAGTTTTATAGGTTTTTAATTTTTGTGGAAACAACGCTATTTCATTTTTGTGTTGTTTTTTTATAGATAAATATATATAAAATAATAAGTATAAAATAAGCTCTTTTTTGTAATTTTTTTGTAGTTTTATTATTATTATTATTATTATTAGTATTATTATTTTTGTTGGCCATTTTATATTTTTTTGATATATATAAAAATAGGCAGAATTAATAGTACTCCAGAGTTCGAAATAACGACACGAAAGATTCCCCGGCAATGACGCCAAAAACTTGATGGTTAAAAGTCCAAAAATTATTTTGCTTACGCGGCGACCCGGGCGGTTTATTTAAGAAAAGCGGAGTTGGATTTTATTTAGAAAACGGGGCGCACAGATTTATTATTTGGATATAAAATAGTGAAATCGAGTTTTAACAAAAGGAGGCAAGTGCACCTATCGTAAGTAGTACAAGATATTCAAGTGTGGAACATCGAGTTCATATTGTTCTCGAGTTTGGGTTGATTATTTCTACTCTTCCCTGGAGGGGACTATTATTTTGCTGATAATTAACTTGTCGGGTTAATTTTTTTATATATAAACAAAAAAGGGCAGAAAATAAAGAGCATTAAAAAGGTGGAGCCGATGAAGAGCTTAGCTCGATGGCACCATATTAAATTTGAACTAAAATATACTTTTAATAAAAAGAGATCCTAAGTTTCAAATTAATTAAGGCGAAGACTTGGCACTAGAGGTTTCACTAAAATGAGCTCACCTAACTATAGGAATATCGCTCACCTTAACATTAAGACTATTCGATCGGGCTCTCGTCCGACGAAGGATTACTCTTAATGCCCGCATTACGCTAAGAATCTCGCTATTGGGTGGGGAACCCAATCCGGTAGAGTTAGAGCGCCCCCTCTCTCGAGGGTTAGTGCGGAACTCCATTTACCAGGGGGCGATCGGTCCATACGCACGGCCTCTTGGCTAGCTAACATATGGACTACAGAAATAGAGCCCACACATTGATTATGTGGTCCTACACTTCGTAATCCCTAGGTGAACCTTAAGTAATTTTAATTAATTAAAAAAACAGAACCTTTTATTATTTTAAGCTATTTTATCTATCCCAATGATCTTCGATACTGAGGGCTAAGAGCGGTTAGCCACTCATCGAAATGTGGACGACAAGCGAGGTAAGCAATAAATAAAGCATTAAATGAAAAGCAGAAAAAAGAAAGCAGTAAAGAAAGCAGTAAATTGCAAGTCCCACTCAAACAAGGTGGACTGAAATGAAAGCTGGAAAAGTACAAGTCCTACTCAAATGAGTAGGCGGGAAATGAAGACCAGCCATTTAACTCAAATGAGTAGGCGGTAAATAAATTCCTGCCATTTATCTCCTAGCGAGTAGGCGGAAATAAATGCTAACACTCATGCACTGTACTTGAAAGTAAAACACACCCACTCTACAGAAAGTAAACACACTCTACTGGAATTGAAATACGCACACACACGACAGAAATGAAAACACATACGTACAAGTCCTACTCAAACGAGCAGGCGGGAAATAAAGGCACGCCATTTAACTCTTAACGAGTACTTGGAAATAAATGCAACACACGCACGCACTATTCAGAAAGTAAATACTCACGCACTCGACACAAGTAAACACACACACACTTGCATAATTGAAAACAAACACACACACACTTTACTGAAATAACATAAAGTTATAAAAACTAACTCATACACGCACACACTCTTCAGAAATAGAAAAAAAAACAAAGTGACTGGAAAATTAAAACAACTACATTTCTACCGCTAGAATGTGGTAGAAATGCATAAAAAGGGAAAATGAAAATTAAACGAGCAAAAAAAGTTGCAAATAAATGAAAAATCAAAGTGCTCGAAAAATTAAAACGAATATATTTCTACCGCTAGAATGCGGTAGAAACTCATAAAAATAAGAAATAAAAATTAAATGGGCAAAGCGTTTTGCAAGTAAAAGTGAAAATGAAAATGCTTGAAAAATTAAAACGGCTATATATTCATTCCTATAACTCCGTAAAAGTGATTAAAAAGTGAAAATAAAGTGAAAAGAACGAGAAATTTTAAGACCTAAAAATGAAAATCTAAGTTAGTAAAAATGAAAATCACTTTGAAAATGTTTTTACGGTTTTATAGGAGTGTTTAAAAGGCTATAAAAATCCTAAGTCTAACACAATTAAGTAAAGTAATGAAAACATAAGAATAAAAGCTATACTCATACACACATATGCACGCATTTTAAAAGAACAAAAACAAAGTTAAAACAAAGAAAAACGTAAAACTACTTAGAGAGGGTGGCTAGATCAATTCCAAAACAACATAAAGAGACAAAAATCTAAACATTTTATTAAGCTAAAACGAGTGTTACAGAAAGCTAAAAGCAAACATAAGAGACGAGGAGAAAGTAACTTTACATAGCTTAGAAATGCATCTAACAGCTGGCCCTAAGCAAAATGGCTCCAAAAAAAGGGAACATGAACTCATACAGCAGCTGGCATTTTATAGGCAAAATTTTCCAAGTACACGCCCTCTGACATGGGCGTGTCAGGGGGCGTGTCACAACTATTCAAATGGCGGTCGTTGATTTGACTAGAGATTTGACTTTGCGGCTGAAAACGTGGCGGTCACGACCCAGGTCACGGGCGTGACATTGGGCTTATCGGGGAGGTTGAACTGGTCGTCGTTTGCGTCAAAAGTCATCAGCGGCTGTTTGTCGGGCCAGGTGGTGGAGTCACGCCCTGGAACACGGGCGTGTTGGTGGGCGTGTCGGGTTGGTCGACGATCGTCGAGCGCGTTTCATCGAGCGGGTGTGACACGGGCTTTGGCACGGGGCATGTCACATGACACGGGTGTGGCATTGGGCGTGTCGGGTTGTCTCGACAATCGTTGAGCGCATTTCGTCGAGCGGGAGTGACACGGGCCCAGGTCACGGGCGTGTCATTTTACACGGGCGTGTGGTCGGGCGTGTCACATGATTGTTCTTCACATTCGTTGATTTCACCGAAAATTGAGTTGTCACGCCCAGGTCATGGACATGACCCAAAGTACACGAGCGTGTACTATGCAAAAATTTGACTTTTCCTGAAATTTTTCAGAAAATCAAAATAAAGTAAGTTAGCAAAATATTTACAAAATAGGAGTAATTTATAAAAGAAATATAAGAAAAAATGACCAAAATAAACTAAAACAACTTATTTAACTTATATAAAAATACGTATATGAAAGAAAACAGTTGTCAACCTAAATCACCTAGAGGGGGGTGAATAGGTGAGTTGCGCATCTTTTGCGGAATAAAAATAATTAGAGCACAGTACAGAAATATCTACCAATATCACACACGATACAAGATTTATAGTGGTTCCTCGACCTTGGGTAGAACCACTTTCCCTCACCGATCTAGCAATCAACTAGACTCGACTACTCCACTATCTCGGATCGAAAAACCGATCCTACCCTCAGAACAAAGTTCCAACAAACTCGATCCAACCAATGAGATCTACACCTCGGAAGATAACACTTCCTACAAACTCGGATTGAAATACTCCTACACTCGGAGAAACTTTCTCCTACAAGTTTACTAAAGTTTTAGAAAAGTTATACAAACAGTAAATCCAATCAGATCTGATGAGACGGCCAGAATCTTTTTTTTATGAACTTTGCAGCACTTTCAGAAATCGATGAAGAAAATCTCGGCCCAGATCTGGATCTTCTTTGCTTTTACAGAATCAGAGAGAGAAGATGAACAGTGATGTCGATCTCGATTTGTAACTTTCTTCAGAATGAATCCTCTGAAATTAGAAGCAGTGGCCGGAGAAGATGGCGGCGGCGGCGGCTTCCGTTCCGTGAAAACAGAGAGGAGTTGGCTGGAAAACTTTCTTAAAATAAATTGACAATGAAAGCTTTCAGAATGCTTAGGGTTTGTCATTCTCTGATAAGACTTTATATAGTAGAAAGTAACGGTCATAATCGGTCATAATGATGTACACGTGGACCAATTATGTCGCGTGACTTGAAAATCCCATCAGAAAAAGACTTAGACAAAATTTCAGGAAAGTTCAGCCATATACACGAGTAAGAGAAGAGCTACTCAAGTAGTTGAATAACTACTCGAGTACATGAAGGAGAACATACTCGGGTATATAAAGATAGACTATTCGAGTAGGTAGAAACCAACTACTCGAGTAAGCAGATAGAACTACTCGAGTATGTAAAGTGACTTACTCGAGTACATGAAGGATCTACTCGAGTACAAGAAAGGACTACTCGAGTATATGAAAGGACTACTCGAGTATATTACATAAACTACTAGAGTACATGAAGGACTACTCGAGTGGAATACTTGGAATAATTTATGAAGACGTCAGCAAGCAGCTACTCGAGTAGTTGAACAAAACTACTCGAGAGGAAGTGATCTACTCAAGTAAGAGACTTAGAAAATTCTGGAGTTAAGGAAATTATAATGTACACGAGTGAGACATGATCTACTCGAGTAGGTATAATGAACTACTCGAGTATGTTTCTATCTACTCGAGTATGTGAGTATACTTACTCGAGTATATGAGTGTATTTACTCGAGTCCATGACTTAGAAGAATTTTGATGAGTGAAGCCTTTAATACTCGGGTATAATAAATGATCTACTCGAGTATATAAATATGCTACTCGAGTATATGACTAAGTCTACTAGAGTACATGACTTAGCTACACGAGAGATACACTTAAGTACTCGAGTATAAAGCTGCTTTACTCGAGTAAATTATAACCAATCTACTCGAGTAGTTATGGACCTACTCGAGTAAAAGACTTAGAGAATTTTGTTGTTGGAAACTCTTTCTTCTAATGTAGTCAACTTCCAATTCTTTTCCCATGGTCCAATAGCTTGAATATGAAGTGTATCCCAATAGAGAGACCATACATGAGTCAACACCTTGGAACATGCAATGAGGGATTACATTGCACAGTTCCTGTGTTTGGTGACCCACTGTGGACTGACATTGGTCTACACTTTCCAGTGAAATTCCTGCAAACATATAACTCAAATCAAGCATCAAATACAACTTAATCCATCTTAGTTACGTTCCAGGGTGATTTCATCAAATCTGGGTTAGTGTGGATGTAATACCCAACAATCTCCCCCTATTTGTTGAAGTCAGAACCCTTTACACTAATGTGAATTATAGATATAAAAGAAACTAAGTAGAAAAACAAGAGCAGGTAAGCAATAGACAATGAAAAAGATAATTAGACAGAAATTTAGAATTGTATATATGTAAATTTCCAAAAACATCAAGTCTATAACTTGTCATTTCAATCTCTCAACATCTTTTAGGTTTAATCTTAGGTTTGCTGCTTTTCCATCTTTTCTTGTTGTCTTCTTAGATAGCTGAAAGGCTTATGGAAATATCTGGGAGGCCTTGGAGGAGCAGCAAGATTATTTCTCCCAAACTCTTTATCATGGATCTTCCTTTTTAGCATTGATTTCTCATATAACTCCCATTCCTGGGAACTGTAGTGAATTTTCCTGTTCTCATTAAGGTCCATAACTAGTCTGAGTGTGTCCAAAATTAGAGACTTGGAAGTTGGAGACCAAGCTTCAGCATGTTCAGGAGCTCTAGTGGGAGCAGTCCTGCTAGTAGAGGGGCCTTCACCATACTTCCTTTTCTTCTTAGAGGTTTTGATCTCTGGAGGAGCTTGAAGGAAGATATCAGCATTGTCGTCTTCCCAGCCTGGAACATAATTATCTGGAGGAGCAACTGAGTATCCAGGCCTGGGAGAGAAGGAAGGTTGCAGAGGAATAGCTTGGGTAGAGACATCTGTAGCTAGAGGGTTGAGATGATGGGGAATGATGTTGGGGTCAACTACAAGATCTGGCAGAATCTGATTGTGCATCCAGACAACAGTGTCATAGGTGTGAAACTTGACACTCTGTATCTGTGCTAGCACATCATCATGAATGGTCTTCACATGAGCTTCTCATACATCTGACTTCTAAGCAGTAGATTTTTCTACTTGTTCTTTAAGTTCTTTGATCAAACCCTCCCCCTTTCTGATTTCAACAGATAGCTTGGTTATAGCATCTTCTTTGAGAAGACCAACTTATTCACAGATTTTCATTTTGTTAGCTTCATTTCTCTTGTCTAGCTCTATCTGATTGTTAGCAAGGGTGACACCTTGTTCCATAACATTATCAACAATAGTGATAGTGTGGTATAAGGCTTTGTCACCAAGTTGAAATAGGTACTTGAGCTTGTCAGTATTATGCTGAATTTCAGCAAAGCCTCTACTCATCTCAGTATTAAGAGCAGTTACCTTGTCAGTGACTATCTTTAGAGAGGTTTCAAAATAATTTCTTTGTTTTTGCAGCTGGAAGGAGATTTTGGGCAGCAAATCTGAGGAGGAAGAGACTGTAATAGCAGCAGTAGAGGGAACAGTAGTAGGGAGAGGAGGAGTTACCCAAGGAGCTATTTCTTCAATGATCACAGAGCTGTCAGCTCTTGTGGTATGAATTGCAGCATCCCTTTCTTCTGTATCATGAGGGATGGAGAAATCTAGGGTTCTGAGAGGGGCCTCAGCTGGCTCTGGAGAGGGCTCATCAGAAATAAGAATGGTGTCTTGCTAGTCTTTGAGGGCATCTGGAGATTTGGCTGGAGTCCTGTCTGGAGAATGTGCAGGAGAGTGTGCTGGAGTGGAGTCCTTGTGACATTCAGAGGATGGAGCTGGAGGAGATAGAGGAGGAATGGACATCACTTCTTCAGAAAGCTCTGCAATCATAGCATCTATGGCAGCAGCTGTGGAGAGAAGAGATTCTGGAGGTATTGCATCTGAGGGAGTTGCTGGATTTAGTGGAGTATGAGGTAGGGAATTAATTTCTGGCTGAGGAGAGGGCCTCCTGACTAAGGTAGAAGGAGCAGGCTCCCCCTCACTTGGTGCACCAGAGGAGCTGGCCACATGATGAGGAGAGGGAGATGGAGTCCTGTCTTCTAGTGCTGGGTCTGCTGGAGTTTTTGAAATTGTTCCAGCTTGGGCAGGATTCTTCAGCTTGAGTTCCCATCTCTGAATTGAGGAGATGGAGACCTTCTTCATGTGATGAAGAGGGGTCCCTTTGGAGAAGTTGAATACCTCAGGATTTGTTTCATGAAGGAGCATAGAGATAATTCTGGCGTAGTTGGGGGATTTTAATCTGTCCTTGATTTTGTCCAGAATCAGCATCCCAAACTGATATTTCTTGCGGCAGACAATGGCTTGCATTATGTCGAAGAAATATAGGGAATGTCCCTTATGAAGTTGGTCTTGCACAGCAGAATCTTGCCAATAATATCAACTAGAAGTTTTCCTTCAGCGTTCATGTCTGACCTTTTAATATACTGAGCTTCAAATGAAATGCCACAAAAAAGGGTTGTTCTGTCAGTGTCTTCATCATCTAGGTCATCTTCTTCATCTACAAGAGGTAATCGGAGAAGCTGAGAGACAAAGGTCTTGGTGAGCTTGAGTTTCACACCTTTCACCTTTGATTTTAGGACAAATCCATGATGCTTGACCTTCAGGATTGAGAAGAATTCAGCGACTTCCGGGAATAAAATTCGGCAGGGTTCCTAGAGGATGAAGGAGAGGTCGGCGGTGTCGAGAAGGATGAGAAGGTTGTGGAAGTCATCTGAGAGCTCGGAAATACCTGCGGTAACGAGTTCTAATCCGATGCCTATCTTGGAATAAGCGGCCATGGATGCGGTTGACTGGAAGTGGTGAGGAGGGAAGCGGCTCTGCAACAGCGGCAGAGTAGGCAAAACGGCAGAGGGTACTCGAGAGAACGAAATTATTTCATGTAGGTTTGGGTTTTCGGAATTTCATATATATAACCCTAAATTACATCTAATTAATTTAAAGGAGATTAACTAAATAGAGGGAAGAGGCAGCATTTAGCCTTGGGTGGCGATTAGAATAAATTCAAAAATTGGCAGACGACTACACGAGAGGGTTAAGTATTACTCGAGTAGGTAAGTAGTTACTCGAGTAGGTCTAGAAGGGTACTCGGGTAGGCCTAGAAGGGTACTCGAGTAGGTCTAGAAGGGTACTCGAGTAGGTCTAGAAGGGTACTCGAGTAGGTAAGTAGTTACTCAAGTAGGTCTAGAAGGGTACTCGAGTAGGTAAGTAGTTACTCGAGTAGGTCTTAATTTTCTCGAGTCAAACAAAAAAAAATTTTGAAATTCTAAAATTTGACTAACCCCTTGGAATTTCTTGCCTGTTTATCATTCCATCTTCTTTAGTCCTCCTTGTTGAGCATCCCAAGCTCAGTCTTGAAGAACGAGAACTTGGTCTTGTATAACGGCTTTGTGAAAATGTCTGCAACTTGCCTATTTGTAGGCACATATTGGAGATCTATGTCTCCATTCTCCACATGCTCCCGGATGAAGTGATACCTTAGCTCGATGTGCTTTGTCCGGCTGTGCGAGACTGGATTGTTGGCGATTGCGATTGTGATGGAGAAGTCACAGTACAAAGGAATATCCTTGAACTGCAGATTGTAGTCCTCGAACTGATTCTTTATCCATAGCAACTGTGTGCAACAACTGCCTGCAGAGATATTTTCTGACTCGGTCGTTGAGATTGCGACACAGTTCTGCTTCTTGCTACTCTAGGAAATTAGCCTTCTTCCAAGGAATTGGCATGTCCCGGAGGTGCTTTTCCTATCATCCTTACTTCCTACAAAATCTGCATCTGAGAAACCAATTAGTTCACTGTCATTACTTCTTGGGTACCATAAGCCAAGATTTGGTGTACCTTTAAGGTATCTCAAGATCCGCTTTGCAGCAGCATAGTGAGATTCCTTGGAGTTCACCTGAAATCTAGCACATACACATGTTGAAAACATTATGTCAGGTCTACTTGCAGTAAGGTAGAGCAAGGATCCAATTATGCTTCTGTACTTGGTTTCATCAAAAGGTTTCTCTTTTTCATCCTTGTCCAGAGACATAGTTGAGCCCATTGGAGTCCTCATAGAGGTTGCGTTCTACATTCCGAATTTCTTAAATAGCTCTTTGGTGAACTTGGTCTGTGTGATGAAAATTCCATCTTCAGATTGTTTCACCTGAAGCCCTAAGAAGTACTTCAACTCGCCCATACTGCTCATTTCAAACTTCCCTTGCATAAGTTTTGAGAACATTTTGCAGAGGTTGTCATCTGTAGAGCCAAAAATAATGTCATTGACATAGATTTGCACTAGCAAAATCTTGCCTTTTATTTCCCTAAGAAATAATGTCTTGTCTATCTTTCCCCTTGTGAACTTATTCTCAAGTAGAAAGGTAGACATCGTTTCATACCAAGCTCTAGGAGCTTGTTTCAGGCCATATAGGTCCTTGTGCAGGAAATAAACATAATCTGAGAAGTTAGGATCTACGAAACCTGGTGGTTATTACACATACACTTCTTCATTTATGTTGCCATTTAGGAAGGCAGACTCCACGTCCATTTGAAAGACGGTGAAGCCTTTGAGTGCAGCATATGCTAGGAACAATCGTATTGCCTCCAGCCTTGCCACTGGAGCATATGTTTGGTCGAAGTCGATTCCTTCCTCCTGACGATAGCCCTTGGCGACGAGTCTGGCCTTTTTCTTTATGATAGTTCCGTCTTCGTCCATCTTGTTCCTGTAGACCCATTTTGTTCCAATGATGTTCTTTCCTTTGGGCCTTGGAACAAGCTTCCATACGTTGCATCGCTTGAACTAATTTAGTTCTTCTTCCATTGCCATTATCCATGATGCGTCTGAGTTTGCTTCCTCAAATTTCTTTGGTTCAACCTGTGAGATAAAACTCAAATGAAGATTCTCATTAGTTGTACCTCTTCGATTTCTGACACCATCCCGGGGATCGCCTATGATCTGGTCCATGGGGTGATCCTTCAGATGTCTGAGCTCTAGAGTTCTTGCATCTGGATTATCGTCAATCACTGGAGTGATTTCTTCATCTTGGATGACTTCTTCATATTGATCATCATCCTCTCTAATAGGAGTTGGAGTGGTGATCTTAATGAGCTTTTCGCCTTTGTCTTCGGACGGTTCATCCAAGATGGTTTCTTTCAGCTTTTCACCTGCATCTTCAATGAGCACACTAGACGGATTGCTTTGCTGCAAGCTCGTCTCATCAAATACAACATGTATCGATTCTTCTACCACTAGGGTTTTTCTATTGAAAATTCTATATGCCTTACAATGACTACTATAACCTACGAAAATACTTTCAAAACTTTTTTTGCTGAACTTGGTAGTATGATACTTACCATTGTTAAGTACGAAGCATTTACAGCCAAAGATTCTAAAGTATGAGACTGTTGGTTTCCTGCCTTTCAGAAGTTCGTAAGGTGTCTTATCGTGGTCTTTGTTTATGAGTGCTCGATTTTGCACGTGACATGCAGTGTTGACGGCTTCAGCCCAGAAGTACTCCGGAAGTGAAGCATCACTCAACATAGTCCTGTAGGCCTCTATGAGTGTCCTATTCCTTCTCTCGGCCACTCCGTTCTGTTGTGGAGTGCGAGGAGAGGAAAACTCATGAAAGATACCTAGGCTTTCGCAGAATTTTGTCATGGCCCCAGACTTGAACTCTATTTTGTTGTCACTTCTGATTTTGACTATGGAGCAGTTATGTTCATTCTGGATTTTCCTGACAAAATTAGTAAAGATGTCGAAGGTATCTGACTTGTGTTTCAGAAAGAACACCCACGCAAAGCGTGAGTAATCATCAACAATTACTAATGTATAATCCTTACCTCCCAAACTTCTAATTTGCAGTGGACCAAACAAGTCCATGTGCAGTAGATGAAGACATCTATTAGAGTCTTTGCCAATAATGCTTCTAAAGGTAGCCCTTGTCTGCTTGCCTTTTATGCATGCATGACAAGGTCTATCTTTGACGCACTTGACGTTTGGGGCATCACGTACTAAGTTCATTGAAAATAATTTATTAATAGTTTTGAAATTAATATGTGCTAGTCTCTTGTGTCATTGGTCACCAAGAGACGCACTATCTTTTGTTAAAAGACACACTGGTGTAGAGGAATCTATACAGATGAAATTTAAACAGAAAATATTCCTGCTTCGAGTGTCGGATAGAATCGTTTCCATATTGTCAACGGATTTTATCAGGCACTTATCAGCATGGAATTCATCTATGTATCCTTTATCACAGAGTTGGATTATGCTTATTAGATTGTGTTCTAATCCTTCAACATAAGCCACATCCGAGAAGGATACGTTGCCGTTGGTAATCATACCGTAGCCTCTTGTAATTCCTCGGTCTGAACCTCCAAAGATGACCTTTGGTCCGTTCAAGACAGGAGAGAAGTTTTGCAGAAGGCTTCTTGTCTCGGTCATATGCCGAGAGCATCCACTGTCCAAGTACCAGATGGGCGTTTTGGTGGCCTTTGGACATACCTGCAATCATAATCAATTTTCCTTAGGAACCCAAACACGTTTGGGTCCTTGGTCTCGGGTTAGGGTACTCCCCCTACGAGTGTTAGCATTATGAGCGGTCTTTATCATATTACTGACATGAGGGGTTGCAGCATTTCTGGAATTGAACCAGCAATCTATGGTGAAGTCACCAACCTTGCCACAACACCAACAGTCAAATCTGTTGTACCTTTGCCTCAAGATCTCCTGCTTGACCTTTTGGAATTGTGGTCTAGTAGGGGCAGCATTCTTGGAGGAAGATGCCTCATAATGATGGCAAACACATGGCTTCTTCTCCTTTATGGGCTTCTCTACAACAGGCTTTGTCTTTGGTGCCTTCTTGAAGTTATGCCCATGATTGAAAGGGCCATAGCTCTGAAGAATAACTTCTTCATAAGGTGCCTTAAAGACACTTTCGCCAAAGTTTCGGGGTCGAGTCCATCCTTGATAGCGGGACTTTGGCTCTACATAGGTAGGCCTAGCAAAGTGCCCGTAGGATGAGTCAAAATCAAACTCATTTGTCGGAAAGATGACTTTCTTGAATGTAGTTTGATCTTGAGGGGCATTCCCCTTCTCTTTCGCTAAGGCCTTTTTGGCGACCTTATTCTTCCGTTGATTCTTGTTTCTCCTAGAGGATTTGCTAGGAGCTTCTTCATGGCCTAATCCAGCTCCCTTGGCCTTTGCTGAGAATTCAGCAATGAATGGAAGAACTGTTTTGGGCTTCGAGAAACTCTCAACAAGTTTCCTTTCAGCCGTAAGTTGGGCTTCCAATTATTTGATGATCTTCTCCTTAAGATCAAGGTGCTCAAGAGCCCTGTTGTATTCTTCAATAGCATTATTGAAGATTTCTTCGAGGGAGTCAGTCTTTGCGACTTTCTCTCTCAAGATGCTCTCTTCGGCTTTTAGAGATTTGATCTCTTTAGCCTGAGTCTACGACTCGACGATATTTGTCGTAAGCCATGATTAACTCCTTATACTGGGCTATTAATTCTGACTCATCGTCAGAGGAGCTACCCTCACAATCATGTTCAGAGACTTCAGAATATGAAAGAGGGGTATGAGAGTTTACCTTCCTAGTGAACTGGGGCTCTTGTTCATCATCTGTTTGAGCCATTAGCCCAAAATAAGCTTCTTCTTCTTCACTTGACTCAGATGAGTCGGAGTCGCTAAGAGTCTTGCTCTTTTAGGCTATGGGGCTCTTCTCTTTCCTCTTCTTATTGTGTGAGGATTTCTTCTCTTCTCTTCTACCACCCTCCTTCTTCTTATGAGGGCAGTCAGCAATGACATGACCTGGCTTATTACAGCAATAGCAAATGATGTCAGTTGAAACATATTTGTTCTGTTTAGTATTGTACCTTTCGTGGCTGCTTGAGCCTTTTCTTTGTCGATCGCCATCGCGCCGTGATCTTCTGTATGAGGTATCCTTTCCTTTCCATTATTTCTTTTTATTAAGAAACTTCTTGAATTGCCTTGAGAGTAAGGAAAACTCTCCTTCAGATAGTTCAGAGCCTGAAGTGCTAGGCTCTGATGTTTCTTCTTCTTCATCAACTTCTGGAGCTGAAGCGGGGGAAGCAGCCTTAGTCTTTCTGGAGGTGTCTGCCTTCAAAGCTACAGATTTCTCCTTGAGTGCAGACCTGCCTATCTCTTCTTCAGCTTTTCTTGTATTGATTTGGAGTTCATAAGATATAAGCTTTCCAAAGAGATTTTGCGGGTCCGTATCAGCTAGCTTCCCGAACTCCCTGATGGCGCATACCTTGTTATCCCATTCCTTGGTTAGGGATCTCAAGAATTTGTCGTTCAGTTCTCCGTTGGTGAAGACACAACCATGCACCCTTAGGCCATTCACAATTTTGAAGAAGTTTTCAAAGGTGTCGGCAATTATTTCCTTGTTCCCTTGTCGGAATGCTTCATATTTATGGTTGAGAAGGGATCTCTGATCATCCCTTACTTCTTCAGTTCCTTCCATCAAAGTGACTAAGGAATGCCACATCTCCTTAGCCGATTGGCAGTGAATCAAATTCTGCAGCATCGAGTCATCGACTGCACTTGCTATAATGTTCTTAGCTTTCTTGTCTAGGGAGACAAGTGCAATCTCGTCTTTGTCGAGATCCATTAGCTTTTTGGGAACTTTCTTGGTAGGGTCGATAGTGGACACAGTCATGGGAATGTAAGGACCTTCTTCAACGATCATGAAGATCCTTGGATCCACAGCTTCCATGAAAAATTTTATCCTTTCTTTCCACATGGGAAAGTTATTTTTGTTGCACAGTGGAAGCTTGGCAAAATCTTTGCCCTTGTCCATTTTATGGTAGAATCTTTCAGACAACAGATTTGGATCTGATCAAGGTGTTAACCTTTTGACGATCAACCTCTCTCTGATACCAATTGAAAGAAAACGGTTGTCAACCTAAATCACCTAGAGGGGGTGAATAGGTGAGTTGTGCGTCTTTTGCGGAATAAAAATAATTAGAGCATAACATATAACTATCTACCAATATCACAGACGACACACAATTTATAGTGGTTCCCCGACCTTGGGTACATCCACTTTCCCTCGTACATCCACTATCTTGGATCGAAAAACTGATCCTACCCTCGGAATAAAGTTTCTACAAACTCGATCCAACCAATTGGATCTACACCTCGGAAGATAACACTTCCTACAAACTCGGAGTGAAAAACTCCTACACTCGGATCAACTTTCTCCTACAAGTTTACTAAAGTTTTAGAAAAGTTATACAAACAGTAAATCCAATCAGATCTGATGAGACGGCCAGAATCTTCTTCTTATGAACTTTGCAGCACTTTCAGAAATCGATGAAGAAAATCTCGGCCCATATCTGGATCTTCTTTGCTTTTACAGAATTAGAGAGAGAAGACGAACAGTGATGTCGATCTCGATTTGTAACTTTCTTTAGAATGAATCCTCTGAAATTAGAAGCAGTGGCCGGAGAAGATGGCGGCGGCGGCGGCTTCCGTTCCGTAAAAACAGAGAGAAGTCGGCTCGAAAACTTTCTTAAAATAAATTGACAATGAAAGCTTTCAGAATGCTTAGGGTTTGTCATTTTCTGATAAGACTTTATATAGGAGAAAGTAACGGTCATAATCGGTCATAATGATGTACACGTGGACCAATCATGTCGCGTGATTTGAAAATCCCGTCAGAAAAAGACTTAGACAAAATTTCAGGAAAGTTCAGCCATATACACGAGTAAGAGAAGAGCTACTCGAGTAGTTGAATAACTACTCGAGTACATGAAGGAGAACATACTCAGGTACATAAAGATAGACTATTCGAGTAGGTAGAAACCAACTACTCGAGTAAGCAGATAGAAGTACTCGAGTATGTAAAGTGACTTACTCGAGTACATGAAGGATTTACTCGAGTACAAGAAAGGACTACTCGAGTATATGAAAGGACTACTCAAGTATATTACATAAACTACTCGAGTACATGAAGGACTACTCGAGTGGAATACTTGGAATAATTTCTGAAGACGTCAGCAAGCAGCTACTCGAGTAGTTGAACTAAACTACTCGAGAGGAAGTGATCTACTCGAGTAAGAGACTTAGAAAATTCTGGAGTTAGGGAAATTACAAAGTACACGAGTGAGACATGATCTACTCGAGTAGGTATAATGAACTACTCGAGTATGTTTCTATCTACTCGAGTATGTGAGTATACTTACTCGAGTATATGAGTGTATTTACTCGATTCCATGACATAGAAGAATTTTGATGAGTGAAGCCTTTAATACTCGAGTATAATGAATGATCTACTCGAGTATATAAACATGTTACTCGATTATATGACTAAGTCTACTCGAGTACATGACTTAGCTACACGAGAGATACACTTAAGTAATCGAGTATAAAGCTGCTTTACACGAGTAAATTATAACCAATCTACTCGAGTAGTTATGGACCTACTCGAGTAAAAGACTTAGAGAATTTTGTTGTTGGAAACTCTTTCTTCTAATATAGTCAACTTCCAATTCTTTTCCCAAGGTCCAATAGCTTGAATATGAAGTGTATCCCAATAGAGAGACCACACATGAGTCAATATCTTGGAACATGCAATGAGGGATTACATTGCACAGTTTCTGTGTTTGGTGACCCACTATGAACTGACATTGGTCTACACTTCCCAGTGAAATTCCTGCAAACATATAACTCAAACCAAGCATCAAATACAACTTAATTCATCTTAGTTCCAGGGTGACTTCATCAAATCTGGGTTAGTGTGGATGTAATACCCAACAGTATATTTACAATTCATCAGATTTATATCACACATCAGAGTACCTTCTTCGATGGCAGAGGACAAACTGGATGTGTTGTTGCCGAATGGGTTTTCAATACGTGTGAATAGATTCTGTGACGTAAAAATACGAAATTTTGAATCAGGTGTTCGACTTGCAGGCGTCGTTACTGCCGCTAGTGGAGTTCGACGTGATTTTTGGTATGGACTGGATCTCGGAGCAGCAAGCATACATTGATTGCAATCGCAACGAGGTCAAACTGGGAACTAGTCATGAGATGACATTTGCGGGCTTGAAAGGGTCGAGCAAGACTTTCATGTTTTCTCTTCAGGTGGTTAAGGCGGTTCGTGCTGGTGCAAAGCCGTTCTTCACTCTACTGGAGGATTCGAAGCCTAATCCTACATTTGAAAGCATCTCAGTGGTAGCCGAGTACCCTGACGTGTTCTCTGGTGATCTCCCTAGAGCACCACCTCAGCGGGAGATTGACTTCATAATTGAGCTAGTGCCAGGTGGCAAACCTGTGTCACACTCCCCGTATTGGTTAGCTCCTAATGAGATGGCGGAACTGAAGGTTAAGCTTGAAGAGATGTTGGAGTAGGGTTATGTGCATCCAAGTTCGTCGTCTTAGAGCGCACCGGTCCTTTTTGTTAAGAAGAAGGACAAAAGTTTGCGGCTCTACTTCGATTATCGAGAGCTGAACAAGTTAACGGAGAATAATAATTACCCGATCCCAAGAATTGATGATCTGTTCGATCAGTTAGTTGGATCATCGGTGTACTCGAAATTGGATCTTAAATCTAGATATTATCTGTTGAGGTAAGAGAAAGTGATATCCCCAAGACAACTTTCAGCACGAGATACGGGCATTATGAGTTTATTGTCATGTCGTTTGGGCTGACTAATGATCCATCCATGTTCATGGATCTGATGAACAGAACTTTCAGAGAGTACCTAGACCACTTCGTGATCGTCTTTATCGACGATATTTTGGTGTACTCGTTGTGTGAGGAGGATCACTTTAAGCATCTACATTTGGTGTTGGAGATGCTGAGGATGAACCAACTGTACGCCAAGTTCTCCAAATGCGAGTTTTGGTTGTCCTTAGTAGCGTTCCTTGGTCACATAGTTAGTGGTGAGGGAATTGCGGTGGATCCGACGATGATAGTTCCTATATGGGAGTGGCTTGTGCTGTATACGATAGCGGAAGTCCGGAGATTTCTGGTGCTTGCCAGCAATTACATGCGCTTTGTGGAGAACTTATCGCAGATAGTGTTACCCCTCACGACTCTGACGAGGAAGGACCAGAAGTTTGTTTGGACGCCTGAGTGCGCACAAGCTTTCGAATAATTGAAAAGTCGGTAGATCACGGCGCCTGTTCTAAGTTCTCCCAGTGGGACCGATGGCCTTGACATCTACAGTGATGCTTTGGGCAGTGGATTGGGTTTTGTTCTACTGCAGCATGGAAGTGTCATAGCTTATGGCTTGTGTCCGCTGAAGGTACATGAGAGGAATTATCTGGTCCATGACTTGGAGTTAGCAGCAGTGATATTTGCCCTGATGGTGTGGAGGTATTACCTATACGGTATGAAGGTCGATATCTATACCGACCACAAGAGACTTAAGTATTTGTTGGATCAAAATGATCTAAACATACGGCAGCAGAGATGGATGGAGTTCATGGGAGACTATACATTCAAGATTCATTTTGTGCCTGGGAAAGGCAATGCGGTTGCAGATGCGTTGAGTCGTACGGCCCATGCGCTGTCCAATTGTTTGTTGGTTCATGATGAGCATTTGATTTGGGAGGTGGAGGCATTAGAGATCTCTTGTGTTGACAAGCAGACTAATGCCGAACCGTAATTGAACTGGACTGAAGTTCAGTATGACCTGGCTGATCAGATTTGGCAGGCTGTGGATTTGGATAGCAACATGAAACAAATCATGAATGTGGTTTTGGATGTGTCAAATTACCAATTTGATGTTATGGATGGATTGTTATGGAAGGACAGTCGTCTGTGCATCCCAAATGTGGGTAAACTGCGAGTGGATTTGATGTACGAGGCTCATCATACCAAGTACTCGATTCACCCCGGGAGCACAAAGACGTACCGTGATATGAAGAAGTTGTTTTGGTGGCCAGGATGAAAGTGATGTGTTAGATTTGAAATACTCTATAGGGGGGGTGAATAGAGTATCCTAAAATCCTTAAGAAAACTTTACAGCTTTTTATGTAAGTAAACACTACAGAATAACAAATAAATATCCACAAACACACAGCAGACCTAACTAGCACAAACACAGCAAGAACAAAAGAAAGGGCAACCAGACATCACAAGAAATTATAGTGGTTCCCCAACCTGGGTAATCCATTCTTCTACCACCCTGGTAGGATTCCACTCAGATTTTTGATTAGGTGCCTGACACCAATGAGCTTTTGATCAGGTGCTCAAAAACAAAACCTCAAGCCTTTTGGTCAGGTGACTTGCAACCAGGAATAACTTTTGAAGGGAGTTATAACCCTTTATACAGTGGGGGGTGAGAGATGATATTGTCTTCTCTTTCTCAATATACAACTGAGAAGACTTAAGTGGAAATGATTTTAGCAAAAAGCCCCCCCTAAGATGTAGAATGGTTCAGGAAAAAAACTGGAGCTTTGCTTCAGGGTGATAGGTCTTCAATCTTTATCAACCTTGACCAGAAATTATTCAGGAATTTCTTGACAGATGGATTTGTTGTTGTCCTTTGAAGTGTCCTGGAGTGTTGAAGAAAGAAGACTCTTGATTTTGATTTGGTGTTCTTCTTCTTCAGATGGCTGATGTTCTTCTGGTCTAGGGCTTCATTTCTTTTGCAGAGTTCTGTATTGAGAGTGAGCAGATAAATCCTTGATTCAGACTGATTGTATTACTGACTATCTGTGTGTCTGTCTCAGTTATTGTATTATCTCTTGTGTGTGTCTTCTAGTCCAGGAAAGGTGAGGAAATTTCTTTTATATTTCCTATCAAGAAAATTCTCTTTCAAAATTTGAATTCCTCTGTATTAATTGCTGACGACCTGGAAAATAAACAACATTGATTTATTTCCGCAACTGTCCCATGAAAAAACGGCAAGCAATAATCCTGGAGAAGACCATAATCAATGCTCTGTCTAATGATTATATTCAGAGAATATTTTAGCATTGATTACTCAGGAATTATTGCAATAGGAAGGGGATAGAATGAAGGAAATAACCAAGTCTGGATTCGTCGAACAAAGAATAGAAATTATTCAAGTTTAGTTCACAGTTCGTCGAGCCGAGTTATTGTGTTCGTCGACCAGATGACTTCAGTTCGTCGAGCTGAGTTCCAAGATCTTCGAGCTAAAACAAAACTGCATTCTCTAGAAACTTTGCCTTTTCTATGTATGGAGTTCGTCGAGCTGATAACTGGTTTCGTCGACTGAAGTTCAGTAAAGTATTTCTGGACTTAGAATATTTCCAGATGCTTCTGAAATGAAAGTGTTGAAGTGAAGTATCCAGAAATCGTCGAACTGAGAATTGGTTTTTTCGAGTTGAGGACCACTAACTGCTGCTGGATAACTCTGGCCAAAGTGGTCAAAGTTCGTCGAGCTGAGAATCTTGAATTCGTCAACTGAAGATGATTCTGGACTTAGAAAAATTGAGAAACTTCTGGAATCAAGAAGTTGAAGTAGAAATTCCAGAAATCATCGAGCAGAGAACTAAGTTCGTCAACCTGAGTCTAGAGAACCAAGTCTGGACTTAGAATGCTGAACGTAGAGTCCAAAGATCGTCGACCAAAGAATCAAGTTCGTCGAGCTCAGCTCAGAGAATTTTCTCTGAGATCGTCGAGCTGAGCACGAATATTGTCGACCTGAGTTCGACGAACATCGAACTCATTTTACTGAGTCTTTAAAAAATCTCTAATTCTTGAGTCTCTGACAGTCTGATGATGGCTGGTCCATGCAGTGTTGATCCTAAGGACTTGGCCTAGACTCTAGGACACAACTATGACCATGGTTATACATGATGGGTCACAAGATCCTAACTTAGTGAACCTAGCCCAAATCAAACTAAGGATCCAACAATCTCCCCCTATTTAGGTGAGGTCACTAATTATAGACTCAGACTAAGCTGAAAATAAACAAAGCAGGAAATACATATATCTGGCAGAGAAAAATGAACACATGAAGCAGATATATATATACAGATAAGCTTTGTTCAGAAATAAGAAAGCAGTTATAAACATAACAGAAATTAACCAATTCAGAACTCATTTCTTTTGCATCTTCTCTTTTGACTTTTCTTCTTTGCTCTTGTCTCCTGGCTTAGTAAAAATAATTTCTCTGTTTGGATCTGAAAGTTTATAGTTGCCTACCTAAATCACCTATAGGGGGTGAATAGGTGAGATGTGCGTCTTTTTGCGGAATAAAAAATTATAAACCAATGCACAGATCTATCTACCAATCAAACACAGACGACATAAGATTTATAGCGATCCCCAACCTTGGGTACATCCACTTTCCCTCACCGATCTAGCAATACACTAGACTCGGCTACTCCACTATCTCGGATTGAAAATCAATCCTACCCTAGGAACAATGTTCCTACAATCTCGATCCACAAAACGGATCTACACTCAGAAGATGAAACTTCCTACAATCTCAGAGTTGAAAAACTCCTATACTCGGAGAAAACTTCTCCTACAATAATGAAATAAAATTGTATAGAAATACAAATAATGAATCTTGTCAGATCTGCAAGTAATCGGCTAGTATCTTCTTCTTCTAGACTTTTCGGCTTTATCAGATAGGTGAAGAAAACCTCAGCAAAATCATATCGGAATCTTCTTGACTTAACACGATCGAATAGAGGATGAAGAGTTGAGCGGAAATCTCGATCTGTAAAATCTTCTTAATCTGAATCCTCTGAAAATGAAAACCCTTGCCGGTCGGGAATCGGCGACGACGACGGTGGCGGTTTTCATTTCTTGGAGAGAGAGAGAGAGGAAACAGAAATTCTTGAGAGAGTACGGCTGCAAAACTTCTTAAAAATAATCTTCTTTGATAAATTTAGAATTGTTAGGGTTTGTCAGTTTTGACAAGATCTTTTATAGGAGAGGAGAAGATTAGCCATAATTGAGTCATTATGAGAGACACATGAACCAATCACATCAATGTTTATGAATAAGACCGTTAGGTCTAGACTTAACGAATTTTCGAAAAAGTCAAAGTAAAATACTCGAGATGTAATAGACTACTCGAGTACATGCAACACTTCTCGAGTAGGTAGAAGATGACTACTCGAGTACATGAGAAAAACTACTCGAGAGGGAATGAGATCATTACTCGAGTACATGGAGTCAACTACTCGAGTAAATAAAAATTCAAGGAATAAGCTACTTGAGTAACAAGAATAATATACTCGAGTACTTGAGTACTTACACGAGAGGTGGAGTAAATTACTCGAGTATAAGAAATACTACTCGAGTATATAAGAATGAACTACTCGAGTATATAAGAAACTACTCGAGTCATAGACTTAGAAAATTTCTGGAACAGGAAAACTGAACTACTCGAGTATAAAAGTTGAACTACTCGAGACAAATAGAACTACTCGAGTATATAAGATGACTACTCGAGGAATTCACTTAAAGAAATTTTCTGAAATGGAATTCTGGATTACACGAGTATAAACACTAGACTACTCGAGTAGTAGATGAACTACTCGAATACATGACTTAGACTACTCGAGTAAGTGAGAACTACACGAGAGTCAGAATTCAACTACTCGAGACAGAAGATAGAACTACTCGAGTATATAAGATGACTACTCGAGTATTTAACTTAGAAAAATTTGAGAAGATAATTTCTGTAAAACTCGAGAGGAGAAAAGAAACTACTCGAGATATATCTTAACTACTCGAGTAAGAGTATTATTACTCGAGTATGAACTCAATAACTTACTAGAGTAAGTAAAGAACTACTCGAGTACATTACTTAAGAAAATTTTTCTTGACAGAATTTTTCTTCTTTTAATGTGAAATAAGCATCAAGTCTTTTCACATAGTCCTAAAACTTGAATATGAAGTGTATCCTAATAGAGAGGCTACACATGAGTCAACACCTTGGAGCACACAATGCGGGATTACATTGTATGGTCCTGTGTTTGGTGACTCATTGTAAACTGACATTGGTCTACACTTCCCATAAGAATTCCTGCAAACACATAACTCAAACCAAGCATCCAATACAACTTAATTCATCTTAGTTCAAGGATGACTTCATCAAATCTGGGTTTGTGTGGATACAATACCCAACAATCTCCCCCTATTTGTAGAAGTCATAACTCTTTACACTAAGGTGAATTATGGACATAAAAAAGAATGCTAAGTATATAAAGCAGTGTAAGCAAGCATAAGAACTATGAAAATGTTCTAGATATTCTTTTACAAATTTCTCCCCCTTTCTGACTTCAACAGATAGCTGAGAGATGGCATCACCAAGTGCCAACTTCTTCACAGATTTTTATCTTGGTTGCTTCAGCTCTTTTGACCAATTCCATCTTTGAGCCTTGAGCCTTCTTGAAAGTCCAGCTTCTCTCGTCTTCTTTGCTGAGCATCCCAAGTTCTGTTTTGAAGAATGAGAAATTGGTCTCGTCCAGCAGCTTCGTGAAAATGTCTGCAATTTGCCTATCTGTAGAGACATATTGAAGGTCTATGTCCCCATGCTCCACATGCTCCCGGATGAAGTAATACCTTAGCTCTATATGCTTTGTCCGGCTGTGCGAGACTGGGTTATTGGCAATTGCTATTGCGCTGGAAGAGTCACAAAACAATGAAATCTTATCAAACTTCATGTTGTAGTCCTCAAACTGATTCTTTATCCAGAGTAACTGTGCACAGTAACTGCCTGCAGAGATGTACTCTGACTCAGCCATTGAGATTGCACATAGTTTTGCTTCTTGCTACTGTAGGAGATAAGTCTTCTTCCAAAGAATTGACATGTCCCAGAAGTGATTTTCCTGTCGCCTTTGCTCCCTGCAAAATCTGCATCTAAAAAACCTATTAGTTCACTGTCATTACTTCTTGGGTACCATAAGCCAAGATTTGGTGCACCTTTAAGGTATCTCAAAATCCGCTTTGCAGCATCGTAGTGAGATTCCTTAGAGTTCACCTAAAATCTAGCACAGACACATGTTTAGAACATTATGTCAGGTCTACTTGCAGTAAGGAAGAGCAAGGATCCAATAATGTTTCTGTACTTGGTTTCTTCAAAAGGTTTCCTTTTTTCATCCTTGTCCAGAGACATAGTTGAATCCATTGGAGTCCTCATCGAGGTTGCGTTCTCCATTCCGAATTTCTTAATCAGCTCTTTGGTGAACTTGGTCTGTGAGATGAAAATTCCATCTTCAGATGGTTTCACTTGAAGCCCTAAGAAATACTTCAGCTCGCCCATACTGCTGATTTCAAACTTCCCTTGCATAAGTTTTGAAAACTTCTTGCAGAGGTTGTAACGGTCCAGGCCCATCCCATGGGAACCCGCTGGCACCGCCGGCCTACCAGGGTCCAGACCCGGGCCCACCACTGGTAGTCAGCCTATCACATTCAAGCCTGCAGGTCATGCACCCCAACCCCTCTCCGGCCTATTTATCAGCACGGTAGGTTGTTGCCACTGGGTCTCGAACCCAGGACCTTGATAAGAGAGCTTTCCACCACTCCCTCATCACCAACTGAGCTGCAGCTCAGTTGGTGATGAGGTGTGGTGGAAAGCTCTCTTATCAAGGTCCTGGGTTCGAGACCCAGTGGCAACAACCTACCGTGCTGATAAATAGGCCGGAGAGGGGTTGGGGTGCATGGCTTGCAGGCTTGAATGTGATAGGCTGACTACCAGTGGTGGGCCCGAGTCTGGACCCTGGTAGGCCGGCGGTGCCAGCGGGTTCCCATGGGATGGGCCTGGACCGTTACAAAAAGTGCACTTTTTGTACCGGTCCAGGCCCATCAACATGGGGCCCAGCTGGACCGCCGGCCTATCAGAGTCCGGACCCGGGCCCACCACTGGTAGTAAGCCTTTCACATTCAAGCCTGCAGGCCATGCACCCCAACCCCTCTCCGGCCTGTTTATCAGCACGGTAGGTTGTTGCCACTGGGTCTCGAACCCAGGACCTTGATAAGAGAGCTTTCCACCACTCCCTCATCACCAACTGAGATGCAGCTCAGTTGGTGATGAGGGAGTGGTGGAAAGCTCTCTTATCAAGGTCCTGGGCTCGAGACCCAGTTGCAACAACCTACCGTGCTGATAAACAGGCCGGAGAGGGGTTGGGGTGCATGGCCTGCAGGCTTGAATGTGATAGGCTGACTACCAGTGGTGGGCCCGGGTCTGGACCCTGGTAGGCCGACGGTGCCAGCGGGTTCCCATGGGATGGGCCTGGACCGTTACAAGTAGGTTGTTGCCACTGGGTCTCGAACCCAGGACCTTGATAAGAGAGCTTTCCACCACTCCCTCATCACCAACTGAGCTGCAGCTCAGTTGGTGATGAGGGAGTGGTGGAAAGCTCTCTTATCAAGGTCCTGGGTTCGAGACCCAGTGGCAACAACCTACTTGTAACGGTCCAGCCCCATCCCATGGGAACCCGCTGGCACCGTCGGCCTACCAGGGTCCAGACCCGGGCCCACCACTGGTAGTCAGCCTATCACATTCAAGCCTGCAGGCCATGCACCCCAACCCCTCTCCGGCCTGTTTATCAGCACGGTAGGTTGTTGTCACTGGGTCTCGAGCCCAGGACCTTTATAAGAGAGCTTTCCACCACTCCCTCATCACCAACTGAGCTGCAGCTCAGTTGGTGATGAGGGAGTGGTGGAAAGCTCTCTTATCAAGGTCCTGGGTTCGAGACCCAGTGGCAACAACCTACCGTGCTGATAAACAGGCCGAAGAGGGGTTGGGGTGCATGGCCTGCAGGCTTGAATGTGAAAGGCTTACTACCAGTGGTGGGCCCGGGTCTGGACTCTGGTAGGTCGGCGGTCCAGCTGGGTCCCATGTTGATGGGCCTGGACCGTTACAAAAAGTGCACTTTTTGTAACTGTCCAGGCCCATCCCATGGGAACCCGCTGGCACCGCCGGCCTACCAGGGTCCAGACCCGGGCCACCACTAGTAGTCAGCCTATCACATTCAAGCCTGCAGGCAATGCACCCCAACCCCTCTCCGGCCTATTTATCAGCACGGTAGGTTGTTGCCACTGGGTCTCGAACCCAGGACCTTGATAAGAGAGCTTTCCACCACTCCCTCATCACCAACTGAGCTGCAGCTCAGTTTGTGATGAGGGAGTGGTGGAAAGCTCTCTTATCAAGGTCCTGGGTTCGAGACCCAGTGGCAACAACCTACCATGCTGATAAACAGGCTGGAGAGGGGTTGGGGTGCATGGGCTGCAGGCTTGAATGTGATAGGCTGACTACCAGTGGTGGGCCCGGGTCTGGACCCTGGTAGGCCGGCGGTGCCAGTGGGTTCCCATGGGATGGGCCTGGACCGTTACAAAAAGTGCACTTTTTGTAACGGTCCAGGCCCATCAACATGGGACCCAGCTGGACCGCCGGCCTACCAGAGTCCAGACCCGGGCCCACCACTGTTAGTGAGCCTTTCACATTCAAGCCTGCAGGCCATGCACCCCAACCCCTCTCCGGCCTGTTTATCAGCACGGTAGGTTGTTGCCACTGGGTCTCGAACCCAGGACCTTGATAAGAGAGCTTTCCACCACTCCCTCATCACCAACTGAGCTGCAGCTCAGTTGGTGATGAGGGAGTGGTGGAAAGCTCTCTTATCAAGGTCCTGGGTTCGAGACCCAGTGGCAACAACCTACTATGCTGATAAACAGGCTGGAGAGGGGTTGGGGTGCATGTCCTGCAGGCTTGAATGTGATAGGCTGACTACCAGTGGTGGGCCCGGGTCTGGACCCTAGTAGGCCGGCGGTGCCAGCGGGTTCCCATGGGATGGGCCTGGACCGTTACAAGTAGGTTGTTGCCACTGGTTCTCGAACCCAGGACCTTGATGAGAGAGCTTTCCACCACTCCCTCATCACCAACTGAGCTGCAGCTATTGGGCTAAATACACCATATTTGAGTTTTTGCTATTTGCACACCAAGGCAAAACATGAGCTAACACATGCAAGTGGATTCTCCAACATGCAGTGAACCCAAGGTGCTGGAATTTTTATCATGCACCAAGTATGTCCCCATTGACCTACCACCAAGTATGCCCTAATCATGCATGTGTCCAAAATTTGGGCCATGGTGACTAATGCTTTGACCTGGGCATCCAAATTAATTTCTGCCCTACTCTAGGACCAGTCCTAGGAGAAATGTCCTACAGGACTGTACACTACACCAAATCACATCTTTAAGGTGGCAAATTAAAGACAAGACCATCAGCTACATTTTTCATTGAGAGACTAAGTTCTGGAACTGCCTCTAAGAGGCCTAAAATTAACATGCAAAGTGGTTTTAATAATGTGACAGAATTTACACTATTCATCATATATTAATTAAATCATTTCGATATCAATGCACGAATCTTAAAGCCTAAACCGACTGGATCGGTTCATAGTCCCCAATGAATGGACGGCTACGATTGCATTTTCCTGGACGATGTTGGCTGGCGATTTCCGGCCAGCTGAGCCACCACCACCGCCGGCGGATATCGCCACCACCTTCGTTAAGGTGGGGGCTAGCGTTTCCCGGCGGTGGGGCCGCCGGAGTTGGCTCCTCCGGCGAACCCGAGCAAGAAGAAAAAGCCCGGCTTTCTCCATTTTCCTCTCATGGCATCGGGCTCGATTGAGCCCGATATCTCCCTAAATGGATCTAGAAATCTAGTACAGGAAGAGGTGAGGTGAAACACACCTGAATTGGGGCTTGGCTGCGGGTCAGGCAGCGGTTTGCCATGGTGGTGGTGCGCCGGCGAGTTCCACCCCAAAAACTCGATTCTCCACCATTCTCCATGATCCAGCACTCGATTTCCACTCCCTTCTATCTCCTGAAGCTTCTGGTGAGGTCTGTTTGGACTGAACTTGGCTGTACATGGAGATACACCTTAATTGAGCTCGGTTTGAGCTTTGTTTGCTCAGCCCAGCTGCCAAGTGGCACACAGCCCCGGTTTTCTGCTGGAAATGGAGAGGGGAGGTCGGCCACCTGGTTTTGGGCAGTTAAAACCATCTGATGGGGTGGCCATGTGGCCACCATTTCCTTCCTTTCCATTTTCTCTCTCCTCCTACCCTTAAAATCCCAATTTTACCCCCTTGCATGTATTCTCTCTCCTGATTTAAAGGGGTAGGACTAGTCTTGTTCACTTGGGCTGGCCATGGGCCAATTTTGGTGGGCTTGGTCCAAGGGAAAATGGCTTGGTCTTCATTTCACTCCTTTAGGTCAATTTGTTGACTTGTTGACTTGGGGAGTTGACTTGGTCAACCATGGTGGGTGGGCTGACCCTACTTGGTGGAAATGGAACTAGTGGCACCACCCAACTTGGGTTGGGTCAAGGGGGTGCCCTACTTAGGCTAATTGAGCTTATGAGTGTGGGTTTGACCAATTAAGACCAAGGTTGACTTTGGTCAATTTAGGTCAAAGTGTTGACCTAGTGATATGCCCTAGGGTCCACTTAGATTGTCTTTAGGGTTAGGGCAATGTGGTGGGGTCATGGAGTGGCTAGGGTCCCCACTTAGGTTAGTTTGACCTAGTTTGACTATGGTCCTATAGTGGGCCCCACATGGCTACCACCCACTACCTAGGGTCAAACATAGTTGGTCTTCCTTAAATCTCACCCATGCCTAACCCAATCTAAGTTGAGGGGTCCAGAAGTAACATGGGATGTTACAAATTTGCAGCTCAGTTGGTGATGAGGGAGTGGTGGAAAGCTCTCTTATCAAGGTCTAAGCAATAATATGTCCATGCTGCATCAGGACTGCACCCATCCCCTGATAAGAGGCGTCCGTGTAGATCTGGAATCCTTCGCTCCCGGATGGAAGCGCAAGAATGGGGGATGAGATGAGTCGGTCCTTCATCTCCTGAAAAGCCATCTCACACCGCTCTGACCAAACAAAATCTGTGTCCTTCTTCGTCAAGGACGTGAGGGGGAGTGCTATCCTCGAGAACCCTTCCACGAACTTGCGATAATACCCTGCTAGTCCCAAGAAACTGCGGATGTCAGATGCGGTCTTCGGCCGTGGCCAATCCCTCACTGTCTCTATCTTGGCTGAGTCCACTGCTAATCCAGCCCCACTGACCGTGTGCCCCAGGAAAGCCACCTCCTGCAACCAGAACTGGCACTTTGAAAATTTTGCGTACATCTGGGTCTCCCTCAGCCTCTGCAAGACCTGCACCAGGTGCTCTGTATGCTCCTCCTGAGTCCGAGAATATATAAGGATGTCGTCGATGAATACAATCACGAAGCGGTCTAAGAAAGGCTCGAATACACGGTTCATTAGACTCATGAATGCGGCAGGAGCATTCGTGAGCCCAAAAGGCATCACCGTGAACTCGTATAATTCATAGCGTGAACTGAATGCCATCTTCGGTATGTCCTCTTCCCTGATACGGAGCTGGTAGTAGCCGGATCGCAAATCTAGCTTGGAGAACCAGAAGGCTCCCTGTAGCTGGTCAAATAACTCATCTATCCGAGGCAGAGGATAGGTATTGCGGACCGTTAACCGGTTCAGCTCCCGGTAATCTATGCATAGTCGCAGTGATCCGTCCTTCTTCTTCACAAAGAGAACTGGCGCTCCCCATGGTGATGAACTGGGCCGCACAAAACCTGACTCGACTAGCTCCTGTAGTTGAGTCCTGAACTCTGCTAACTCCCTGGGAGCCATCCTGTAGGGTTCCCGTGACACCGGCCTCGCTCCCGGCACTAGATGAATCCTGAAATCCAAGTCTCTAGCAGGTGGTAGCCCGAGCAATTTCTCCGGGAATACGTCGGAGAAATCCCGGACCACCGGAATATCTGAGATAGTCGTCTCTGCTCCCACCATCTCAAAGCAGACAAGATAAACTTCTTCACCCTGCTCATGGGCCTTCACAGCCTGTACAGAAGATAACAGTAGGTGGCAGATAGGCTGAATACCTTCAATGATAACATGAGAATCGCCATGCCTTAGCGTGATCCTCCTGGACGGACAATCTATCTGAGCATGGTTCCGATGTAACCAGGCCATGCCCAAAATCAAGTCGAAGTCCTACAGCTTCAGAATAGTTGCCGGCGCCTCAAATGCCTTGCCGCCAATCTCGGCCTCCATATTATAATGTGTAGTGGTCCGCAGCTCTGACCCATCGGGTAGACGCACCCTCATCTCTAGTCCAGGAAACCTCTCCATGCCTTCGAGTCCGTGTAGGGTTGGAGAGATTCATGATATATGCTCACCCGTTTGGGGTTTGAGGGAGTTGGTATAAAGGCACTAATGTGCGATCTCACCCGGGTTTGGGTTTGAGGGATTCAGGACGGGTTTGGTCCTGCGAGCGGGAGGCTCGGAATGAATTACTTGCATGTGCATAAATATCGTGGCGGGGCATGCGGTACTGGCCGTTCGTCACACCGATGGCAGTACGGTGCACCAGGCGGTTGTGAGAGTTAGAGGGGCCAGTGGGTTGTTTTACACTGCGGTCTGGAGGACGATCCCCGATAACACACATCCGACCCAACAAGACTGACGGGTTTGTCAGCAAAGTACGTACGCGGGACTCTAGAGTGCACCTTGGGCGTGTACAGAGGCGTATGAGAGGGGTCTAAGGCTTGGTAGTGTGCATACCGGTCTAGAATCGGAGACGCCCGCTCCGCTGCTGCCGTAGCAACAGCGGTGGTACCCGAGAGTGATGCTAGCTCTCAAAAAGTGGGAACTAAAGGTCTGTGATCACAGAGTCGTTGTGTGTGAGTTGCACTTGCCTGCGCATAAAATTGCATCATATCATTCATTCATATTAGGTCATACGCTTCATAGATCCTTATCATATAAATTAGTATGGGCTCTTTTATATGATAAGTTAAATTTCCTGGAAATCCTAACTTATATATTTGTATGGGCATTTATATAAGTTAGGGTACATTTGTGATGATAGTATAGTGGTAGTTTAGTTTATTTACTTACTTGCACTGCTGCCTTTACTTTCCTTTACTGCACCGCTCTTACTTACTACTTGTACCATACTTAGAACTGCTAGTCTAGAACAACATTACTTATTACAACTCTAGTTAGATTCTGTCACCTGCTTCCATTTTGCTACCCCTTGTTGTTCTCCGCTTCGTCCTCCCGCTCGGTGCCTAGGAGCTGCGGGGCGAGGTGCGGAGGAAACGACTTATTCTTTTTGACTAATGGTCGGTGACCAACTATATTTTTTGTAACGGTCCAGGCCCATCCCATGGGAACCCGCTGGCACCGCCGGCCTACCAGGGTCCAGACCCGGGCCCACCACTGGTAGTAAGACTTTCACATTCAAGCCTGCAGGCCATGCACCCCAACCCCTCTCCATAAATAGGCGGGTTGTTGAGGCCGGGGATCGAACCCGAGACCTCCTTGATAAGGAGTTTTCAAACCACTCCTTATCAAGGAGGTCTCGGGTTCGATCCCCGGCCTCAACAACCAGCCTATTTATGGAGAGGGGTTGGGGTGCATGGCCTGCAGGCTTGAATGTGAAAGGCTTACTACCAGTGGTGGGCCCGGGTCTGGACCCTGGTAGGCCGGCGGTGCCAGCGGGTTCCCATGGGATGGGCCTGGACCGTTACAAAAAGTGCACTTTTTATAACGGTCCAGGCCCATCCCATGGGAACCCGCTGGCACCGCCGGCCTACCAGGGTCCAGACCCGGGCCCACCACTGGTAGTCAGCCTTTCACATTCAAGCATGCAGGCCATGCACCCCAACCCCTCTCCAGCCTGTTTATCAGCATGGTAGGTTGTTTCCACTGGGTCACGAACCCAGGACCTTGATTAGAGAGCTTTCCACCACTCCCTCATCACCAACTGAGCTGCAGCTCAGTTGGTGATGAGGGAGTGGTGGAAAGCTCTCTTATCAAGTTCCTGGGTTCGAGACCCAGTGGCAACAACCTACCATGCTGATAAACAGGCTGGAGAGGGGTTGGGGTGCATGGCCTGCAGGCTTGAATGTGAAAGGCTGACTACCAGTGGTGGGCCCGGGTCTGGACCCTGGTAGGCCGGCGGTGCCAGCGGGTTCCCATGGGATGGGCCTGGACCGTTATAAAAAGTGCACTTTTTGTAACGGTCCAGGCCCATCCCATGGGAACCCGCTGGCACCGCCGGCCTACCAGGGTCCAGACCCGGGCCCACCACTGGTAGTAAGCCTTTCACACTCAAGCCTGCAGGCCATGCACCCCAACCCCTCTCCATAAATAGGCGGGTTGTTGAGGCCGGGGATCGAACCCGAGACCTACTTGATAAGGAGTTTTCAAACCACTCCTCATCACCAACTGAGCTGCAGCTTAGTTGGTGATGAGGGAGTGGTGGAAAGCTCTCTAATCAAGGTCCTGGGTTCGTGACCCAGTGGAAACAACCTACCATGCTGATAAACAGGCTGGAGAGGGGTTGGGGTGCATGGCCTGCATGCTTGAATGTGAAAGGCTGACTACCAGTGGTGGGCCCGGGTCTGGACCCTGGTAGGCCGGCGGTGGGCCCAGGTCTGGACCCACCCATGGGAAAGGCTGACTACCAGTGGTTGGGGTGCATGGCCTGCATGCTTGAATGTGAAAGCTGCAGCTCAGTTGGTGATGAGGAGTGGTTTGAAAACTCCTTATCAAGTAGGTCTCGGGTTCGATCCCCGGCCTCAACAACCCGCCTATTTATGGAGAGGGGTTGGGGTGCATGGCCTGCAGGCTTGAGTGTGAAAGGCTTACTACTAGTGGTGGGCCCGGGTCTGGACCCTGGTAGGCCGGCGGTGCCAGCGGGTTGCCATGGGATGGGCCTGGACCGTTACAGAGGTTGTCATCAGCAGAGCCAAAAATAATGTCGTCGACATAGATTTGCACTAGCAAAATCTTGCGTTTAATTTCCCTAAGAAATAATATCTTGTCTATATTTCCCCTTGTGAACTTGTTCTCAAGTAGAAAGCTAGACAGCGTCTCATAGCAAGCTCGAGGAGCTTGTTTCAGGCCATATAACGCTTTATGCAGTAAATAAACGTAATCAGGAAAGTTAGAATCAATGAAACCTGGAGGTTGTTCTACATACACCTCTTCCTTTATGTCACCATTAAGGAAGGCAGACTTCACGTCCATCTGATAGACAGTGAAGCCTTTGAGTGCAGTATATGCTAGGAATAACCTTATTGCCTCCAACCTTGCCACTGTAGCATATGTATGGTCAAAGTCGATTCCTTCTTCTTGACGATAGCCTTCTGCGATAAGTCTGGCCTTGTTCTTTACTATCGTTCAATCCTCGTCCATCTTGTTCTTGTAGACCCATTTTGTCCCAATGACGTTCTTACCTTTGGGTCTTGGAACAAGCTTCCATACTTTGCAGCGCTTGAACTGGTTTAGTTCTTCTTCCATCGCCATTATCCATGATGTGTCTGAGTTTGCTTCCTCAAACTTCTTTGGTTCAACCTGTGATAGAAAACTTAAATATATATTTTCAATAGTTGTACCTCTACGAGTTCTGACACCATCCTGGGGATCTCCTATGATCTGGTCCATGGGGTGATCCTTCAGATGTCTGAGCTCAAGAGTCCTTGCATCTGGATTATCTTCTATCACCGGGGTGACTTATTCATCTTGGATGACTTCTTCATCTTGATCATCAGCTTCTCCAATAGGGGTTGGAGTGGTGATCATGATGAACTTTTCACCTTTGTCTTCGGACGGTCCATCCAAGCTAATTTCTTTCAGCTTTGCACCTGCATCTTCAATAAGCACACTAGAAGAGTTGCTTTGCAGCAAACTCGTCTCATCAAAGACAATATGTATCGATTCTTCCACAACTAGGGTTTTTTTATTAAAGATCTTGTATGCCTTACTATGACTACTATAACCTACAAAAAAACCTTCAAAACTCTTTTCACTAAACTTAGTAGTATGATACTTGCCATTGTTGAGCACGAAGCATTTACAGCCAAAAATTCTAAAATATGAGACTGTTGGTTTCCTGCGCTTCAGAAGTTCGTAAAGTTTCTTATCGTGGTTTTTGTTTATGAGAGCTCGAACTTTCACGTGGCATGCAGTGTTGATGGCTTCAGCACAAAAGTACTCTGGAAGTGAAGCATCACTCAACATGGTCCTGCAAGCCTCTATGAGCATTCTATTCCTTCTCTCAGCCACCCCATTTTGTTGAGGAGTGCGAGGAGATGAAAACTCATGAAAGATACCCAGGCTTTCATAAAATTCTGCCATGGCCCCAGATTTGAACTCTGTTCCATTATCACTTCTGATTTTGACTATGAAGCAGTTGTATTCATTCTGGACTTGCCTGACAAAGTTAGTAAAAATGTCGAAGGTATCTGACTTGTGTTTCAGAAAGAACACCCATGCAAAGCGCGAGTAATAATCAACAATTACCAACGTATAATCCTTTCCTCCCAAACTTCTAATTTGCAGTGGACCAAACAAGTTCATATGCAGTAGATGAAGACATCTATTAGAATCCATGCCAATAATGCTTTTAAAGGTAGCCCTTGTTTGCTTGCCTTTTACACATGTATGACAGGGTCTATCTTTGACGTACTTGACATTTGGGGCATCACGTACTAAGTTCATTGAAAATAATTTATTAATAGTTTTGAAATTAATACGTGCTAGTCTCATGTGCTATTGGTCACTAAGAGACGCACTATCTTTTGCTAAAATGCACACTGGTGTCGAAGAATCTATACAAATGAAATTCAAGCAAAATATGTTTCTGCTTCGAGTGTCGGATAGAATTGTTTCCATATTGTCAATAGATGTTTTCAAGCACTTATCAGCATGAAACTCAACTATGTATCCTTTATCGCAGAGTTGTCTTATGATTATAAGGTTATGTTCCAAACTTTCAACGTAAGTCACATCTGAGAAGGATACATTAAAATTCGTAATCATACCGTAGCCTTTAGTGATTCCACGGTCTAAACCTCCAAAGACGACCTTCAGTCCGTTCATGACTGTAGTAAAGTTCTGAATAAGGCTTCTTTTCCTGGTCATATGCCTAGAGCATCCACTGTCCAAATACCAGATTGGCGTTTTGGTGGTCTTTGGACATACCTGCAATCACAATTAGTTTGCCTTAGGAACCCAAATACGTTTGCTTCCTTGGTCTCGGGTTAGAACACTCCCCCTACGAATATTAGCATTAGGAGTGGTCTTCCTCATATTGCCAACATGTGGGGTTACAGCATTTCTGGGATTAAACCAGCAATCAATGGCAAAGTGACCAATTCTGCCACAACAACAATAGTCAAATCTGTTGTATCTTTGCCTTATGTTCTCCTGCTTGACCTTTTAGAATTGTGGTCTAGCAGGGGCAGCATTCTTAGACGAAGATGCCTCATGATGATGGCAATCACATGGCTTCTTCTCCTTTACAGGCTTTTATACAACAGACTTTGCCTTTGGTGCCTTCTTGAAGTTATGACCATGATTGAAAGGGTCATAGCTCTGAAGAATCACTTCTTCATAAGGTGTCTTAAAGACACTTTCGCCAAAGTTTCTAGGGCGAGTCCATCCTTGATAACGGGACTTTGTCTCTATATAAGTAGGCCTAGCAAATTGTCTGTAAGATGAGACAAGATCAAACTCGTTTGAAGGAAATATAACCTTTTTGAACGAGGTCTGATTTTGAGGGGCTTTCCGCTTCTCTTTGGCTAAGGCCTTTTTGGCGACCTTATTCTTTTGCTGAGCCTTGTTTCTCCTAGAAGACTTACTAGGAGCTTCTTCATATCCTAGTCCAGCACCCTTGTCCTTGGCTGAGAATTCATCAATGAATGGAAGAACTGTCTTGGGCTTTGAGAAACTTTCAACTAGTTTCTTTTCAGCATCAAGTTGGGCTTCGAGCTCTTTGATGATTTTATCTTTAAGGTAGAGGGGCTCTAGAGCTTTGTTATATTCTTCAATAGTATTATTGAAGTTCTCTTCGAGCGAGTCAGTCTTTGCGACTTTCTCTCTCAAGATGGTCTCTTCAGCTTTGAGAGACTTTATCTCCTGAGCCTGAGTTTTCATGACTCAGAGACATTTTTCGTAAGCCATGATTAACTCCTTATATTGGGCCATGAGTTCTAACTCATCGTCAGAAGTGTTATCCTCACAATCATGTTCAGAAACTTCAGAAGCAGAAAGAGGAGTGTGAGAGTTTACCTTCCCAGTGAACTGGGTCTCTTGTTCATCATAAATTTGAGCCATGAGCCCAAAATAGGCTTCTTCTTCTTCACTCGACTCAGATGAGTCAGAGTCACTAAGAGTCTTGCCCTTTTTGGCCATCAAACTCTTCTCTGTCCTCTTCTTGTTGTACGAGGACTTCTTTTCCTCTCTTCTACCACCCTCCTTCTTATTGTGAGTGAAGTCAGCAATGACGTGTCCTGGCTTATTACAATAATAACAAATAATGTCTGTAGAAACATGTTTGTTCTGTTTAGAATTATACCTGTCATGGCTGCTTGAGCCTTTTCGTTGACGATCACCATCGTGTCGTGATCTTCTATAGGAGGCATCCTTGCCTTTCCATTGTTTCTTCTTGTTCAAAAATTTCTTGAACTGTCGAGAGAGTAGTGAGAACTCTCCTTCTGATAGTTCAGATCCTGAGGTGCTTGGCTCTGAGGCTTCTTCTTTACTAACTTCTTGTGCTGGAGTAGGAGGAACAACCTTTGACTTCTTAGAGGTGTCTACCTTTAAAGCAACAGACTTCTCTTTGAATGCAAACCTGCTCTTCTCTTCTTCAGCCTTTCTGGTGTTGAGTTGAAGCTCATATGACATAAGCTTCCCGAAGAGATTCTGAGGATCTGTCTCGGCCAGTTTTCCAAACTCCCTTATGACACAGACCTTGTTATCCCATTCTTTAGTTAGGGATCTCAAGAATTTATCATTTAGTTCCCCATTAGTGAAGACTCTGCCATAGACCCTTAGCCCATTCACTATCTTGAAGAAATTCTCAAAGGTGTCAGCAGTGGTATCTTTGTTTCCTTGTCGGAAAGATTCATACTTCTGATTAAGAAGGGATCTTCTATCATCCCTCACTTCTTCGGTACCTTCCATTAAGGTAACAAGTGACTGCCACATCTCCTTCGCAGACTGGCAGTGAATTAGGTTTTGCAGCATTGAATCATCGACTGCACTTGCTATAATATTTTTTGTATTTTTGTCCAATGAGACAAGTGCAATCTCATCCTTATCTAGATCCATGAGTTTCTTTGGGACTTTCTTGGTTGGATCTATAGTGGAGATTGTCATGGGAATATAAGGACCTTCTTCAACTATCATGAAGATCCTTGGATCCGCCGCTTCCATAAAGAACTTGATTCTCTCTTTCCACATGGGAAAATTATTCTTGGTGCACAAAAGAAGATTGGCAAAATCTTTAGCCTTGTCCATCTTTGGTAGATCTCAAATGACAACTATTGAAGGATCTGATCAAGGTGTTAACCTTTGAACGATCAACCTCCCTCTGATACTAATTGAAAGTTTATAGTTGCCTACCTAAATCACATAAAGGGGGTGAATAGGAGAGATGTGCGTCTTTTTAAGGAATAAAAAATTACAAACCAATGCACAGATCTATCTACCAATCAAACACAGACGATGCAAGATTTATAGTGGTTCCCCAACCTTGGGTACATCCACTTTCCCTCACCGATCTAGCAATACACTAGACTCGGATACTCCACTATCTCAGATTGAAAATCAATCCTACCCTCGGAACAACGTTCCTATAATATCGATCCACAAAACGGATCTACACTCGAAAGATGAAACGTCCTACAATCTCAGAGTTGAAAAACTACTAAACTCGGAGAAAACTTCTCCTACAATAATGAAATAAAATTGTATAGAAATACAAACAATGAATCTTGTTAGATCTGCAAGTAATCGGTCAGGATCTTCTTCTTCTATACTTTTCGGCTTTATCAGATATGTGAAGAAAACCTCGGCAAAATGAGATCTGAATCTTCTTGACTTTACATGATCGAATAGAGGATGAAGAGTTGAGCGGAAATTCGATCTGTAAAATCTTCTTAATCTGAATCCTCTGAAAATGAAAACCCTAACCGGTCAGGAATCTGCGACGGCGACGGCAGTGGTTTTCGTTTCTTGGAGAGAGAGGAGACAGAAATTCTTGAGAGAGTACGGCTGCAAAACTTCTTAAAAATAATCTTCTTTGATAAATTTAGAATTGTTAGGGTTTGTCGATTTAGACAAGACCTTTTATAGGAGAGGAGAAGATTAGCCATAATTGAGTCATTATGAGAGACATGTGTACCAATCACGTCAAAGTTTATGAATAAGACCGTTAGGTCTGGACTTAACGAATTTTCGAAAAAGTCAAACTAAAATACTCGAGATGTAACAGACTACTCGAGTACATGCATCACTACTCCAGTAGGTAGAAGAAGACTACTCGAGCACATGAGAAAAACTATTCGAGAGGGAATGAGATCATTACTCGAGTACATGGAGTCAACTACTCGAGTAAATAAAACTTCAAGGAATCAACTACTCGAGTAACAAGAATAATATAATCGAGTACTTGAGTACTTACACGAGAGGTGGAGTAAATTACTCGAGTATAAGAAATACTACTCGAGTATATAAGAATGAACTACTCGAGTATATAAGAAACTACTCAAGTCATAGACTTTGAAAATTTTCTAACAGGAAAACTGAACTACTCGAGTATAGAAGTTGAACTACTCGAGACAAATAGAACTACTCGAGTATATAAGATGACTACTCGAGTAATTCACTTAGAGAAATTTTCTGGAATGGAATTCTGGATTACACGAGTATAAACACTGGACTACTCGAGTAGTAGATGGACTACTCGAGTACATGATTTGGGCTAGGTTCACTAACTTAGGATGATGTGACCTATCATGTATAGCCAGGGTCAAAGTTGTGTCATAGAGTCTAGGCCAAGTCCTAAGAGTCAACATCACATGGACAAGCCAACATCAGACTGCCAGTGTTGATGCGCGGAAACGGCACCGGGGGCACAACTATCACCGAGGGGGGTGTTTGGGCTCACAGACTAGGTGAGGAGGAAGCAGAAGGTTGCGGGGGTAGGGGAGAGGCTTGAGAGAAGAGGCGAGCCTTGATCAACAGAGGGAGTTGATCAAGAGAGGAAGAGGAGGGAGACCAGGAGCGGTCGAGCAGACAGTAACCGCAACGGTTGCACTTGCAGGTTGGTTGCCGAGAAGAGCTGAGCTGAGCTGAGGGCGAGGCTTGCTGCGCAGAGGAGCAAGACTTGCTGAGCAGAGGAGCAAGGCTTGCTGAGCAGAGGAGCAAGGCTTGCTGAGCAGAGGAGAGAAGAGGGGGCCGCTAGCAGCGGCAACAACACACTTCACCCGTTGCGGCCTAAATGTCACTCCTGCGACGGGCTTTCCTTTGATTAAAAGCTAGAGATTACAAGCTTACAAGTACACCTTTACAACAAATCACTAAAGGGTTACAAAGAGAAGCTGGCGGCTAAGGGAGAAGAAAGTGCCAGAAAGCAGAGAAGAGGAGCTGCCAGAGACTAAGTAAAAGAGTCTGCCAGCTGCTGGAGGACTGGGAAACTGAGTCTGCAGAGTCTGCTGGCAAGCTGCTGGAAGAACTGTGGAGGACTGCACGGACAGGAAACTGAGTCCGCCGAGCTTGCTGAAAGGGTGATGACGGACTGCGCGGACTGGAAAACGGAGTCCACAGGAGCTGCTGGCAAGATTTGTCTCCACCTTTAGGATCCCTGAATGAGAGGCTTCAGGGGGTATTTATAGGACCAGGGAAGTTCTTGAAGAAGTGGGGCCCAGTGACATCAGTTTGACGACCTGCGCGGACTCCGCAGACTGGAACTTTGCGTCAGCCATTGTTGAGCGAAGCAAGCTGCAGGAGGCCTTGGAGAGAACTGGAGGCCGCCCCCTTACGGGCGGCTTCGGCGGACTCCGGGAAGAGTCCGCCCGGCAGGCCGGAGGCCTCCCCCTAGCGGGCGGCCTGGGCGGACTCCGGGTGGAGTCCGCCCGGCAAGCCGGAGGCCGCCCCCTAGCGGGCGGCCTGGGCGGACTCCGGGCGGAGTCCGCCCGGCAGGCCGGAGGCCGCCCCCTAGCGGGCGGCCTGGGCGGACTCCGGGTAGAGTCCGCCCGGCAGGCCGGAGGCCGCCCCCTAGCGGGCGGCCTGGGCAGACTCCGGGTGGAGTCCGCCCGGCAGGCCGGAGGCCACCCCCTAGCGGGCGGCCTGGGCGGACTCCGGGTGGAGTCCGCCCGACGGATGCCGGGGCCGCCCCCTAGCGGGCGGCCTGGGCGGACTCCGGGTGGAGTTCGCCCGGCGGATGCCGGGGCCGCCCCCTAGCGGGCGGCCTGGGCGGACTCCGGGAGGAGTCCGCCTGGCTGGCGGGCAGAGGCCGCCCTGGGTGGGCAGCCTCGGCGGACGGCGGCAGGAGGCCGCCGCCCCTCGGGCAGCAGGGAGGCCGCCCCTGGTGGGCGGTCTCGGCGGACGGCGACAGGAGACCGCCGCCCCTTGGGCTGACTAGGAGGTCGCTCCTGGTGGTGTTGTTGGCCGACTCCTGCAAGGAAAAGCACTGCACAATTAGCGGACCTAACCGCATGTCCTGCGAGGGTGAGCCATGGGAATAGCTCGTCGTCCCGTAGGGCACGCGGTTGCTAGGAAACCTAGGCGGACAGGGGAAACTGTCCGCCTACGCTGGGACTTGTCGCGATCGAAAGGGAGAAACTAAGGGTCGCGACTAGCCAGCTGGCTACCTTGGGTAGGATCGCCGATTTCTGGGTTAACATAATCCCCGCACTTTTTTAAGTTCTGAAGGGAACTTCGAAAAAGTTGGAGACCCACGAAAATCGTGATCCACCCCAAAGGAAAAAGAAGGGGAGGCAAGGAGAGATAGAACATGAAGTCTCTCCTTACAAGCTTGGTGTTTCCTGTCTATTTTCCTGCAAGAGGAAAATTAAGGGTAAGCACGTATGGGTGGTACATCGAGTGTGTACCTGAGTTTGCTTTTGCAAAACGAAGAAGGCGTGTCTTCTGTTAAGTTCTGCAAAACAAGAGCGAGGGAAAATATAAAGGCATAATAACTTGCAAGTACCTGATAGAGGCTTGCAAGCACCTGTTATTCTCTGCAAAAAGAGAAGGGAAAAGAGTATACAAGGACAGAAAAAATGAGTTACAAGTACCTGGAAGGAACTTGCAAATCATTGGTGGTCTCTGCAAGAGAAGAGTTAAGAGTACGTATAGTGCATGAAAGTAACTTGCAAGTACCTGAATGGAGCTTGCAAGTGTCGGTGACCTCTGCAAGAAGAGAGTTAGAGGCAGATATTGTATATAAAGATAAGCTACAAGTACCTGAATATGACTTGCAGATGTATGCTAATCACTGCAAAGTGAAGAGTGAGCAGCAGAGATAAAATAATGATTTTAAACTGCAAGTACCTGGACGAGGTTTGCAAGTGTCTATTGTTCTCTATAAAGAGAAAAGTTAGAAGCAGACAATATGCATATGAAAGGAGCTTGCAAGTACCTGGACGAGGTTTGCAAGGGTTTGCTAACCTCTGAGGAGAGAGAGATTAGAAGAAAACAAGACGCGAGGATAACCGCACCAGAATCATACCAAAACTGTTGATATGATTCGATTAATGATTGACGCCATTAGAATTTGGCAAGAATAACGAGTAGCTCTGTGAATCCCCATATAATAGAGCTTGAGCATGCTAAGTACATGAGATGAGCATAAGCAAAGTGATTGCTGGAAATCCTTTTGGGATAACCCATGAAGGTTGATGAGATAGGGTCGATATGACCAAGTAGCAAGAGAAATGCCTGATGAACATTATCACTAAGTCCAGATTAACGAATCGAGCGCTAGCTGTTGACATGGCTGTATGCACATGATCAAAATGAATGCCAGAATCCTTTTGGTAGGTTGGATTAACCTGTTCACCTGTGAAAGGAGGGAAGAGAGAAAAGGAGGTCTACACCCGGAATGACTAAAGAGGGTTGAATGCTGCCACAGTTGTTCCCCGTGGGCCTTATGCTTCACTTGCCCGAAAAAATCATCCCGAGTATAGTCCTACCCAAAGCGGGCTGGCCGCGCATCCTCAAGGAGGGGAAAAAGAAAAGGAGGTACATACTCGGAATGACTAAAGAAGGTTGAATGCTGCCACAGGTGTTCCCCGTGGGCCTTATGCATCACTGGCCTGAGAAAATCATCCCGAGTATGGTCCTGCTCAAAGTGGGCTGACCGCGCATCCTCAAGGAGGGGAGAAAGAAAAGGAGGTCCATAATCGGAATGACTAAAAAGGTTGAATGCTGCCACAGGTGTTCCCCGTGGGCCTTATGCATCACTGGCCTGAGAAAATCATCCCGAGTATGGTCCTGCTCAAAGCGGGCTGGCCGCGCATCCTCAAGGAGGGCACAAAAGAGAAAAGCAAGGGAAAGGTCCTGAGAAGGACCGCTAGAAGGAACGCTCTCTTGCCTTGGGTACAAGCATCACTGATCAACGAGACGGGTTGCGCCAAGAGGCCTAGCTTGTCTGTGTGTTGATCAGTGGAGTTGCGAACCCGAGAAGGCATGGATCGAGAATACCGGGGAGTGCTCGGCCGCCACAGTTGAAGGATGATCAAAGAGACAAGGCTACGCTTGATCGCCATTGCTTGTCCAGCAAAGATCATCCTAACCGTAATGTATCCTATAAGACGCACAGCAGAGCTAACACATGGGGCTCCCCTAGCACACACTCTGTGTCAGATGCTGGCTAGGATCCTAAGTCTGAAGCCCATTCCCGCGATTGAACTGCTCCCACTGCACACATAGGTATACTCCCGCCATGTGTGGTCGTAGCGGCTGTGCGAGAACAAACCACGGAGGGAACGTTTCAGACTCGGCGATATCTCATTGGTGTAACGATCCTTAGAGGGGGAGAAGAGAGAAAAAAGTAAGGAGCAACACAAGAAGGGAACTGTGTCAATATGGGATCCCTGAATAAAAGCTTTGCTGGAAAGCAAGTAAAGAACACTGAGAAGTGTTGTAATGAAAATGTTTGAAAAGGAGAGAGTGCAAGGGTTGAGATAACCCCTGAAGGTTGTAAGGAGCTCTGGAGGACTGTGAAGTCCATCGCTTTGGAGCACTGTGTGTCCTTGCTAGCTTAGAATAGCCTTCCAAACATGCCCTCGTCATCGGCATCGAAGCATTCGACGGTTGGGTTAACAACGAGGAGAGGGGGCTCTTTGACGTGGTTCACTCCTCTTGAGGAGCAAGGAACATCTGAAAGTTCTTTGCCCCTTGAAGTTGCTTGATCAGGGCGTTCCTCTTTAGGAAGCAGGTCATGCATCTTGCCCTGCCGGAGCATCCTTTGCACAAGCTGCCGGAATGCTCGGCAGTCCTCTGTTCGATGGCCTGACTCTTTGTGAAATTCGCAGTAGGGCTCTGAGTTTCTAGATCTTTGATCTGCGGGCCGATAGGGCTTCTTGAAGTTTGCCCTGTCTTTCATGATTTGGATTACTTCTTGCACGACGTCGTCGAGATCAGACTCGTGCAAATCATCGTCCTGCTGCTGTTGAACAGTTGCTGTTTGAAAAGACGGAGCTAGCGGCAATAATGGATCTTGAGTATTGTCACAGCTCGAGAAGGTGTATCGATGGCGATGGATCCTTCTATAACGGTCCAGGCCCATCCCATGGGAACACGCTGGCACCGCCGGCCTACCAGGGTCCAGACCCGGGCCCACCACTGGTAGTCAGCCTTTCACATTCAAGCCTGCAGGCCATGCACCCTAACCCCTCTCCGCGCCTGTTTATCAGCACGGTAGGTTGTTGCCACTGGGTCTCGAACCCAGGACCTTGATAAGAGAGCTTTCCTCCACTCCCTCATCACCAACTGAGCTGCAGCTCAGTTGGTGATGAGGTGTGGTGGAAAGCTCTCTTATCAAGGTCCTGGGTTCGAGACCCAGTGGCAACAACCTACCGTGCTGATAAACAGGCCGGAGAGGGGTTGGGGTGCATGGCCTGCAGGCTTGAATGTGAAAGGCTTACTAACAGTGGTGGGCCCGGGTCTGGACTCTGGTAGGCCGGCGGTCCAGCTGGGTCCCATGTTGATGGGCCTGGACCGTTACAAAAAGTGCACTTTTTGTAACGGTCCAGGCCCATCCCATGGGAACCCACTGGCACCGCCGGCCTACCAGGGTCCAGACCCGGGCCCACCACTGGTAGTCAGCCTATCACATTCAAGCCTGCAGGCCATGCACCCCAACCCCTCTCCAGCCTGTTTATCAACATGGTAGGTTGTTGCCACTGGGTCTCGAACCCAGGACCTCGATAAGAGAGCTTTCCACCACTCCCTGATCACAAACTGAGCTGCAGCTCAGTTGGTGATGAGGGAGTGGTGGAAAGCTCTCTTATCAAGGTCCTGGGTTCGAGACCCAGTGGCAACAACCTACCGTGCTGATAAATAGGCCGGAGAGGGGTTGGGGTGCATTGCCTACAGGCTTGAATGTGATAGGCTGACTACTAGTGGTGGCCCGGGTCTGGACCCTGGTAGGCCGGCGGTGCCAGCGGGTTCCCATGGGATGGGCCTGGACAGTTACAAAAAGTGCACTTTTTGTAACGGTCCAGGCCCATCAACATGGGACCCAGCTGGACCGCCGACCTACCAGAGTCCAGACCCGGGCCCACCACTGGTAGTAAGCCTTTCACATTCAAGCCTGCAGGCCATGCACCCCAACCCCTCTTCGGCCTGTTTATCAGCACGGTAGGTTGTTGCCACTGGGTCTCGAACCCAGGACCTTGATAAGAGAGCTTTCCACCACTCCCTCATCACCAACTGAGCTGCAGCTCAGTTGGTGATGAGGGAGTGGTGGAAAGCTCTCTTATCAAGGTCCTGGGCTCGAGACCCAGTGACAACAACCTACCGTGCTGATAAACAGGCCGGAGAGGGGTTGGGGTGCATGGCCTGCAGGCTTGAATGTGATAGGCTGACTACCAGTGGTGGGCCCGGGTCTGGACCCTGGTAGGCCGACGGTGCCAGCGGGTTCCCATGGGATGGGGCTGGACCGTTACAAGTAGGTTGTTGCCACTGGGTCTCGAACCCAGGACCTTGATAAGAGAGCTTTCCACCACTCCCTCATCACCAACTGAGCTGCAGCTCAGTTGGTGATGAGGGAGTGGTGGAAAGCTCTCTTATCAAGGTCCTGGGTTTGAGACCTAGTGGCATCAACCTACTTGTAACGGTCCAGGCCCATCCCATGGGAACCCGCTGGCACCGTCGGCCTACCAGGGTCCAGACCCGGGCCCACCACTGGTAGTCAGCCTATCACATTCAAGCCTGCAGGCCATGCACCCCAACCCCTCTCCGGCCTGTTTATCAGCACGGTAGGTTGTTGCCACTGGGTCTCGAGCCCAGGACCTTGATAATAGAGCTTTCCACCACTCCCTCATCACCAACTGAGCTGCAGCTCAGTTGGTGATGAGGGAGTGGTGGAAAGCTCTCTTATCAAGGTCCTGGGTTCGAGACCCAGTGACAACAACCTACCGTGCTGATAAACAGGCCGGAGAGGGGTTGGAGTGCATGGCCTGCAGGCTTGAATGTGAAAGGCTGACTACTAGTGGTGGGCCCGGGTCTGGACCCTGGTAGGCCGGCGGTGCCAGCGGGTTCCCATGGGATGGGCCTGGACCGTTATACCTTCTCTCCTTCTTTGAGTGAGTTGGGAAGTGATTGCGAGGAGACCTTGGAGGATGATTGTGAGAGGGATCCTCCTCGGATAGAAGCTTGGAGACGAAGCCTGGATTACTCTTTTCGCCTCGGATGTATGAGTTGGCTAGAGCAATCAACTCTTTATATGTCCTTGGAGTACGGACATTGGCTTAAAATTTGAGAGGCCCTTCACGGAGACCGTGGATAAGAGCCACTCTGTACATCTCTTGATCAGTAACTTCGATGTCCAAAATCTCTCTTTGGAATCGATCAACAAACTGAGACCAAGTCTCATTTCCGCACTGCTTGATCTCAAAGAGGGCTTCAGGACCGCCCTTTCTCTTGGTTGATGTAGAGAATCTGAGAAGAAACTCCCTTCGAAGATCAAGGAAGGAAGTGATGGAGTGAGGACGGAGGCCATAGAACCAGTCCCTCACTTGCCCATCAAAGGAGGTAACAAGGAGCTTGCACTTGGTTGCATCTGAATGAGTTTTGAGAGCAACGGCTGACTCAAAAGCTTGGAGGTGCTTTACTGGATCAGTCTCTCCAGTGTAGATTGGTAGTCGATGCTCTCTGAAGTTTGCTAGAGTTGGCTCATGTCGGATATTCTCCGCGAATGGTGAAGGTTCTTCTTGCTCTCCTACAGCATAGGGAAAGAAAGGAGCATAAGCTGCAGCTGCAAAAGGAGCATGATGATAACAAGGAAAAGTTGCTGCAGGAGGAGCAGGGGCAGGAGCTGAAGGGTAGGGATGACGTTCCTGAAAATTGAGAACTCTAGCAGGACTTCCTCGGGTTGCTTCCCGGAAGAAGTTATGGCGAGCAGCAAACTCTTCATCTTGAGTTCGCAAAGGAGCTGTAGGCCCTTGCGGAAAGGTTGGAGTGTACGGAGGATAGAACGGTGGGCAAGCTTGAGAATAACCTTGTTGATGCTCTAATGTTGGTGTTGGGTTGGTCGGAGCAGCTGGAGCTGCTGCTGGATGAGCATCCAATCGCTGTGTTATAGCAGCACGAACTTTGTTGATAGCCTGGAACTGTTGAGCATTCTCACGACGCGACTGCTCAAAGGCTTCCCAGAGAGGATCTTCACTGGGACTTGGAGCATGGTTCTCTGCTGATTGATGGTCTGACATGGTTAACTGCTGCTTTCACTGCCTGTTCAGATCTGAAGGTTTGCGCGTGGGCTGTTCGATCCACGCTCACCGTACCAAAACTGTTAATGCGCAGAAACGGCACCGGGGGAACAGCTATCACCGAGGGGGGTGTTTGTGCTCACAGACTAGGTGAGGAGGAAGGAGAAGGTTGCGGGGGTAGGGGAGAGGCTTGAGAGAAGAGGCGAGCCTTGATCAAAAGAGGGAGTTAATCAAGAGAGGAAGAGGAGGGAGACCAGGAGCGGTCGAGCAGACAGTAACCGCAACGGTTGCACTTGTAGGTTGGTTGCCAGGAAGAGCTGAGCTGAGCTGAGGGCGAGGCTTGCTGCGCAGAGGAGCAAGACTTGCTGAGCAGAGGAGCAAGGCTTGCTGAGCAGAGGAGCAAGGCTTGTTGAGCAGAGGAGCAAGGCTTGCTGAGCAGAGGAGCAAGGCTTGCTGAGCAGAGGAGAGAAGAGGGGTCCGCTAGCAGCGACAACAACACACTTCGCCCGTCGCGGCCTAAATGCCACTCCTGCGACGGGCTTTCCTTTGATTAAAAGCTAGAGATTACAAGCTTACAAGTACATCTTTACAACAAATCACTAAAGGGGTATAAAGAGAAGCTGGCGGCGAAGGGAGAAGAAAGTGCCAGAAAGCAGAGAAGAGGAGCTGCCAGAGACTAAGTAAAAGAGTCTGTCAGCTGCTAGAGGACTGGGAAACTGAGTCTGCAGAGTCTGCTGGCAAGCTGCTGGAAGAACTGTGGAGGACTGCGCGGACAGGAAAATGAGTCCGCCGAGCTTGCTGGAAGGGTGATGACGGACTGCGCGGACTGGAAAACGGAGTCCGCAGGAGCTGCTAGCAAGACTTGTGTCCACCTTCAGGATCCCTGAATGAGAGGCTTCAGGGGGTATTTATAGGCCCACGGAAGTTCTTGAAGAAGCGGGGCCCAGTGACATCAGCATGACGACCTGTACGGACTCCGCGGACTGGAACTTTGCGTCCGCCATTGTTGAGTGAAGCAAGCTGCAGGAGGCCCTAGGAGAGAATTGGAGGCCGCCCCCTTGCGGGCGGCCTGGGCGGACTCCGGGAGGAGTCCGCCCGGCAGGCCGGAGGCCGCCCCCTAGCTGGCGGCCTGGGCGGACTCCGGCTGGAGTCCGCCCGGCAGGCCGGAGGCCTCCCCCTAGCGGGCAGCCTGGGCGGACTCCGGGTGGAGTCCGCCCAGCAGGCCGGAGGCCGCCCCTAGCAGGCGGCCTGGGCGGACTCCGGGTGGAGTCCGCCCGGCAGGCCGGAGGCCGCCCCCTAGCGGGCGGCCTGGGGGGAGTCCGGGTGGAGTCCGCCCGGCAGGCCGGAGGCCGCCCCCTAGCGGGCGGCCTGGGCAGACTCCGGGTGGAGTCCACCCGGCGGATGCCGGGGCCGCCCCCTAGCAGGCGGCATGGGCGGACTCCGGGTGGAGTCCTCCCGGCGGATGCCAGGGCCGCCCCCTAGCCGGCGGCCTGGGCGGACTCCGGGAGGAGTCCGCCCGGCTGGTGGGCCGAGGCCGCCCTGGGTGGGCGGCCTCGGCGGACGGCGGCAGGAGGCCGCCGCCCCTCGGGCAGTAGGGAGGCCGCCCCTGGTGGGCGGTCTCGGCGGACGGCGACATGAGACCGCCGCCCCTTGGGATGACTAGGAGGTCGCTCCTGGTGGTGCTGTTGGCCGACTCCTACAAGGAAAAGAACTGCACGATTAGCGGACCTAACCGCATGTCCCGCGAGGGTGAGCCATGGGAATAGCCCGCCGTCCCGGAGGGCACGCGGTTGCTAGGAAGCCTAGGCGGACAGGGGAAACTGTCCGCCTACGCTGGGACTTGTCGCGATCGAAAGGGAGAAACTAAGGGTCGCGACTAGCCAGCTGGCTACCTTGGGTAGGATCACCGATTTCTGGGTTAACAGCCAGAGAATCAAGACATAGAGTTTTCCTAAAGATTCAGAGATTTCTCAAGAGACTAAGTAAAATGAGTTCGACGTTCGTCGAACTCAGGTCGACGACAGTCGTTCTCAGCTTGACGATCTTAGAGACATTTTCTCTGAGCTGAGCTTGATGAACTTCAGTCACAGATCGATGATCCTTGGATTCCATCTTCATAATTCTAAGTCCAGACTATTCTCTAGACTCAGGTCGTCGAACCTAGTTCTCAGGTCGATGAACTTCATTCTTTGCTCGATGATCACTGGACTTCCACTTCAACTCTATTGCCAGAGTTTCATCAAATTTTTTCTAAGTCCAGAATCATTTTCAGCTTGACGAATTCAAGGTTCTCTAGACTTAGCTCGACGAACACCATTCTTCGGGAGACGAAAGTTTGGACTATCACAGCACTCTGTCGAGACTATGTTCTCTAGTCTCAGGTCGACGAACTCAGTTCTCTGCCCGATGAATTCTGGAACCAGAAGACTTATGTCTACACTCAGAGTATATGTCTACATCAACTAAGTCGACACTAGAAGAACTTGTGTTGACACCAAGATCATCAGTAAACATTGTGGCAAGCCTATGTTGACACCACAATGAAGATTTGTGTCGACACACAGGAGTAATTGTGTCGACATAGGATATTTGACAACTCCAGAATAATTGCTGAACTCCAGTCAATGAACACATTTACCAGCTCGATGAATAGGCAAAGATCAAAAGAGACAGCAGTTCAGTTTTTAGCTCGACGATCATGGAACTAAGCTCGACGAACAAAATCCGTCTGGTCGATGAATACAATGTATCAGCTCGACGAATTATGAACTCAGTTCGACGAATTCTGCTATTTGTTCTATGATTCAAGACTTAGTTATTTCCGACCTTCTGTCCCCACTCTAATGCGATATTTCCTGAGTAATTAATGCTCTAACATTCTCTGAATGTATCCATTAGAAGGAGCATTAATTATGGTCTTCTCCAGGATTATTGATTGCCATTTTTCCCCGGGACAGTTGGGGAAATAAATCAATGCCGATTATTCTCAAGACTGTCAGCATTAATTGTAGATGCATTCAAATTTTCAAAATGATAGAGAAGAAGAGAATAATATACACATTCAGATACACAGAGTGATATACAGACTTACAGAAGAGAATCAACAACAGCAAATAATTGAGAAAGCTTTACACAGAGCACAGCTTACAGAGAAGCACATAGAGATTACAGAAAAACATTCAATTGTGCATAATCTGCTCTGTCAAAGAAGAAGCACTTTTCTGATACACAGAATTTCTTGACCAGGAGCTCATCAGCACTTGAAGAAGAAGAACAACAATACTTATATCAAGAGTCTTCCTTCTTCAAGAACTCTAGGACACTTCAAAAGGACAACTTCAATTCAATCTGTCAAAGAAGTTCCTGAATACTATTGCTGGTCAAAGATTTAGTTTGAAGACCTATCACCATGAAGCTTGGCTCTTAGTTTTCTCTGATCCATTCTACAACTTAGGGGGAGCCTTAAGCTATAATCAATCCACAGTCTTCTCAGTTGTATATCCTGATAGAATCATCTCTCACCCCCACCTCTGTAAAGGGTTGTCATCTCCCTTCAAAAGTAATTCCTTGGTTGCAAGTCTCCTGATCAAAAGACTTGAGTTGGTTTTTGAGCACCTGATCAAAAGCTCATTGGTGTCAGGCACCTGATCAAAAAATTGAGTGGATTCTAACCAAGGGTGGTAGAAGAGTGGATGTACCCAGGTTGGGGAACAACTATAAAATTCTTGTGTCGTCTGGTTGCCTCCTTTTCTTTTGTTCTTTCTGTGCTTGTGCTTTAGATTCATTGCTTGGTAGTTTAGTATTTCAGCACTTTTAATTTACAGCAAAAGTTGTAATAGCAGTTAAGTAATTTTTAAGCTTACTCTATTCACCCCCCTCTAGAGTATTTCTGATCTAACACTCACTTTCAATTGGTATCAGAGGAGATTCCTGTGGTTGTACAAGTTAAATCTTGAACCAAAAGATCCTTTGTTAGATCTACACAGTATTTTATTTTCATTTAAATTATAAACACAGCATGACACAAAATAAGGATTATGCAAGCACCAGACCTCCAGTTTGCAACCTTAATAGGTTTGCCATTTGGAAGGCAAGAATTAGGTTATACATGAATTCCATTGATGAAGACATCTACAATTCCATTTTGACAGGTCCCCCACAGGCATCTACAGCTACAACATCTTCCAACAACGATGCAGTCCCACCACCTGAGTGGACTGAAGCTCAGAAGAAAGCAAAGATTGCTGATGCCAAAGTGTTGGGTACATTGGTTTAAATGTACCTGATTTGAAGAAGCCTCACCCAACTCAATGATATACATCAAAATGTATTTGATGTGTTTTTGAGTTACTTGTGCAGGTTAAGTATTTGCAGGACTGAAGCAAAAATTTCTAAGTCTATGTGTCGACACCCAGAGGGAAAGTGTCGACACTTAAGAAGACTTGTGTCGACACCCAGACAAGCAGTGTCGACACTTGGAGTCATTGTGTCGACACCTGGGATGCAGAGTCGACACCAGATACAAAGTGTCGACACAAGGAGCTGTGTCGACACTCAATGAAGAAAGTACAGTAAAGCAGTGTCGACACTTAACAGCAGTGTCGACACCCAGTGAAGCTGTGTCTACACCAGAAAGTGTCGACACAAGGAGCTGTGTCCACACTCAGCAAAAGTCAGCATAGACTAAGTACAAGTGTCGACACTCAGAACAATGTGTCGACACTCAACAGAAGAGTCAACACTGGAAGTAAGTGTCGACACCCAGAACAATGTGTCGACACTTAGCTGAAGACTCAACACTTGAAGAAAGTGTCGACACAAGGAGCTGTGTCGACACTTAGCAAAGAACAGCAAAGTTCAACAAATTATTCTAAGTACAAGTGTCGACACTATGGGAATGTGTCGACACTCAGCTGAAGTCTCAACAAGAAGAAGAATGTATCGACACAAGGAGCTGTGTCGACACTCAACAAGTATCAACATGGAGATGTGTCGACACCAAGACGCAGTGTCGACACTTAACAGTTTCAACACATGAAGATGTGTCGACACAAAGGAGATGTGTCGACACTTAGAAGAATTCAGCAAAGATACTGAAGTACAAGTACTTGTGTCGACACTCAATCTCAGTGTCGACACATGAAGAAGAAGCAGTGTCGAGATAAAGAATCAACAACACAAGGAAGTTGTGCCGACACCTTGTAGAATAGTGTTGACACTTAGACAACATGTGTCGACACTTGGTCTATAAGTGTCGACACTTAAAGACAGAAAGTCTCGACACTATCAGACAGTTATAGAATTTTCAAGAACTGACTGGATGACTTGACAGCTGCCATTCCAGCCGGTCTACAGCACCTGTCAGAGTTGTCAGAATTCAGTTATGGACCGGATCAGCCGGTTACCATGAAGAAGGCCTATAAATAGGCCTATGCTGTTTACAGAGATTAATTGATGAAGTGATCATTCACTAGAGTAACACACAAGAAGATCTAGCTGTCCAAGTGCAGATCTAAGAAGTTGGAGAGAGAGGGCTCCATCCAAGAAATCAACCATTGGAACTAGGCTGAGAAGAAGGATTCAGATTCATTCTGAGTCTTAAGAAGCAGAGGTCAAGGATCAACTGCAGAAGGAGTCAATCTAATTGAGTTCTACTTTCAAGAAGCTTTGAAGAAAGCTAAGTCAGATTGAATCCAGCTGAGTTCTTCCAAGAACTCATCAAGAAACTCACAACCACCCTCTCTTGTTTTTGGGTTGTTGAGTTAACAATTGTAAATTCATTTTTATCTTGTAGGATCCTTTGGATCTGAGTGATTGTAAGCCTGTATTTATAAAGGCTGAGGGTAGGGCTTGAGAGCCTGAGTGTAGGAGATTGAAATCTCTGAGTGTAGTCCTTGGTGGCTGAGTGTAGGCCTTGCTGGCTGAGTGTAGGCCTTTGTGGCTGAGTGTAGGCTTTGTGGAAAAGCTGAGTTGTAGGTCCTTGGGCCTGAGGTGTAGGAACCAGTTTGGGTTCTAAGACAGTGGTGAAGTTTGGCCGAATCTAGTACACTGCTAGATAGGCGAAGGGGGAAAGTGGATGTACCCAAAGCTTGGGGAACCACTATAAAACTCTGTGTCTGCTGTGCTGTGCCTTGCTGTGTATGCTGTGTGATTGCAAAAGTAGAGTAGATTCTGTGTTATAACTGATTGCTGCCATTAAAGTTTAAAAAACAAGAATTAGGTCACCTATTCACCCCCCCCCCCTCTAGGTGTGTAGGTACTATATCTTTCAAGTGGTATCAGAGCCAAGTTCCTTAAAAAGGACTAACAGTCTAAGGAGATCCTGATTGGCAGATTCAGTCTAAGACAAATTACAGATTCAAGAAAATCAAGAACCATGGGTTCCTCTGAGAATCACAAGGAATTGGGTTCCATGAAATTACCTCTATGCAGGAAAGAGATATTTGGGATCTGGAAGGAAAGGGTAAGGCTGTTTATAGAAGCCTCAGACCCTAGGATATACATCACAGTAAAGGAAGGGCCTTATGTGCCCTTGAAGATATCAGTTCTAGATGCAAATCAGAGAACCCCAAAGAATTTCTCTGAAATGACTAAGGATGAGATTGTCCTAGCCACCATGGACAAAAGGGCACAAAACATTATAGTGAGTGCCATAGATGATGCAACTTTTCAGAATCTAATACACTGTAAGACAGCCAAAGAGATGCGGGACACTCTTATTGTGTATATGGAGGGTTCTGAAGAAGTTAGACAAGATAGAAAATCCTTGCTAAATCAGGAGTATGGAAGTTTTAGACAAGGAAAGGGTGATAGCATAACTGAGTGCTATAAGAAGTTCTACAGAATAGTGAATGAACTCATGTCTTATGGAAGAGAGTTCAGCAATTATGAACTAAATGACAAGTTCCTAAGGTCCCTAACTAAAGATTGGGACACAAAGATTTGTGCCATTAGAGAAATGGCTAAGTTGGGAGAAATTCCTCCACCTACACTGTTTGGCAAGTTATTGTCTTATGAAATGCAGTTGACAGTAAGGAAAGAGGAGGAGAAATCAACAAGAACTGAACATAAGGAAAGAACAGTAGCTTTCAAGACAGAAGCCTCCAGAAAGTGCAGGAATAAGTCATCAACTCCACCTCCAAAGGTAGTTGAATCAGAGTCAGATGAGTCAGTCAGCACAAAATCTGAAAGCAGTGAAAGTGATGAAGACTTTGCTGCCTTCACTAGATATTTTCAGAAATTCTTGAAGAAGAAACAGTGGAGGTCAAGGCCTTCTACTTCAATAGGAAAAGAAGATTTTTATCAGGATAAAAAGGCCTCAAAGAAGGACAGGAAGAGGACTAAATCTAGCAAGGCAACTGTTTCTAAAATAGTGTGCCATTGCTGCAATAGACAAGGCCATGTTGTTGCAGATTGTCCTGAGAAGAGAAAAGAGTCTAGTGACAGGAAGAAGACTCATTTCAATGGAAAGAAAGAGAAGTCTTTTGTTGTCAAGAAGGAGAAGACTCTATCAGATATCTCTTCTTCAGAAACTGAGTCTGATGCTGAGGCATACATAGGGCTGTTTGCTGAAGAAGAAGAAGAAGAATTCATGCAGATTATGGAGTCTATTTATGAACAAGAAGACTGTCAGTGCCAAGGACTGATGGCATTGACTGAGAGTGACAAAATCCTGGAGCAGCCAGGACCCAGTAAGGTACAAAGTTCAACTTTAAGTTCAGTTTCTTGTTCCAGTACAGAATCAGATTCATCTTCATCAAGTGATGAAAGTATATCCGAGTCTGAGGAAGATATTCATCAGCTTATAGATGAATATAAAGTACTGTTGCAAGCTTACAAGAAGAGCAAGTCCCTAGCCAAAAGTCAGGCAAAGGAAATTGCTGATCTAAAAGCTGCTGCAACAGATTCTGAGAAGCTATTTGATCAAAAGCTGAATGAGATAGCCAGGCTGAAACACATAACAGTGATTCAGATGGGGACTATCACCTTTAAGAATGATCAAATCAAGAGTCTGGAGATCAATCTTCAGAAAGAGAGAGAGAGCTTGTTGCTAGGTTTTCTAAACCTAAGTCAGTGTTACCCATAATTGATGAATTTATTCATCACAAGGGTAAAGCTGGACTGGGCTTTACTAGACCTGCAAGGACTGAGCAGTCCAAGTCCAAGGGCAAAGCCTCAACATTCAACAAGTCTCCTGTAAATAAGACAGCAAAGACTGCACCTAAGCAAAGGTACAATAAATTTGAATGTTGGTGCTGTGGCAAAGTTGGCCATTTTGCAATGGACTGTTGGCACAATGTTAGTGCCAAAGTGAGTTGCAAATTACCTGTTGGAAAGAAAGTAGGTAGTTTTGTCAAGTTGCAAACTAACAAGTACCAAGGACCCAAGAATTCTTTAGGTTCTAAGGTTCATTAATCTGTTTTGCAGGTGAGTCCAAGTGGCCATACCCCAACATGGTACTTGGACAGTGGATGTTCCAGACATATGACTGGAACTAGAGGATTACTAAGGGACTACATTCCAATAAAAGATGGTCCAAAAGTAACCTTTGGTGGTTCTGAAAAAGGAATCATCAAAGGATTTGGTAACATTTCTAGCAACTTGGTTACCATTACTCAAGTGTCTTATGTTAAAGGGTTGAAACACAACCTAATAAGTATAAGTCAATTAAGTGATGTACGGTATGACATCTCATTTGTTAAAAATGGTTGTCATATCAAGAGGTCAAGTGATCAAGAGATCATTTTGACTGGTTATAGGAAAAGGAATGTCTATTGTTTAGACATTATGGTTGAGAACAGTGGTTCTCCAGTGTGTCTTGTAGCTGATGAGACAGTCTCTCATTGTGTCAAATGGCACACAAGAGGCTTACCCATCTTAACTACAAGACTATTAGCAAACTCTTTAGCAAAGAGTTAGTGAGGAATGGTCCTCAAGTTAAGTGTGTTAAAGATGGTATTTGCTCAGCTTGTCAAAAGGGCAAGCAGACTAAATCCACCTTTCGAAGCATAGAAAACAAAGATGCTGTGAGGTGTTTATACCTCTTGCACTTGGATCTCTTTGGTCCAATGCCAGTTCACAGCTTAGGTAGGAAGGTATATACCCTTGTAGTTATAGATGACTACTCAAGGTTTTCCTGGGTGTTCTTCTTAAGACAGAAATATGAAACACCTAGTGTCTTCCATAGCTTTGTCAAGCAAATTCAGAATGAACTAAATAGTACAGTGGTCAAGATTAGAAGTGACCATGGTACTGAATTTCAGTCTGAAAGCATGACAAAACTATGTGAAGAATTTGGGATATTTCAAGAATTCTCTTCACCTAGAACACCTCAGCAAAATGGCATTACTGAGAGGAAGAATAGAACCTTGATAGAGGCTGGTAGGACCCTATTAAGTGATACATCACTGCCAGAGTATTTCTGGGCTGAAGCAGTTAATACTGCATGCCATGTTATAAATAGGGCTACCATCACTAAAGGGCTCAACAAGACCCCCTATGAAGTTGTGAAAGGCAGGAAACCAAACCTATCCTATTTCAGAATCTTTGGTTGCAAATGCTTCATACTTAACAATGGGAAGTCTTACTTGACTAAGTTTGCTGCCAAGTCCCAAGAGGGAATTTTTGTTGGGTACAGCAATAACAGTAAGGCTTATAGAGTCTACAACTTGACTACACAAGTTGTAGAAGAATCTGTGCATGTAGTTTTTGATGAGACTAAACTTATTAACAATGAGTTGTCTAGTACTGTATACAGCCCCACAGGTTTAACAAAGAAGATGGACAAGCTTACTATAGAAGAAATACCTGCTGCAAGACAGCAAGTAGAAGTCAGTGGCTGTTGTCCAGGGGGAGAACTACATGTACCAATTGCAGAAGAAGTACAAGGAGTACAGCATGATGGAGATGCTGAAGAGGTTCAACCAGAAGTTAGGATGCCTCCAGCCAACAGGCATCTTAGAGATCATCCAGTAGAGCAGATTATTGGAGATCCAAGACAAGGGGTACAAACAAGGAGCAGACATCAGAATGCAGCAATCTACTCCAGTTTTCTATCTCAAGTTGAACCTAAGAAGTTTGAAGAAGCAATACTAGATCCACAATGGACTGAAGCAATGCAAGAAGAGCTTAATCAGTTCAAGAGGTGCAAGGTCTGGGAACTTGTTCCTAAACCTAAAGACCACAATATAATAGGAACCAAGTGGATCTACAGGAATAAGATGGATGAACAAGGGGTCATCATTAAGAATAAAGCAAGATTGGTTGCTAAAGGATATAGGCAAGAAGAAGGTATTGACTTTGATCAAACCTTTGCTCCAGTAGCCAGACTGGAAGCCATAAGGATGTTCTTGGCCTATGCAACCTATCAAGGATTCAAGGTTTACCAAATGGATGTCAAGTCAGCATTCCTGAATGGTAATCTTAAGGAAGAAGTCTATGTGGAACAGCCTTCAGGTTTTGTTGATCCAACTTTACCTCATCATGTCTATAGACTTAGGAAAGCTTTATATGGGTTAAAGCAAGCCCCTAGGGCTTGGTATGAAACCCTATCTAGTTTCCTCATTGAGAACAAGTTCTCAAGGGGGAAAATAGATAAGACTCTATTCCTTAGGGAATCTAGAGGCAAAGTTATACTAGTCCAAATATATGTAGATGACATTATATTTGGGTCTACTGAAAGCAGCCTTTGCAAAAAGTTTGCAAAACTTATGCAAGGTCAATTTGAGATGAGTAGTATGGGAGAGCTGAAGTTTTTCTTGGGTCTCCAAGTTAAACAGACTGAGAGTGGTTTATCCATTTGTCAGTCTAAGTTCACCCTAGAACTCATAAGGAAGTATGGTATGGATTCATCCAGTACCATGAAGACTCCTATGGGGTCTAGTATGTCTCTTAGCACGGATGATGCAGGGAAACCTGTAGATGAAACCTTGTATAGAGGGATAGTTGGCTCCCTATTATACTTGACTGCTAGTAGACCAGATATCATGTATGCTACATGTGTCTATGCAAGGTATCAAGCCTGCCCTAAAGAGTCTCATTTGACTGCAGTCAAGAGAATATTGAGATATCTAAAGGGCACTCCCTATCTAGGCCTCTGGTACCCTAGGAATGGAGATTTTGATCTAACAGGTTATTCAGATGCATACTTTGCATGACGCAAAGAAGATAGAAAAAGCACTACTGGAACCTGTCAATTCCTAGGTGGGAGACTAATTTCATGGAGTCGCAAAAAGCAAACCAGTGTGGCTATCTCCACAGCAGAGTCAGAGTATGTGGCTGCAGGAAGTTGCTGTGCTCAACTTCTGTGGATACAACATCAGCTAGAGGACTATGGATTTCAGGTAAGTAGAACTCCACTCTTCTGTGATTCTACAAGTGCTATTTCAATAGCTAATAATCCTGTATCCCATAGTAGAACAAAACATATTGAAATTAAATATCATTTTCTTAGGGAGCATGTAGAAAGAGAAGATATTTTATTACAATTTGTTAAAACTGATAATCAAATAGCTGATATGTATACTAAGCCCCTAGAAGAAGCTAAGTTCAATAGATTTAAAATTGAACTAGGAATGATAAACTTAGAGTAAGTTTACAGAATTAAAATTGGCTAAGTAAAAAGGTGTCGACACATAGACAAGTCTACGTCGACACAGAATAGTGGTGTCGACACTTCAGGAAATAGGTGTCGACACATCTAGGAAGTTGGTGTCGACACTTCAGAATATGAGTGTCGACACATGCCAAGTAGGTGTCGACACATCCAAAGTAGTGTCGACACTTAGTATTTACTCAGAATTTTCTAAGTAAAGTCTCGACAATGTGTCGAGTTATGTGGTGTCGACACATAAACAAGTGTCGACACATAAAATCTGTTGACTAAACTTGTGTCGACACATATGTGTCGAGACATTATAAGTCAGTGTCGACACTTATTGCCAGTGTCGACACATTTTAAGTTAGCTGTCCCGCCAGTTCATCTTCAAAATTAGAAAGGTATAAATAGGGCTTTGTCTTTGTTTGTCGACACGCTTTCAAAGTTTCGAGACCAAACTTCTGTGTCGACACCTCTCTTCTCTCAAGACAAATTCTACAAACCCTAATGGCGCCTAAGCTAGAGGAGAATGTCAACGAGGGTTACGAGCTGGTGCGCGGTGCCTTTGAGGATGCTGAGCAAGAAATCAAGCACGTGATAACCCTAGTTGCCGATTCTGGGTTAGATTATCTCGTTTCAGAACCTACTAAGATATGGAAGAAAGAGGTACTTGAATTCCTCAATGGAGCAAAGGTGGACGAATATGGATACAAAATCAAATCCAGAGTTCATGGTGAGAAGGTCAAGGTATCACCAAAAAGTCTGAGGAAGATTCTACAGCTTCCAAGAACTCAAGAGGAAGATGAAGTTACTGCATCAAAGACCAGGAAAGCTCTAACCTGGTGTGGACTTGACTCTACAATGAAGATTGGTTCTGTTTTCAACAGAAAGGGCATGAACAGCCAAGGCAAATTCATGTCTGAGATTGTTGGTAAAGTTATTCTCAGCAAGCCAGGAGGGCATGACAGAGTGTCTGCCACTATGTTCACTATAATGACAAGAATAATCTTCACTTTAAGAACTGATTGGTCAGTTATAGTATTTGAGAAAATCAAAGAAAGTCTGAAGAAGCCCAACCTGGGCAGAATCATAAGTCTTTACCTTGCTGGAACCATACCTGAGGTAATGCAACAAGCTGTTGGAAGCAAAATAAACCATATGAGAAAGATGGATATGAGGTTATTCTCAAGATGGGACAGGGTGTTGTCTAAAGAGATGCCAACCCCTGAGAAGATAGTTGCTGAGAAAGACATTCCTCCCAAAAAGAAAAGGAAGACTGCTCCAGTGGCATAAGAGTCCACTAGCAGCTCTGAAAGTGAAGAACAGGTTGTCTTCACACCTGATGAGACTGTGGAAGAGCCTGCAGTGAAATCTCCTGCTCCTCCAGCTGATGCTGAGATCCAGGGGGAGCTACCTCAAGCAAGCCCCATCCACAAGGATCAAAGCCAGGGGGAGCTTCCAGTTGTAGAAGAACCCACTACACTGGAAAGTGAACAAGCCACCACAATCATACTAGAGGTAATCACTGAACTAAACACTTTGAATTTTCCTATGGAAGATACTGATTTGTCTGATGATCATCAGCAAATCCAGCTGGATAGCCAAGTCTCAGATGCTGTCAAAGAAGACACATCTGCTGTTGTTCAAGTGGTTCCTGATTTAGTGGTTGAAGAACCTAGAATTTCTCCTGCTCAGTCTCCACAAGAATTCACCATGGAGGATTTATTTTTAAATCTAGACCAACAGGATTTTGACATGGACAAAGCTGCTGCTGAAGAAGAGAATGCTTCACTTGAGGGGGAGCAAGTGCAAGTTCATGAAGAGCCTGTGAGGCAAGAAACTGAGAAGGCACCTGATGTGCAACCTGAGAGGCCTCCAAGCCCTAAGGAGAGGGTTGACATAGCCAGCTCCTCAGAATCTGAAGATGAGGAGGCTACAAGGGCTAAGCAAAAGAAACTTTATGTATTCAAGAGAAGAAGTCAAAGTTATAAGAAAGCTCTACAATCTATTGCACCACAGCCTATAGTTCAGCAAGCCCCATCAATTGATTATAGTGCTTTAATGGTGGCAATGCAGATTAAACTGGATGAACATAGAAAAGCAATTGAGAAGTATATGGATGAAGGGCAGAAATCTTTGCAATTTGATCTGGCCCAAGATATCAAGTCTATAAGGTTTGAAATGAACCTTAACAAGAAAGAGATGACAGATTGTTTCCACAAGGGTGGAAATGCAGTGGTGTACTTGGAAACACACCAGGAAAAGATCAAAGCACAAGTAGATGACATAGCATTGAAGCAAGGGTATGTTCTTGAAAATCAGCTAAGGATGAATGACAATCTTACTGCTTCCCATAATGCTTTTGTCACATAATTAAAGAACCAGGCTGTTGGACCTTCTACCTCTACTGCTGCTGTTCAAGCTGAATTTGATAAAGTATTTCAAGAAGAAATCAATGTTGTTAAGACTGTCATTGAAGACTCCCAGAAGGCCATATCTGAACAACTTAAAAAGCTCAAACCTTTCTTTAAAGATGGAGTCAGATACTTGGATAATCAAATCAGATTTCAAAAGGATGATGTCAGAGATCACATGGCTAGAGAAGTCATAAAGGGGGAGAGAGTGTTAGTCAAGGCAAGCTCTGACCATGCTAAGTGGATATCAAATTCTATCAGAGCTACACTTGGATATCCTCCTCTGTGTGATGACAATGATGTTGCTGAATCTGGAATTAACCCTGCATATCTAGGAGGTGAGCAACCAGAAGTAGCTCAAGTCATTTATCCTCCTCCAGATTTTGAAATGGTGCATGCTGATGTACAGACCATGTACAGCCCACCTGGGGGCAAGGACAATGTAGTTATTGAAAAGGTTGTTCAGCCTATATCTGAAGCCATGCAAGAGGCATTGCAGAAAGAAGAAGAGACAAGACTGTCAAAGAAGAGGTTTAGGGAACAAGCTGAACAGAGACCAGATTTTGAGCAATGGAGCCCTACCTCTAGAAACATTATTTTGACTGCCTGGAAAGCTGCCAAGGATAACATTCAAGACAGGAACAAATGGTTCTCTAAGGCTGAATGGAGAAAACATGAGACTAGACAGGAGGCCATAGTTCAACATAGAAGGAAGGCAAAGATGGGAAAGCTACCTCCTACTTCTCTGGAGCCTAGCAAGTACTTTCCAAAGCCATACCATTATTTTGAAAGACAAAAGATCAAAGCTGAAGAGCTTAAGAAGAAAGATCTGAAAGGCAAGAAGCCTGCTGATGCTGAAGCTGCTGATGCTCCTGTCCAAGCTAAGGTTCATGCTGGCAAAGGAATAGTTATCAAGGAACCAGAACTGAAATAGAATTAGAATTTTCTTAAAGTTTACTGTGTAATCTTTTTGATGTAAAACATTTTTGTGAACTTCTGAAAATGTATAAGACAGATATTAGAACAATATATGATTAATCTATTTCATGTTTGTTCTGTGATAATGTCAATGTCTATTTCATATTTGTTCTGTGATGATGAATTTGTATACATGTGAAATTGATACATGTTTATGTTTACCCTGCTGTATATTATCCTGCCTAACATCATTGTGTAATTTTAATTATGAATGGTGTATATCATTGACTAAGGGTTATGACTTCTCCAAATAGGGGGAGATTGTTGGGTACATTGGTTTAAATGTACCTGATTTGAAGAAGCATCACCCAACTAAATGATATACATCAAAATGTATTTGATGTGTTTTTGAGTTACTTGTGCAGGTTAAGTATTTGCAAGACTGAAGCAAAAAATTTCTAAGTCCATGTGTCGACACCCAGAGGGAAAGTGTCGACACTTAAGAAGACTTGTGTCGACACCCAGACAAGCAGTGTCGACACTTGGAGTCATTGTGTCTACACCTGGGATGCAGAGTCGACACCAGACACAAAGTGTCGACACAAGGAGCTGTGTCGACACTCAATGAAGAAAGTACAGTAAAGCAGTGTCGACACTTAACAGCAGTGTCGACACCCAGTAAAGCTGTGTCTACACCAGAAAGTGTCGACACAAGGAGCTGTGTCGACACTCAGCAAAAGTCAGCAGAGACTAAGTACAAGTGTCGACACTCAGAACAATGTGTCGACACTCAACAGAAGAGTCAACACTGGAAGTAAGTGTCGACACCCAGAACAATGTGTCGACACTTAGCTGAAGACTCAACACTTGAAGAAAGTGTCGACACAAGGAGCTGTGTCGACACTTAGCAAAGAATAGCAAAGTTCAACAAATTATTCTAAGTACAAGTGTCGACACTATGGGAATGTGTCGACACTCAGATGAAGTCTCAACAAGAAGAAGAATGTGTCGACACAAGGAGCTGTGTCGACACTCAACAAGTATCAACATGGAGATGTGTCGACACCAAGACGCAGTGTCGACACTTAACAGTTTCAACACATGAAGATGTGTCGACACAAAGGAGATGTGTCGACACTTAGAAGAATTCAGCAAAGATACTGAAGTACAAGTACTTGTGTCGACACTCAATCTCAGTGTCGACACATGAAGAAGAAGCAGTGTCGAGATAAAGAATCAACAACACAAGGAGTTGTGTCGACACCTTGTAGACTAGTGTCGACACTTAGACAACATGTGTCGACACTTGGTCTATAAGTGTCGACACTTAAAGACAGAAAGTCTCGACACTATCAGACAGTTAAAGAATTTTCAAGAACTGACTGGATGACTTGACAGCAGGCATTCCAGCCGGTCTATAGCACCTGTCAGAGTTGTCAGAATTCAGTTATGGACTGGACCAGCCGGTTACCATGAAGAAGGCCTATAAATAGGCTTATGCTGTCTACAGAGATTGATTGATGAAGTGATCATTCACTAGAGTAACACACAAGAAGATCTAGCTGTCCAAGTGCAGATCTAAGAAGTTGGAGAGAGAGGGCTCCATCCAAGAAATCAGTCATTGGAACTAGGCTGAGAAGAAGGATTCAGATTCATTCTGAGTCTTAAGAAGCAGAGGTCAAGGATCAACTGCAGAAGGAGTCAATCTAATTGAGTTCTACTTTCAAGAAGCTTTGAAGAAAGCTAAGTCAGATTGAATCCAGCTGAGTTCTTCAAGGAACTCATCAAGAAACTCACAACCACCCTCTCTTGTCTTTGGGTTGTTGAGTTAACAATTGTAAATTCATTTTTATCTTGTAGGATCCTTTGGATCTGAGTGATTGTAAGCCTGTATTTATAAAGGCTGAGGGTAGGGCTTGAGAGCCTGAGTGTAGGAGATTGAAATCTCTGAGTGTAGGCCTTGGTGGTTGAGTGTAGGCCTTGTTGGCTGAGTGTAGGCCTTTGTGGCTGAGTGTAGGCTTTGTGGAAAAGCTGAGTTGTAGGGCCTTGGGCCTGAGGTGTAGGAACCAGTTTGGGTTCTAAGACAGTGGTGAAGTTTGGCCGAATCTAGTACACTGCTAGATAGGCGAAGGGGGAAAGTGGATGTACCCAAAGCTTGGGGAACCACTATAAAACTCTGTGTCTGCTGTGCTGTGCCTTGCTGTGTATGTTGTGTGATTGCAAAAGTAGAGTAGATTCTGTGTTATAACTGATTGCTGCCATTAAAGTTTAAAAAACAAGAATTAGGTAACCTATTCACCCCCCCCCTAGGTGTGTAGGTACTATATCTTTCACAAAGCCATGAACATATTGGCTCAGACTATGTCAGATGACATCTTTTAGAAGGTTGTTGAGTGCACCTCTGCAAAAGCAATCTGGGATTCACTCAATCAATTGGTTGCTGGCTCAGCAGATGAGAGGAAAGATAAAAGATCACACCTCATCACACAATATGAAAACTTCAAGAAGGATGAGGCAGAAATAGTTGAAGTAATGTACAACATGCTTAGCTCCATCATCAGTGAGCTAAGAATCTTATATAAAGAAATCACTTTGACTGAAGTTAATGACAAGATCCTAATGTGCTTCCCAAGCTCATGAGACACCAGGATCTGGCCCATCAAGGAGGCCAGATGCCTGAATGAGATTTCAACTGAATCTCTATTAGGGAAACTGAAGTCATATGAGCAGCTAATCAAGTCCAGAGAGGCAGTGGAACACAGGACTCCTCCCCCAGAAAGGAAAGAACAATCCATTGAATTCAAGGCTGCTGAAGAAACTGAAGCCCCAATAGTCAATGAAGAGCTGATGAGTCTCTTTGCCAAGAGATTCTTCAAACTGACAAGGAAAGACTTCAGAAGGAAGTCATCCAGAAGTGACAGCCAGCCAAGGTATGACAAAACCCCCACTAAAGAGGTAGTGTGTTTTGGGTGCAGGAAACCAGGACATTTCATGTCTGAATGTCCTGAAAATCAAAAGAAGGAAAGAAGAAAAGAGAAGGAATCAAGAAGCAAGCATTACAGCAAGCCCTCTTCCAGCAGGCACAAAAAGAAGGACAAAGGATTTGTGGTTGAAACATGGAGTGACACAGAAGATGAATCCACATCTTCAGCTCCAGTGAAGAAGAAGAGGAGGCCAAGGCAAAGGAGGTGTGCCTCATGGCAATTGGTGCAAGCAGTAGCAGATCAGATATAGATGAATCTGATAATGAAGAAAACCTGTCAGCTGAAGATCAGGTAATAGTATCTTATGATTTTGAATCTGATGAATTTAAATTTGAATTTAAAAACCTATGCTTAGATTTGATAAACTCTGAGAAGGAAATCAAACTTATCAGAGATAAATTGAATGATCTAGATAAAATCACCTCTGAAAATGCAACTCTGTCTAGTGAACTAAAATTTGCAAATGCACAGATCATTTTTCTGAAATCAGAACTTAGCAAAGCTATGATATTAGAAGAGTCATTAAATGGCAGAAGTTTGAAATTACTAGATATAACCAGCACAGTTAATGCCAGAACAAACAACTGCATATTAGGAATAGGAGCCACATCTAGTGAACCAACCCTAATCCAAAGGAATCATCTTTCAAAACCTGTAAATTTTATCTCTGATAAAGGTAAGAGAACACTGAACAAGTAAATAAGGTTAATAAAATTTTAGAACAAATTGAAGCTAAGGACAAAATTAGAAATCAGAAGAATGATAAAAATAACAATGTTCAGCAGTTAACATCGAACCCAGATCAACGATATAGGAACAGATCGTCGACCTCAGAACGACAATCTCTGAACACAAACTACAATAATAATCATTTGTCTAACTGCGATCGACGAAATTTGCATGGTTCGTCGAGCAGAGGTCAACGAACGAGGGGCACAGAGAATGAACATGTTCATTCTCTGGGCAGAGATCGATGATCTCAACCCAATTCGTCGAACTCTGGTCGACGAACTTACAACAGTTCGTCGAACCCAGGAAGACTTAATCAAAACAGTAATTCTAATAGCAACTCACATATTTCTAAGAAACCATTTAATCCACTAGCTGACCAGATCATCCCCTTAGGAGATATCACCCCCTAGGATATAAGTTCAAACCTGAATTCTCTATTATTTCCAGTTTTTCTTATCAGCGATACAAAGGACCCAAGGTAACCTCAGTCAAAAACCATTAACTGTTTTCTATTGCAGGTGAAGAATTGTCCAGAGGTAAATCAAACTTGGTACCTGGACAGTGGCTGCTCCAAACACATGACTGGCAGCAAGGACATCTTAATCAACTATAAGTCCAAGCTGGGGCCAAAGGTTATCTTTGGTGAGTCCAAATGTTGTCAGTCAGAAGGATTTGGAGAAGTGAGAATAAGAGCTGTCACATTCAAAAAGATGACATATGTAAGTGGACTCAAGCATAACCTCATCTCCATAAGTCAGTTATGTGATGATGGTTATCAGGTATACTTTAACCCATCCACTTATTCTAATATTGATAAAAACAACAGAACAGTTTTAACTGGAAATAGACAAGGCAACATATACTTAGTAAATTTTCTTTCTGCCAAAACTGATATCTGTTTACTTAACTTAACTAGTAATCCGAATGACTTATGGCAAAAAGACTAGGACATGTAAATCTTAAAAACATTGTTAGGCTATCTAAGAACAACCTTGGGAGAGGTCAACCTTCTCGTCCCTATAAGAAGGAAGGTCTCTGCATGACTTGTCAATTAGGCAAGCAAACTAAAACTAGTTTTAAATCTATTAATAAGAGTGATTCACCTACGATTTTGTACTTGATACATTTGGATTTTTTGGACCCATTGTTGTACAATGCCTAGGAGAGAAATCCTACACCTTGGTTATAGTGGATGACTTCTCCAGGTTCAGTTGGGTATTCTTTCTGAGATCAAAGTCAGATACATTCAAGGTTCTTACAGATTTTCTCAGGACCATACAGATTGAGTTCTCTACTCATGTTGCACTGATCAGAAGTGATCATGACACAGAGTTTGAGTCTCTTCTTATGCATGAGTTCTGTGAGAAGGAAGCTATCAGGCATTGCTTCTCAGCTCCTAGAACTCCCCAACAAAATAGGGTAGCTGAAAGGAAAAATATGACACTCATTGAAGCTGCCGGTACATTGATTGTAGATGCTTACATGCCCCTAAGCTTTTGGGCAGAGGCTGTCAGCACAGCAAATTATGTCCTGAACAGAAGCTTAATTCATTAACTAAAGAACATGACTCCCTATGAATTGCTCAAAGGGAAGAAACCTAAAATAAACTATTTTAAATTATTTGGTTGTACCTATTACATACACAATAACAACAAGAAATACATTAGAAAGTTTGAGGCTAAGGCTGAAGAGGGAGTCTTTCTAGGATACTCCCAAGTAAGCATGACCTATAGGGTTTTCAACAAATCAACATTGAAAATTGAAGAGTCTATTCATGTTTCATTTGATGAGACTAATATGTATTGCAAGGAGAAATAAGTTTCTACCAATAGTAACTTGCAGGTACCCCACTTGTGTGAGACCTTGGATGGACTAAACCTCACCCAAGAGGTGCCAACTCATCCCTCTCCACAAGATATTGAAGAAAGTGAAGAAGAAGAAGTTGAAGATAATGAATCTCTACCAACAGCAAATACAATTCCACATGAGGAATTAATTCCAAATGTTGTTGCACAACCAACTCCACCCACTGATTTTGTCACACTTAAGGATCACCCCAGATCTCAAGTGATTGGAGACATATCAACAGGTGTACAGACAAGGCATCAACTTACCGAAGGTTTGATGCATGCCTGTTTTCTCTCTCAGGTTGAACCTCTTTATATTCATGATGCTGAGCAGGATCCACACTAGATCCTTGCAATGCAGGAGGAACTCATTCAATTTGAGAGATGTAGAGTTTGGGATTTGGTTCCAAGATCCCAAAACTACCCAATTATTGGAACCAAATGGGTTTACAGAAACAAGCTAGATGCCCAAGGAGTTATTGTGAGAAATAAGGCTAGGCTTGTTGCTCAAGGATACAGGCAAGAAGAAGGAATTGATTATGATCAAACCTTTGCACCTGTTGCAAGGTTTGAAGCCATAAGAATATTTCTTGCCTATGCAGCATATAAGAGGTTCAAGGTCTTTCAAATGGATGTGAAGTGTGCTTTTCTGAATGAAGTACTACAAGAAGAGGTTTATGTAGAACAACCTCCTGGTTTTGTTTCTCCAACTTACCCCTCTCATGTTTTTAAATTGCATAAGGCTCTTTATGGTCTAAAGAAAGCTCCAAGAGCTTGGTATGAGACCTTAGCTAGTTTTTTATTAGAGCATAAATTTACAAGAGGAACTGTAGATAAAACTCTTTTCACTAGACATCATAAGGACCAAATCTTATTTGTACAAATTTATGTGGATGATATTATATTTGGCTCTACAGATTCCAAATTATGCAAGAGGTTCTCTAACCTCATGCATTCCAAATTTGAAATGAGTAGCATGGGTGAGCTTTCCTACTTCCTTGGTCTCCAAGTGAAGCAGCTCCCTGATGGCATCTTCATCTCTCAAGCAAAATATGCTAAAGAACTTCCAAAGAAGTTTGGGATGGCTGATGCCTCAGCAAAGAAAACTCTCATGGCTACCAATGTTGTTGTGGACTCTGATGTACCAGGAAAACCTGTGGATCAGAAACTTTATAGGGGAATTGTTGGGTCCCTATTATACCTCACAGCAAGTAGGCCAGATATTATATTTGTCACATGTCTTTGTGCTAGGTTCCAGGTGAACCCTAAAGAATCTCATCTAATTTTGCTAAAAAGGATTTTGAGATATATAAAGAGTTGTCCTAATCTAGGCCTATGGTATCCTGCTGAATCAGAATTTGAGTTAACTGGATACTCTGATGTTGATTTTGCTAGGTGTAGGGTAGATAGAAAAAGTACTTTAGGAACTTGCCAGTTTCTGGGTATGAGATTACTATCTTGGTTATGTAAAAAGAAAACATCAGTGTCAACCTCAACTGCTGAAGCAGAATATATTGCAGCAGGCAGCTGTTGTTCACAGATGCTTTGGATACAAAATCAGGTACTAGATTATGGGTTCAACTTAAATAATTCGACCTTACTCTGTGATAATACAAGTGCTAAAGTCATAGCCCAGAATCCAGTTCACCATAGTAGGACAAAACATATTGATATAAGACATCATTTCATTAGGGAGTGTGTAGATAAAAATAAAATCAAGCTTGTCTATATCTACACTGATTTACAAAGGGATTGATATATTCACCAAACCTCTGGATGAGAGAAATCATATGTTCTTTGTGAATCAACTTGGAATGATCAATGGAGAAGACTTTATTTGATATCTGTCTGCAGTCGACGAATTTTCCAAAGTTCGTCTAACGAAGTTCGACGAACCGGGGAAAGTTTGAGAGATATTCATCGAACGGAGTTCGAGGAACTCTCTGTAAGTGAAACAAGTTTCGTCGAATGGAGTTTGACGACCTTGCTTCAGAAGATATTCGTCGAACGGAGTTCGACGAACTGTCTTCAATTCTTCTGGATAAGATCGATGAATAATTTCAATCAAAATTATTTCGTCAACCTCAGTTCGAAGAATTATTTTTATTTTCGTGGAACGGTGTCTGTCGATTCATATTCTTGAAAACCCTATATTTAGGTTTTCTTCGACCTCCGTCTAGCGCTTTCTATTCTCTTGCACTTGATCGTTGTTTCTCTTCTTTACAGGTAATTCCATGGCGATTCCAGCAGGAGCTTTAGCCGCTATGAAGTTTGACACTGGATTTGATGTCGAATTCGAATCGTTCCAGCACTCGGATCCAATCTTCCTATATATTCTGGAACTTCTGGAAGAACAGAATCTGAAGAACCTGATGACTACAAGGATAAAGCTGGCAGGAACAGAAATTAGGGAATGGGTTTATACTTCATCCACTTCTGAAGACAATACCATTACAGGATCAATCGCGGGTAACACTGTCTCCTTAACTCCCGTGATTTTAACTGAAATATTTGGTTTGAAAAATGGCGAAGAGGAATTAGAAATTGATTCTGAAGAGTTTGATATGATGCTAAATCTGATGGGTTATGATGGTGACAACCCAAATAAATTGTTGAAAAAGCATCTGTCTGCAGCATACAAGTTTCTAGCAGACATTGTTGGGAAGGTCCTGCTTGGCAAGCATACTACCAATGACTATATCACAAGACATCAGTTCTTGGTCATGTGTGCAGTAATAAATAAGAAGCAAGTGGACTGGGCTCAGATCCTCTTTGATCTGATCGAGAAGAAAAATAATAAGAAAAAGTGTGTTTTGGAAGGGTCCTAGTGATCTTCCTCAAGGAAAAGGCTGCTGAATCACTGGTCTCCCAGATCATATTCATCAATGCCAGTAAAAGGCTCACCTGTGCCTTATTTGGCAGGTGGGAGAGGACAATAACCAAGTCCACTAAGGCTTCTACCTCTTCCACCCCAGCTTCTAAAGGCACCAGGGCTGTTAAAGCCACTCCCTCACCTGCTGAAGAGCTTCATCCAACACCACCATCTCTTCCAGCTTCCCTTCCAGCAACAAAAATTACTTTCTCTCCCATTATCTCTTCAACACCAGAACAACAACATCCTAGTGTTCCTACTCCACCTCCATCTCAACATGCTTCCCCAGCTTCATCTCCACCAATTGACATCACTGACATTCCATCTTCCCCTCTTCAAGATAATCAACCACCAACACCTCCTAATTCCCCTCATGACACTTCCATTCATACACCACCACAATCTCCTTTTCCCCCACATCTCTCTTCAATACAATCTTATCATCTACCAACACACACCATCATGCAAGATATTACCCATCCATCCCCATCAACATCCACCATCCCTCTAGATGTTCACATCCCTGATGCTCTACTCTCTATCTATCCCATAGTTCCCACTTCTACACCTTCTGCAACACAATCTACCATTCCATCACTGGACGCCTCCACCATATCTTCCATCATTTCCATACTTACTCCCCTACTCAAGTCCATTATAGTAAATGCCATTACACCTCTTGCTACCACCATCTCCTCTGTCTCTGACAAAATCTCTGCTCTTTCTGCTGCCCCATTCTCAGTCAGGGGCCTGGCCTCAGTTCCCACTGAAACCAGGTAGGGGGAGATGTCTGATGATGAAGCAGCAGCTATAGCTCCAAAGGCTTCAGCTCCAGCTCCAGCACCAGATGCTTCAGCTACAACAATAGCAGCAGCTTCAGAAATAGCAGCAGAATGTAGAGAATACATAGATAAAGATTTGATTGATAAAGATTTGATTGATTTTATTGAGTCTGATATGGATTTTGATGATGAATCAGACTCTGAAGAACCTAATACTGTTGGTGATTTCATTCTTAATCCCACAGTTAATTTAGAACATTTGTTGCGTATTTTTGATACTGTACATATGAATTATCTTCCAGCTGAGATCACTAAGCCATCCTTGGCTATTATACCATATACTTCCCCCATCTCTTCAAAAGTTGTTAAGCAACTTAAGGACAGTTTTACTATTGCACATTCAGCAATAACTTCACCTCCAGAAGTAGTAGCTGTTCCATCTTCCTCAATAATATCTTCATCACCAACATTTGTACTGGATGACTCTCCAATGCCAGATCTAGATGAATTGATCTTGGCTGATATTGCAGATGAAAATAAGGTAGCAGCTGAAAGCTCTATCCAAATTAGTTCTGATTTTTGTGTAGCTTCTCCTCCAACTTCTGTTGAAACTCCAGTTCTTGTTGCAACTCCTGCTCCTGCTCCAGAAAAACCTGCTATCTCTACTAAAGCTTTGAAAGCTCTGGATGATCTATATGATAACCCTCAGGATTCTGACAATGATGATGATGAAGATGAAGATGAGGATTCAGATGAGGAGGATACCAAGACCTCCCAAGCCGCCATAGTATAAGTCGTTTGCAAAACAACCAAGGAGTGGGATGATGCCATGAAGGAAGAGATTGCTGCTCTGAAGAAGAATGAAACCTGGGACCTTGTGCACAAGGTTGATGGCATTACTCTGGTGACTTGCAAGTGAGTGTTTAAGTTGAAGAAGAAGACTGATGGGAGCATTGATAGATATAAGGCTCGCCTGGTTGCTCGAGGATTCTCACAACAGTATGGAGAAGACCATGAGGTGTCATTTAGTCCAGTTGTAAAGATGACTTCTGTTCGGGTGGTAATCACCTTGGCAGCTAGCAGGGGATGGAGGATGTGGCAGCTTGATGTGAAGAACGCTTTTCTTTACGGAGAGATAGATAAGGAAATCTTCATGGATCAGCCACTTGGATTTGTTTCTGAAGTTTATCTGGACTATATCTGCAAGCTCAGGAAGGCTCTCTACGGGTTGAAGCAAGCTCCTAGAGCTTGGAATGGAAAAATAGCAGAGTATCTGCAACTCTGCAGTTATCTTGCTTCTAACTCAGATTCTAGCTTGTTCGTCAAGAAGAAGGAGGAGCTTATAGTCTTGGTCCTGCTATATGTGAATGATATGATCATCACAGGGAATTCAGAGGAGGAAGTTGCAAGTCTCAGGGCTGAGCTTGCTATACGCTTCAAGATGAAATACTTGGGAGAGCTTCATCACTTTCTCGGTCTTGAAGTGGAGAGGAAGGAGAGGGGGTACTCATTTGCCAAAAGGGTTATGCGGATGGCATTGTGAGTCAATTCGGCATGGGCAAAGGGAAGAGTTTCTCTACTCCACTGGAACATGGGCAGAAGCTTCGACGAGATGAAGGAAGGATTCTTCCTGATCCCTTAGTGTTCAGAGCTCTAGTTGGGAGCTTGATCTACCTGACGATTATAAGGCAAATTAGAGCTCTGAACACCAAGGGATCAGGAAGAATCCTTCCTTCATCTCGTCGAAGCTTCAGCCCATGTTCTAGTGGAGTAGAGCAACTCTTCCCTTTTCCCATGCCGAATTGACTCACAATGCGATCCGCATAACCCTTTTGGCAAATGTGTACCCTGTTAAATTTTCTCAACGTGGTCAGCAAGATAGCCCAAAGGCCAAATTAATATCTTCGGAACTACCCAGTTCGCACGTTGAACCAGCGGAAACCAAGGACTAGAGGTACAAATGTAAATCCCAACAAACAATGGAAGCACAAGCAGGTCTATTATTCATTCACTTCTTTACAAAGCGAGGCATACGTAGCGAGACATGATTTCGCTAGTATCACAGCTGTAAACATAAAGCACCAAAAAACAAGCCGGGCGGACAGCAGCCGAGTCCGCCGAGACCGCGAGGTCGCCGAGTCCGCTGAGCTCGCCCAAGCTATGCTGCAAACCGCCGAATAGACACGAAGTCCGCCAAAGCCGCGAGGCCGCGCGGACACACCGTTATTCGCCTACTGCTGAACTTGAACTGAGGAACACCCCTACCCGCCTGAAGCCGGCGGACATGTTATTGAAGCTGGCAAAGATGAAACAGAACTGACAAGCTGCAGAGCGACCTCCTGCTGAGTCCGCAGAGACCGAACACTTCCAAGCACTTGACCGAAGTCACAGCCAAACTCTTGGCTCCTTGAAGCTATCCGCGCGACCTGCACACAGCAAACCGTCAGCCTGAAACAATCCGCGCGGACTGGAAGACACAGACCGCAGCTCCTTGCACACCCCAACTTACTATTCACTCAAGTTACTGTAGATGTGCCAAGGGCGTCCTATTTATAGGTGAGGTGAGGAGTGTGGTCACCGCAATAGAGATAGCGTCACCACCCCAGCCCGCGCGATAACAAAAACACCGTTCGCCGAGTCCGCATGGACTTAGCCGGATACCAAGGAAAACCGGCAGGAGCAAGGCAAACATTGGCGAACCTCCTCCAGTCCGCCGAAGCTATGCGGACAAGGCATCAGCCCGCAAAGCTCCAACCACTGCAAGACAGCAACCCCCTTCAATGGCTGTCCGCACCAACCCGAGGCAGTCTGCAAGACTCACACCTCAATCCGCCACAAGTCCATGACCAAAGGAAGACAGCAACAGTCCGCCCGGTCACAGCGGACTTGGCGGATACCGCGGACACCATGCCCTTGGCACAAAGTGTGACCAAGTCCAAAACCATCAAGAGCCAATGCGAGCATGGCAGACTCAAATTCCCATCCGCCAAATACCCAAGCACAGACCGCCATCAGTCCGCGAGCTCCTCGCACTTCTGTCCAACGCAGCAGCCAACCGCGGACTCCAAAACACAGTCCGCCAACCGACCTCCACAGCAAATCGCCTGCTGTGCCACCAGAGCTCAACAAGGCCTCAGCCAAGCTCTAAGATCAGTCGGCAACAGTCCATACCGCGGACACTCCAGTCCGCAAGCTTCCCGCGGACACGAGCCAACCCGCCTATCAGCACAAGCTTGCACCCGCGGCCACTGAGCATTGCACCAGTCCGCAACCTTCATCCGCTCAGGCCGCTCCTTGGCAAAGCCAATCAGCAAAACACCCTATCCGCAGACTCCAGGCAGCATAGTCCGCGGACTCCATGCAACAACCCGCTCAGAAGACAGCCGGCTTTCCACTAGACCTTCCACCAGGCCGCACATCTCAGTCCGCCCAGTCCGCCTAGTCCGCCAAACCTGTCCGCCCCAGGCCGCCCGGCCTGTCCCGTCACCCACTTCCGCTTCAGCCATGTTCTAGTGGAGTAGAACAACTCTTCCCTTTTCCCATGCCGAATTGACTCACAATGCGATCCGCATAACCCTTTTGGAAAATGTGTACCCCCTCTCCTTCCTCTCCACTTCAAGACCGAGAAAGTGATGAAGCTCTCCCAAGTCTTTCATCTTGAAGCATATAGAAAGCTCAGCCCTGAGCCTTGCTACTTCCTCCTCCGAATTCCCTGTGATGATCATATCATCCACATACAGCAGGACCAAGACTATAAGCTCCTCCTTCTTCTTGACGAACAAGCTAGAATCCGAGTTGGAAGCAAGATAACCGCATAATTGCAGATACTCTGCTATCTTTCCATACCAAGCTATAGGAGCTTGCTTCAACCCGTCGAGAGCCTTCCTTAGCTTGCAGACATAGTCCGGATGAACTTCAGAAACAAATCCAAGTTGCTGATCCATGAAGATGTCCTTGTCTATCTCTCCGTAAAGAAAAGCGTTCTTCACATCAAGCTGCCACATCCTCCATCCCATGCAAGCTGCCAAGGCGATTACCACCCGAACCGAAGTCATCTTTGTAACTGGACTAAATGTCTCCTCATGGTCTTCTCCATACTGTTGTGAGAATCCTTTAGCAACCAGGCGAGCCTTATATTTATCAATGTTCCATCATCCTTCTTCTTCAACTTAAACACTCACTTGCAAGTCACCAGAGTAATGCCATCAACCTTGTGCACAAGGTCCCAGGTTTCATTCTTCTTTAGAGCAGCAATCTCTTCCTTCATGGCATCATCCCACTCCTTGACTGCAGTAGCCTCATTGAAGTCCGCACGAACAAACCTCCCAAGCCTCCATAGTATAAGGCGTTTTCAACAGCCCTGCCGACCTGGCTGTCCTCCAACCCTGTCAGTGTAGTCCATGTAACACCCCCGATTTTTCTGCGATTATTTAATTCTCGTTTGGCGTTACGTTGACGCGTTTCTGGCTTGTGTCATTTGTTAGTGCGTCGTCTTAGATCTTTAAGTTCCTTGTGTGGTTGTTGGTAGCCTGATTGGCAAGATTCCCTAGCAAGCCGGGTCGTTTTTGGTGACCCTGTGTGGCCTCTCGGGGGATGCTTGTGTTCTGGCTTCGGGTGGGTATAACCCGAGTTTTGTTCGTCGAAAGTTGATTTCGACTTCGCCATTGCGTTAGTAGCGAGTGTATTTGGCTACAGTGCAAATTTCGTCGAATTCCGAGGATGTTCGGGTTTTGCGTCGTTCTGTATTTTATTTATAATGATGTGATATTATGTATTATATATAGTTTTTTTTAAAAAAAAAGTAGTAGCAGTTATGGTGAAAGTGGGTTGGCTAGGGAAAGAAAGTATTTGAGTTTTAGCCGCTGCGTATATATATATAGCCTCGGGTTGAAATTAGGACTGTTCACTGTATCTTTTCGGAAGAAAACCGCTGCCTGTTCGCGAGAGAGGAAATAACCGCCGGACCACCCTTGCCTTCGGACGCAAATTCGGGAGATTTAGCGGTCAGAATTCGATTTCGAGAGTGGGCCTGGATTGCTCTCGCTTAGATCTACATTCATATTGTAAGTTTTCTAGTTTTCGTAATCGTTTTAGAGTTTTGAAATTCTCGGCTTGACCCTTCTTCTTCCAGAAATCTCCAGATTTCTCGGCTTAGTGCTTTGCGGCTAGATCCGAGAGTGAGCGAAGGGGCCGACCAAGCTTCGTTGGGATTTGAGGCAAGTGGTGCTCCTACCCTTGCCAAGTTTTTCTTCTCCTGTTCATGGTCATATTTGCTGTAATCATTCATGTTTCCCAAGATTGTTTATTTTGCTCTGTTTTTCCGTCAAAATCATGTGGATCTTAAACCATAATGCTCTTTTATGTTTCTTTTTGCATTTTCTCAAGTACTGAAACTCTAAGTTTCCGGCCGGGTTGCTGTAGTCTTGTTTTTTTAATCAAATTGTTCTCTGTTAATCTCAGTTTGGGTAGCAATTAGCCTATCAGCCCTAGAACTAGTAGTATTGAGTTTTCATACTTACATTGCTAGTAATAGGATCAAATTAGGCTAAGAGGATTGGTCGGAAATGAAGGTGGTTGTACATGATTGCGGTGTACTCAGCACAGCCAGTTCTATAAAGATTGTCGAACTGCGATCGACGATCTCTGGTTGCTTGAGATCGACGAAGATCGTCGACCTGAGTTCGATGAAGATTGTCGAACTGAGATCGACGATCTCTGGTTGCCTGAGTTCGACAAGGATCGTCGAACTGAGTTCGACGATTTCCTGTATCCTATGTTCGACGAAAGTCGTCGAACTGTGTTCGACGATTTTCCTGTGTCCCGTGTTCGACGAGAATCGTCGAACTGAGTTCGATGATTGCCTGTGTCCTGAGTTCGACAAAAATCGTCGAACTGAGTTCGACAAAAATCGTCGAACTGAGTTCGACGATTTTTATGTGACCTGTGTTCCTCAAAAAAAAAAGCATCGAACTGGGTTCGACGATTTCCTGTGTATTGAGATCGACGATGTCTTGTGGCTTGAGATCGACGATTCCTGTAAGTTGGGATCGACATTATTCCTTTTCAGTTTCTTTTCTTCCCGAGTGATTACCTCCTAGGGGGGATGTCTTATCGGTCTTTCGTTCTTACTTTGCTTTGAGGGCTGCATCATGGGTTATGCCAGGTAGTGGTATTTTGACACTCTAAAGGAGCGGGATGTTTTATGTGCGAGCCATGGCCGCCACGTTTTAGTCCCAGGTACGGGCTGGGTATTGCTCTGGCCGCCTCCTTTTAATCCCAGGTACGGGCTGGGTTTGTGGTGGTTTTGAGCTTACGCAGGGAATTTTTTGTTGGAAATGTTTTGTTTGGGAGAGTGTTTTTGGTCACCAACCCAGGTCCATGATGTTTTACTACTACCACTACTCACAAATTTGGATTGTTAGGTGTTTCTTCATGGTTGAATGCAACATATTGTGGCAGGTTTTCTTGATTTTTGCCTTGTAGCCTCTGCAGGGTTTGGGCAGGGCTTGTTGTTGTTACCATGTACTTGGTGTACTTTTCCTTTGGACAGTGTTTGCTTTTACTGTCATGTTTACTTACTCTCTTTTGTTCCATTTTGATATAATGCTCTAATTCAGAATCTCTTGTTTTACTTGCTGAGGTATTCTTTTCTTCTCTGAATGCCTCTGGTACTGATTAGTAGCCTAGTAGACGGCTAGATTTGATGTGGTGTTGCAGGTGATCCCTAGAGTTGTAGGGATCTTTCTCTTGTAGTGGTGAGGTAGTTTTCTATTTTTCTTATAGACATACATACTTGCCAGTGGGTTCGTGTCAGTTTGTTGGCGCCCACTGGTAGTTTTACCTTATGATACTAGATATGTTTCTTTTACTGCTACCTTTCTGTAGATAGTCTACTTGCTCTTGGAAATATTTATGCTAGGTTGCTAGTTACTTTTAAACCTTAAAACACTATTATAAGTATATCTCATGATCAACATGTTTATGAAACTCATACACTACTTTTCATGCAACATAAAAAGACCGTTTTCTTACTTATAATATAAAATAAATCTAGAGTATTGCATAGTATAAGTTGACCTCGGGGTCACTTATACACTCTCTTAGGATGTCAAAAATAATTAAAGCATTTTCCGCTGCGTATAAGTATAGTTTTTAAACTGTGGACTAGATGATCCACCGAGCCGAGGGAAACGGCCCTTAAAATTATATCTTATTTTCTAATCATTAAACTTATGAGTTTTCATAGTATAGTTAGTGGGTGTTCGCCTGAGCGTCGACAGTTATCCCCTGCTCGACGTGGCATCACGACCGTGTTTTCTCAAATTCTGATACTTCTTGAATTCGGAGAAAAATGTGGGTCGTGACAGTTGGTATCAGAGGGAGGTTACTTGACAATTTATCGGGCAACCTTTCCTTGTAGGTATTAGATGTTTAGTGTCATATCATACACACACCGATATGTCATCAGCACGTCTTGGCTGAAGCACGAACACTACACTCATAGCATAACATGAAGTATACGGGGCATATTATGTAGTATGGGATGCATAATATGTGTCTGTATATGGATCCACCATATGGGAAACATGTGAGGGTTATGTAGTATGTGATGCATAACCTCACCACATGAATGCGACTAGCACGTTTCTTTTTCGTTGCATGAGAATGTTATGTAGTATGGTATGCATAACATTTTCATGCGTACGCCACTCATGACAAGTATTAGGGCCTTTTTAGAAAGCATAGCACAATCATGGATAGCATAACATTGCATAAGCACAACGTGCCAAGCTAAAGATTTGCAGGATGACATATGTACACACATGGTTTTAAATCAAAAAAAGAATATAAATTCATGCATTCCCGATCTAGGCACAAGAGTTAGATGATGGTGGTTAACCATCCTAGGTTAGGCATAGCATCACTTTTGTTAAAACAAAATAAAATCCCAGAGCAAGTATAGCAGTAAAAAGTTCATATTTATGTATGTATTGTCTGTACTGGTGGTTTGTTCTAACTGTTGTATTAGGTTTTGACCTCAGTTTTATTGTTTAGGATGGCGAGACGTCCTTCGACTCGGTCGACTCCCCTGTTTGAGGGTGAGTCTTCAGGAGCGCAGAGTGATGTGGTGATCGAGAGCCTACGACAGAGCAATGATTCCTTGACCAGGCAGTTGGTGGAGATGCAAGCCCAGATCCAGTCTCTGGTGGCAGTTGTGGCAGGACAGACTCAGGGAGTGCAAGACCCTGTAGGGGGGTTAGCTGCTCCTCCCCCTCCTGCTCCCCTGAGACCTCCAGTGGTGGTGCCAGCAGAGATGGCCTTTATTTCTCAGTTTCAGAGACTTAGCCCTCCTACATACGATGGGAAGGCAGATTTCATGGTCATAGATGATTGGCTGATCTCCATGGAGGAGATGATCTCGTAGTCCGGAATTGCAGATGATCAGAGAGTGATGATAGTCGCCTATCAGCTAAAGGGTTTGGCTAAGAGTTGGTGGCTTAGGGAAAAGGAGAGTTTGGTGGCTGGTTGCTCTTGGGGATTATTCAAGGAGATGTTGTTGAGGAAGTTTCTGCCTTCGGTCTAGCGTGACTGACTAATGAACGACTTCCTTCTCCTGAAGCAAAGGCAACTCACGGTCAGTGAGTACGAGATAGAGTTCAGTAAGTTGAGCCGGTTTGCCCCTGGGTTGGTGAGTGTTGAAGCAGATCGAGTCAAGCGATTCCTTGGTGGCTTGAGGAGCGAGGTTCAGCAGTTGGCCAGTGCTTATGGATTAGAGACTTATGCAGGTGTAGTGGAGGCTGCTCTGAAAGTGGAGGGAATTGAGACCGCAAAGAATAGAGGCCAACAAATGAGGAAGGACAAGAGGAAGTATGTTGAAGAGAACGACCCCCAGGTACTCGGTGCTGCTTCGGCAAAGAAGAGCAAGGTAGTGTGTAGCTTCTGTGGCCGGTCTGGCCACCCTGTTGAGAGGTATTTTAAGAAGGCGGGAGCTCAGAAGAAGGAGCAAGTTCATGCTATTCAAGGTGCTCCTAGGAGTGATATTTCTTGTTCTGTTTGTAAGCGATCCAGGGATGATACTGCCCAGTGCTGGTCCAAGGATAAAGTTTGCTATCAGTGTGGACAGAAGGGCCATATCAAGATTAGGTGTCCTCAGGTCCAGCCTGTTCTTCAAGCAGTTCCACTTCAGGCTTTACCTCTGCCTCAGCCTGTGGACAAGGGCAAAGGAAAGCTGAACGTGATCTCTTCCGAGGAGGCTCAAGCTTCGACTCAGGTCATCTCAAGTTAGTCGTTTTCCTAGCCTGAAAGTTTTATTTACTAGAATGGTTATAGTCTATGTTTTGGGTAACACCTTGGTTGCTTATATACTCCTATAAGGAAATTTAAGGTGAAGAACTGCTGGGCGCGTGTTCTGTTCGACTCCGGCGCTACCCACTCGTTTGTGGCTAGAATGTTTGTAGAGCGTTATCGGTTAATTCTAGATCAAGTTCGTGATACCTTCCGCATAAAGTTCCCTTCTGGTGAATCTGTGTTGTCAGATTTGGGCATTCTGGATTGCCCTGTTTTGTTGGGGGACTTTCTTGCGAAGGCAGGCTTGAAGATGATTGATCTGGAGGACTTCGATGTTATTCTGGGCATGGAATGGTTGTATAGGTATGATGCGGTTATTCAGTGCAAAGAGAAGCGCTTGGACTTCATCAAGGACAACGGTCAGCCTAGAAGTGTGTATGCTGATCCGTGCCAGGATTCTCCTATCATTTCTGCAGTATGTGCTCAGAAGCTGTTTCATTCTGATTATTTTGCTTGTTTAGTCTCGGTGGTTGGGACTGCTGTTAGTGTACCACGCTTGGAGGAGATTCCTATTGTACATGGTTTCTCTGATGTTTTTCCAGATGACCTTCCTGGTCTTCCCCCCGAGCGGGATGTTGAGTTTGTGATTGATTTGGAATCAGGTACGCGTCCTATTGCTAAGGCACATTACCGGATGGCCCCTCGTGAGTTGGAGGAGTTGTGAGTCCAGTTGGACGAGTTGTTGGCAAAAGGTTTTATCAGGCCGAGTTCGTCGCCTTGGGGTGCTCCTATTCTATTTGTGAAGAAGAAGGATGGGTCGATGAGGCTATGCATTGATTATAGGGAGCTGAACAAAGTCACCATTAAGAACAGGTACCCTCTGTCGAGGATCGATGACTTATTTGATCAGTTGCGTGGTAGCACGGTGTTTTCCAAGATCGATCTTCGTTCTGGCTATCATCAGCTCAGAAACCGTGAGGAAGATATTCCACGGACTGCGTTTAGATCGAGGCATGGACACTTCGAGTTTCTAGTGATGTCATTAGGTTTGAGCAACACACCATAAGCTTTCATGGATATGATAAACCGGGTGTTCAAGGACTTTCTAGACAAGTTTGTGGTGGTATTCATCGATGATGTGTTGATCTACTCTCGTAGTGCTGAGGAGCATGAGCAGCATCTGCGCTTGGTTATATCGGAGTTGAGGAACCACAAGTTATTCGCCAAGCTGAGCAAGTGTGAATTTTGGTTGCCTCAGGTCTCGTTTCTGGGCCACGTGGTGAATAAGGATGGGATCTCGGTCGACCCGGAAAATATTGCAGCAGTGATGGATTGGAGCAGGCCGGGCACGCCCAAGGAGATTAGAAGCTTCCTAGGGTTGGTCGGCTACTACAGGAGGTTCGTGGAGGGTTTCTCTACCCTGGCTGCACCATTGACCAGATTGACTCAGATGAACACGGCCTTTGTTTGGAGCGAGAAGTGCGAAGAAGCCTTCCTGGAACTAAAGAACAGGTTGTGCACTACTCCTGTTCTGACCCTACCTACTGATGGCATAGAGTATGATGTGTACGTGGATGCGTCGCATGTTGGTCTGGGTTGCGTGTTGATGCAGGCTGGAAAGTGATTGTGTATGGGTCAAGGCAACTAAAGACTCATGAGAGAAATTACCCAATGCATGACCTTGATTTTGCAGTGGTGATTTATACGCTAAATTTGTGGACACATCTACTTTATGGTGCTCAGTGCAAGATCTACACAGATCATAAAAGTCTATAGTACGTGTTCACTCAGAAGGAGTTGAATCTGCGCCAACGGCGGTGGCTTGAGTATGTGGCCGATTATGATGTGGAGATACAGTATCATCCGGGCAAGGCTAATGTGGTGGTTGACGCCCTGAGCCGGAAGACGGGAAGATCTTTAATCTCACCGCCGATCGTTTAGTGGAAGAGTTCCTCCTAATGGATATTTCTGTGGGACGCTGTGACATGCAGAGCAGTTTGGCAGTGGCAGAACCGTCTTGGATTGAACTTACCAGGTTGCACCAGAAAGATGATCCGGATCTTCTGCACTTATACCTCAGGACTGAGAGAGGGGAGTTGCCAGATTTTTCTATCGATGATGCGTTCACCTTGAAGTACCGCGGCAGGTTTTGCATCCCCACTGTTGGAGACATCAGGGTTATGATTTGCAGAGAGACTCATGGATCCAGTGTTTCCTACCATCCATGATCTACAAATATGTATCATGAATTGAAGCAGATTTCCTGGTGGTATGGGATGAATGGTGATATAGCCCGATTTGTTGATGAGTGCCACACTTGCAAGCATGTGAAGGCCGATCATGGAAGTCCTGGTGGCAAGTTGACTCCGTTGGAGATCCCTACTTGGAAGTGGGAAAGTATTTCTATGGACTTCATTACGGGCTTACCGAGATCTCCAAGGGGATTTGATTCAGTTTGGGTGATCGTGGACCGATTGACGAAGTGTGCGCACTTCATACCCTATAAGATAGATTACCCGATGAAAAAGATAGCATGGCTATACTTGAAGGAGGTCATCAGATTGCACGATGTGCTAGTTAGCATCATTTTGGATCGAGACTCCCGTTTTACATCTCGCTTCTGGAGGAGTTTGCAAGAGGGTTTGGATACAGATTTGAGGTATTCTACAGCTTACCACCCGCAGACCAATGGTCAGACGGAGCGAGTGAACCAGATAGTTGAGGATATGATCAGGTACTACATCTTGGACCACGGTGGAGCGTGGTATGAGCGTTTGCGGCTTATGGAATTTGCATACAATAACAGTTACCAGGAGAGCTTGCAAATGGCTCTATTTGAAGCTTTGTATGGGAGGCACTGCAGAACTCCCTTATTTTGGACCGAGGTCGGTGAGAGGTCTGTGTTGGGTCCGGACGCGCTTGAAGAAATGGAAGTTGCGGTGAAGCTGATTCGAGAAAAGCTTCGGATAGCTCAGGAGAGATATGAGAAGAACGCCAACAGGCGTAGGTCTGACTTGGAGTTTTCTGTAGGGGACCTTGTGTTTCTTAAGGTTTCCCCGATGGTTGGTGTTAAGAGTTTCGGTAAGAACCGGAAATTCGATTCGAGGTATGTGGGCCAGTTTAAGATTGTTGAGCGGATTGGCGTGTCAGCATATAGGCTGGATTTGCCAGCAAACTTCCCAGATGTTCATAATGTATTTCATGTAAGACAATTACGGAAGTGTGTGCGAAGCAGGGGGCAAGTCTTGGATGTTGTGCCCCAGTTGGAGCCTAATCTTTCATATGTTGAGGTGTCGGTCCGCATCCTGGATACTCAAGATCGGGTGCTGCGGACAAAGTCTATCCCGATGGTGAAAGTTCTATGGAAGAATCAGGATTTAGAAAGTGCGACTTGGGAGCTAGAGTCGGCTATGAGGCAGGCTCACCTTCAACTATTCCCCTGATTTGATTGGTACGTTTTCTTTCTAGTAACTCTTGTTTTGTTACTTTCCTTCTATAGTAGAAGTTGTGTACGTAAAGTTTCGGGACGAAACTTTTTTTTAGGGGGAGTGACTGTAACGCCCCCTATTTTTCTGCTATTATTTAATTCTCGTTTAGCGTTACGTTGACGCGTTTTCGGCTTGTGCTGTTTGTTAGAGCGTGTTCTTACCTCTTTAGGTTCCTTGTGTGGTTGTTGGTATCCTGATTGGCAAGATTCCCTAGCAAGCCGGGTCGTTTTGGGTGACCCGGTGTGGCCTCTCAGGGGATGCTTGTGTTCTGGCTTCGGGTCGGTATAACCCGAGTTTTGTTCGTCGAAAGTTGATTTCGACTTCGCCGTTGCGTTAGTGGCGTGGGTATTTGGCTACGGTGCGAATTTCGTCGAATTCCGAGGATGTTCAGGTTTCGCGTCGTTTTGTATTTTATTTATAATGATGTGATATTATGTATTATATATAGTTTTTTTAAAAAAAAAAGTAGTAGCAGTTATGGTGAAAGGGTGGCTGGCAGCTTTTGGGTTGGCTAGGGAACGAAAGTATTTGAGTTTTAGCCGTTGAGTATATATATAGCCTCAGGTTGAAATTAGGACTATTCATTGTCTCTTTTCGGAAGAAAACCGCTGCCTGTTCGCGAGAGAGGAAATAACCGCCGGACCACCCTTGCCTTCGGACGCCAATTCAGGGAGATTTAGCGGTCGGAATTCGATTTCGAGAGTTGCCCTGGATTGCTCTCGCTTAGATCTACATTCATACTGTAAGTTTTCTAGTTTTCGTAATCGTTTTAGAGGTTTGAAATTCTCAGCTTGACCCTACTTCCTCCCGAAATCTCTAGATTTCTCGGCTTAGTGCTTTGCGGCTATATCCGAGAGTGAGGGAAGGAGCCAACCAAGCTTCGCTGGGAATTGAGGCAAGTAGTGCTCCTACCCTTGCCAAGTTTTTCTTCTCCTTTTCATGGTCATATTTGCTGTAACCATTCATGTTTCCCTATATTGTTTATTTTGCTCTGTTTTTTCGTCAAAATCACGTGGATCTTAAACCATAATGCTCCTTTATGTTTTTTTTTGCATTTTCTCAAGTTCTGAAACTCCAAGTTTCTGACCGGGTTGCTGTAGTCTTGTTTTTTTAATCAAATTGTTCCCTGTTAATCTCGATTTGGGTAGCAATTAGCCTATCAGCCCTAGAACTAGTAGGAACGAGTTTTCATAATTTCATTGCGAGTAATAGGATCGAATTTGGTTAAGAGGATTGGTCGGAAATGAAGGTGGTTGTACAGGATTGTGGTGTACTCAACGCAGCCAGTTCTGCGAAGATCGTCGACCTGAGTTCGACGAAGATCGTCGAACTGCGATCGACGATCTCTGGTTGCTTGAGATCGACGAAGATCGTCGACCTGAGTTCAACGAATATCGTCGAACTGAGTTCGACGATCTCCGGTTACTTAAGTTCGACGAGGATCGTCGAACTAAGTTCAAGGAGGATCGTCGAACTGAGTTCGATGATTTCTTGTGTCCTGTGCTCGTCGAAAGTCGTCGAACTGAGTTTGATGATTTTCCTGTGTCCTGTGTTCGATGAGAATCGTCGAACTGAGTTCGACGATTGCCTGCGTCCTGAGTTCGACAAAAATCGTCGAACTGAGTTCGACGATTTTTATATGACCTCTATTCCACACAAAAAATCGTCGAACTGGGTTCGACGATTTCCTGTGGCTTGAGATCGACGATGTCCTGTGGCTTGAGATTGACGATTCCTGTAAGTTGGGATCGACGTTATTCCTTTTCAGTTTCTTTTCTTCCCGAGTGATTACCTCCTTGGGGGATGTCTTATCGGTCTTTTGTTCTTACTTTGTTTTGAGGGCCGAATCGTGGGTTATGGAAGGTAGTGGTATTTTGATGCTCTAAAGGAGTGTGATGTTTTGTGTGCGAGCCGTGGCTGCCACTTTTTAGTCCCAGGTACGGGCTGGGTATTGCTATGGCCGCCACCTTTTAATCCCAGGTACGTGCTGGGTTTGTGGTGGTTTTGCGCTGATGCAGTGAATTTTTTTGTTGGAACAGTTTTGTTTGGGTGACTGTTTTTGGTCACCAACCCAAGTCCATGATGTTTTACTACTGCCATTACTCACAAATTAGGATTGTTAGGTGTTTCTTCGTGGTTGAATGCAACATATTGTGGCAGGTTTTCTTGTCTTTTTCCTTGTATTCTCTGCAGGGTTTGGGAAGGGCTTGTTGTTGTTACCAGGTACTTGGTGTACTTTTGCTTACTTTGGACAGTGTTTGCTTTTACTGTCATGTTTACTTACTCTCTTTTGTTCCATTTTGATATAATGCTATAATTCAGAATCTCTTGTTTTACTTGCTGAGGTATTCTTTTCTTCTCTGAATGCCTCAGGTACTGATTAGTAGCCGAGTAGACGGCTAGATTTGCTGTGGTGTTGCAGGTGATCCCTTGAGTTGTAGGGATCTTTCTCTTATTGTGGTGAGGTAGTTTTTTTATTTCTCTTATAGACATACATACTTGCCAGTGGGTTCGTGTCAGTTTGTTGGCGCCCACTGGTAGTTTTACCTTATGATACTAGATATGTTTCTTTTTCTGCTACCTTTCTGTAGATAGTCTACTTGCTCTTGGGAAGATTTATGCTTGGTTGTTAGTTACTTTTAAACCTTAAAACACTATTATAAGTATATCTCATGATCAGGATGTTTATGAAACTCATACACTACTTTCCAAGCAACGTAAAAAGATCGTTTTCTTACTTATAATATAAAATAAATCTAGAGTCTTGCATAGTATAAGTTGACCTCGGGGTCACTTATGCACACTCTTAGGATGTCAAAAATAATTAAAGCATTTTCCGCTGCGTATAAGTATAGTTTTTAAACTGTGGACTAGGGGATCCACCGAGCCGAGGGATACGGCACTTAAAATTATATCTGATTCTCTAATCATTAAACATATGAGTTGAAAGTGCAGGTTAGATCTGAAATACTCTAGAGGGGGGAGAGGGATGAATAGAGTATTGTGCTTACTTCAAACTTTTTACAACTTTTGTTGTAAGCCTAGGTGAACGAGCCAGCAAATAAAGTAAGCTAAGCACAGCAACCTAAACAATCACATAACAACACAGCCAAAATAAAAAGAAGGGCAACCAGACGACACAAGAATTTTTATAGTGGTTCTCCAACCTGGGTACATCCACTCTTCTACCGCCATGGTAGGAATCCACTCAGGTTTTTGATCAGGTGCCTGACACCAATGAGCTTTTGTTCAGGTGCTCAAAAACCAAAACCTCATGTCTTTTAGAAGGAGACTTGCAACCAGAATAATTTTGAAGGGAATTAAAACCCTGTACAAGAATTGGAAATAAGGTGATGGTGTCTTCTCTTTCTCAAAGCAACTGAGAAGTCTGTGGATTGATGTTAGCAGATGTTGCTCCCCCTGAGATCTTGAATTAATCAGGAATGCTGGAGCACTGCTTCACGGTGATAGGTCTTCAAAGACCTAGAATGCCTGGACCAAAAATTGTTTCAGGAACTCCTTTGACAGATTGAATAAGTGTTGTCCTTTGAAGTTGTCTTGTGAATTGGAAGAAGAAGACTCTTGATAGTGATTAGTTGTTCTTCTTCTTCTTGATGAAGTTATTCTCTGTTCAAGGCTTGATTGTTGTAGAACTTTAGATTTTTGTGTATATTGTTCTTCTGTACAATCTGAGTGTGTCTGTCTAATTGTCTGTATTGCTTCTGGTACTACTGCTAATTGATTATCTTCTTTCTGTATGTATCTCTGACTGAAGAACATTCTAAATTTGAATGTTGAGCAGTAATTGCAGTCGGCTTTGGAAAGAAGCGGCAATCAATAATTTCCCTAACAGTCCCATGAAAAAACGGCATGAAATAGTCCAAGATTAATTGCACGTTCTAACGGTAACATTCCGAGAAGATCTTCCATTAATAACTCTGGAATCATCGCCAAGAAACGGGACGGAAAACAGAAGATTACCTAGTCTGGAATCGTCGAACGAAGAACACAATTCGTCGAGCTGAGTTTGAGTTCATCGAGCTGAGCTTGAGTTCGTCGAGCTGAGCTTGAGTTCGTCGAGCTGAGCTTGAGTTCGTCGAGCTGAGCTTGAGTTCGTCGAGCTGAGCTTGAGAGAGTTCGTCGACTAGACAATCTTCATTTGTCGAGCTGAGAACCAAATTCGTCGAGTGAAGAAAGATTGCGGACTTAGACAAATATTCTACATCTGCTGATATTCTGTGTCGACATAAGTTGGTGTCGACTAATTGAACTTGATGTCGACTCAAATCTTCTGGTGTCGACATGAGCTGGTGTTGACTAATATCCTGGTGTCGACACAAATCCTCTGGTGTCGACATAAATTGTCTGGTGTCGACACATGCCCTAAGTGTCGACATGAATCCTCTGAATTCAGAAATCGTCGAGTAGAGTACATCATTCGTCGACCTGAGAAGTAGAGAACTTGAGGTACACGTTCGTCATGCTTAGAATCCAATTCGTCGACCAAAGCTTGAAGCTGGACTTAGAAAAATTCTGAAGTTTTCCTGACTTTAGCTTGATGTAGAAACTGAGTCTTCGTCGAACAAAGAACTAAGATCGTCGAGCTTAGAACAAAGAATTGTCTCACGATCATAGAGTACAGAACACCTTTCGTCGAGCTGAGTTCGACGAACGTCGAACTCAATTTACTTAGTCTTGAAATCCTCTAAGTCTGAAGTCTCTGATGGTGTTGTTGATAGCTGGTCCATCTGATGTTGACTCTAAGGACTCGACCTAGACTCTAGGATACAAACTTGACCCTGGCTATACATGATGGGTCTCATCCTAAGTCAGTGAACCTACCCCAAATCAACTAGCGATCCAACAATCTCCCCCTATTTCGGTGAGGTCACTAACAGAGACTCAAAATAGAAACAAACAGAAAAACAAAGCAGGAAAAGAGATATATCTGGCAGAGAATTACCAAAACATGCAGCAGATATATATATACATACATAACTTTGTTTCAACAGATAGTATAGTTTGAAAAACAAAACAGACAGAAATTGAAACAACATGAAAATTACTTCTTTGGCTTCTTTTGCTTGGACCTGTCTTCAGTTGGTTTCTCTCCTGGCTTCTTAAAGATGATTTCTCTCTAGCGATCTGAATCCTGAGCCTTTGTCATAGTCATATCAGCTGCCGCAATAGTGTTTAATGATGTAGCTCTGGGGACAACTGCTTCTGGATGAAGTTTCATATAGTCATCAACATTAAACAATTTATTGCCTTTGTCAAACCTTTTCAGCTCTTCTTTTTTGTACTTTGACATGGTTGTTAAGCCTGATGTATCTTTATCTTCACCTTTTGCTTTATTAATCAGAGATAAACCAATTAATTCCTGGTACCTAGCCATTCTTGCAGTATTAGCAGTTTCTGGATCTTCAAATGGAATTGGAGAAGATTATGGCCTTTTTGGACTTTCAGCTTTTTGTACTTTAGAGGTTTATTGCTGCTGCTGCTGATGTTGTTATTGATTACCTGAGGATGGCTGCCTCTGCTGGCTGCTTCCAGATGATCTCCCTAACTATCTCTGATTTTTTTGCATGGGGGCAGATCTCTCGGAGCTAGAGCTACTGGCACCAGCTGCTGGAGGAGGAGGATGAGGTGGATCCTTCCTGAATCTATAAACTGGAGGAGGGGAATATCTCCTACTTTTCTTCCTATCTTTTTGTTGGTTCGTGGATAGCCACATCCATGCAGGCATTCCCTTGTATGGAGTGACATTGTGCAGAATGCAGTAAGGGGTGTCAACATTAGTATTGGGCTTAGGAGCTGGAGGAGGAGGAGCCTTCCTTTTCTTTGTCAGCATTTTCTTTTTCTTTGCAGCATCTTCATCTGAATCATCATCCTCATCTTCATCTTCAGAATCAGAACCCTGAGGGTTGTCATATAAAGTATCCAAAGCTTTTAAGGCTTTATCATCAATAATAGCTTTTACTTTAGGAGGGGCAGAAGGTTCAGGAACTGGAGTCTCAGCAACAATAGAGGAGGGAACTGTATAGAAAACAAAAACAATAGGGATAGAGCTTTCAGCTGCTGCCTTATTCTCTTCTTCAATGTCAGCTAGGATTAGCACATCCAAATCTGGCAGGGGAGAGCCATCCATAACAAAACTTGGGGCTGGAATATCTTCTGGAATGACTTCTGGACTAGCTGCAGAGATGGAAGCTAAAGCTGAGATAGGAAAATTATCATAGAGTTGATTAGCAACTGCTGGACTAACTGGAGAGGTATAGCGTACAATAGCCAAATGTGGCTTAGTAAAATCTGCTGGGAGGAATTGCCTAAAAACTGTATCAAAACTACTCAACAAAACAGACAAATTTATTGTGGGATTTAAATGGAAATCACCATCAGGTTTTATTTTCTCAACTGACTCATCTAAATCAATGTCAGTGTCCATAAACTGAATCAATTCAATCATCTCAGAATCAAAATCTAGTAAACTATCTATATCTGTATCTGAAACTTCTACTGTAGAGGTGGCTGCTACTGTATCTGCTACTACTGCTGCATCTGCTGCTGCTTCTTCATAGAGCATCTCCCCCTTCCTGTGTTCAGGAATACCTGGAGCCAGGCCCCTGAATGAAGAGGGGGCAGTAGAGAGGGTAGAGATCTGGGCAGATAAAGAATTGATGGAGGTCACAAGAGGTGTAATGGCCTCTTGGATGAGAGATTTGATGAGGTGAGTGAGCAAGGATATGATGGTAGATGGATCAAAGGAGGAAGGGGAAGAGGATGTTGCAGTATGTGTGGAGGAGGGAGCAACTTGGTATGGAAGGAAGGGTGGAGTAGAAGATTTGTGATGAGTGGATGGTGAGGAGGATGGAATAGTGGCATCTAGTATGATAAAGTCTGAGGGTATGTTGTAAGATGGAATGGAGGATAAATGAGGGGGAAGAGGAGACTGAGAAGGTGTAGGAATATGAGTGTCATGAGGTGAAGCTAGAGGTGTTGTAATATTGGTGATGTCCTGAGGTGGGGAAGAAGGTGGAGTAGGCATAGAAGTATGCTGGGGAGATTTAGGTGTGGTAGAAGGAATGGAAGAGGGAGGGAGTTGTTGTGCTGGAAGTGCAGGAAGAGATGATGGAGATGGAATGACCTCTTCTGTAGGGAGGGGAGTGGCCTTTACAACCCTGGTGCTCTTAGAAGTAGGGATGGAAGGGGAGGAAGCCTTTGAGGGCTTGGAGATAGTCCTCTCCCATCTGCCAAACAATTTGCATGTGGGGCGCTTGCTGGCATTGATGAAGATGGTCGGGGAGATCATGCATTCACCAGCCTTCTCCTAAAGAAAAATTCCCAAAATTCTGCCGAAGCAGACTTCCTTCTTGCTATTATTTTTCTTTATCAACACAAAGAAAATTGTGTCCCAGTTGACAGAACGCTTGTTAACTACCGCGCACATCACAAGGAATTGGTAGCGGGTGATGTAATCGTGCGCTGAGTGCTTGCCCATCAGCACTTTTCCTACTATGTCCGCCAGAAACTGGTAAGCGGTGGATAGTTGCTTCTTCAACAAATTATTAGTGTTACTTCCAAAAAAACCCCATTAGCTTCAGCATATCATTAAATTCTTCAGAGTCCATTTCCATATTATCTTCTCCATTTACTAGTCCAAAAATCTCAGAAAAAATTGCGGGAGATAATGAAACAGCAGTACTCCCGATATTGCCTGTCAGTGTATCATCCTTAGTAACAGACGATGTATATACCCATTCCCTGATTTTTGTTCCATGTAGTTCGATCCGTCTGGTCATGAAATCCTTGAGTTGAAGTTCTTCTAGTAGTTCTAATATATAGAGAATGATGGGGACCGACTGTTGAAAAGAGTCGAAGTCCATATCAAAACCAGTATCGAATTTCATTGCGGCTAAGGAACTTGCTGGAATCGCCATTGGTGACCTGCAAGAAAGACACAGAGAAAACGGCGATCAAGAGCAAAAGACCTGAAAGCGCGAGACGGAGGTCGAAGAAAACCTAGATATAAGATTTTCAGAATATGAATCGACAATCTTCGTTCCACGAAAAAAACAGTTCTTCGAACTAAGCTCGACGAAATAAATTATGGACAAAAAATTTGTCGATCTCATCCAGAAGAATCGAAAACAGTTCGTCGAACTCCGTTCGACGAAATATCTTCTGAAGCAAAGTTCGTCGATCTCCGGTCGATGAAAATTATTTCCACACAGAGAATTCGTCGATCTCCGTTCAACGAGAATCTCTCAAACTTTCCCTAATTCGTCGAACTCCGTTCGACGAACTCCGGAAAATTCGTCGAATGCGGACAGAAATTAAGTTAACTCTTCTTCATTAATCATTCCCAGTTGATTTATAAAGAACAGATGATTTTTCTCATCCAAAGGCTTGGTGAAAATGTCTGCTCTCTGTAAATCAGTAGGAATATGGATTAAGTTAATTTTCTTTTTGTCTACATTATCTCTAATGAAATGATGTCTTATTTCAATATGCTTAGTCCTAGAATGGTGAACTGGATTCTGTGCTATAGCAATAGCACTAGTATTATCACAAAATAATGTTGAATTATTTAAGTTGACACCATAGTCTAGGAGTTGATTTTGTATCCATAACATTTGTGAACAGCAGCTGCCAGCAGCCATATATTCTGCTTCTGCAGTTGATGTAGACACAGATGTTTGCTTTTTACAAAACCAGGAGACAAGTCTCATACCCAGGAACTGGCAAGTTCCAGAGGTACTCTTCCTGTCCACTATACATCCAACATAGTCAGCATCTGAGTATCCAGTTAACTCAAACTCTGACTCTGTAGGATACCAGAGTCCTAGATTAGGGCAACTCTTTATATATCTCAAAATTCTTTTTAGGAAAATAAGGTGAGATTCTTTAGGGTTCACTTGGAACCTAGAACAAAGGCATGTGGTAAACATTATATCAGGTCTGCTAGCTGTTAGGTATAATAGGGATCCAACAATTGTCCTATAATTTTTCTGATCTACAGGTTTCCCTGCTGCATCAAAATCCACAACAGCATTTGTAGCCATAGGTGTTTTCATCCCTGAAGCATCACCCATCCTAAACTTCTTGATAAGCTCTTTATCATACTTAGCTTGGGAGAGGAAGATACCATCAGGGAGCTGCTTCACTTGGAGACCAAGGAAGTAGGAAAGCTCACCCATGTTACTCATCTCAAATTTGGAATGCATGAGGTCAGCAAACCTCTTGCATAATTTGGGATCAGTAGACCTAAAGATAATGTCATCCACATATATTTGTACTAACAAAATTTGGTCCTTATGACTTCTAGTGAAAAGAGTTTTATCTATGGTTTCTCTTGTAAATTTATGCACTAAAAGAAAGCTTGCTAAGTTCTCATACCAAGCTCTTGGAGCTTGCTTTAAACCATAGAGAGCATTATGCAATTTAAATACAAAAGAGGGATGAGTTAGAGAGATAAACACTGGAGGTTGTTCTACATAAACCTCTTCTTGAAGTACTCCATTCAAAAATGCACTCTTGACATCCATTTGGAAGACCTTGAATCTCTTGTGAGCTGCATAAGCAAGGAATATCCTAATGGCCTCTAACCTTGCAACAGGTGCAAAGGTTTGGTCATAATCAATTCCTTTCTCTTGTTTGTAGCCTTAAGCAACAAGCCTAGCCTTTTTTCTCACAATGTTCCCTTGAGCATCCAACTTGTTCCTGTAGACCCATTTGGTTCCAATAACTGGGTAGTTATGAGGTCTTGGAACCAAGTCCCAAACTCTACATCTCTCAAACTGATTTAGTTCCTCTTGCATTGCAATGATCCAGTGGGGATCTTGCTCTGCTTCATGAATAGTGAGAGGTTCAATCTGAGAGAGAAAACAGGCATGCATCAAGTCTTGGTTGAGTCGATGCCTTGTCTGTACACCTACTGAAATGTCTTCAATCACTTGAGATCTGGGGTGATCTCGAAGTGTGACAAGATCAAT